>CM066045.1:3463418-4063418 GCA_033557465.1 Ichthyophis bannanicus | reverse complement strand
CTTTTGTAATGGATGCGGATCCAGAATCCAATCTGTGTTTTTGGGTGAATCTGGATCTTTTCAGGTGACATCTGGAACAGGATTTAATTCTAGGTTTCACAAATTAATCTAGAGCTGGATCCACACTCCAAATGGATTTTCTTAGCAACTCAAGATACAGATCTGGACTCCAGTCTGGGTTATCTGAGTAAGTTTGGATCCATAATCAGATCTAGGTTTGTGGAATGCCTCAAGAACCAGATTTTGAGTCTGCTCTGGATCCAATGGGATGACTCCTGATCTGGATCTGCATCCCAGCTGGGTTTTTGGGATGACTCCAGGTCATGGCCTAGTTAAAGCGCTCAAGCTGACTCCATATATGTAACAGAATCCAGTTTGTGTTTGTGAGGTGACATTGGATCCTGATCTGGAATTCAATGTGTTGCTTTTATTGTAACTCCGTATTCAGATGCAGAATCCAGTCTGTGTTTTTGGGGTGACTGAATCTGACAGGGGTTTGAGTCCAGGTTTTCAAGTTAACTTGATCTAGCCTCCTCTCTGACAGAGGAATGGCTCTGGTTTTTAGGGTTACTTTGGGTTTTCTGGGTGGCTCAGGATCTAGATTGGGAGAGCAAGCTGGGTTTTTCTTGTCTTAATGGACTGAAAACCAGAATAGTGTAGAGCATTGGTGGGCAAGTCCAGATCCAGAGGTCAGCTGGGGTTTTCAAAATGAGTCCTCTGTCCTGGGCTTTTGAGTTAATTTCAGATCTAGTACAGGGTCCATTATGTATATAGTGTACCCTTTTTCCAAGTTGCATTTCCTGTTTAATGTAATGACCAGACATATTTAAGTTGTCGGATGTTTCTGTTCCATGTGAACCGCGCTGATTGCAAATAGTGTGATATATAAGAATTATAAATAAATAAATCCCCTGAAACTCTCCACGATATGTCCCATCCTAAAGAAACCTAATCTTGACCCCTCGGACCCAGCCTCATACAGACCAATTGCCAGTCTGTCATTCACTGCAAAAATCATCATAAAAACTGTTCAATGACAATTCCAAGACCATATCAACAGAAACTCCCTCCTCGATCCCCAACAGCATGGATTCTGCCCACTTGATGGAGTCAAAACATTGATGGTCTCCCTCATCCATACCCTAATAAAAGGCATCCAAAACCCAACCCAAGTATTCCTCTTGATCTTCCTTGACATCTCGGCCACTTGGGACCACTGTTAACCACAACATCCTACTGCAACGCCTTCAATCCACCGGCATTCAAGGCTCCGTTCTAAAATAGTTTGCATCATACTTTGAATCTACTTTATCTGTTGGTAAACACATCCACCCCTCTCCAACAAACTCAGGGGGTACCTTAAGGCTCCACTCTATTTGTAACTCCTTTTCAACATCTACCTACAACCTCTCTGCTCCATCATCAAATTCCACAGCCTCAAATTTCATATCTACACCAATGATATCATGATTTATGGACCAACAACACCGACCAATCCTCCTTTTTCAATCATCAAAACTGCTTCGCTGAGGTGTCCCACTGGCTGAAAGATAATAACCTGACAATAAATTACAAGAAAACTGAAATTCTATTTATAACGAAGGGCAATCCATTCTCTACACCAGCCACCCTAACACTAAACAACACCCAAGTACAAGTTAAACTAGAAGTAAAATACCTTGGCATCATCCTAGATCAACACCTCCCCTTCAAACAGCAAATAAACAAAACTGCAAAAACAATTTACTTTAAAGCCAAAGCCATGCAATGTTTCATACCTCTCTTGGATCCCTCAGACTTCTGCACCACACTCCAAACTAAAATCCTCCCCCATATGGACTACTGCAACTGCATATATCAGGAACGCCCACAAAATACACTACTTTCACTATGAACTGCGCTACATACAACAGCACACATTCTACAAGGAGCCTCAAGACTCAACAATATTACACCCATCCTCAAGCAACTCCATTGGCTGCCAATAACAATGCCAAATAAAATACCATTCTCCTAACTCACAAAACCATCCACTCAACCTCCACACACTGCTCCAAACTCAACAACCCAATAGAGCCAGATGAACATCCACGAAAAACACTCATCATCCCACACGCTAGAAGTAAATACAGCCAACAAGCCTGTAGACGAGCCTTCCAATTCTATGCCCCCTCTATATGGGATGCACTTCCAAACACAATAAGAAACACCTTGACCTCCATGCATTCCAAAAACAACTAAAAACCCACCTCAGAACATTTTAATCCAACATCATAACTCCCCTGTACCCTCTTTATACTATATAAAAATAATAACCACCAAGAATGATCACCCTTTGTACATAGTTAACTGTTAAATGTAACACATTTACACTGTATGTAGTTCACATGTTCAATGTAAACCAGTTGGTATATTTATATTCTATGTAAACCGCTTTGATAAGAACATAAGATATGCCATACTGGGTCAGACTAAGGTCCATCAAGCCCAGTATTCTGTTTCCCAACAGTGGCCAATCTAGGTCATACGTACCTAGCAGTTTCCCCAAAAGACACAGGTTCCACAATGCTTGTACTGGGTCAAGAATTGATATCCTGGGTACCTTCTTAATAATGGTTTATGGACCTTTCCTCCAGGAACTTGTCCAAACCTTTTTTAAACCCAGCTACACCAACAGCCTTTACTACATCCTCCGGTAACAAATTCCAGAGTTTGATTACACGTTGAGTGAAAAAATATTTTCTTTTATTAGTCTTAAATAGTTTACCCTGTAGCTTCATTGCATGTCCCCTAGTCTTTCTATATTCTAATAACGTAAACAATCGATCTACGTTTACCTGTTCCACTCCGTTCATTAATTTATAGACTTCTATCATATCTCCCCTCAGCCGTCTCTTTTCCAGGTTAAAGAGCACTAACCTTTTTAGCTTTTCTTCATAGGAGTAACCTTCCATCCCCTTTACCATTTTGGTGGCTCTTCTCGGAACCTTTTCTAATATCGTTATATCCTTTTTAAGATACGGCGACCAGAATTGCACACAATATTCAAGGTGCGGTCTCACCATGGAACGATATAGAGGAATTATATAATCTTTTCTTTTCTTTTCCATTCCTTTCCTTATGATACCTATCATTCTATTTGCTCTCTTGGCTGCCGCTGCACACTGGGCCGAGGGTTTTAACATGGAATCCACAATGACGCCTAAATCTTTTTCCTAGGTGGTGGTTCCTAATGTGGAATCTTGCATCGTGTAACCATAGTTTGGGTTGTTCTTCCCCAGGTACATAACTTTGCACTTGTCCACATTAAATTTCATCTGCCATTTTGATGCCCAGTCTTCCAATTTATCACGATCCTCTTGCAATTTTCCACAATCCTCTTGGGTTTTAACAACTTTAAATAGTTTTGTCTCATCTGCAAATTTGATAACCTCACTCGTTATTCCACTTTCCAGGTCGTTTATGAATATGTCATAAAGCAGCGGACCCAGCACAGATCGCTGGGGTACAACACTTTTTACCATTCTCCATTAGGAAAATTGGCCATTTAGCCCTACCCTCTGTTTTCTAACTTTCAACCAGTTCCTGATCCACAATAGAACACTGCCTCCTATCCCATGACTCTTTAGTTTTGCCAAAAGTCTCTGATGAGGGACCTTGTTAAAGGCTTTCTGAAAGTCCAGATACACTATATCAACTGACTCAACTTTGTCCACCTGTTTATTCACACCCTCAAAAAAACATAACAGATTAGTAAGACAAGATCTTCCTTGTCTAAGGCCATGTTGGATGTCTCCCATTAGGCCATGGCTATCTAATTTTATTCTTTATGATGGTTTCTACCATTTTTCCAGGTACTGACGTCAGGCTCACTGGTCTATAGTTTCCCGGATCACACCTGGAACCCTTTTTAAAAATTGCTGTTACATTGGCGATCCTCCAGTCTTCAGGTATTAGAGATGATTTTAATGATAGTTCACAGATTACTAATAGCAGGTCTGCAATCTCTTATTTCAGTTCGTTCAACACCCTTGGATGTATACCATCCAGCCCAGGTGATTTGCTACTCTTCAGTTTATCTAATAGTTGCAATACATCATCCCGAAGTATCGATATTTCCTTCAATTCTTCCACACCTTTAAATACCACTTCAGTCATGGGTAACATCCCTACATCTTCCTCAGTAAAGACCGAAGCAAAGAATTGATTCAGTCTCTCTGCTATCCCCTTGTCGCCTCTTAGTGCCCCTTTAACCCCTCTATCATCGAATGGACCAATTGACTCTCTCACAGGTTTTTTGCTACGAATGTACTTGAAAAAGTCTTTATTCCGCATTTTTGCTTCCGCAGCAAGCTTCTTCTCAAATTCTCCCTATGCCTGCCTTATCAATGCTTTGCATTTGACTTGCCAATGCTTGTGCTGTTTCGTCGTTTGGCTCTTCTTTCCATTTCCTGAAAGATGCTTTTTTGGCAACAACAGCCTCTCCGACCTCACCTTTAAACCATGCTGGCAGTTTTTTGGACTTCCTTCCACTTTTCTTAAAGCGTGGAATACAGCTGGCCTGGGCTTCCAAGATAGTATTAACATAAGAACATAAGATATGCCATACTGGGTCAGACCAAGGTCCCTGAAGCCCAGTATCCTGTTTCCAACAGTGGCCAATCTAGGTCAAACGTACCTAGCAATTTCCCGAAAAGACACAGGTTCCACAATGCTTGTACTGGGTCAAGCATTGATATCCCGGGTATTTTTCAACAACACCCAAGCTTGATGTAAGTCTTTAACCTTTGCAACTGCTCCTTTTAGCTTTTTCTTAACTATTTTCCTCATTTTATCATAGTCTCCCTTTCGAAAGTTAAAAGGTAGTACTGTGGATTTCCTTACTTTCCCTCCTCCACTAATTAAATCAAAGGCGATCATGCTATGATCACTATTGCCAAGTGGCCCCAACACCCTTATCTCTTGCACTAGATCTGGTGTTCCACTAAGGACTAGGTCTAATATGGCTTTCCCTCTGGTCGGTTCATGAACAAGCTGCTCCAAGAAGCAGTCATTTATTTCATCTAGGAACTTTATCTCCCTAGCATGTCCTGACATGACACTGACCCAGTCGATACCGGGGTAATTGAAATCACCCATTATTATTACTGCGCTGTAACTTTTGTTAGCTTCCTTGATTTCTTTGAGCATTTCATCTTCCATTTGCTCATTCTGGCCAGGCGGTCGATAGTACACCCCCCACTGCCATCGCCTTCCCCTTTTTACATGGAATTTCAATCCATAGAGATTCTACAGCAAATTTTGTTTCCTGCAAAACTTTAATCCTTTCTGACTCAATGCCCTCTCTAACATAGAGCGCAGCCCCTCCACCAATTTGATCAGCTCTATCATTACGATATAGTTTGTACCCAGGTATCACAGTGTCCCACTGGTTGTTGTCCTTCCACCATGTCTCTGATATTCCAATCATATCTAACCTTTCATTTAGTGCTATATATTCTAATTGTCCCATCTTATTTTTTAGACTTCTAGCATTTGCATAGAAACATTTTAGAGACTTTATTTTATTCATATTAATTTGGCTATTGGTAGACATGGGTAATTTGGGATCTTTAAGCTCTGTCTGATCCATACTGGACGGCATTTGGGCTACTATACTCTTTTTTGGAATTTCTCCGCTTTTGGTAGTATCCTTCAAGGATACATTCTTCAGAACCATCCACTCTTGGGCTACTGTCGGCTTTCCCCTATTATCTAGTTTAAAAGCTGCTCTATCAACTTTTTAAAGGTTAATGCAAGCAGCCTGGTTCCATCCTGGTTAAGGTGAAGCCCATCCCTTCCGAAGAGCCCCTCCTTTCCCCAGAATGTTCCCCAGTTCCTAACAAATCCAAAACTCTCATCTCTGCACCACTGTCTCATCCACGCATTGAGACTCCGGAGCTCTGCCTGCCTTTTGGGTCCTGCGCGTGGAATTCGAAGCATTTCAGAGAACGCTACCCTGAAAGTTCTGGATTTCAACTTCCTACCTAAAAGCCTAAATTTAGCCTCCAGAACCTCCCTACCACATTTTCCTATGTCATTGGTACCGACATGTACCAAGACAGCAGACTCCTCCCCTGCACTATCTAAGACCTTGTCTAGGTGGCGCGTGAGGTCTGCTACCTTTGCACCAGGCAGGCATGTCACCAAACGATCTTCACATCCACCAGCCACCCAGCTATCTACATGCCTAATGATGGAAAGAGTAGTTACTCACCTGTAACAGGTGTTCTCCAGGAGCAGCAGGAATCAGTCCTCACATATGGGTGACGTTGGCGCCGATGGAGTACCCATGCGGAGCATTTCCCCAGCTTTCATAGAAAGCCTTTGGGAATGCAGCGCGCATGCGCAGTCCCCTTCCCGCCCAAGGGTGCCATCTTGCTCAGTCTGATGACATAGCTAAAAGACAGCAAAAATAGTAAAAATAAAGCATATGACTGCAACTCCAAGGGAAGGAGGGAGGGTTGTGAGGACTGATTCCTGCTGCTCCTGGAGAACACCTGTTACAGGTGAGTAACTACTCTTTCTCCAGGACCAAGCAGGAAGTCAGTCCTCACATATGGGACTCCCCAGCTCAGGGCTACCAGAGGCCCCAAACTGAAACAATGAGCTCCCTCTAGAGCCTCAGCATGCAAGAACAGAATCTTCTCTGATAACGCCCCCGAACGGTAGCCCAACACCAGGGCCGGAGGGTAGGAGTTGCCTAAACCCCAAAGAGATTATGGAGTACCGCTTGCCCGAAAGCACTGTCCCTGCAGGACTCCCTCTCAAGGCAGTAGTGGGCCGCAAAAGTCTGGCTTGAAGACCAAGTAGCGGCCCGGCAGATATCTGCCAACGGAACAGAGCGGAGGTGAGCCACTGATGCAGCCTTCGCCCTGACACGATGAGCCGTAACTCGACCCTGCAACGAGAGGCTGGCTGCCCTGTAAGCCCAAGCGATGCAGTCAGCTACCCATATGGACAAAGTACGCTTGGAGACAACCAACCCCAACTTATTGGGGTCAAACGAGACGAAGAGCTGAACCGTCCTCCGGTGCTCCCGCGTACGGTCAAGGTAAAAGGACAACGCCCTCCGACAGTCCAGGGTATACAAGACCATCTCAGCCCGGCAGGCATGAGGCCTGGGAAAGAAAGTCGGAAGAACCACCTCCTGATTGAGGTGGAAGGAGGAGACAACCTTTGGAAGGAACTTAGGGTGAGTCCGTAAGACTGCTCTGTTCATATAGAACCTAGTATATGGTGCTTCTGATACTAGGGCCTGAAGCTCGCCTTGCTGAGGTAAGGGCTAACAGAAATAGTGCTTTCCAGGATAGAAAACGCAGAGGGCAAGTAGCCATAGGTTGGAATGGTGGGCAAGTATGCCGTTGCAAGACCACATTTAAATCCCATTCAGGGGCGGGTGGATGCACTGGAGGCTTAAGCAAAAGCAGGCCTCTGAGGAAGCGAGCCACCAAAGGATGGCTGGATAGAGACTGACCCTCCACCTGTGAGTGGTGTGCTGAAAGAGCACTAAGATGAACTCTAACAGAGTTGGACTTAAGGCCTAGGTTGGACAGGTGAAGCAAATACTGCAGCACCATTGGTAACAGGCATGAGAAGGGATTCTCGTTGTGTTGAGTACACCAGGTAGAGAATCTATGCCACTTAAGGGCATACGACTTTCTGGTGGACTGCCTCCTAAAGGCCAAGACTACATCCTCCACTTCCCTAGGCAATAGCAAAGGCACTAGAACTACCCTTTCAGCAGCCAGGCCATCAAATTGAGGGACTGGAGATTGGGGTGCAAGAGAGATCCCTGCTCCTGAGACAGGAGATCGGGTTGCATCCCCAGAGGAAGAGGAGTGTCCACCGCTAGTTGCAAAAGAAGTGGGAACCAGGGTTGCCTTGGCCACCTAGATCACTGAGGCCTTGTCCCGGATCACTTTGAATAGTGTCTTGGACACTAGAGGTGTGAGAGGAAACACATATAGGAGGCCTGTAGACCATGGAATGAGAAACATATCCGCTGCTACTTTGAGAGGATGCGGATGTCTGGAGCAGAACCTGGGAAGTTGATGGTTCAGAGGACTGGCAAAGAGATCTATGGTTGGAAGACCCCATCTCAGGAAGATCTGTTGAACCACTAAAGGATGCGGCTGCAGGATCCTGCTCGATCTGTCTGCCAGGTAATTCTCTTGACCTAGGAGATAGACCGCTTTGAGAAGAATGCCGTGATTGACTGCCCAGGAGCACAGTTTCAGCGCTTCTTGACATAGAAGGCGGGACCCTGTGCCCCCTTGTTTGTTCACATAGAACATAGCAACTTGATTGTCCGTCTGAACCAAGACAGACTGGTGAGAGATGAGATGGGAGAAAGTTCTCAGGGCTAAGCGGATAGCTCTCAGTTCTAAGAGATAGATATGCTGTGCGGCCTCCCAAGGAGACCACAGGCCTTTAGTACATACCCCTTGGCAATGTGCACCCCAACCTTGAAGAGAAGCATAGGTTGTCAGCACCTGAGAGTATGGGGGTGCTTGAAAAGGCACCCCTTGCACCAGATTTGGAAGATGAAGCCACCACTGCAGAGAAGACTGTAGTAGGCTGGACACCCTCACTTTGCTCGTGAGGCTGCCTGTGGCTTGGTGCCACTGAATCCTGAGGCCCCATTGAGCTGGCCTCATGTGTAGACGGGCATTTGGAGTTACATGGACCGTGGATGCCATGTGGCCTAAGAGCCTCAGGAATTGTCTGGCAGAGAGCAGAGAATTGCTGCGAAATAGCCTGGCTAGATCCATCAATCTGTGGGCCCTGTCCACTGGCAGAAAGGCCTTTGCCTGAAAGGCGTCTAGTCAAGCTTCTATGAACTCCATGTTCTGGGAGGGGTGCAAACTAGACTTTGCGAAGTTTATAACAAACCCCAGGTGCTGAAGCAGAGCGACAGTGCGAAGGGTGGCTTGATTGGCCTCTTGTGGCGAGTGACCCCTGATGAGCCAATCGTCCAGGTATGGAAAGACAAAGAGGCCTTGAACCCTGAGGTAGGCCGCTACCACCACCAGGCACTTGGTGAATATCCTTGGGGCTGATGTAAGGCCAAAAGGAAATACTCTGCACTGATAGTGGTTTCCTCCCACTACAAATCTGAGATATTGTCTGTGGTCTGGATGAATAAGGATGTGAGTATAAGCATCCTTTAGGTCTAAGGAGCATAGCCAATCTCCCTGCTGGAGGTAGGGCAGCAGGATTCCAAGGGTAAGCATCTTGAACTTTTCCCTCTCCAGGAACTTGTTCAGATTTCGCAAGTCTAGGATGGGTCTGAGGCCTCCTGTTCTTTTTGGTACCAGGAAGTACCTGGAATAGAAGCCTTGACCTCTCAGGTGGTGGGGCACCAGTTCCACTGCCTGTTCCTTCAGAAGACCTGCCAACTCCTGCAGGAGTAAGTCCCTGTGCAGAGGGAGTCTGGGAGACTTCCCAGGAAAATAGGAGGGGGGTACCTGGTGGAAGTGGAGGAGATAGCCCTTCTGGACTATACTTAGAACCCAGGTAGCCCTTGTGACGTCTGACCACCTGCGGGCGTACAGGGCCAGCCTGCCTCCAGTGCTGATAGGGGCCAGCTTAGGAGGAGAGGCTATGCCATTGCAGTCAAAAGCCCCCTCCCTGCTGAGCAGGAGCCGGAGTAGGAGACTTGGGGGCCTTCTGCCTACGGGGCCCATGTCCCTACCCCTTGGCCTACTAACCCTGTTGGGGAGCTACAGAGGCCTGAAAATGAGGGATGACTTCCTCGGGTAAAAGGTCTTTTTCCCCGAGCCCTTCTTTTTCTTTATCTTTATTTGCACAATTTGATGAACCGCCCAGGCCGAAGCATCAGGGCGGTGTACAATACAAAAAGCAGGCTACTGGAAACAAAGCCAGAAAAGAATGCCAAAAACTGACAGGATAGGAGAGAGCAGAGAAAAAGATAGAAAGGGGAAAGAACTCAAGAGGGGCAAGGGGGGACAATAGGGCGGGAGGAGGAAAGAGAAAAAGGAAGGGGGAAGAGGAACGGACAGGCAAGGGGATAATCATGGAGGGTGGGGGGGACGACCAGGGGACAAGGACCAATCATCGGGAGGAGGGAGATCAAAGGCCTGGCAAAAGAGATGTGTTTTGAGGAGAGTTTTAAAGCGGGGATAGGAGAGTTCCAGACGAAGACATAAAGGGAGTGAATTCCAGAGAGCCGGACCTAAGAAGAAGCAAGCAGAATGACGGGTGAGCTCTAAGTGGGCTTGAGCGGGGGAAGGGAGAAAAAGATGGTTACCGAAAGAGGATCGGAGAAGACGAGGAGAGGGCTGAAGGTGAATGATGTCCGACAAGTATTGGGGGGTGCTGGAATGGAGGGCCTTGTGTGTGAGGATGAGAACCTTAAAGATGAAATGGAACTTAACCGGAAGCCAGTGCAAGGCAAGGAGGCAGGGGGACACATGGGAGCGGGCTGGGGAACCAGTAATGAGGCGAGCGGCGGCATTCTGTACTAATTGAAGACGGCGAAGCTGAGAAGAAGGAAGGCCTGCATAGATGACATTACAATAGTCTAACCGGGTCATGACTAGGGACAGAATGAGGGTGACAACAGAGGAGGGGGGGAGTGATGATTGGACGGCCTGAATCTTGCGTAAATGGAAAAAAGAAGTACGTATGACAGAAGAAATGTGTTGGTGAAAGGAGAGGGATGAGTCCAGAGTGACACCCAAATAACGAAGGGTTGGAACCAGGGGAATTGAGTGGGAAGACATTACAGGGGACAAGCAAGGAGAAGAGAGACCGAAGGAGAACCAAACTGCGGAGGACTTGGCAGGATTAGCGTATAGAAAGTTAGAGTCAAACCATGATGCAATGGAAGACAGACAACGGTTAAGTGGAACCAGGTCGGGAGTGGAGGAGGAAGTATGGTGAACCAGCAGGATGTCATCGGCGTAAATATAGAAGGAAATGCCAGATTATTGAATAAGTAGAGCAAGTGGAGCGAGGAAGGCATTGAAAAGTAGGGGGGCGAGAATAGATCCCTGAGGAACACCGCAAATAGAAGGGGATGGAGTGGAGGCGGAGTGATGGGAGTGCACGGAGAAGGTGCGTGAGGACAGAAAGGAACGAAACCACTGCAAGACGGTCCCACAAATACCAAAGTCAGACAGACGAGACAGGAGAGTGTGGTGATCGACCATATCAAAAGCGGAAGAGAGGTCCAGAGATACCACCAGAGAGAAATCACCACGGTCGTGAGCACAGTGAAGCTCGGAAAGTAGGGCTGTGAGAATAGTTTCGGTGCTATGGCCTGCGCGAAATCCGGATTGACGGGGGTGAAGGGCAAAAGTAGAATCAAGGTGAGTGGCAAGTTGGGAGAACACCAACTTCTCGAGGACTTTCGAAAGAAAAGGGAGATTGGTAACTGGACGCCAATTTGCGGGAGCAGTGGGGTCAAGGGTGGGCTTCTTCAGGAGAGGACAGACAATGGCGTGTTTCCAGCTGGAGGGGAAGAAACTGGAAGAGAGGCTAGTGTTGAAAATGGAGAGGATGTAGGGCACAAGAGCAAGGTCAGAGTTAAGCAGCCAAGAGGAAGGCAAGGGTTCAAGAGGGTCCGGTGGGCTGAAGAGATAGCTTTAATGATTTCAGGGGCGGAGACAGGCGAAAAGGAACGCCAAGTATGGGGAAAGGCGAGAGAGGGAGGTGGAGAGCCAGCAGCGGGAGGAGCAGGAGGGGAAGTAGGGGGAGGGGAAAGAGGTGGGGGACAGTCGGGGAAGGAGGAACGGAGGGAAAGGACCTTGTTGGTAAAGAAGGAAGCAAGAGTAGATGGGCTGGGGGCTGACGAAGGGGACTGTGGGGGGAGAGTGGAGGTTGAGGAGAGAGATTTAAGGACGAGAAAGAGGCGTCTGGATGAGCAAGAAGAAGTGGTGATGAGCTGAGAATAATAAGACTGTTCTGAGTAGAGGCAGAGTTTTTTTTTCGACAGCCTTGTCCGGGTAAGAGTCTCGGTCTCGAGTTCTGCAGCCTTGTCAGTCATGGGCTTGCCAAAGAGGTTTTCACCTCAGCAGGGGACATCAACCAACTTGTCCTGCACCCATGGCTCGAGGTCCGATGACTGTAGACAGGCCTGACGGCGTGCACCGATGCCGGCCGCGGCTACTCGGGCCGAAGCCTCGAAACCATCATAGGCTGCTCGAGATATAAACTTCGAGCACTCACGAATACCCGAGGACAGAGCATTGAATCTCTGCAAAGGATCCTCGGAGAGACCAGCAGAGAACCCGGCCATCTCCTTTGCCAGGTCTCGAAGGTACATGCCCATGTACAGCTGGTACATCTGGACACGGCAAGCAAGCATAGAGCCCTGGAAGCACTTCTTACCGAGGGCATCCAGGTTCCGGGCCTCCCGGCTGGGAGGCACTGAGGAGTGCATCTTCTGACTTTTCAGACGATGCATGGCTGATTCCACAACCATGGAGTGGTGCGGTAATTGTGCCTTTTGAAACCTGGGGCTCTTGCGGACTCGATAGATGGAATCGACCCGCTTGCTTAAAACCGGCATTGATGCCGGCGCCTCCCACATGCGGAAGGGCAACTGTTCCAGCATCAGAGGAACCGGAACAGTAAAGGCCTCCTTCGGAGGAGAGTCATACTTGTAGGGTCTTGAGTTCCTTGGCTCGAGGCTCCTCCTTGGGATGCGCGGGGAATGCCAAAGCCTTGGCCATATCCAGCACGAAGTTCGAGAACCGGGTATCCTGGGGGGGGGGGGGGGGACATTATCCGAGGTTTGGACTCGGGCAAGTCCAAAGGAATGCACCGAGTCCAAAAGGTGTCGGGCGACTCCTCATCCTCCGTCTCCCAGCCGGACTCCTCAGAGGAGGAATCGAGCAGCTCCGGTCGGGCAGGCATCGATGCCATCTGCCCCGACGCCGAGGGTACCGGTGTCGATGACCTCAGTCCCGAACGGGAGGCCGAGGGAGACCTTGGCCGAGGATCGACTCGAGCTTGCATGGACTCGAGGATCGGCTTGGCCTCTGGGGTCGACTTGGAGGTCAAAGTCCCGGTGGTCGGGGCAGATGCACCAGTGAGACCGGCAATCAGTGCCCGCTGTTGTTCCATGAAGGCAGCCAAGCTGCTCTCCAAGGCCGTCAACCTGAGTCCGAGCTCAGGAGACTCAGCAGCACCCGACTCAGGCCCCGGCGGTGCCGGGCCCTATGTTGGCTCCCCTGGAGGCGAGTCCACGAGGACTACAGTACTCACGTGACCCGGGGACTCTATCTCCACACGAGGTTGTTTGGCAGGCCTCTCCGACTCCGAAGACCCGGGACGGCGCTCGGGGCTATGCGACTTGGCCCTCGAGCCAAGTGCATCCACCGACGCCGCCCTCGTGGTTTTTTTTCTTCTTGCGATGCTCCCGCGAGGGAGACCCCCTTTCAGAGGAGCCTCGACGCTGCTCGTGGCCGGAGACCCGAGATGTCGAGGCCTCTGACGAGGTCCGTGCCCGATCGGACACGGAGTCAGAGAAGATTCTTTCCTTTTGGTGCTGCCAACTCCTTAACGCCTTAGAGGACATCTTCCCACATGGATCACAGATCATCGGGTCATGATCGGGTCCGAGGCACCGGAGGCAGCAGTCATGTGTGTCAGTGAGAGACATAAGTTTCTTACACCGATCACTCTTCTTAAACCCGCTGGCAGCCATTGGGGGAAAAAGGGCCCCTGCGAGGTCAAAAAATAGGGCTGCCAGTGAAAAAAGAAAAAAATGGCCCGATGCTAGTCACGAAGGACAAAAACCGAAAAAAGAGATCCAGGCTCGATACCGATGTATCGGGCCCAGGCGGGAAAGGGAAATCAGCGTCGAATCGAAGAAAAAACAGGTTAATGCAGAAAAAAAAATCAACTTTTTCCTCGGGTGAAACGAAAATACATCCATCGGGCTCCGTGGAAAAAAGAAGACTGAGCAAGATGACACCCTTGGGCGGGAAGGGGACTGCGCATGCGCGCTACATTCCCAAAGGCTTTCTATGAAAGCTGGGGAAATACTCCGCACGGGGGCTCCGTCGGCACCGACGTCACCCATATGTGAGGACTGACTTCCTGCTTGGTCCTGGAGAATCACCAACTATAACGGCTGTCCTACCCCTTCCCTCATGGGCACATGGCCCTGGAGAAACTTCCTCAGTGCGAGAGGGTTTTACATTACCTGGAGGACAGGTCCTAGTTACAGGATCACTTCCTGCCACACCAGGGTGATGCTCTCCTGTCACGTGACCTCTCTCCTCCATGGCAACAGGGATGCTGCTAGAATGGAGGTGGGACTTCAGGACTATATCCCTGTAGGTCTCGTCTATGTACCTCTCTGTCTTTCTTATGTTTTCCAAGTCTGCTACTCTAGCCTCTAGAGAACGGACTTGTTCCCTGAGAGTAAAGAGCTCCTTGCACCTAGTGCACACGTAAGACCTCTCACCAACTGGGAGAAAATCATACATGTGACACTCAATGCAAAAGACTGGAAAGCCCCCATCTCGCTGCTGGACTGCTGTCTGCATCTTAGTTTTATGTTTGTGTTTAGATTTTTAAGTTCTTTACTTACTAAGGGTTGCTATGGATATTTATACTAATGAAACTGTACCTAATACGTTTAATATACCTTGTTCACCTGAAGCTTAATTAATCTCAGGTCCTTAGTGTATGACTGATTTGGGTAACGAGCTTCACCTGAGAGCACCTCCTGTCTTTTAAGATGTGTAAGTACCTATAAAGCTACGATTATCCTAAGGGGGGGTAGGTTCTGGGGAGGGAGGGAAATAACACTTATTAAAAGAGGGCTGCTAAACAGTACCCTGTCTTATGTTGCTGAGGTAAGCTATATTCTGATTTGATTTAAATTATAGCTCTTTGCTGCTGCTAGGCTCTAACTTATTATGAAATTTAAACTACAAGCTCTCTGCTGGGTTTTAAATTTAACCAGAAAGCTCTCTTCTGTGTTTTAAATTTAAACTAAAAGTACTTTGCTGATGCTAGGCCCTGAGTGACTATTAAATTTAAACTACAAGCTCTCTGTTGGGTTCCAAATTTAACCAGAAAGCTCTCTTCTGTGTTTTAAATTTAAACTAAAAGTACTTTGCTGATATTAGGCCCTGAGTGACTATTAAATTTAAACTACAAGTTCTCTGCTGGGTATGAAATGTAACCAGAAAGCTCTCTTCTGTGTTTTAAATTTAAACTTAAACTGCTGCTACTAGGCCCTGACTGATTTAACAAAAAATAGTGGGTTCACAGATTAATTAGCTTTAATACAAAGAATTCCTTTCAGAAAATTCCCAGAAGTATATACTCACAATTGCAGATCTCTCTCCAGAAGTAACAGTTCCCATTTCTAGTCCTTCAAGACTCAAGATCCAGAGAAGTGGTATATAAACACTGCTAAATAAATAAAGTTTTCTGAGTGACCCTAGGTATGGAATCCAGTACAGATTGCTTAGCAGGTCCTGATTTGAATCTGAAAATGGTCTCCAGATATAGATCCTAAATATGGTTTGAATTTCTAGGGGAAATTAATTACCACAGTCCCTGCTTAGCTAAGAACCAGTTCTAGGTCTGGAATCAACACTAGGTTTTTTTGTATAACACCAGATCCCAAGAGTTTTCAGTGTGATGTGGGATATGGATCTGGAATCCAGTACAGGTCTTTAGAGTGGCACTGGCTCTGAAACTGTACTCCGTATGAGTTTTGGAAGTGACTCCAGATCTTGATCAGGAGTTTGGTCCACGATTTTATGGCGACTGTTTTATAACCAAAAGAGCACTAAGATACACTGAAAATGCAGGAAACAAAGAGTAAGAATAACACAGCAACATAATAGATTGAAAAGCTGACAAGAGACAAAACAGCACAAATTGCACTGAACTGCAAAAAAAATCACAACAGAAACAAAAACATTCAGAAAGTCCCTAATCCCCAGAATATATCCAACTCTGAAAGAAGGAAATAAAAGAAATGCAAAAATACAGTATGATAATGGACTGAAAGACCATAAAGCAGCTTATAAAAAGAGAAAAAGCACAAAAGCTACTGAAAAGCTGAAAACTGCCAGAAGGCCAAAAGCATATAATGCTGCAAATCAAAAAGAATACAGTTTAACCTGTTCCTTCTGAATCTTTTTCAAAATCTGGGCTACAAACGTAGCACAAAAAATTTCAGAGAAAGTGTTTTTGTAGTGCAGTCCTACTCCCTTTTTCATGTGAAGGAGTCAGCTAATTATAAACACCACTACTAGAAAGAAAAACACCTAGAACAATTTATCCCCCTTTTTAATTGACCATTATAAAGCCACCAAAACACATAAAAAGATCTTTATTTGGCAACACATTCATTTATATAGATCATTCCAGGTGACATGGACTCTTAACAGACAATTGCATTCAACTTCTTTCTGCACTGTGGAGCTTATCAAAAATCTTTAGCTTCACAGTTGAAGGTTTTTTCAGTGCTGTTTGTATTAAAGTTGAAAATCTAGGTTCTTGATAAGCCACGATTGTCAAGATCCTTTACCTGTAAAAAGAAGCCACATTTGAGTTTTCCCAGAGTTACTGGTTGATGGGTATATATTTTTGTACTTTAGAATTTGGGGAATCTCACCCCAAAGAGATGCATGAATGAGTTCTTCTAAAAGGCTCATTTCAAGGGGATGATTTTATATGTCTACAAATACCGTTACTGATTAGAACAATGCCTAAATCGCAGAGTACTCAGGAAACAATTACAAGAAGTTTATACCTGGAGATTCTCCTGAAAATCTTCGTGCTTCTACAGTATAGTAGTATAATGAAAACATATTACTCACAAGTTATCATCAAACACACATACCTACATGAAGCGGAAAAAGAACGTTTAAAAATGTGATCATACTGGAGCCTAAAGCTATTAATCGCAATGTCATTTTCAATGAACACTGTGTCCTTTCACAAGTCTGTTAAAACATTTGGTCCTCACAGCTGGAACATTTAATATGAACACTCACAATCTAAAATTTCTACCCGAAAGGCTAATAGTAAACTAATTAGTAGTGGCAATTAATGTCATCACATAGGAGAAGTCGTTTTTTCAGAGAGGTATTACTTCATACGACTTATTCACAACCTTAGATTGTGAGCCCTCCATCGACAGGGAAAAACCTACAGTTCCTGAATTGTATCTTGCCTTGATCTACTACTAGAAAGGTATGAACTAAATGGTACTACTACTACCAATGGAATGGTGATGCGCTGCGATGGCGCCGAGGTGTACTCTGACCAAATTAGACCTCAGTCCCACCTGCGATAATAACTGTATTCCTGTTATCAACAAACTGTTCAAGATGGATCATAGAAAATTATAACTCTGGGCAGACCAAAGGCTATGAGTTAAGCCCCTCTACATAAGTAGCTTTTTAAGAAGCAAGCCTATGTTGGACAATCACATAGTAAAGAAATTTGAGTTGAAGAAATTTGGTAGGAGATTTATTTGGCCAGATGTAGTGGTACAGTCATCAGGACAGAGTCCCTGACCTGATTAGGAGCTTGTAGTCACTGAGAACAAAGGGTATATGGGCTTGTCTCATAATGAGATATGCCAGAGGATCATCATGTAGTACAGATGCTATGAGACCTTTACTTCTTCCATTATAGATACCAAAATTTCAGCTAGTTTAAAAGCTAATATCTAGTTTAAAAGCTGCTCTATCTCCTTTTTAAAGGTTAATGCCAGCCGCCTGGTTCCATCCCGGTTAAGGTGACGCCCATCCCTTCGGAAGAGCCCCTGCTTTCCCCAGAATGTTCTCCAGCTCCTAACAAATCCAAAACGCTCATCCTTGCACCACTGTCTCATCCACGCATTGAGACTCCAGAGCTCTGAATGCCTTTTGGGTCCTGCACGTGGAACGGGAAGCATTTCGGAGAATGTTACCCTGGAAGTTCTGGATTTCAACTTCCTACCTAAAAGCCTAAATTTAGCCTCCAGAACCTCCCTACCACATCTTCCTATGTCATTGGTACCAACATGCACCAAGACAGCAGACTCCTACCCAGCACTATCTAGGTAGCGTGTGAGGTCCTTGTCTAGGTGGCATGTGAGGTCTGCTACCTTCGTACCAGGCAGGCATGTTACCAGGCGATCCTCACGTCCACCAGCCACCCAGCTATCTACATGCTTAATGATCGAATCACCAACTATAACGGCTGTCCTAACCCTTCCCTCATCGGCACATGGCCCTGGAGAAACTTCCTCAGTACGAGAGGGTTTTACATCACCTGGAGGACAGGTCCTAGCTATAGGATCACTTCCTGCCACACCAGGGTGATCCTCTAAGGGAGCCATGAGCTGAAGATCATCCACATAGGCAAAACCATACAAATCGAAAAAGCATACTAGAGCCCCCTGGGACTGCAGATAAACATTGAACAGCAGCAGCGAGAGGCGAGATCCCTGTGGGACTCCCCATTCCCAGGTGTATAAGCTGGGAGGGCCCTGCTGCCCCCTTGACGCTAAACCGACACGTACACATGAAAGAGTCAATCCATTGGAGGACCTGACCTCCAATACCCAAACGTCAACAGTTCTGCAGCAGAATAGATGTCTCAACCAAATTAAAGGCCACAGAAAGGTCTAGCGATATCAGTAACACTGTTATCCCCTCATCAAGCCAGCCATAAACATGGTGCATCATAGCAAACAACAGGGTCTCGACTCCATACCCAGGGCAGAATCCCCCAATCATCATCTCACAACTAATTTTCCTCCAGATAACAGCTAACCTGAGAAAATACCTCCTTTTGCATACGTTTCGGCAAGAGAGAAAGATTGGAAATAGGGTGGTAGTTACTGATATCCTGGGGATCTACCTCCACCTTCTTAGGGACTGTTATCAGCGAACCGGCAACACCTGCTGCCAAAAGAAGACAATCGTAAGGTCTCAAACCCAATCCAATAGCCATGAAGGGCCAACCTTAAACAAACGGGCATGTGAGGGGGCTAAATCAGAGAAGGTATCCTGGACCCCCCCCCCCCAGCAATTGCCCCACTCGCTCACTTGTCACCAGGATAAAGTCATCTAGAATAGGCGCTCCCAGACCCACTCCTCCCATCAGAGGGGGAAGGACCCAAGCGACAACATTCACTTTCAGCGACCCTATTTGCTTAGGAAAACCCCCACAATCTGATCTGGATTCACCACCATCCCGCTCCCTCTTGGACGGGGATCCCCTATCAGCCCTGCCACCACCCAGAAAACAGAACACCATCTGCGGCTGGTTGCCTGCACGTATGTTCCGCCGGGAGAAAAAGCATAGTTACTCAACTCTAAAAGCAGGAATCAGTCCTCACATATGGATGATGTCAGTGCTGACGGAGTCCACGCAGTAACATCTCCCCAGCTTTCAAAGAAAGACTTTGGAAGATGCACCACGCATGCGTGGTTCCCTTCCCACCTAAGGGTGCCAGCTTGCATCAGTATGTTAACATAGCACAAGACGGCAAAAAGAAAAGCAACTCCATGGGGAGGAGGGAGGGTTGTGAGGACCAATTCCTGTTGTTCCTGGAGAACATCTGTTACAGGTGAGAAACTACGCTTTCTCCGGGAACAAACAGGAAGTCCATCTTCACATATGGGACTCCGTAGCTACAGGCTACCAAACCTGTAAAAGGCCAGGGGTGATCAGAAAAAGGTGAGCCGTGGGAAGCAGCGATTGACTCGAAGACAAGAAACCTCCTAGCGGCCCTGGTATCCATGGAGGGTAGCCTGAACACACCAAAGGGTAGAAGTGGTCTTACACACCAAACAAATGACGAAGTTCTGCCTGGCCAAAAGCACTGTCTCAGAGATTTCCTCTCCAGGCAGTAATGAACTGTGAAGATATGGACGGAGGACCAGGTGGCAGCTCAACAGATTTCTGGCAATGGGATGGAACGCAGGCTTGCCACAGAGGCTGCCATGGACTGGACGCTGTGCGCCTTGTTGCAGCATTCCAGCAAAAGACCAGCCTGCTTGTAAGTGAAGGCGATGCAGTCTGCCACCGAGGTGGACAGGGTAATTTCAGAGACCGCTGTCCCCAGTAGACGGGTCATAGGAGATGAAGAGTTGAGAAGCTCGGCAGTGGTTCTGGGTGCGCTGCAGGTACTGCAGGTAGGCGGCTAGCGCTTGCTTACAGTCCAGCATGTGAAGAACGGCTTTTATTTATTTATTTAATTTATTTATTTATATTCTCTTATATACCGCGCTATTCTGCATCAGTGTGGTTTACATTGAACAAACTGAAATTACATTGAACAGGGCATTATAACTTGGAGATAACTATTTTACAGGGAACATGGGCTTTGGAGGGTTAAGTGGCTTGCCCAAGACCACAAGGAGCACCTGTGGGACTAGAAACCCCAGTCCTTCCGGCCCAAGGTTGCTGTCCTCTAGTGGGATTTGAACCCCCGGCCTGAAGTACCTTGCCCCAACCACTAGGCCACTCCTCCACTTCCGCCCTGCTGGTGTGAGGCCGAGGGAAGAAGGTGGGTAGCACCACCTACTGGTTAAGGTGGAAAGGGGACACTGCCTTGGGTAAAAACGTGGGGTGTGTGCGGAGCATGACCTTGTTCCTATAGGATCTAGTGTATGGTGGGTTCACTACTAACATTTGAAGCTCGCTGATTCTGCAAGCAGATGAGCGCCACAAGGAACACCACCTTCCACGTGAAATACTTGAGGTGGCAGCAGCCAAGCGGCTCAAAGGGTGGTGCAATGAGTTTGGAGAGCACCACATTAAGGTCCCTCTCTGCCACTGGAAGGCAGACATGTGGCTTTGACAAGAGGAGGCCCCTTAGGAATCATGTCATGTGGGGTTGGGCAGACAGGGGCTTGCCCTCAATCAGATGATGGTGCGCACTAAAGAAGTTGGACTTCAGACCTGCCTGTGAAGAAGGTGAAGTAGGTATTGTAGCACCAGCTGGTCAGAACAGGAGAAGGGGTTGATTCCATTCTCCACGCACCATACTGAGAATTTCTGCCACTTGAAGGCATATATGCCCTGTGGGTGGAAGTCTTACGGGAGGCCAGAAGGATGTCCTCCACCTCAGTGAAGGGGGCCAAGGTTACCCTCTTAGCAGCCAGGTTGTGAGTGTCTGGGACCCTCAGGTTGGCGTGAGTAGGCCTGGGTTGCATCCCAGGGGAACTGGGGACACCGTGGACAGTAGAAGAAGCAGAGAAAACCAAGACTGCCTGGCCCACCAGGGAGCCACCAGAATCACTGTGGCCCTGTCGCGTTCGACCTTGAAGACTGTTTTGGCAATCAGCGGCATGGGTGGGAAGGCATAAGGGAGGCTCTCCACCCATAAGATCAGGAATGCATCCTCCGCCACACAGGCGGGGAGCAGCTGCTGGGAGCAGAATCAGGGCAGCTGGGTATTGGCTGGGCTGGCAAAAAGGTCCACCCATGGGTGCCCCAGCACTGGAATAGCCAGTCGGCCACCTGGGGTCCTACCTCCACTTGTGCGGCTGAAGAACCAAACTGAGCCAGTCTGCAAGGGTGTGGTCCTGACCTTGAAGATATAATGCTCACAGGAGCATTAACGTAGTTATTCACCTGTAGCAGGTGTTCTCCAGGAACAGCAGGAATCAGTCCTCACATATGGGTGACGTCGGAGCCGACGGAGACCTCATGCAGAGCAATTCCCCAGCTTTCAGAGAAAGCCTTTGGGAATGCATCGCGCATGCGCGGTCCCCTTCCCACCCAAGGGTGCCATCTTGCTCAGTCTAATGACATAGCTAAAAGACGGCAAAGATAATAAAATCAATGATAGGACTGCAAACACCTTCTTCCAGCAACACATGCGGCGACTGTACACAGACTTCACCCAATGGATTGCATAAAAATCAAATTGACTACATCTGTGGAAGTCAACGATGGAAAAGCTCTGTAACGTCAACAGAGACAAAACCTGGAGCTGACTGTGGTACAGATCATCAACTACTAGTACGCAAACTAAAGCTAAAGTTGAAAAAGAGCAAACCACTCATGAAAGCAGCACAATATGACCTTGAGAATATACCCCTGGAATTTAAAGACTGCCTGCAAAATCGATTTGCTGCTTTAGATACAAATGACAGAGCTCCGGAAGAGTTATGGAATGACATCAAGAAGGTTGTGATGGAAGAAAGCGAGAAGTCTCTACAAAAGGTGATAAAGCAAAAGCGGCCAAAATGGATGACGGAAGAAACTCTGAAAATTGCCCAGAAACGCAGAGAAGCTAAAGCCAGAGGAGAAAGAAAGACAATCGCAGAACTCAACAGAGATTTCCAACGTGGAGCAAGACAGGACAAGGAAAAGTACTACAATGACACTTGCAAGGAAATAGAAGCAGAAACTATTAGAGGAAGAACAAGAACGGTTTTCCTAAAGCTACGAGAGTTAAAGAAAAAGTTCCAGCCTCGAATTGGAATGTTACAAGATGCTCAAGGTTCTATGTTGAATGATGCTCAGTCCATTTAACCCTATGATGCCTCAGTCTCCACCTCACATCCACCCACTTCCACACCTCAACGCAGCTCCTCAAGCGCATGCATCTCACATTCTTGACTGAATACTCGCAATCACACATTTAACCTTCCTCCACTATGAGATGCTTGTACAGTCCATTTAACCCTTTATATAGCTACATAAAGTGGTTTTGTATATATTTATCATGTTTTTCCCTGTTAAGAAATTGTTTTAATGTATATCCAAGTTATGATACCTGTTTATTGTAAGCACAAATCACCAAGCTGAGATGTGTAGTTTAATGTTCACTGTAAACCGCGCTGATGTCAATAGCGCGGTATAAAAGAGACTTTAAATAAATAAAATTAAATAAATGCTGAGAAGATCAAGAAAAGGTGGAAGGAATATACAGAGTTTTTATATGATAAAGATCAAGTGGACCAACAGGCGTTTCAAACTGTACCTTATGATCGCGAACCATTGGTGATGAAAGAAGAAGTTGAAGCAGCATTGAAAGCCTTATCAAAGAACAAAGCACCAGGCACTGATAGCATTCCCATAGACGTATTACAGCAATCAGAAGCAGCTGTTACCGTACTCACAAGGCTCTGCCAAGAAATATGGAAGACAACATCATGGCCAACTGACTGGAAAAGATCTGTGTTTATACCTATACTAAAGAAAGGTGATCCAACTGACTGTGGAAATTATCGCACAATCGCTCTGATCCCACATGCCAGCAAGATTCTACTGAAGATTATTCAAAAGAGACTACAACCATACCTGGAATAAGGACTACCTGAAGTGCAAGCAGGGTTCAGGAAAGGGCGAGGAACGAGAGACATCATTGCAGATGTGAGATGGATCCTTGAAAAAACTTAAGAATACCAAAAGGATATCTATTTGTGCTTTATCGACTATAACAAGGCTTTTGACTGTGTAAACCATGAGAAACTCTGGACCACATTAAGAAGCATGGGTATACCAGAACACCTGATCGTTCTCTTGTGCAATCTGTACATTGATCAAGAAGCAACAGTTCGAATGGAACAAGGAGAAACAGAATGGTTTAAAATAAGCAAAGGTGTAAGACAAGGCTGCATACTTTCCCCCTACCTGTTTAATTTATATGCAGAACAAATCATCAGAGAAGCAGGATTGTATGAAGACAACAGAGGTGTGAAGACTGGTGGAAGACTCATCAACAACCTTCGCTATGCTGATGATACCACATTACTGGCTGAAAGTGAAGATGATCTGAAACATTTGCTTCTCACAATCAAAGAACATAGTCTCAAAATGGGCCTGCACCTTAATATAAAGAAGACAAAGATCATGACAACTGGCATAATCAACAGGTTCATCGTTGAAGGAGAAGAAATTGAAATTGTGAACAACTTTAACCTACTTGGATCAACTATCAATAAAGAAGCAACAAGCAGTCAACAAATCAGACGACGCATTGCTCTTGGTAGAATGGCTATGAAAGACCTACATGAGATTCTCAAGAGCAGAGATGTCTCTCTCCATACAAAGATTCGACTTGTTCAAGCCATGGTATTTTCAATAACATCATATGGATGTGCAAGCTGGACAGTGAAAAAGACAGATAGGAAGAAAATTGATGCCTTTGAATTATGGTGTTGGCGGCGAATACTCTGTATACCATGGACTGCCCGAAGAACAAACCAGTCGGTACTATAGGAGATCAAACCTAAGCTTTCTTTAGAAGCTCAGATGACAAGACTTCGACTTTCATACTTTGGACACATCATGCGAAGAGAGAAATCATTAGAGAAAGACATTATGCTTGGCAAGATAGAAGGTCAACGCAAAAGAGGAAGGCCAGCAATGAGATGGATCGATACAATAACAGCAGCTAAGGGTACGAGTCTGTCAACAATGAGCCGCCTGACTGCAGACCGAACAGAATTTAGGATAGCTATCCAGAGGGTCGCCATGAGTCGACTCCGACTCAACGGCACTTAACAACAACAGGACTGCAATTCCAGGGGAGGAGGGAGAGTCGTGAGGACTGATTCCTGCTGTTCCTGGAGAACACCTGCTACAGTAACTACGTTTTCTCCAGGAACAAACAGGAAGTCAGTCCTCACATATGGGACTCCCTAGCTATAGGCTACCGAGAACCCATAGCTGAAAAATGGCTCCCTCAAGAAGAGCCGCAGCAGCTGTGTGAGGAATGTATCAGAGACACAGCACCCCCGGTAGCCTGACACCAGAGTGCTGGTGGGTCGGAGTTGCCTATACCTCAAATAAGTTCCGGAGTACCGCCTGGCCGAAAGCACTGTCTCGGCGGGACTCACCATCCAAGCAGTAATGGGCTGCAAAGGTCTGGCTTGAAGACCAAGTGGAGGCCCGGCAGATGTCCGCTAATGGAACTGAGTAGAAGTGGGCCACTGAGGTGGCCTTAGCCCTGACACGGTGGGCCGTGACCCTACCCTGCAGAGGGAGCTCGGCCGCCCTATATGCCCAGGCAATGTAGTCCGCCACCCAGGTGGAAAACGTACGCTTGGAGTTAGGAAGCCCCAGCTTACTGGGGTCAAAAGAGACAAAGAGCTGAGGGCCCGCCAATGCCCCCTCGTACGTTCCAAGTAAAAGGACAACGCCCTCTTACAATCCAGTGTGTGAAGAACCGCCTCTGCCCGACTGGCATGCGGTCTGGGAAAGAACGTCGGGAGGACCACCTCCTGATTGAGGTGGAAAGGAGAGACTACCTTCGGGAGGAACTTAGGGTGGGTAACACAGAAGCACCCTATTCCTGTAAAACCGTAGATACGGTTTGTCAGAGACCAGAGCCTGCAGCTCACTCGCACGCCTAGCTGACGTGAGCGCCACCAAGAAAAGAACCTTCCAGGAGAGGAAGTGTAGATGGCACATGGCCATCGGCTCAAATGGTGGGTGAGTAAGTTGCTGCAAGACAACACTGAGATCCCACTCGGTCGCCGGAGGGCGGACCAGAGGCTTCAACAGAAGCAGACCCCTGAGAAACTGAGAGACCAAGGGGTGAAGTGAGAGGGGATGACCCTCCACCGGACAGTGATGTGCCGACAAGGCACTCAAGTGTACCCTTACTGAATTAGACTTGAGGCCCAAGTCTGAGAGGTGGAGCAGGTACTGCAATACCACCGGTACTAGGCAAGAGAAAGGATTTTCATTATGCTGGCTGCACCAAACCTCAAACCTACACCACTTGAAGGCATAGGTTTTCCTGGTGGACTGCCTCCTTGAGGCCAGTAACACCTCTTCCACAGTTTTAGGTAAGAGGAGAGGGGCCAGCACTACCCTTTCAGCAGCCAAGCCATCAAGTTGAGGGACCTCAAGTTGGGATGTAAGAGCGAGCCCTGTTCCTGGGTCAGGAGGTCGGGCCTGGTCCCCAGAGGCAGGGGGGACTCCACTGCCAGCTGGAGGAGAAGTGGGAACCAAGGCTGTCTCGGCCACTGCGGGGCCACCAGAATGACAGAGGCCTTGTCCCGAAGGATCTTGAATAGTGTCCTGGCCACCAGAGGTGTGGGAGGAAACGCATAAAGGAGGTCCTCCGACCAGGACATCAGGAATGCATCTGCCGCCAGCTGCTGGGGGTGCGGTTCCATGGAGCAGAAGCGGCATAGCTGATGATTTAGTGGACTGGCAAACAGGTCCACAGCCGGGTACCCCCCACATCGGAAGATCTGCTGTGCCACGGCAGTATTCAGCTGCCACTTGTGAAGCTGCAGAATCCTGCTGAGCTTGTCGGCTAGGAAGTTCTCTTCTCCTGGCAGGTACACCGCCTTGAGAGACATCCCTTGGTGGATGGCAAACGTGCAGAGGTCCAGTGCCTCCTTGCACAGGATATGAGATCCTGTCCCCCCCACCCCCCTGCTTGTTCACGTAGAACATAGCCACTTGGTTGTCTGTCTGCACAAGGACAGACTGATTCGAGAGGGCATGACAGAAGGCTTGCAGAGCTAGGTGGATCACCCGGAACTCAAAGGTTGATTTGCTGTGTCCTCTCCTGCGGAGACCACAGCCCCTGAGTACAGGCCTCTTGACAATGTGCTCCCCATGCCAGCAGGGATGCGTCTGTGGTCAAGACCCTGGAGAACACTGGGGGTTGGAAGGGTACGCCCTGGAGCAGGTTGGGCAGGTGATGCCACCAGACCCATGATGTGAGCAGTCGTTTGGACACGTTTATTCTGTCCCTTAGCCGACCTGTAGCTTGTGTCCACTGATCGCACAGGCACCACTGCACCGTTCTCATGTGCAGTCGAGCATTGGGGGTGACATGCACCATGGCAGCCATGTGCCCCAGGAGGCGAAGAAATGCCTTGCAGATATTTGAGACTGTTGAACCACCTGGTCCACTAGGGCCAGGAGCCTCAGTGCCCTGTCTTGTGGCAGGTACGCCCTGGCCTGCAGGGTGTCGAGTCTCGCCCCAATGAACTCTAAGTTTTGGGTGGGAAGCAAGGTGGACTTTGCCTGATTGATGACAAAGCCCAGAGTCTGAAGCACGTGGATAGTACGAGCTGTGGCCTGCTTGGCCTCCATGGGCGACTGGGCCCTGATGAGCTAGTCGTCCAGGTAGGGGAAGGCAAAGATTCCCTGGTGACGGAGGAACCCTGCCACCCCCGCCAGACACTTTGTGAACACTCTGGGGGCGGAGGCAAGCCCGAAGGGAAGTACCCTGTACTGGTAGTGGTTTCCCCCTACGACAAATCTTAGAGATTGACGGTGTCTTGGATGAATGAGGATGTGGGTGTACGCATCTTTAAATCCAAGGAGCATAGCCAATCTTCCTGATGGAGGTATGGCAGCAAGATTCTAAGGGAGAGCATCTTGAACTTCTCCTTTACCTTTACTCCTTTACTCACTTCTCCTTTAAATTCCGCAGGTCTGGAATGGGCCTGAGGCCCTCAATCCGTTTTGGGATCAGGAAATACCTGGAGTAAAACCCCTGGCCCTGGAACCTGTGAGGAACAGGCTCCACTACTTGATCCCTGAGAAGACCGGTCAGCTCCTGCAGAAGGAGGTCCCTGTGCAAAGGAGGCCGAGGGGGCTCTCCTGGAAAACAGCCCAGGGGTCTCTGGTAAAAATGTAACAGATACCCCTCCTGGACTATCTGTAGCACCCAGATTTCGGTGGTAATGCTTGGCCACTTTTGGGCAAAGTGGACCAGCCGACCTCCAGTGGGCAGGTCTACCCTCGGGAGGGGGGAGACCAGGCTGTGACTGTCAAAACCCTGCACCCGGCTGAGACGGAGTCGGAGCATGAGGCTTGGGGGTCTTCTGCTTACGCGGGCCATGCCCCTGTCCCTTGGCCTGCTGCCCCTGTTGGGGAGCCTGTTGAGTGGAGTAGTTGCGGTAAGCAGTACCCTTCCTCGGGAAAAAGGGCTTTTTACCCGAGCCCTTCTTTTTGGAAGAGGCAGTCTTTCTGGATAGCAGAGTCCGGGTCAAGTACCCGGGCTCGATCTCAGCAGCCTTCTCAGTCATGAGTTTGCCAAACAGGTTTTCACCTCGGCAAGGGATATCGACCAACTTATCCTGCACCCACACTCGAGGTCCGAGGACATTAGCCAGGCCTGGCGTCGAACACCGATGCTGGCGCCAGCCACTCGGGCCGAAGCCTTGAAGCCATCGTAGGCTGCTCGAGACATGAACTTCGAGCACTCTCGAATCCCCGTGGCCAAGGCCTTGAATCTCTGCAAAGGTTCCTCGGAGAGGCCAGCAGAGAACCCAGCAATCTCTTTTGCCAAGTCTCTCAAGTACATGCCCATGTACGGCTGATATGTCTGGACACGGCATGAGAGCAGAGCCCTGGTAGCACTTTCTGCCGAGGGCATCCAGGTTTCGGGCCTCCCAGCCAGGAGGCACTGCAGAGTGTGTCTTCTGGCTCTTGAGACGTTGCATGGCCGATTCCACAACCATGGAGTTGAGCGGCAGCTGTGCCTTTTGGAAACCAGGGCTCTTGCGGACTCGATAAATGGAATCGATCCACCTGCTCAACACCGGCATCGAGGCCGGGGTCTCACACATACGGAAGAGCAGACGCTACAACATCGGAGGCACCGGTACAGTAAGGGCCTCCTTGGGTGGAGAGTCATACTGGAGGGCATCGAGCTCCTCGGCTTGAGGCTCCTCCTCGGCGTCTGCCGGGAAGGCCAAGGCCTTGGCCATGTCCCGGACAAACCCCGAGAACAGAGTGTCCTCGGGGGGGGGGGGGGGAACATCTCTGAGGCTTGGACCCTGGTGAGTCCAAGGGGACACACCGGGTCCGGAAGGTACCTGCGGATTCCTCATCCTTCATCTCCCACGCCGAGTCCTCCGAGGAACCACCACCCAGGAAAAAGATTTAGGCGTCATTGTGGATAACATGTTAAAACCCGTGGCCCAGTGTGCAGCGGCAGCCAAGAGAGCAAATAGAATGCTAGGTATCATAAGGAAAGGAATGGAAAATAAAACAAAAGATATTATAATGCCTCTATATCGTTCCATAGTGAGACCGCACCTTGAATATTGTGTGCAATTCTGGTCGCCGTATCTTAAAAAGGATAGAGCGTTATTAGAAAAGGTTCAGAGAAGAGCCACCAAAATGGTAAAGGGGATGGAAGGATACTCTTATGAAGAAAGGCTAAAAAGGTTAGGGCTCTTTAACCTGGAAAAGAGACGGCTGAGGGGAGATACGATAGAAGTCTATAAATTAATGAACGGAGTGGAACAGGTAAACGTAGATCGATTGTTTATGTTATCAGAATATAGAAAGACTAGGGGACATGCAATGAAGCTACAGGGTAAACTATTTAAGACTAATAAAAGAAAATATTTTTTCACTCAACGTGTAATCAAACTCTGGAATTTGTTACCGGAGGATGTAGTAAAGGCTGTTAGTGTAGCTGGGTTTAAAAAAGGTTTGGACAAGTTCCTGGAGGAAAGGTCCATAAACCATTATTAAGAAGGGATCCAGTATATCAATGCTTGACCCAGTACAAGCATTGTGGAACCTGTGTCTTTTGGGGAAACTGCTAGGTATGTATGATCTAGATTGGCCACTGTTGGAAACAGGATACTGGGCTTGATGGACCTTGGTCTGACCCAGTATGGCATATCTTATGTTCTTATGCTCTTATGAGGAATCGACAGGCTCTGGCCGTGAGGGCTTCGACCTCGACCGCCCCGACCCCGAGGGCACTGGCATCGATGACCGCGGTCCCGAATGGGAGGTCGAGGGAGACCTTGGCCGAGGATCGACTCAAGCCCAGAAGGACTCGAGGATCGGCTCGGCCTCTGGCGCCGACTTCGACATCCCGGTGGTCGGGGCAGACTGGTTCGTGAGGCCGACCATCAGTGCCTGCTGCTGGTCCATGAAGGCAGCCATGCTGCGCTCCAAGGCCGCCATTCAGAGGCCCAGCCCAGAAGGCTCCGCAGCCTCTGGTTCGGGGCCCGACACCTGCCGATTCTCCCGGAGGAGAGTCTACTAGGACAACAGTGCTCACCTTCCCCGGTGTCTCCGGCTCCTTTCGAGTTGCTTTGGCGGGCTGATCCGACCCCTAGGACCCGGGGCGGCGGTCAGGACTCTGAGACGTAGCCCGCGAGGAGCCAGGCCTATCAGAGGCATCAAACGACGACGCCCTCGTGAGTTTCTTCTTCCTCCAGTGTTCTCTGGAGGGAGACCCCCTTTATGAAGACCCCCGACGGTGTTCGGTGTCAGACAACTCCCGAGACGTCGAGGCTTCGGACGAGGTCCGGACCCAAGTAGTGGAGTCAGAGAAAATTCTCTCATGTTGCTGCTGCCGACTTCTAAGTGCCTTAGAAGACATTTTGCCGCATAGGCCACAGGCCACCGGATCATGGTCAGCCCTGAGGCATCGGAGGCAGCAGTCATGTGTATTGGTGAGGGACATTAACTTCTTACACCGATCACATTTTTTAAACCTGCTGGCAGCCATCGGGGAAAAAAGGGCCCCTGTGAGGTCAAATGACTGGGCTGACAGTGAAAAAGAAAAAGAGCGCGAACGCTAGTCACAAAGTGACAAAAAACGAAAAACAGATTGGGGCTCGATACCGGTGTACCGAACCAAGGCAGGAAGGGGAACCGGCATCGAAATGGGTAGAAGAAAATTCTTCACCAAGTATTTTGACGACTTTTTCCTCGAGGGAGCAAGGACAACGTCTGTAGGGCTCCGCGGAAAAAGGGAGACTGAGCAAGATGGCACCCTTGGGCGGGAAGGGGACCACGCATGCGCAATGCATTCCCAAAGGCTTTCTCTGAAAGCTGGGGAATTGCTCCGCATGAGGGCTCTGTCGGCACCGACGTCACCCATATGTGAGGACTGACTTCCTGCTTGTTCCTGGAGAACCGTTACTCCTGGCATAAGCGCAGATGCCCCCCGCTCCCTGGCAAAGCAGGGACAAACCCATGTCCCCTGCTTGTTTATGTAGAACAGAGCCATCTTATTGTCCATCTGGACCAGTGCCACTTGATCCCATAGGTGGTGGCGAAAGGTCCGGAGGGCTCAAGCCACAGCTTGGAGCTCCAGGAGGTTGATTTGCTGGAGGCTTTCAATCGGCGACACTCTGCCCTGAATACAGCGATCATCCTAGTGAGCCCCCCACCCCTGTTTGGAGGCATCTGTGTTGAGGTGCAGAGGTCTGGAAAGGCATCCCGGCCAGCAGGGATATCCCTTGAAGTATAGGGTGTCATCAGCTGAAAGTGTCTGCCAGGGGACAGCTGATGGTCACCCTGTCTTGCAGGTGTCCTGTGACCACTGGGAGCATAGGGCCCAATGGGCTGTTCGCATCTGCAAGTGGGCATCCAGGGTGATGTGCACCGTGGATGCCATGTGCCCCAACAGGCGGAGCATGTGATAGGCTGACATCGAGTGGCAGTGCTGGGTGTATGCTGTGAGTGCCTGGAGGCGGAGGGCCCTGTCCCGGGGAAGGCCTTGTCCTTGTCCTTGTCCTGGACTGTGTCCATCTGTTCCCGTATGAATTCCAGACTTTGTCAGTTGGAGATGAGGCTTTGAGTAGCTGATGATGAACCCCAAGTGCTCCAGGACCAGGATGGTGCAGGCCGTTGCCAGCTGCACTTTGGCGGTAGTGCTGCCCTTTATGAGCCAGTCGTCCAGATAGGGAAAGACAAAGACCTCCTGGAGCCAGAAGTGGACTGCGTATTCTGCCAGGCACTTGGTGAATACCCATGGGGCAGAAGCTAGCCCCAAGGGTAGCACTCTACTGATAGTGTCCTCCTCCCACCACAAGGAAAGGTACTGCCTGTGGAGGGGGTGGATGAGGATGTGCACGTATGCATCCTTTAAGTCCAAGAAGCATAGCCATTCTCCCTGCTGGAGGTGTAGCAGCAATATTCTAAGGGAGAGCATTCTGAACTTCTCCCTCACCAGGAACCTGTTGAGGTCCCACAGGTCTAGGATGTTACAAGCTTACTTCACAAGGTGAAGCTAATTGGATCACCTCTACAGCTTGTCCACAAATACCTGATCAACTCTAGTCTTCACAGCTTCAAGAGACTCCGCACAGTTAAGCTTTCAGACTTTTCTATTGCCTGTTTTTTTAATATAGATTTTAATTGTTGAATTCAAGTTTTTAGGAATATTCTGACCGCCTACATTCCTTTCATAGCCTTTAAATCATATATCTGAGTCTGCCCTCAGTTCATGTAAGGCCTACTGGGCAGGGACACTTAGGTTCCCGCCCACCCTACCCCTCACCCCACCCACCCCAGGGCTGCATTGCCTATTTAGTCATCAAATACATTGACATCTGTCCTTTTAAATTAGGTGTTACACCCACCTTTTCTCCTTCTTCTAGGATTGCTTAATCAGCATGTCGTGTATTCAATGCAATAACTATGGTGCTTTCATTCTGAGAAGAATCATTTGGAACCTAAGAGCTTTCCCTATATGCCTCAAGTTAGCTGCAATGCATAAAGAATTGACTCTAAGGGAAGAATTAGTTGCAATTATGCACACTTCTTCTAGGATACAAACAGAACAAAATCCACCACTGCTCCCACAAACAAACAGCCCATGAATAAATGGATCACAGTGGGCTCTGGTAGGTTGTGACCTGTTACGCAGACACTCTATACATCAAGAGATATCCCTGTATAATGCCTTCTCTGCCTTGGATAAAGCGTAGTTACTCACCTGTAACAGGTGATCTCTGGGAACAGCAGGAATTAAGTCTTCACATATAGGTATCGTTGGTACCAACAGAGCCCACGCAGGAACACTCCCCAGCCTTTCCAACTCTCCCCCTTCAGTTGAGTTTAAGCTGATCGTTTTTTGCTTGCATGTGTGACTTACTGTCTACTGTGTCCCTGCTGTCTCCCTACAGGCTCCTGTCAAATACTCTCTGGGCACTCGTTCCACTGTTCCCGCCCTTCCCGGAAGTGACGCGGTCACGCTCCCAAAGGTACCTGCACCTTCGCCTATTTAAAGTCCTCGCTGGCGGCGCTTGCCGCTGCGGCGCGCGACAGGGGCGCTTGCCGCTGCGGCGCGCGACAGGGGCGCTTGCCGCTGCGGCGCGCGACAGGGGCGCTTGCCGCTGCGGCGCGCGACAGGGGCGCTTGCCGCTGCGGCGCGCGACAGGGGTGCGCACCGAAGGAGCGCACCTAAGGAGCACGATGTGCTCCTTAGGTGCGCTCCTTGGGGCGGCTCCTACAGGGCCACCTTCAGTTTCCTTCTGGGCATCTCTGCTTGTTTGTTCCTTTTTCTCTCTGGTTGTTTGCCATTTTCATCGAACAGCTATTCTCGGCTTCCCTCCGCCTTGGTAAGTCCGCCCCCACTTGCTTGGGTTTTGTTTTTAACCAACACACTCCGTCTTCCCCATCCCCCCCCCAATACCTGCGATCCCTGTCTTCTGGGGCAATCACCCTTTCCCTCCTGTCCCCACACAGCGCACCCGTGGTGCCTCTCATCCTCCCTCTGCAAATCTTGTCCCTTGCCTGCCTCCCTGCTCATCCTCCTCCCTCTCTTTCAACCCTGCCTCCTTCTGCTTTGGCCTTCTGAATTGCCGTTCCTTGCACTCCAAAACTCTACTCATCTCTGATCTCGTCACCTGGGAATCCTTAGACGTTCTCCTACTTACCGAAACTTGGTTAAGGGAGGGGGAAGACGCACTCCTAGCCTGGTGTTTGCCCCCTGGCTTCTCCGGTGTCTCTACCCCTCGTGTCGGCCGGACTGGTGGCGGTGTGGCTGCCCTCATCCGTTCTGCCATTCCCTTCTCTCTCATTTCCTCTACCCTGCTTCGCTACCCCGAAGCTGTGCTTCTTCACCTTCACTTCTCCTCCCCTTTATATCTCCTTCTCCTCTACTCCGCACCAGCTCTACGCCCTGAGCTCTGGGACTCGCTACTCTTGTCTATTACTGATCTGTCCACGGCCTTTCCTCGTTTGCTTGTTGCAGGTGATTTTAACCTGCACCTCGACCCCCCCACCACCACCAGAGCCCACTCCTTTAATACCCTTCTTCATGACTTGTCCCTCCTCCAGCTCGTCCCCTTCCCGACCCACTCTGCCGGATACACCCTTGATCTGCTTCTGTCCCCTTCAACTTCCACCTACCAACTGCAGCCCCTTCAAGCCCTTCCCCTACCTTGGACTGACCATTACTGCATTACCTTCCTCTGTTGCCCCTCCCACTCTGACTCCCCTCCCCTCCCGCAACTCCCTCCCACCTCCCGTCCTTACTCTCGCCGCATAACTCCCCAGACCCCTCTGCAATTCCCCCCTACGTCTGATATTTTTCCATCTGATTTCTCTCTCCTTTCCCCTTCCACTCAGGCCTCCACTTGGGCCTCAGTGCTTTCTGCCACTCTTGATCATGTGTCAGAGGGCTGCCTGGGTGAGAATCTTCAACAGTCTTGGCAAGTGCATATATCTATATGATTTGCAAGGTATTGTGGGCAATGTAGTTCATTCACACCAGACACAGCTGCTGACAATAATTTAGTTGTGCTCTTGGGTAAAGCCAATAAGATATTTATTTATGGGGTTATTTCTCCCAACACAGATATGCTTGGTAGCACATAAATTAGGTTACTTGCTTTCAGTGTTAACTTGGAAAAACAAAGTTAAAATCAGGAAAACAACAAATGAAAAGCCACAAAGCAAGAAACAAACTGTTCTTAACTTCTGATTACTTCCCACATAGATACAGAAGTGATTCTCTCCTAGCTCACAAGCAATTAGGTAAAGCTTAATTGCTAGCAGCTACCAGCTGAAACCCCTTAGCTGGCTTGCCTTCCACTGTGTGGGTCAAATCCTGCTTCAGGAGCTTTTCTGAGTAGATTAAAGAACAAATTTGTATTTCTTTGTGATGGTTGCTGTACTTTATAGCAGAAAGTTACCAACGGAGTTTAGATAGAGAGCAGTCCATATAAACAGGATCCTCACCTGCTATTATTCCCCCTTGTTCAACAAGCATGGGTTCAATATCATGGATTGGCACAGATGAATCTCTCAATGGAGCATTTTCAGGAGAATACTTGTTTCCCTGCTGTCTTTCAAGGTTATAGCTAGGGCATAGATCAGTGTTCATACCTGAGCTTCCATTGCTGCTAGAGTTCCTCTCTATATAGCCTGGCCAGTATGTAGTCCAGTTCTTATGTCCAGCCTTCCAATCCAGATCCCTGGACACTGGATCTCTCTTCACATACCTTCTGGCACAGGTCTTAGGGTCCCTTCCACGTGCAGCCGTCTCTCTCACAGGTAGCCTCTGGTGATTCCTAGCTCTGCAGCACCATTCCTCTGGCTTTCCCCAGTCCAATGGTGTATGCTGGCCCTTGGAATACCTCCCAGTATACGTACTGCTTTGGACTCTTCTAGACCTCTCAAAGGCTTTTCTCCTCTTTCTTCCAGAGGATTTCTTTCCCTCTCTGTCCGTCCGGTTTGGCTTCTGCCTCTGATGATCCTTCAGATGAAACTGATGATGCAGCTCAAGCTGATTCTCAGGACATCCAAGGTGATCATGAAGATGGTCATCTGTAGAATAAACTCTACTCTTATTCTGCTTGGATGAGTGCTTTTCCCTAACACAGCGCAGCTGTGCTGAATCAGGCCCTGCCCTTTGAGATGAGTGCTTAGGGATTACCTCATAGCCCTCCTGATTGAACACACGTTTCCCCACTTCAGCTCCTCTAATGGCTGTTGGAAACCTGGTGCATTCTGGGACTGGTAGTCTTTTATGGCAAAATTCTGTTTTCTCATTTCTACCAGCACTGACAGGTTGCTTGTTCAGAGACACTTCACCTTTTCTATAGCCCCTTCCTGAGCTATGATAAGCTTCCTTATCACATACCCCCCTGCTTAAGTTATTACGGACTGGTGTCACTGGTGAAACTTCTTCTCTACAGTCCGTAATACGGGAAAGGGCATCCGCATTCTTGTGTAACTTCCCAGCACGATGTTCAACTTGAAAATCAAATGCCTGTAAGGCCATGTACCAGCGTGTCAACCTGGCATTGTGGTTCTTCATTTGCTGCAACCACTTAAGTGGGGCATGGTCCGTGACCAACTGGAACTTTCTCCCTGTAAGGTAAAACCTTAACGCCTCCACTGACCACTTGATAGCTAAACATTCTTTTTCTATTGTGGAATACTTTTGTTCAGCCGGTGCCAACTTCCTGCTCAGGTACATCACAGGATGCTCCTCCCCATCATGACACTGGGATAGAACCGCTCCTAGCCCTACATCCGATGCATCCGTTTGAACCAGAAAGGGTTTCTTGAAGTCCACCCCTTTCAGTACCGGTCCTGTACACAATTTTCCTTTTAAGACTGAAAACGCTTTTTCAGCTTCAGGTGTCCACTTTAGCTGGTTTGGACAATTCTTCCGCAGCATATCCGTGAAAATTGCACTTTTCTCTGCGAATTGCGGTATAAACCTGCGGTAGTATCCAATAAGTCCTAAGAAACTTCTTAGTTGTTTCTTTGTTGTTGGAGGAGGAAAATTCCTGATGCTATCTACTTTACTCATTAGAGGTTTAATTTTTCCTCTTCCCACTAGGTGGCCCAGGTATTTTACCTCCCTATTTGCAAAGGCACACTTCTTCGGGTTTAAAGTGATTCCCGCTTGCTTCATGGAGCACAAGACTGCCCTGATCCTCTTCAGATGCTCCGCCCAGGTGTTACTATGGATTATGACATTATCCATATATGCAAAAGCATAATTTTGGTGGGGTCGAAGTACCTGATCCACTAACCTTTGGCAGGTAGCCGCTGCTCCATGCAGTCCGAAAGGCATCCTCTTGAACTGGAAAAGGCCAACGGGGGTGCTGAACGCAGTCTTCGGCTTCGACTCTTTGGTGAGGGATTTGCCAATATCCTTTTGTCATATCAAGGGTGGTTAAGTATTGTGCTTGTCCCAGCTGGTCCAACAGCTCTTCAATTCTTGGCATTGGATATGCATCAAAAACTGATATGGCGTTTACCTGCCGGAAGTCAATACAAAATCTTAAAGATCCATCAGGCTTCGGCACCAGGACTATGGGGCTATTCCAGGGACTCTGACTCCTCTATTACTCCCATGTCCAACATCTCCTGGACTTGTGCCACTACTTCCTGTCTCTTGGCTTCAGGCAAGCGGTATGGCCTTTGACGAACTAATTTCCCAGGTGGAGTTATTATTTCATGGGCAACCAAATGTGTCTCCCCAGGTATGGGTGTCAACACATCTGGGAATTCTTTAAGCAACTTCCTAATTTCTTCCTGTTGTACCACTGTCAGGTCCTCACCTATTTGGGGCTCTGATTTTTCTTTACAATCAGATACCTGGGGTCCGAAATCTTCCTCTTCATTCACCTCCCTCTCTCGGGCACAGGTGGCAGCTAGGCTTTTAACCCCTTTGACATCAGTAGAACCAAAGCCTTTGGTTCCACGTTCAGAATTCTCCAGGGATGTGACCTCCTCCACAGGTGGAAAACCCAGCCTCTCACAGATCAATTGGGCATTCTGTCTCCTGTCTTCACGTGATAATCATTCTGTCCAAAATTAAACAACAGAATTTTAATATTGCCCCTGTAATCGGGATCAATTACTCCCGCACCCACATCGATGAAATATTTAAGGGCTAATCCGGACCTTGGGGCTACTCTCCCATAGCATCCAATAGGTATTTCCACTTGGAGACCGGTGTCAACCAGGGCTCTCCCTTGGCTAGGTACAGTCACATTTTCTATGCTGCAAAGGTCAAACCCAGCAGCTTGAGGGGTTGCCCGCTTAGGAGCTTGGGCCTTCTCTGTGACCCTATGGTACTTTAGGACGAATGTCTGCTTTGGGGTAGCTTGGTCTTCTGGACGCTTAACCATCTTTTTAGCTGGGGTCTGAGGACTTCCAAATAAAGGCCCGGGAGCTATTACCATTAAACCTTCTCCCTCCTTCTTTCCTAGTCCTTCCACTAGACCCTGCTTAAATCTTGGCCAGTCTCTTCCTAGAACCAAATCAAAGGGTAGCCTAGGCACCACTGCTAACAGGACTTCCTCTTGTTCCCCCAGGCACTTAACCTTCAGCCTATAGGTGGGATATGATGTTGCAGCACCATGAATGCATCTGATGTGAACTTGGCTTTCAGGGGTTCTAGGCACAAATCCTTCTTGGGCCTCTATCCTCTTCCAAAGCCTTTTTGACATCATACTCTGGTCTGCCCCAGAGTCTAACAAAGCATTTATGGTAATTCCTTGCACATCAACCATCAAAAGAAATCCTTCCTTGGGCTGTTCTAACTCCACACCCATTAAGCTAGTGTGTGACTGGCATCCTTTTTCTAAGTGTCCCCATTTTCCACACTTGAAACATTTCTCTCTATGCCACTGTGTCATCTGGTTTGATACAGTACATTCATTATCAGAAACATTTTTAATTATTTTCTTTTCTGATACAGCACAACTTGCCTCAGCACCTATCTTCAGAGGGCCACCCATTCTATGGCAAGCCTGCATGGCTTCCAAGAATCTCTCTGCTAGCATGGTTGCCTCTCCAAGATTTTGGCAATTTTGCTGTATAAGGAAAGTGTGCAAATCTTTAGGCACCCCAAACATAAATTGTTCGAGCATTATAATGTCTAATAACATTTCTACCGTCTTTTGCTCAGGCTCCAACCATTTTACAGCTAAACCTCTGATTCTCTGACTCAGAGCCCTGGGTGTTTCACCCACTTTCAATGTAGTAGCTCTAAACATTCGCCTATACTCTGAAATAGACAACCCTAGGCGATCTCTAATAGCAGCCTTTACATCCTTATAATTCAAAGCCTGGGCTGCTGGCATTGCTCTGTAAGCTGCAAGCGCCTCTCCAGTTAGTGAGGCTGCCAGCGTTACTGCCCACTGGGTCTCTGGCCATGCTAATGCTTGTGCCACTCTTTCAAAAGACTCTAGAAAATCATCAACATTATCATCTGGAGTTAGCTTCCCAAAACTAAATGCCCCAATCCCTTGATTGAGTCCCACACTGTCCACATGTGGTGTACCAGTATTTACTGCTGGTCTTGCATCTGTTCCACTTTGGTTCTGCAGCTGAACTAGGGCTTGCACCAGATCAAGCACTGGCTTCTGTTGTTCCATTAAGGCTTTCATAGCAGTGTCCTGAGCCTGCTGTGCTAGCTCCTGTTGCCTGCTAAATTGGGCTGCCATCCATTCAGCTAGTTCCCTTGGATCCACCTTGATCCCTGCAAGAAACAAAGAAAAAAACCCCAAAGTGCACCACCTTCCAAACAGGTGTGTTTTTTTTCTACTTTTTTTTTTTTTTCAATTACCCCTGTGCCTTACTCCCATCCACCACTAGACATGCCCAGGTACTTATTACCTTGTCTCAGTGATGAATCCAGCTCTGCACAGGGTCTTTTCCTCCTGGGACAGCTTCCTGGAACAACCTCTTCTCCTACAAAGTGCAGTTGAGGGAAAATCTTTTTTTCCAGCTTTAAACTTGAACTTTAGTTGTAATCTTCAGCAAGTAAATCCCTTTTGTGCAAAAGCAATCCGAAAAACTACGCCATTTGTCAGACGGCTGCCTGGGTGAGAATCTTCAACAGTCTTGGCAAGTGCATATATCTATATGATTTGCAAGGTATTGTGGGCAATGTAGTTCATTCACACCAGACACAGCTGCTGACAATAATTTAATTGTGCTCTTGGGTAAAGCCAATAAGATATTTATTTATGGGGTTATTTCTCCCAACACAGATATGCTTGGTAGCACATAAATTAGGTTACTTGCTTTCAGTGTTAACTTGGAAAAACAAAGTTAAAATCAGGAAAACAACAAATGAAAAGCCACAAAGCAAGAAACAAACTGTTCTTAACTTCTGATTACTTCCCACATAGATACAGAAGTGATTCTCACCTAGCTCACAAGCAATTAGGTAAAGCTTAATTGCTAGCAGCTACCAGCTGAAACCCCTTAGCTGGCTTGCCTTCCACTGTGTGGGTCAAATCCTGCTTCAGGAGCTTTTCTGAGTAGATTAAAGAACAAATTTGTATTTCTTTGTGATGGTTGCTGTACTTTATAACAGAAAGTTACCAACGGAGTTTAGATAGAGAGCAGTCCATATAAACAGGATCCTCACCTGCTATTATTCCCCCTTGTTCAACAAGCATGGGTTCAATATCATGGATTGGCACAGATGAATCTCTCAATGGAGCATTTTCAGGAGAATACTTGTTTCCCTGCTGTCTTTCAAGGTTATAGCTAGTGCATAGATCAGTGTTCATACCTGAGCTTCCATTGCTGCTAGAGTTCCTCTCTATATAGCCTGGCCAGTATGTAGTCCAGTTCTTATGTCCAGCCTTCCAATCCAGATCCCTGGACACTGGATCTCTCTTCACATACCTTCTGGCACAGGTCTTAGGGTCCCTTCCACCTGCAGCCGTCTCCCTCACAGGTAGCCTCTGGTGATTCCTAGCTCTGCAGCACCATTCCTCTGGCTTTCCCCAGTCCAATGGTGTATGCTGGCCCTTGGAATACCTCCCAGTATACGTACTGCTTTGGACTCTTCTAGACCTCTCAAAGGCTTTTCTCCTCTTTCTTCCAGAGGATTTCTTTCCCTCTCTGTCCGTCCGGTTTGGCTTCTGCCTCTGATGATCCTTCAGATGAAACTGATGATGCAGCTCAAGCTGATTCTCAGGATATCCAAGGTGATCATGAAGATGGTCATCTGTAGAATAAACTCTACTCTTATTCTGCTTGGATGAGTGCTCTTCCCTAACACAGCGCAGCAGTGCTGAATCAGGCCCTGCCCTTTGAGATGAGTGCTTAGGGATTACCTCATAGCCCTCCTGATTGAACACACGTTTCCCCACTTCAGCTCCTCTAATGGCTGTTGGAAACCTGGTGCATTCTGGGACTGGTAGTCTTTTATGGCAAAATTCTGTTTTCTCATTTCTACCAGCACTGACAGGTTGCTTGTTCAGAGACACTTCACCTTTTCTATAGCCCCTTCCTGAGCTATGATAAGCTTCCTTATCACACATGTTGCCCCTCTTCGTCCCCGTCCCTCCACCTGCCGTCCCTCTCAACCTTGGTACCATCCCGGTCTTTATCTTCTACGCACTCAGCTCTGCCGTGCTGAGCGCCTTTGGCGTAAGTCCCCCTGTCCCGACACCCTCACACGCTTCAAATCTAATCACACGCTTTATCGAACTGAGGTCCACAGAGCTAAACAGTCTTTCTTTTCTTTTGCCATTTCCTCTGCTCCCAACCAGACACGCCACCTATACTCAGCTCTTCAGTTTCTTACCTCTCTCCAGTCCGGTATTAGGTCTTCCCCCTTGCCTCCTTCACCTGCTCCCTCCCAGCTGGCAACTTACTTCAGCTCCAAGGTTGCTGATCTCCGTGATTCTCTTCCCCATTGCCCTCCACCCATCTCCAGTCCTCCTCCTGTTTCTCCTTCTCCCTGCTCTCGGCTCTCTCACACTTTACACTCCTTTTGTCCACTCACCTCCCCCGAGCTACTTGCATTACTCTCCTCCTCTAAAAAGACCTTCTGCCCCCTTGATCCTATCCCTTCTTCTTGGTTGCTTCTTCCCACCCTGGCCCTCGTTCCTCCTGCTCTCTCCATCATCAACAACAGCCTTTCCCTTGGTGTCTTTCCCAAGCCCTGGAAGCACGCCCTGGTCCGCCCCATCCTCAAAAAGCCCTCTCTGGACTCCATGATTCCTGCCAACTACCGTCCCGTTTCCAACCTTCCCTTTCTTTCTAAAATTCTCGAAAAAGCTGTTTTCTCTCAGCTGTCTACTTTTCTGGATTCCACTCACTTCCTTCACCCCCGCCAGTCCGGGTTCCGTCCCGGCCATAGTGTCGAGACGGTTCTCTTGGGTTTCACAAATGAACTTCGCACAGCTCACGATCGTGGTGATCTGTCGGTGGCGGTCTCCCTTGACCTTTCCGCTGCTTTCAACCTCGTTGATCACTCTCTCCTTTTGGCTCGTCTTCGGGAAGCTGGCCTCTGTAGCACCGCTCTCCACTGGTTTCATTCCTTTCTCTCTTCCAGGTCTTACTCTGTTCTTCCCTCCTCTTCCCTCTCCCCCCCCTCTGAGCCCGTTCCTCTCACCTGTGGTGTTCCCCAGGGTTCCGTTTTGGCCCCCCTCCTTTTTAACATTTTTCTCACTCCCCTTGCCTTACTTATTCAGCAACATGGTATCTCCGCATTCTACTACGCTGATGACTTGCTTCTTCTTCACCATACTTCTCCCGTTTCCCCTGATCTCTCCCCTTTAAACGTCTGCCTCACTGCCGTTGCCAATTGGCTCACCATGCATTGTCTGCACCTAAACCTCACCAAAACCCTTGCCATCTGGTTCTCTTGTAATGATTCCTCTCCTCAGCTTGCCCCCTCTTTCTCTGGCTCTCCGATCCCACTTGTCTCCTCCTTCCGCTATCTAGGTGTTTACTTTGATTCCTGACTCTCTTTCCACAACCACATCGCTCATGTCTCGAAATCCTCTTTCTACTTCCTACGTCAGATTCGTGCCATCAGGCCTTTTCTCACTGCCCAAACACTCACTACACTCCTCTTATCCTTGGTTATGTCCCGTGTCGATTTTTGTAACTCTATTTTAGCCGGACTCCCTGCCACTCAGCTTCATCGCCTCCAGCGCATCCAAAACACTGCCGCCCGTCTTATCTACCACTCCTCTCCCCGTGATCACGTTACACCTCTGCTCATTCAACTCCACTGGCTTCCTGTCAAATCTCGTATACACTTCAAGGTCCTGACCACCCTCCATCGTGTCCTTTATTCCCACTCCCCTCAGTACCTTGCTGACCTTGTTCATTTCCACTCCTCAGCTCGCTCCCTGCGGTCTCTGCACCTTAACCGTCTTCATCTCCCCTCGCCTGCTCACGCTCACCTCCAGTCCACTCGCTCCTCTGCTTTCTTTTTCCTTGGCCCTGCACTATGGAACTCTCTCCCCACCTCCATTCGGCTTGAACAGACCTTTACCACATTCAGAACCAAACTCAAAACCCATCTCTTCACCCTTGCCTTCGACCTCCCTGACCCTTCTGTGTAGCCCATTCCCCCTCTTTTCCCTCTTCTCCTCTCTCCCTTACTGTCCTGTGGCTTGATTCTGCCTGATTTGCTTTCCTGTTTTTATTGTAACTTCCTTTCCTTTCTTTTGCAAATATGATTTCTTTATGTTATTGTATCATGTGAACTGCTCTGATATTTATTGTAGGGCGGTATATTAAGTTTAATAAACAAACATAAACATAGAAAAGGAGAGATAGAGACAACTCCCAGGGGAGGTGGGTGGGTTGTGAAGACTTAATTCCTGCTGTTCCCGGAGATCCCGTTACAGGTGAGTAACTACGCTATCTCCAGGAACAAGCAGGAATGTAGTCTTCACATATGGGGACTCCCCAGCTGAGAGATGCCAGGGGAATGACCCCAGCAAGCTGCGAACTCTGGGTGAGACGGGTCATGCTTCCTCCCATGGATGTCTGGCATTGAAACCCGGGATTGTGGGTAGGAGTTGTACTAAGTCTGAAAGAGATGCTGGAGAACAGCCTGGCCAAATGAGGCATCCTGACGGGGGTCCTTGTCTAAGCAATAGTGGGCTGTAAAGGTGTCATCAATGGACACAGAACAAAGATTAGCCATAGAGGCTGCCATTGCTCTCACACTGTGAGCTGTGACATGGCCCTCGAGAGAAAGTCCCTTACTATCATATGCAAAGGATATGCAATCTGCAATCCACCTCGAGAGAGTTCTTTTGGAAATTGGAAGTCCCAAATGAATAGAATCAAAAGCAACAAAAAGCTGAGAAGATTTACTATGTTGCTTAGTACTTCGAAGGTAAAAAGCCAAGGCTCTTTTACAATCTAAAGTATGAAGGTTCCTTTCTGCATTAGAGGCATGTGGCCTAGGGAAGAATACAGGAAGGTAAACCGCTTCGTTCAAATGAAACGATGAAACCACCTTTGGCATAAAGCGAGGATGAGTCCTAAGAACTACTTTATCTGGGTGAAATCTTGTATAAGAAGAATCTGCCACTAAGGCCTGTAGCTCACTGATGCGTCTTGCAAAAGTGAGGGCAACTAGGAAGATGACCTTCCACGAAAGAAACTTTAGAGCTGTAGTGGCTAAAGGTTCAAAGGGCGGTTTCATGAGCTGCCTGAGAACAAGATTCAGATCCCATGCCACTGGTGGTGGCCTAATGGGAGGTTTTGTTAAGAGTAGACCTCTCATAAATCTTGCTACGAGTGAATGAAATGAAATAGGATGTCCATCCAGAGGTGTGTGAAAAGCAGCAATGGTACTAAGATGGACTCTTACTGAATTGGTTTTAAGATCAGAATTTCATAAATGGAGGAGATACTCTAGAAGTGATTCCACAGGTACCAAAAGGGGGTTAAGTCCCTTTTGAGAACACCATACAGAGAACCTCTTCCACTTAAAGGCGTAAACTAGATAATAGGGGTAAGCCGACAGTCGCACAAGAGCGCATGGTTCGGAAGAATGTATCCTTGAAGGATACTACCAAAAGCAGACAGGTTCCAAAAAAGAGTAAAGTAGCCCAAATGCCCTCGAGTATGGAGCAGACAGAGCTTAAAGATCACAAATTACCCATGCCTACCAATAGCCAGATTAATATGAATAAAATACAGTCTCTAAAGTGCTTGTATGCAAATGCTAGAAGTCTAAAAAATAAGATGGGAGAGTTAGAATATATAGCACTAAATGAGAGGTTAGATATGATTGGAATCTCAGAGACATGGTGGAAGGAGGACAACCAGTGGGACACTGATACCTGGGTACAAACTATATTGTAATGATAGAGTTGATCAAATTGGTGGAGGGGTTGCGCTCTATGTTAGAGAGGGCATTGAGTCAGAAAGGATTAAAGTTTTGCAGGAAACAAAATTTTCTGTAGAATCTCTATGGATTGAAATTCCATGTAAAAAGGGGAAGACGAGGGCAGTGGGGGAGTACTATTCGACCGCCTGGCCAGAATGAACAAATGGATGATGAAATGCTCAAAGAAAACAAGGAAGCTAACAAAGGTTACAGCGCAGTAATAATAATGGGTGATTTCAATTACCCTGGTATCGACTGGGTCAGTGTCACGGCAGGACATGCTAGGGAGATAAAGTTCCTAGATGAAATAAACGACTGCTTCTTGGAGCAGCTGGTTCATGAACCGACCAGAGGGGAAGCCATATTGGACCTAGTCCTTAGTGGAACACCAGATCTAGTACAATAGATAAGGGTGTTGGGGCCACTTGGCAATAGTGATCATAGCATGATCGCCTTTGATTTAATTAGTGGAGGAGGGACAGTAAGAAAATCCACAGTACTACCTTTAGCTTTCGAAAGGGAGACTATGATAAAATGAGGAAAATAGTTAAGAAAAAACTAAAAGGAGCAGTTGCAAAGGTTAAAGACTTACATCAAGCTTGGGTGTTGTTTAAAAATACTACCTTGGAAGCCCAGACCAGCTGTATTCCACGCATTAAGAAAAGTGGAAGGAAGTCCAAAAAACTGCCAGCATGGTTTAAAAGTGAGATCAGAGAGGCTGTTGTTGCCAAAAAGCATCTTTAGGGAAATGGAAAAAAGAGTCAAACGACGAAACCTGGAAACAGCACAAGCACTGGCAAGTTAAATGCAAGGTATTGATGAGGTAGGCAAAGGGAGAATTTGAGAAGAAGCTTGCTGCAGAAGCAAAAACGTGAAATAAAGACTTTTTCAAGCACATTCGTAGCAAAAAACCTGTGAGAGAGTCAGTTGGTCCTTTAGATGATAGATGGGTTAAAGTGGCACTAAGAGGCGACAAGGCAATAGCGGAGAGACTGAATGAATTCTTTGCTTCAGTCTTTACTGAGGAAGATGTAGGGATGTTACTCATGACTGAAGTGGTATTTAAAGGTGCGGAAGAATTGAAGGAAATATCGATACATCGGGAAGATGTATCAAAAACTATTAGATAAATTGAAGAGTAGCAAATCACCTGGGCCAGATGGTATACATCCAAGGGTGTTGAAAGAACTGAAATATGAGATTGCAGACCTGCTATTAGTAATCTGTGAACTTTCATTAAAATAATCTGTAATACCTGAAGATTGGAGGATCGCTAATGTAACGCCAATTTTTAAAAAGGGTTCCAGGGGTGATCCGGAAAACTACAGACCGGTGAGCCTGACGTCAGTACCGGGAAAAATGGTAGAAACCATCATAAAGAACAAAATTTCTCCAGGACCAAGCAGGAAGTCAGTCCTCACATATGGGTGACATCGATGTCGATGGAGCCCTTGCGGAGCATTTCCCCAGCTTTCTATGAAAGCCTTTGGGAATGCAGGCATGCATGCGCGGTCCCCTTCCCGCCTAAAGGTGCCATCTTACTCAGTCTCTCTTTTTCCGTGAAGCCCGGACGTGTGTCCTAGTCCTCCCGGAAAATAGTTGGATTTTTTTGCGATTCCTTCGCTATTTTTTCTTCGGTTTGACGCCGGTTCCCCTCCTGCCGGGTTCGGTACACCGGTATTGAGCGCGATCTTCTTTTTTCAGTTTTTGCCCTTCGTGGCTGGCGGTCGTGCCCTTTTTTTCTTTTTCCCTGGAAGGCCGGTCCTTTGACCTCGTGGGGACTCTTTTTTCCCCCGATGGCTTCCAGTGGTTTCAAGAAGTGTGATCGGTATAAGAAACTAATGTCTCTCACCGACACACACGACTGCTGCCTTCGGTGCCTGGGTCCTGACCACGGATCCTAAGATCTGTGGACCATGTGGAAAGATGTCCACCAAGGCGCTTCAAAGTCGTCAGCACCAAAAGGAGAGGCTTTTCTCTGACTCAGCCTCCGGCCGGGCCCGGACCTCGTCTGAGGCCTCGACATCTCGGGAATCTCATCCTGAGCACCATTGGTGCTCCTCAGACAGGGGGTCCCCCGACCAGGAACGAAAGAGGAAGAAGCAGCTCGCGAGGGCGACGTCGGAGGAGGTCCCTGGCTCCTCGAGAGCTAGGTCTCAGACCCCCGACCGCCGCCCCAGGCCCGTGGAACAGGAGAAGCCTCCAAAAGTACCTCGTGTGGAGCCGGAGTCTGCTGGACACGTAAGTCCTGTAGTCCTCGTGGACTCTCCTCCCAGAGAGCCGACGTCTGAGTCGGTGGCTGCTGAGTCTCCTGAGCTGGGTCTAATGCTGACAGCCTTGGAGTGCAGATTGTCTGCCTTCATGGAACAGCAGTGGGCGCTGATGGCCAGCCTGTCTGGCGCATCTGCCCCGACCACCGGGACATCGACATCGAAGTTGACCCCGGAGACCGAGCCGATACTCGAGACCATGAAGGCTCGAGGTCGACCTTGGTCGCGGTCTCCCTTGACCTCCCGCTGGGGACCAAGGGCATCAATGCCGGTGCCTTCGGCATCGGGGCGGGTGCTCACAGGCCCCGCGCGGTCGGACCCCGATTCCTCATCGGACGAGTCCGCCTGGGAGACGGAGGACGAGGAGTCCCCCAACACATTCCGGACTCGGTGTGTCCCGTCGGACTCACCGCAGTCCAACCCCCGGAGAAGATCCCCTCCGGAGGATACCTGGTTCTCGGAGTTCGTTCGGGATATGGCCACTGCGTTGGCTATCCCTGTGGATCCCGAGGAGGAGCCTCGAGCTCGAGATCCTCCAGTATGACTCTGCTCCGAAGGAGGCCTTTATTGTTCCGGTTCCTCCGATGCTGGAACGGCTCCTCTTCTGGATGTGGGAGGCACCGGCCTCGGCGCCAGTTCTAAGCAAGCGGGTCGATTCCATTTATCGACGCCGAAAGAGCCCTGGGTTTCAGACGACGCAGCTACCACACCATTCCATGGTGGTGGAATCGACCATGCATTGTCTGAAAAGTCAGAAAATGCACTCCGCGGTGCCCCCTGGCAGGGAGGCCCGGAACCTGGATGGTTTTGGTAGAAAGTGCTTCCAGGGCTCGATGCATGCTTGCCGTGTCCAGTCTTACCAGCTGTACATGGGCATGTACTTGCGGGACCTGGCCAAGGAGCTGGCCGGGTTCTCTGCTGGTCTCTCCGGGGAACCCTTGCAGAGGTTCAAGTCCTTGTCCTCAGGAATACGGGAATGCTCCAAATTTATGTCCCGCGCTGCCTACGATGGCTTCGAGGCTTCGGCCCGTGTTGTGGCAGCCGGCATCGCGGCCCGACGCCAGGCGTGGTTGCAGTCATTGGACCTCGAGCCATGGGTTCAGGACAAGTTGGTCGATGTCCCTTGCCGAGGAGAGAACCTTTTTGGCAAGCCCATGACCGAGAAGGCTGCACAGCTCGAAACTGAGCACCTCACGAGGACAAGGCTGTCTAGAAAGACTTCAGCCCCTTCTCACAAGAAGAAGGGCTCGGGTAAAAAGCCCTTTTACCCGAGGAAGGGCACTGCCTACAAACAGTACCCACAGTACCAGGCCTCCCAGGCTCTCCCATAGGGTCAGCAGGCCAAGGGGCAGGGTAATGGGCCCCGTAGGCAGAGGACCATCAAGCCTCCGGCCCCTGCTCCCACTCAGCAGGGTGGGTTTTTTTGACTCCTTAGGCATAGCCTCTCCGTCCCTGCTCTCCCAAACCTGCACAGGTCGACTTACCCTGTTTGCCCACAGGTGGCCACTCATCACTGGAGACAGTTGGGTGCTAAGCATCGTCCACAAGGGCTATATGCTACACTTCCAACAGCTGCCTCCTCCATACTTTCCAGGGGAGCCTCCAAGGCCTCCCCTGCACACAGATCTTCTCCTTCAGGAGCTCCAAGGTCTGCTGCGAGACAAGGCAGTGGAGCCTGTGCCTCCCCACCTCCAAGGTCAAGGGTTCTACTCCAGGTACTTCCTTGTACCCAACAGAACTGGTGGCCTCCGTCCTATTCTCGACCTCAGAAATCTCAACAAGTTCCTAGAGAAAGAAAAATTCAAGATTCTTACTCTTGGAACACTGCTGCCCTACCTCCAAGCAGGGAGATTGTCTATGCTCCTTAGATTTAAAGGATGCGTACACTCACATCCTCATTCATCCAGACCACAGAAAGTACCTCCGGTTCATTGTGGGAGGAAACCATTATCAGTACAGAGTACTGCCTTTTGGCCTCACCTCTGCTCCCAGGGTCTTTACCAAATGCCTGGCAGTGGTGGCGGCCTATCTGAGAAATCAGGGTATCTTTGTCTTCCCCTATCTGGACAACTGGCTCATCAGGGGTCAGACGTGCCAGGAGGCCAGACAAGCCACCCTCCGAACTATTGCTCTTCTTCAAAACCTGGGTTTTGTCAAACTTCGTAAAGTCCACTTTGCTCCCCTCCCAGAACTTGGAGTTCATAGGGGCAAGACTGGACTCTCTGCTGGCAAAGGAGTTCTTGCCAGAAGACAGAGCCCAAAGACTAATAAACTTGGCAAACCAGTTTCTCAGCAGGTCACTGGTCTCCGCCAGACTCTGCCTGAGGCTTCTTGGCCACATGGCTTCGACAGTACATGTGACCCCCAATGCCCGGCTCCATATGAGGCCTGCACAGTGGTGCCTCTGAACTCAGTGGACACAGGCCACAGGCAGCCTCAGAGACAGAGTAAGGGTGTCCAGACAATTTCTGAACTCCCTCCGCTGGTGGCTGCACCCATCCAATCTACTGCAAGGGGTGCCTTTTCAGATTCCTGGATTCACAGTGGTGTTGACCACGGATGCCTCCCTGCAAGGCTGGGGGGCTCATTGTCTGGGCAAGTGCACCCAGGGCCTGTGGTCTCCATGGGAGGCCACACAGCAGATCAATCTACTGGAACTCAGGGCCATCCGTTTAGCCCTCAAGACTTTCTCTCAAACACTGGCTCATCAGTCTGTCCTAGTTCAAACAGACAACCAAGTAGCCATGTTTTATGTGAACAAGCAGGGCGGAACTGGGTCCAGACTCCTTTGTCAGGAGGCACAGGACCTTTGCTTGTTTGCTCTCAGGCACAACGTGCTCCTCAAGGCTGTGTATCTACCTGGCCAAGACAACTACCTGGCAGACAGGTTGAGCAGGATTCTGCAGCCCCACGAATGGCAGCTCCATCCCTTAGTGGTTCAGAAGATTTTCCTGAAATGGGGACTTCCAACCATAGATCTGTTTGCCAGTCCATCGAACAAACAACTGACAAGGTTCTGCTCCAGGCAACTGCATCCTCTGCGGCTGGCAGCAGATGCTTTTCTGATTTCCTGGTCCCAGGGCCTCCTGCTTGCGTTTCCTCCCACGCCCCTGGTGGCCTGAACCCTGTTCAAAATTCTTCAGGACAAGGCCTCGGTCCTGCTGGTAGCTCCCAGATGGCCGAGACAGCCTTGGTTTCCACTTCTGCTTCAGCTGGCAGTGGATCCCCCACTGCCTCTGGGGTTGCAACCTGACCTTCTCTCTCAGGATCAGGGTTCCCTTCTGCACCCAAATCTCAGAGCTCTCAATTTGATGGTATGGAGGCAGCAAGGGTAGTTATGGCTCCCTGGGGCCTACCTCAGGAAGTTGAGGAGGTTGTCCTAGCCTCTAGGAAGCAGTCCACTAGAAAAACCTATGCCCTGAAATGGAAAAGGTTTTCTGTGTGGTGTCAGCTACGTACAGAGAATCCTTTCTCCTGTGCTGTACCAGTAGTGCTTCAGTACCTGCTGCACTTATCCAATCAGGGACTTAAGTTCAACTCTGTTCGGGTCCACCTCTCAGCTCTAGCAGCTCACTACTCACTGGTGGAGGGACATTCTCTGTTGGTTCACCCCTTGGTGTCCAGATTTCTTAGAGGCTTGCTCTTGCTGAAGCTTCCAATCCGTCCTCCAGCTCCTGAGTGGGAGTTGAATGTGGTCTTGCAGCAACTGACTTGCCCATCTTTTGAGTCGATGGCTACTTGCCCTCTCCGCTTCCTGTCCTGGAAGACACTCTTCTTGGTAGCCCTAACCTCGGCCAGGAGAGTGAGTGAGCTTCAGGCCCTGGTCTGTGACAGGCCTTACACACGCTTCTATAGGAACCGGGTAGTCCTTAGGACTCATCCAAAGTTACTCCCAAAGGTTGTCTCCTTTATCCACCTCAACCAGGAGGTGGTTCTTCCTACCTTCTTCCCTAGGCCTCATGCAAGCCAGGCTGAAGCAGTTCTGCATACCCTGGACTGTAGGAGAGCCTTATCCTTCTACCTTGACCATACGCAGGGGCATAGAAGGGCTACTCAGCTCTTCATATCTTTTGACCCTAATAATTTGGGGATAGCTGTGTCCAAGCGTACCTTGTCCATCTGGGTGGCTGACTGTATCACCTGGGCTTACAAGGCGGTTGACCTTCCTTTGCAGGGTCGGGTCATGGCCCATCGTGTCAGGGCAATGGCTGCCTCAGTGGCTCACCTCCGCTCTGTACCGTTGGTAGACATCTGCAGGGCTGCAACTTGGTCCTAAAGCCAGACTTTTGCGGCCCATTACTGTCTGGAGAGGGAGTCCCGTAGGGACAGTGCTTTTGGCCAGGCAGTACTCCGGAATCTCTTTGAGGTTTAGGCAACTCCTGCCCTCCAGCCCTCTGTTGGGCTACCGGTGGAAGTCCTTTCAGTAAAAAGCCTTTCTTTGATGCTGGGATTAGAGGGAGTTCCCTTGTTCGGACTGGGTTCCTGGTAGCCCAGAGCTAGGGAGTCACCCATATGTGAGGACTGACTTCCTGCTTGGTCCTGGAGAAAGAGTAGTTACTCACCTGTAACAGGTGTTCTCCAGGAGCAGCAGGAAATCAGTCCTCACAACCCTCCCTCCTCCCCTGGGAGTTGCAGTTGTACATAGTTTATTTTTACATTTTTGTGTGCTGTTTTTAGCTATGCCATTTGACTGAGCAAGATGGCACCTTTAGGCGGGAAGGGGACCGCGCATAGAAAGCTGGGGAAATGCTCTGCAACGGCTCAATCGACGTCGATGTCACCCATATGTGAGGAATGATTCCTGCTGCTCCTGGAGAACACCTGTTACAGGTGAGTAACTACTCTTACTTAGCATGTGGATAGTCATGGCCTAATGGGATACGTCCAATCCCAACTCGAGAATGAGTTACAATGCTTGCTATATTAACACTGTTTCTAGGTCTCAGATTCGATAAGCACTCATTTAGGACCCGCGTCCTTTCACTCGGTGCTGTCGTTCACATCAATGACCCCAGTGTTTCTTATATATCAGGTGTTTTATGGATGCAGGTGCTGTATTACTTTTAAAATATAACTTAACTTAAAACCGCAGCCCTTATTCACAGCCTTAAGAACAGTGCTGGTGAACTGGATCCCGACGCTCTGCTATGGCGCATTACCGGCGTTTCAAACTAGTTTTCTTCAGGAGATCCTTCCCCAAACCTAAAAATACACAAACAACACTCTAAAAAACTATCCCTCACACCAAATTATTAATACTCATTCCACTTAAAACCCTCTACTTTAACATAAACTTACAATGTGTGATGCTGCCCACGTCCCATACTGATGTCAAAGAATAACTCCAAAGTCTCAAAGAGACGCCGCACATGCGGGGTGGAACTCTCCTCCCCTATTTAAACCCCTACTATCATCTTCCGGCGCGAAATTGTCTTCATTCAACCATGATCCCAATTAACTCATTGGGCCACCTTATACTCTCTATATGTTCGATTCAACTATCAAGAATTTTGCTCCCTTCCGATATAAAAACAGCTCGCCGTCATTATACATAGGTATTTAAACAGTTCTGTATATGAAAACCCCTCCAACCCTGTATCATAAGGTCAAAGGCAACTGTATTGAATTTAACTGTCCCCTTTGTTAAAGCCTTCCGCTATCATCATCCTGTACAGTGTATATCATGTACATACCTGCCAATCTATTGCCAGATTTAAGCCCTCCGGAGCTACTGTGTTTAACCTATATATCCATTGTTGTTCCTTCATGAGAAGTGTTTCATCTAATGTGCGTCCCCCATGTGGATGTAATACACGCTCTATAGCAAAACAACTCAACTGCTCAAAAGTATGTCCCTGAGCCAAACAATGTTCTACAATGGGAGCCTCTAATCTACGACATTTAAGATGGCTATGATGTTCCCGTACTCTGGTTCATAAAGAGCGCAGAGTCTTGCCTATGTATATCATGCTGCACGGACATTGGAGACAATATACTACAGCTTCAGAAGCACAATTAGTGTTAGTCCTCAAATCATAACTGTGACCATGATAAGCAAATCGGGTCCGTTCTGACATCACTGCACAAACGTCACATTCACCACATCTCTTATGTCCCCCTTCCTGCCCAGTATTATTAACTGGGGGAAGTACCGTGGGGCTGAGATACTCTTTTAAATTTCTTCCCCTTTTCCAAACACATCTGATCCGTTTATCTTGTAGTCCCGGGACTATAGCTAGTACATTCCGATGTTTATATAGCACTTTCTGTATGTGTTTACTCATCGGAGAGTAAGATGTAATTAAATTAACTGTATCTCCTTCTAATCGTGTCTCATCTTTGGGCTTCATTGTCAACAACCCCCCTCGATGATTGTAAAGTGCCCGACGATAAGCTTGCTGAACTAGCTCTCTAGGATAGCCTCTCTCCTCAAATTCCCTTTTCAACATGTTACCCTGTTGTTTATAACTACCGGTATCAGAACAGTTTCGCCTAAAGCGTAGGAATTGTGAAAAGGGGAGGGAATTTTTAAGTCTTTGTGGATGTTTACTTTGGTAGTGAAGGAATGCGTTCCTATCGGTAGATTTCCGGAATACTGTTGTGTGCCTCTGATCTTGTCCTCTCTTAATATGTACATCCAAATAATTAATATCATTCATATGATAATTATGGGTGAACTGTATGTTGACATCTCGTTCATTCAGCCATGTAAAAAATTCCATTAATTTGTCTAACGGGCCTCTACACAATACAAAAACGTCATCAATAAATCTCCGCCATATCAACAAATGTTCTGAAAAAGGGGACTGTGAGAAAATTACATTTGAAATACTATTTTGCTCTCCAGAACACATCAGAAGAAGAGCAGATTCCTTCCACAGTAGTGCAACAGGAGCCGGAATCAGGATCAATAGTACCTAGTGATATTATATATAAAAAGATACCTCTCCCACTACACTCTAATTGGATACCCCCTATTCCGGTTCCACCGGCGTTGGCAACTTTTAAAGAGTTGGTAATGCAGGATGTGCTTCAGCTTGAAGCTACTGTTAAATCTACTGGTAGGGTATTAACCCGAGTTGAAAATCAAACTCTACAAGATCTATCAAATAGGGTAGATCTCGTAGTTAAACGGGCTGACAAAGGGGGAGCTGTGGTTGTATTAGATCGGGATCAATATGTTCAGGAGGCTTTAACTCAATTAGGGGACGAAGCAACTTACAAAAAATTAGAGGAGGATCCTAAATGTGAACTACAATATGAAATTAAACAGCTCACAAAACAAGCTCTAGCTAATAAGTTGATCTCAAATAAGGAATATAACTATTTAAATGTAGTTTCTCCGAATGTAGCCAGATTTTACACAGTCCCCAAGATTCATAAACGTCTCAATAACCCCCCAGGTAGACCTATTGTGTCTACCAGCGGTAGTGTGTTAGAACCCATTTCTATGTATATAGATTCCTTCATGCGTCCATTGCTTTTCACCATACCATCTTACTTACGAGACACCACACATTTTCTGAATATAGTGGAAGACATGGCCCACTGGTCAACTTGTGATGACACCTGGCTAGTTACATTAGATGTTACATCTCTATACACCAGCATACCGCAGGAAGCGGCACTAACCGTAGTAAATGATACATTGATCCAGCGGGGTGATTTATCAATGGAACATATTGAGTTTATTATGGGTCTGGCCCGCTTAGCCATTTTTCGTAATTATTTCGTGTTTGAGGGTACGCTGTATCAGCAAATCAGTGGGGTCGCCATGGGGGCGACATGTGCCCCCTCAATAGTGAATTTTTATATGGGAGCATTTGAACGGAGTTGGTTATCACAGTCCCCTTTTTCAGAACATTTGTTGATATGGCGGAGATTTATTGATGACGTTTTTGTATTGTGGAGAGGCCCGTTAGACAAATTAATGGAATTTTTTACATGGCTGAATGAACGAGATGTCAACATACAGTTCACCCATAATTATCATATGAATGATATTAATTATTTGGATGTACATATTAAGAGAGGACAAGATCAGTGGCACACAACAGTATTCCGGAAATCTACCGATAGGAACACATTCCTTCACTACCAAAGTAAACATCCACAAAGACTTAAAAATTCCCTCCCCTTTTCACAATTCCTACGCTTTAGGCGAAACTGTTCTGATACCGGTAGTTATAAACAACAGGGTAACATGTTGAAAAGGGAATTTGAGGAGAGAGGCTATCCTAGAGAGCTAGTTCAGCAAGCTTATCGTCGGGCACTTTACAATCATCGAGGGGGGTTGTTGACAATGAAGCCCAAAGATGAGACACGATTAGAAGGAGATACAGTTAATTTAATTACATCTTACTCTCCGATGAGTAAACACATACAGAAAGTGCTATATAAACATCGGAATGTACTAGCTATAGTCCCGGGACTACAAGATAAACGGATCAGATGTGTTTGGAAAAGGGGAAGAAATTTAAAAGAGTATCTCAGCCCCACGGTACTTCCCCCAGTTAATAATACTGGGCAGGAAGGGGGACATAAGAGATGTGGTGAATGTGACGTTTGTGCAGTGATGTCAGAACGGACCCGATTTGCTTATCATGGTCGCAGTTATGATTTGAGGACTAACACTAATTGTGCTTCTGAAGCTGTAGTATATTGTCTCCAATGTCCGTGCAGCATGATATACATAGGCAAGACTCTGCGCTCTTTACGAACCAGAGTACGGGAACATCATAGCCGTCTTAAATGTCGTAGATTAGAGGCTCCCATTGTAGAACATTGTTTGGCTCAGGGACATACATTTGAGCAGTTGAGTTGTTTTGCTATAGAGCGTGTATTACATCCACATGGGGGACGCACATTAGATGAAACACTTCTCATGAAGGAACAACAATGGATATATAGGTTAAACACAGTAGCTCCGGAGGGCTTAAATCTGGCAATAGATTGGCAGGTATGTACATGATATACACTGTACAGGATGATGATAGCGGAAGGCTTTAACAAAGGGGACAGTTAAATTCAATACAGTTGCCTTTGACCTTATGATACAGGGTTGGAGGGGTTTTCATATACAGAACTGTTTAAATACCTATGTATAATGACGGTGAGCTGTTTTTATATCGGAAGTGAGCAAAATTCTTGATAGTTGAATCGAACATATAGAGAGTATAAGGTGGCCCAATGAGTTAATTGGGATCATGGTTGAATGAAGACAATTTCGCGCCGGAAGATAGTAGTAGGGGTTTAAATAGGGGAGGAGAGTTCCACCCCGCATGCGCGGCGTCTCTTTGAGACTTTGGAGTTATTCTTTGACATCAGTATGGGACGTGGGCAGCATCACACATTGTAAGTTTATGTTAAAGTAGAGGGTTTTAAGTGGAATGAGTATTAATAATTTGGTGTGAGGGATAGTTTTTTAGAGTGTTGTTTGTGTATTTTTAGGTTTGGGGAAGGATCTCCTGAAGAAAACTAGTTTGAAACGCCGGTAAGGCGCCATAGCAGAGCGTCGGGATCCAGTTCACCAGCACTGTTCTTAAGGCTGTGAATAAGGGCTGCGGTTTTAAGTTAAGTTATATTTTAAAAGTAATACAGCACCTGCATCCATAAAACACCTGATATGTAAGAAACACTGGGGTCATTGATGTGAACGACAGCACCGAGTGAAAGGACGCGGGTCCTAAATGAGTGCTTATCGAATCTGAGACCTAGAAACAGTGTTAATATAGCAAGCATTGTAACTCATTCTCGAGTTGGGATTGGACGAATTCTTTAAATACAGCAGTAACTCGTCCAGGAGATTAGACCTAACTGGATGGCCTAATGGGAGACAGCCAACATGGCTTTAGACAAGGAAGATCTTGTCTTACTAATTTGTTATGTTTTTTTGAAGGTGTGAATAAACAGATAGACAAAGGTGAGTTGGTTGATATAGTGTATCTGGACTTTCAGAAAGCCTTTGACAAGGTCCCTCATCAGAGACGTTTGGCAAAACTAAAGAGTCATGGGATAGGAGGCAGTGTACTATTGTGGATCAGGAACTGGTTAAAAGATAGAAAGCAGAGGTTAGGGCTAAATGGCCAATTTTCCCAATGGAGAAAGGTGAATAGTGGTGTACCCCAGGGATCTGTGCTGGGTCTGCTGCTTTTTGACATATTCATAAATGACCTGGAAAAGGGAATAACGAGTGAGGTTATCAAATTTGCAGATGACACAAAACTATTTAAAGTTGTTAAAACCCAAGAGGATTGTGGAAAATTGCAAGAGGATCTTGATAAATTGGAAGATTGGGCATCAAAATGGCAGATGAAATTTAATGTGGACAGGTGCAAAATTATGCACCTAGGGAAGAACAACCCAAACTATGGTTACACGATGCAAGGTTTCACATTAGGAACCACCACCCAGGAAAAAGATTTAGGCGTCATTGTGGTTAACATGTTAAAACCCTCGGCCCAGTGTGCAGCGGCGGCCAAGAACACAAATAGAATGCTAGGTATCATAAGGAAAGGAAAATAAAACAAAAGATAGTATAATGCCTCTATATCGTTCCATGGTGAGACCGCACCTTGAATATTGTGTGCAATTCTGGTCGCCGTATCTTAAAATAGAGCGTTATTAGAAAAGGTTCAGAGAAGAGCCACCAAAATGGTAAAGGGGATGGAAGGATACCCGTATGAAGAAAGGCTAAAAAGGTTAGCGCTCTTTAATTGACCAGACTGCATACAACTGTCATCTGGCTGCTCACCGCAAGGCAACCACTGATGCAATGAAACAATACTACTCAGAGACCTTAAAGAGATCACTTAATAAACCCCATGATCTTTTTGACCTAGTCAAGACTCTATCAAAGGAACCAACCCCCGGACCGCAATTTGAGATTCACCCACAAGATTTTGCTAACTATGCACAATCCAAGATATGCCGGATTATCAACATCTCGACTACAACCACCACCCCTGAACGAGATGGCCCCACAGCTCTAACCATATTCTCTACCCCTACCAAAAAAGGAATTAAAGACACGATTATGGCCCTCAACACCACCACATCTCAGTCTGACCCATGCCCAGCCTTCTGGATTAAGGAGCTCCGCAGCCACTTCAGCCCAATACTATCCAATATAATGAACCTCTCCTTCACAACAGGTTCCTTCCCCTCCGCTCTTAAGCACACCTCTATCAGACCTCTTTTGAAAAACTGCAAACTCGACCCCCAAAAAGTGGATTCATATAGACCTATATCCAGTATTCCGTTACTTGCGAAGATCATCGAAAAAGAGGTACAACGACAACTACAAGATCACGTCGACATTGCCTCACCATTAGACCCCTGCCAACATGGTTTTAGGGAATCCCACGGAGTGGAAACCCTTCTTACCACCCTCTTCTGCAGGATAATCACTGGCATTGATGACATCCGTCAAGGATTTGCTCTCATCTTTCTGGACATCGCTGCAGCTTTTGACTCAGTAAGTCATGAGCTTCTCTTAGGTCGACTATTTGAGAAAGGAATTACTGGTAGAGCGCTTGATTGGTGCAGATCTTACCTGTCTGGAAGATGGCAGCATGTGCGTTCTGGAGGGATGACATCAGAACCTTTCCACCAAAGCCAGGGAGTCCCACAAGGTTCTTCCCTTTCGGCCCTCTTGTTTAACATTTACATGCAGCCAATTTGCAAGATCATCCGATCCTTCAATGTCGACTGCATGTTATACGCTGATGATGTCCTGCTGTACATACCCTTCTCTACGGAACATCCGGACCTCTCTCCACTGACGAGTTGCTTCAACGCAATATCTGACTGGCTTCTCTCCCAAAACCTCTGAATACAACATAAGAAAACGGAAGTACTCTTCATTACTAGGAACACTAACTTCACACCACCACAATTCCTTAAAGTAAAAGAAGCAGAGCTACAAACTAAACCATCAATACGCTACCTGGGAGTCACCTTGGATCAGCGCCTAGACATGAAAGCCCACATAGGGAACACAGTCAGAGCAGTATACTACAAGATCCGCTCACTTCGGCATTTACGATCTATGCTGGAACCAAATGACTTCAGGACTATATACCAGGCATTGATCATACCTCATTTTGATTACGCCAATGCCATCCTTCAAGGCCTGCCCCTATCCACCCTACACCCGCTGCAGCTCGCCATGAACGCTGCAGCAAGGGTCATCCATGGAGCCCCCAGAAGCGACCACGTGACACCTCTGTTGATACAATTACATTGGCTACCTATCCAGGCTAGAATCGTTTTTAAGACTCTGTTACTCACTTTTACAGCTATTAACAAGCTCTCCCCTGAATCAATAATGGCCCTCATCCATACCATATCTCCTAATAGAGCAAGGAGATCCACAGCTACAAACACCCTAAAAGTCCCGAAAGCATTAACAGTTTGCACTTCATCTACAGCCAACAGGGCGTTTAGTATCAGCGCACCAAGATGCTGGAACGCATTACCTCCAGATATCCGGGCTATTAAGGGCCTTACGCAGTTTAGGAAAGCCCTCAAGTACCATCTTTTCAATAAGTACCTCATAGAACCCAACCTCACCCACCGAGACAGAGATGCAACCCACTAAGCAAATATATGGTTTCCCAACAACATGCCAAGAAAGATTCTCTAACCCTTAGTGGTGCATTTGTTTCTATAGAATTCATGATCATACAACCTTATGTAGCAATATTTGTAAATAGTTTACAAGCTTATGTAGCAAGTTTTTGTAAATAGTTTACCCCTGTTATCTAAGTTACTTGCCCTGTTATCTGTAAACTCATACATGTTAACTGTACTGAGCGTTTCTGTTCCATGTAAACCGCGCTGATGCTGAATAGTGCGGTATATAAGAGAATGTAAATAAATAAATAAATAAATAAATAACTTGGAAAAGAGACAGCTGAGGGGAGATATGATAGAAGTCTATAAATTAATGAACGGAGTGGAACGGTTAAACGTAGATCGATTGTTTACGTTATCAGAATATAGAAAGACTAGGGGGACATGCAATGAAGCTACAGTGTAAACTATTTAAGACTAATAAAAGAAAATATTTTTTCACTCAACTTGTAATCAAAACTCTGGAATTTGTTACCGGAGGATGTAGTAAAGGCTGTTATTGTAGCTGTGTTTAAAAAAGGTTTGGGCAAGTTCCTGGAGGAAATGTCCATAAATGTCCAGGATATCAATGCTTGACCCAATACATGCATTGTGGAACCTGTGTCTTTTGGGGAAACTGCTAGCTACGTATGACCTAGATTGGCCCCTGTTGGAAACAGGTTACTGGGCTTGATGGACCTTGGTCTGACCCAGTATGGCATATCTTATGTTCTTATGAAGGATGCTGGTCTATATACAGACAGAAATAACTAGCAGAAAGGAAGAGGTATTAATGCCCCTATACAAATCGTTGGTGAGGCCTCAATTGGAGTACTGTATTCAGTTTTGGAGACCATACCTCATAAAGAATATAAAGAGACTTGAAAAAGTTCAGAGGAAAGCAACCCAAATGATTTGGAGCCTGTGCCAAAAGACATATGAGAAGATACTTGAAGACTTAAATATGTATACTCAAGAGGAGGAACAGGGAAGATATAATACAGACTTTTAAATACTTAAAGGGTATCAATGAACAAACCAACCTTTTTCAAAGAAGGGGAACCTGTAAAACTAGAAGGCATATGATGAAGCTGCAAGGCGGTAATCTTAAAAGCAACATCAGGCAATACTTTTTCAATGAAACATAGAAACATTACGGAAGAAAAAGACCACATGACCTATCTAGTCTGCCTTTCCATATCAACTACAATAGTCCCCTTTTATCTTAAGAGATCCTCTGTGTTTGTCCCATGCTTTTTTGAATTCAGATACTGTCCTCGTGTCCACCACCTCCACTGGGAGACTATTCCACGCATCTACCACTCTTTCCATAAAGAAATATTTCCGCATATTGCTCCTGAGTCTACCCCCCCCCCCTTACACTCTCATCTTATGTCCCCTCATAGCAGAGCTTGGCTTTAATTGAAAGAGACCCTCGTGTGCATTGCTGCCACGGAGGTATTCAAATGTCTCTATCATATCTCCCTTATCCCACCTTTCCTCTAAAATATATATATTAAGATTTTTCAGTCTGTCTTTCTATGCTTCATCATGAAGACCACTAACCATTTTAGTAGCCACCCTCTGCAGAGATTCCAACCTGCCTATATCCTTCTGAAGGTGCGATCTCCAGAATTGCACACAATGCTCCAAATGAGGTCGCACCAGAGACTTACAGAGACATCACCACCTCCTTTTCTTCTGCTGGCCATCCCCCCTCTCTATACACCCAGCATCCTTCTGGCTTTCGCAGTAACCTTTTCTACCTGTTTAGCTACTTTAAGATCGTCAGACACAATTACGCCCAAGTCCCGCTCTTCTTTTGTGGACAGACGTATCTCACCCCCTACACTGTACAGCTCCTTCGGATATTTATTAGTACTTATATACTGTCACTTCCAAAGGTCAGTGGCGGTTTACAGAGAACAAAACGGGAACTTTACATTATAACGTCAGAAAACCTTTTTATAGAGCGAAATGTGATTATACAAGTTAACGATTGACATTACTATGTATAAGAAGCAGGTACTATAGTGAATATGTGTTGGTGCATGAGAGGGAGGGATGGAGGGGATGGGGTTGTCAAGAGGAGTGTGATGTTTGGGGCTGATTGTTGTTGGTGGAGGAGCTATAGTATTCAACAAATAGGTGAGTTTTGAGCTCTTTTCGGAAAATTTGAAGGTCTTTGATGCTCTTAGATTGTCTGGTAATGCATTCCAAATGGAAGGGGCAACGTAAGTAAAGGCTCTATTACTGATAGTTTTATTGGCTGGAGCTTTAGATTGGGTGCGTGTGGATACGAGGGCTTCCTGGGAAGATAGTCCCTTTTCCAACCCCTTTCTAAATTGGGGCCAGTCCCTACCTAGCACCAAATCGTGAGGCAATTTTGGAACTACAGCTAGTAGCATATCCTTTTCTATCCCTAAACCTTTTACTATCAAGTTGTATACAGGATAGAAAGAAAGAGCACCGTGAACGCATTTAATTTTTACTTTTCCTTCTGCTCGATTCGGTGCGGACTCAGCTTGATCTTCAATTGTGCGCCAGAGCCTTTTAGAGATCATGCTCTGGTCTGCACCAAAATCGAGAAAAGCATTCGCAGATATACCTTGCACTTTGACCTCTAACAAAAATCCTTCTCGCAACATTTTTGTATTTTCACTTATCAGTGCAGTACGCGATTTACAATCACTCTTTAGATGCCCTATTTTCCCACAAAGAAAACATCTCTTTTTCTCAGAGTGATTTCCTGGCATAGGCCTACCAGTTTCCAAACCTCCTGATTTATACCTTGAGATCCTTTCTGATGACTGCATCATAGCCTCTACTGCCGTCTTTGAAGCTTCACCACTTTTTCGAGTAGCCAATTGTGTTTCAAAATAACTTTCTGTTAATAGGATTGCTTCTTCAGTGGTACGGCAGTTCTGCAGTATCAGGAAGGTCTGCACCTCCTGGGGCACAGCAGTCATGAATTGCTCTAATACAATAACATCAACTATGGTGTCAATGCTCTTACTCTCGGGCCTCAACCACTTTATCGCCAGGCCTTTGACCTAAAGCTTTTGGAGTTTCTCCCGCTTTAAGTCGGGTAGTTCTTAGCATCCGGTTGTACACCAAACAAGTTAAGCCAAGGTGGTCCCTTACAGCCTTTGTTACTTCTACGTAATCATTCGCTAGGGCTGCGGGCATAGCTTTATACACCGACAATGCCTCTCCTTTTAGTGAGGTTGCCAGGCGTATAGCCCATTGCTCTTTTGGCCATCCTATGGTATGCGCTATCCTATCAAAGGATTCCAAAAAGTCGTCAATGTCATCGCTAGGTGACAACTTCCCCAAAGTCAGTGTCTCATAAGACCACGGTCCTACCCCACTGTTGCTGGCTATAGCATTTAGTCCTTGAAGAGAAGGAGCTGCTGCTTGTGCTGTCTTCTGTTGAGCTAACCAAGCCTCCATCATCTCCAACACGGGCTTTTGTTGCGCCTGCATGGCCGACACCGCTTGTTGCTGCGCTTGGCAAGCCATCTCTCGTTGCTTGTCAAATTGTACCGCCATCCACTGTAGGATCTCCTTTGGCGACCACTTCCTAGAGAGAAATGTAGAGAGAGAAAAAAAACCCAAGTGTGGCACTGGCACTCTTTTGTCAGTCCCCCCTTTTTTTCTTTCTTTTTTTTTTTTCTCAATGCCCACACCTGAATCCACCACAGTTATGCCCAATTACATGTTACCTGCTTCAGGTGTTGACTCATGCCTTGAGCAAATGATGTGTCCAACGTCCTCCAGCAGTACTGGTGACAACACTTCTGTCTTCCACTCAGTGCTTCTTTTCCTTTGAACATGGCCGTTTCTTCTTTTGCTTCCCAGCAATTATCCCAAAAACTACGCCATTATGTCACAGCCCCTCCTGGTGGCAGCGTGCAGAAAGGAGAGGGCGGACACTTATTGTTGGTTGAAGAAGGAAAAACTTTTCTAGACCAGGTGCATCATGGTCTTTGTAGTCCCACTTCATAAAGAAATAGTTGAGAGCCTTGTGCAGGGTTAAACTTAAATGGTTTTTATTCCCTTTGTTGTGCAAAGGTTCTCCAGGAAGACAAAAACAGAATGTACCTTACTTCAGGGTTTATGCCAAAATATTTACAAAGTCAGTAAAAGTTACAGACGCTTCACAGTTCTTTGCATTCAAACAGGTTTTCAAAACCAAGAGGAAAAACAAATACAAAACTTCTTTCAGCTTAGCAAAAGCAAAAAGATATGTCCTGCCGGTTACAATTCTGTGAGAGACTCTAGACTCTTGGAAACACAGAGTGAGCAGTCCATCAGGTGCTCTAACTGCAACGGCTCTGGTTCTATCACCTCTATTTGCATAGGTTCCTGTTCCGCCGTGTTGTCAGCTAGTCCTGAGCTTTCCCCTGGATAAGGCAGGTTGTAGTTTAATATATCTCTCCAATATTCCCCAGCCTTGCTGGTCTTGGTTTGGCAAATAACTGTTATGGCTTTATACTATGCCTCTCTGTAAAGGTTTCACAAGCCTTTCCCAGCTTTGTTTCCTATCAGTACAGCTCTCTGGGTTATAAGCTTTTCTAGGAGCTGGCTCACATCTTGGAAAGGAAATATAACGGTACCTTGGATCTTTGAGACATGCTCTGCTGGTATTTGCTCTACCTGGCAGTCTCCTTCTATCACCGTCTTCCCTGAAGACTGGCTCCTGGAGCTTTCTGGAACGGGCTTGTCCTCCCTGGAACTTAGCTCTTCCTTGTAAGTACTCCAAACTTCTCTGCCTTTCAGTATGTGAGGTTCCTCTCTCAGGTCCACTCTCAGTTCCTCTCTGAACTTGTGTCACTCTCCAAACTTGAGGTCCTCTCTGAGCTTGAGGTACTCTCTCAGTTCCTCTCTCAGCTCGAGGTCCTCTCTGCTTTCTTCCTTCTGAGCACTGTTTATAAAGCTGTTTCTCCACTGAGCTTCCTGGCTCTCTACTCAGGTGTACCTGATTAGCTCCTGCATTCTCAAAACCTGGGTGTGTCAGCTTAGCTTCTGCAACCTCGTGCCTGCTCCCTCTAGCTGCACTTTTCGGTAACTGCACCTTCTGTGAGTCAGCTGCTTTATAATAAAGTGTTTTTTCTAAGTCTATAGCTTCAATGACTTAAGCTTCATTACGTCTTACTAATCTGTTATGTTTTTTTTGAAGGTGTGAATAAACAGGTAGACAAAAGTGAGTCGGTTGATATAGTGTATCTGAACTTTCAGAAAGCCTTAGACAAGGTCCCTTATCAGAGACTTTTGGTAAAACTAAAAAGTCATGGGATAGGAGGCAGTGTACTATTGTGGATCAGGAACTGGTCAAAAGATAGAAAGCAGAGGGTAGGGCTAAATGGCCAATTTTCCCAAAGGAGAAAGGTGAATAGTGGAGTACCCCAGGGATCTGTGCTGGGTCCGCTGCTTTTTAACATATTCCCTTTTCCAAGTCATTTATGAATAACAAGTGAGGTTATAAAATTTGCAGATGACACAAAACTATTTAAAGTTGTGAAAACCTATGAGGATTGTGGAAAATTGCAAAAGGATCTTGATAAATTGGAAGACTGGGCATACAAATGGCAGATGAAATTTAATGTCGACAAGTGCAAAGTTATGCACCTAGGAAAGAACAACCCAAACTATGGTTACATGATGCAAGATTCCATATTAGTAACCACCACCCAGAAAAAAGATTTAGGTGTCATCGTGGATAACATGTTGAAACTCTCCACCCAGTGTGCAGCGGCGGCCAAGAGAGCAAATAGAATGCTAGGTATCATAAGTAATGGAAAATAAAATAAAGGATATTATAATGCCTCTGTATCGTTCCATAGTGTGATCGCACCTTGAATATTGTGTGCAATTCTGGTCGCCGTATCTTAAAAAGGATATAGCGTTATTAGAAAAGCTACAGAGAAGAGCCACCAAAATGGTAAAGGGGATGGAATGATACCCCTATGAAGAGAGGCTAAAAAGGTTAGGGCTCTTCAACCTGGAAAAGAGAAGGCTGAGGGGAGATATGATAGAGGTCTATAAATTAATGAATGGAGTGGAGCAGGTAAGCGTAGATCGATTGTTTACTTTGTTGTTGTTAAGTGCCATCGAGTCGGAGTCAAATCATGGCGACCCTCTGGATAGCTATCCGAAATTGTGTTCGGTCTTCAGTCAGGCGGCTCATTGTTGACAGACTGGTACCCGTAGCTGCTTTTATTGTATCGATCCATCTCATTGCTGGCCTTCCTCTTTTGCGTTGACCTTCTATCTTGCCAAGCATGATGTCTTTCTCTAATGATCTCTCTCTTCGCATGATGTGTCCAAAGTATGAAAGTCGAAGTCTTGTCATCTGAGCTTCTAAAGAAAGCTTAGGTTTGATCTCCTCTAGTACCGACTGGTTTGTTCTTCGGGCAGTCCATGGTATACACAGTATTCGCCGCCAGCACCATAATTCAAAGGCATCAATTTTCTTCCTGTCTGTCTTTTTCACTGTCCAGCTTTCACATCCATAAGTCGAATCTTTGTATGGAGAGAGACATCTCTGCTCTTGAGAATCTTATCTAGGTCTTTCATAGCCATTCTGCCAAGAGCAATGTGTCGTTTGATTTCTTGACTGCTTGTTGCTTCTTTATTGATAGTTGATCCAAGTAGGTTAAAGTTGTTCACAATTTCAATTTCTTCTCCTTCAACGATGAACCTGTTGATTATGCCAGTTGTCATGATCTTTGTCTTCTTAACATTAAGGTGCAGGCCCATTTTGAGACTATGTTCTTTGATTGTGAGAAGCAAATGTTTCAGATCATCTTCACTTTCAGCCAGTAATGTAGTATCATCAGCATAGCGAAGGTTGTTGATGAGTCTTCCACCAATCTTCACACCTCTGTTGTCTTCATACAATCCTGCTTCTCTGATGATTTGTTCTGCATATAAATTAAACAGGTAGGGGGAAAGTATGCAGCCTTGTCTTACACCTTTGCTTATTTTAAACCATTCTGTTTCTCCTTGTTCTGTTCAAACTGTTGCTTCTTGATCAATGTACAAATTGCGCAAGAGAACGATCAGGTGTTCTGGTATACCCATGCTTCTTAATGTGGCCCAGAGTTTCTCATGATTTTGTTTACTTTATCAGAATATAAAAAGACTAGGGGACTTGCAATGAAGCTACAGGTTAACCTATTTAACACTAATAAGAGAAAATATTTTTTCATTCAACGTGTAATCAAACTATGGAATTTGTTACCGGAGGATGTAGTAAAAGCTGTTAGTCTAGCTGGGTTTAAAAAAGGTTTGGACAAGTTCCTGGAGGAAAGGTCCATAAACCATTATTAAAAGGGACCCAGGATATCACTGCTTGACCCAATATAAGCATTGAGGAACCTGTGTCTTTTAGGGAAACTGCTAGGTACTTAGGACTTAGATTGGCCACTGTTGGAAACAGGATACTGGGCTTGATGGACCTTGGCCTGACACAGTATGACATATCTTATGTTCTGATGTATGTTCTTGATGCGGGCAGCTAGGTTTTCAGCTAGCTGGAGTTGATGGATGGCCGTACAGAATGCTGTTGAAGTAGTCAAGGTAGGGTTTTATCAATGCTTGAAGGACTGATCTAAAATCTTGGCTTTCCAGTAAGGATTGGAGATGCTGTAGAATTTTTATTTTCAGGTATATGATCTTTGAGGTAGCTTTAATTCGGGGGACGATGGAAAGGGATTGATGTAGGATGATTCCTAAATATTTGATTTCTATTTTTAACTCCCAGCTCTGAGTTGCATAGGTAGAGTTTTGAGGGGGTGTTGAAGTTTTGATTCCAGGTGATGAAAAACACATCTGTTTTCTTCATGTTCATTTTTAAGTTGTGTGTGCTAAGCCAATCGGATATGTCAGTGAGGCAGTCTTGGATTTGTGGAAAGATGGGGTCTACTGTCTACTAGATGATACAACATAATATCATCCTCGTAGAGGTATGTTGTGTTTTTTTTTTAAATATGGCATATTGGTTGCATGTAAAGATTGAATAGAAGTGAGGACAGGGAGGAGCCTTGGGGAACACCTTGACCCTGTTTGAAAGTTGAGTAGGATGCTGTGCCTATTCGGACTTGTAGGGTACGGTTCGTAAGAAAATGGTTTAAATCTTATAGGACTGTGCCTTGAAGGCCAAGTTGTTGCAGTCCTGTGATCAAGAAGTTGTGGCTGATGCTGTCAAAGACGAGTAAGAATGCTTGTTAGGTGTTATTTAGTCCATAAGGGTGAGTATTAAGGTTTCTACACTGTAAAAAGGTCTAAAGCCATGCTATTAATCATCGAGTGGAGCATTCAAATCAATGAAGTCTTGGAACTGAATCTGCACTGTTTTTTCGATAATTTTTGCCAGAAATGGTAGGCTGGTGATGGGCCGGTATGAGTTTGGAAGGGTTCTGTCAGTTATGTTGGATTTTAGGATGGGGCGTGATTGCTTGTTTTAGGGCAGAAGGCTTTTGCCCTGTCTGAAGTGACCGACTATTTCAAGGATAATAGGTGAAAACTCTTCTTTTGTTACCTTGAGCCAGCTGACTGGGCAGGGATCTGATGGGGAAAGAGTAGTTACTCACCTGTAACAGGTGTTCTCCAGGAGCAGCAGGAATCAGTCCTCACATATGGGTGACGTCGGCACCGACGGAGCCCCCGTGCGGAGCATTTCCCCAACTTTCTAAGAAAGCTTTTGGGAATGCAGCGCGCATGCGTGGTCCCCTTCCCGCCCAAGGGTGCCATCTTGCTCAGTCTGATGACATAGCTAAAAGACAGCAAAAAACAACAAAATAAATTTATTTAACACTCATTTTTATACCGCATCTTCCAGAGATCAGTTGCGGTGTACAAATAACAACAATTAACAAATCGAAGTTTGTTTTACATAGAACATCTTAAATATACATAGAACGTCTTAAAGTATCATAAATTAAACAAACTTAAATCTAGGAAAATTAAACAGTGATTTTAAACTGGAACTGTGTTAAAACAATTAACTGGAACTGTGTTAAAACAATTAACTAACAGAATGTGGTGTCTACGTACATAATATAGTACATAACAGATACAACTATATACATGAGGGAGGTATTAGGGCATAAGAGATTGGATATGACACAACTCCAAGGGGAGGAGGGAGGGTTGTGAGGACTGATTCCTGCTGCTCCTGGAGAACACCTGTTACAGGTGAGTAACTTTCTCCAGGACCAAGCAGGAAGTCAGTCCTCACATATGGGACTCCCCAGCTTAAGGCTACCGGAGATTCCAAGCTGAAAAAATGAGCTCCCTCTAGAACGTCAGTACGTAAGGAAGGAATCTTCTCTGAGAACGCCCCCGACCGGTAGCCCAACATCAGGGCCGGAGGGTAGGAGTTGCCTAAACCTCAAAGAGATTATGGAGTACTGCCTGTCCGAAAGCACTGTCCCTGTGGGACTCCCTCTCAAGGCAGTAATGGGCCGCAAAAGTCTGGCTTGAAGACCAAGTAGCGGTCCGGCAGATGTCTGCCAACAGAACAGAGCAGAGATGAGCCACTGACGCAGCCTTTGCCCTGACACGATGAGCCGTGACTTGACCCTCCAACGAGAGATCGGCTGCCCTGTAAGCCCAGGCGATACAGTCAGCTACCCATATGGACAAAGTACGCTTGGAGACAGCTAACCCCAACTTATTGGGGTCAAAAGAGACGAAGAGCTGAACAGCCCTTCGGTGCTCCCGCGTACGGTCAAGGTAGAAGAACAACGCCCTCCTACAATCCAGGGTATGCAAGACCATCTCAGCCCGGCTGGCATGCGGCCTGGGAAAGAAAGTCAGAAGAACCACCTCTTTATTGAGGTGGAAAGAGGAGACAACCTTAGGAAGGAACTTAGGGTGAGTCTGTTAGACTACTCTGTTCCTATAGAACCTAGTGTAAGGGGCATCAGACACTAGTGCCTGAAGCTCACTCACACGTCTAGCAGAGGTAAGGGCTACCAGAAACAAGGTTTTCCAGGAGAGAAACCGTAGAGGACAGGTAGCCATAGGTTCAAATGGCGGACAAGTAATCCGCTGTAAGACCACATTTAACGCCCACTCAGGGGCAGGTGGACGTAGAGGAGGCTTAAGCAAAAGTAGGCCTCTGAGGAAACGAGCCACCAAAGGGTGGCTTGAAAGAGACCGCCCTTCCACTGGAGAGTGGTGTGCTGAAAGAGCACTGAGGTGAACTCTGACAGAATTGGACTTAAGGCCTAGGTTGGATAGGTAAAGCAAATAATGCAATACTACCGGTACCAAGCACGAGAAAGGGTTCTCGTTGTGCTGATTACACCATTGAGAGAATCTACACCACTTAAGAGCGTAAGATTTTCTGGTGGATTGTCTTCTAGAGGCTAGGACTACGTCTTCCACCTCTCTAGGCAGTAGTAGGGGAGCTAGAACTACCCTTTCAGCAGGCAGGCCATCAAGTGAAGGGACTGGTGGTTGGGGTGTAAGAGAGATCCCTGTTCCTGCGACAGGAGATCGTGTTGAATCCCCAGAGGAATAGGAGTGTCCACTGCCAGTTGTAGCAGAAGTGGAAACCACGGTTGCCTCGGCCACCTGGGAGCTATCAAAATCAGTGAAGCCCCGTCCTTGAGTACTTTGAACAGTGTGCTGGATACTAGAGGCGTGGGAGGAAAGGCATATAGTAGGCCCTTGGTCCACGGGATTAGAAACGCATCTGGTGCTACTCTGAGAGGATGCGGTTGTCTGGAACAGAATCTTGGAAGTTGCCGGTTCAGAGGACTGGCAAAATGATCCATGGTCGGAAGGCCCCATCTCAGAAAAATCTGCCGAACCACTAATGGATTCAATCTCCATTCGTGTGGTTGCAAGATCCTGCTTAGTCTGTCCGCCAGGTAATTCTCCTGGCCTGGGAGGTAGACTGCTTTGAGAAAGATGCCCAGGAGCACAGCCTTTGCGATTCTTGACATAGAAGGAAGGAGCCTGTGCCTCCTTGCTTGTTCACATAAAATATGGCAACTTGATTGTCCGTCTGGACCAGTACAGACTGGTGAGACGTGAGATGGGAGAAGGCTCTCAGAGCTAAGCAGATAGCTCGCAGCTCCAAGAGACTGATCTGTTGTGCAGCTTCCCAAGGGGTCCAGAGACCCTGAGTACATGCCCCCTGGCAATGTGCACCCCAACCTTGAAGAGAAGCATCGGTTGTCAGCACTCGAGAGTGTGGAGGTGTCTGAAAAAACACCCCGAGCACTAGATTTGGAAGATGAAGCCACAATTGCAGAGAGGAGGCAAGCAGTGTGGATACTCTCACTTTGTCTGCAAGACTTCCCGTGGCCTGATGCCACTGAGTTCTGAGACTCCACTGAGCAGGCAGGCATTGGGGGTTCCATGAACCGTGGAAGCCATATGGCCGAGAAGTTTCAGGAATTGCCTGGCGGAGACCAGGGAATTGCTGTGAAACTGCCTTGCTATATCCATCAATCTGTGGGCTCTGTCCACGGGTAGAAAAGCCTTCGCCTGAAGGGTGTCCAGTCTTGCCCCTATGAACTCCATGTTCTGGGACGGGTGCAAAGAGGACTTTGCGAAGTTTATGACAAACCGCAAGTGCTGAAGTAGAGCAACAGTGCGAAGGGTGGCATGACTGGCCTCCTGTGAAGACTGGCCCCTTATGAGCCAGTCGTCCAGGCATGGGAACACAAAGAGGCCTTGAAGCCTCAGGTAGGCCGCCACCACCGCCAGGCACTTTGTGAACACCCTGGGGGCAGAGGTTAGGCCAAAGGGCAGTACTCTGTACTGATAGTGGTTTTCCCCCACGACAAAACCTGAGATATTGTCTGTGGTCTGGATGAATGAGGATGTGAGTATATGCTTTTTTACATGTCCCCTAGTCTTTCAATATTTTGATGGCGTAAACAATCAATCTACATTTACCTGTTCCACTCCATTCATTAATTTATAGACCTCTATCATATCTCCCCTCAGCCGTCTCTTTTCCAGGTTGAAGAGCCTTACCCTTTTTAGCCTCTCTTCATAGGGGTATCCTTCCATCCCCTTTACCATTTTGGTGGCTCTTCTCGTACCTCTTTTAACAACACTATATCCCTTTTTAAGATATGGTAACCAGAATTGCACACAATATTCAAGGTGCGGTCACACCATGAAACGATACAGAGGCATTATATCATCTTTTGTTTTATTCTCCGTTCTTTATGATACCTAGCATTCTATTTGCTCTCTTGGCAGCCTCTGCACACTGGGCAGAGTGTTTCAACATGTTATCCATGACGCCGCCAAAATCTTTTTTCTGGGTGGTGGTTCCTAATGTGGAACCTTGCATAGTGTAACCATAATTTGGGTTGTTCTTTCCTAGGTGCATAACTTTGCACTTGTCCACATTAAATTTTACCTGTCCTTTGGATGCCCAGTCTTTTAATTTATCAAGGTCCTCTTGGAATTTTTCACAATCCTCATCTATTTTAACAACTTTGAATAATTTTGTGTCATCTGCAAATCTGATTTATTTATTTATTTACATTCTCTTATATACCGCGCTATTCTGCATTAGTGCGGTTTACATCGAACAAACTGAAATTACATTGAACAGGACATTATAACTTGGAGATAAATATTTTACAGGGAACATGGGCTATGGAGGGTTAAGTGGCTTGCCCAGGACCACAAGGAGAACCTGTGGGACTAGAAACCCCAGTCCTTCCGGCCCAAGGTTGCTGTCCTCTAGTGGGATTTGAACCCCCGACCTTCCGGCCTGAAGTACCTTGCCCCAACCACTAGGCCACTCCTCCACTCCATAACCTCACTCGTTATTCCCATTTCCAGGTCATTTATGAATATGTTAAAAAGCAGCGGACCCAGCACAGATCTCTGGGGTAGTCCACTATTCACCTTTTTCCATTGGGAAAATTGGCCATTTAGCCCTACCCTCTGCTTTCTATCTTTTAACCAGTTCCTGGATCCACAATAGTACACTACCTCCTATCCCATGACTCTAGTTTTGCCAAAAGTCTCTGATGAGGGACCTTGTCAAAGGCTTTCTGAAAGTCCAGATACACTATATCAACCAACTCACCTTTGTCTACCTCTCTGGATATCAAATCTGGTTGGCAGATGGACGCCTGAGTACCACTCAGAAGAGAGTCACCAACCCACCACTACCCTTCGCTTTCTTGTGGTGACTGATTCACTAACTTTGGGGGTGCTCGAGCCATGGTTCTTCTCTTTCTTCAGCCTCTTCCACCTCTTGGGTGGAAGGTGGTAGAGGCCTGGAATACCTCCCGATGGAGGTGGAGGAGGGTAAATATAGTTTATTTTCATAGTTTATTTACGTCATTACCGGCTATAGTAGGTAGTAGCTAGGCGGTTAAGAAAGTTACATTCAGGCACTGCATGTATGTCTCTGTCCCCAAAGGGCTCACAATCTAAGGTCCAAGGTCGTACTTGAGGCAACCGAGGATTAAGTGGCTTGTCCAAGGCCACAAGGAGCTCCAGTGAGACTGAAATCCCAGTCCCTCCAGGCCGAAGCTGCTGTTCCCAGTAGGACTTGAACCCAAATCTCTCCAGACTGAGGCTACTCCCCAACCACCAGGCCTCTCATCCCTCAGGAAGTTACATTCGGGTACTGTATGTATTTCCCTGTCCCCAAAGGGCTCACAATCTAAGGTCATACCTGAGGCAATACAGTTACGGAATTCAAAATGGCATGAGACAGACACAGTGGATCCCTTTGTAGCAAGAGGATGAAATCAAAGCAAACTTAAATATCTTTCATACTTCAATTAATAGAGGGGGGCTGACCTGAATGGAGCATCATGTACAACCCTAAACACAGGCATAGAGGGGTGTGATCTGCACGGAGCTGTAGTTATATCTACTCCAGCCAACTTACTGGGCAGATTAGATGGACCATACTGGTCTTTATCTGCAGTCATATACTATGTTACTATATATTTGGGTAGTGACTTTGTGTATACATTGATGATATGATATGTATCTTCTATTGCCACGGGTAGTTTAGCTGTTTATCTCTCTGTGTGTGTGTGTTGGGCGTGCAGTATGTGTGAGTTAGGACTGTAGATTTCTCTCTCTCTTACACTTCCCCTATTTTCGTGCACTCATTCCGTCCCTCCAACTGCACTATTCCTCTCTCTTCCCTTCCCCCCCTGTACTCTCCTGCTTTCCTTGCCATCCATCCATGTATTCACTTTCCCTTCCTTCCCACCTTGTACCTCAACTTTCATTCTCCTAGGTCCCTTCCTTCCGTCCGTCCTTTCACTCTTTCCCCATTCCTGCACTTTCTCACTCTCCCCACAACTTCTCTTCAGCTTGATGCCTTCATTTTTTTCCCCACTGTGGTTACAGCAATACTAAAGGGGAGGTGGATCTCAATTGGCATACTGCAAGTTTGCTCTCTAGGGCTGCAAGTTGGCTCAGCTCCTCTTGAGAAGAGCGATGCTTGGCCTTGCTACTACCCATGGTTACTGCATCATTTCCTTGCCAGCTCAGCTCCATATTCAGGCAGTGAAACCTGACTTCCCTGGAGCTGCTTCATTCAGCTCTTATTTCAGATGGCGAGGCCTGGTTTCCCCACCACCTATGGCTTCTTTGTTGTTTCTCCTCCGTGGCTAACAGATGAAACCACAGACATCACATACAGACAAACGAACAGGTGGATGGATCCTCTCTGAAAGGTGCTGCTGTTTAAGTGAAACATACTTAAAAATGAGAGAACAGACTAAAAGTAGCAAAACAATTCTGCTGAAATGCACAAGGGTAAAAACTGTTTTAGGGGTACATCTCCCAAAGCATGTTAGCTGTCATCATGGTGCAAATGCAGAATTGTCACGCTGCAAATATATTTAATGCAGGAGACATGCAGCTACCATGAGCCTTTTTCCATGGCAGCTACATTTCACGTAGTGACTACTTGAATGGGTGGGATGTGAACCAAAAGTAGGTCTTCCGGTTTCAAGCAGCAGCAGAACTTTCTGCAGCCTTTGCGGATTCAGCTAAAGCTACCTCAATGGGTGGCATTAGCTGCATCCATAAAGCTGGCCCCCCATCCCCTGTGATCTCAGCGTTTTCTCTGCAGTAATGCAATGTGTGCCTTCGAGTCAGTCCTGACTCCTTCAGGGAAAATGCTGGGAACGCCCTCTGCACATACTGTAGGACCTTTGCAGCTAATGCCAGCTTTTTGCAGTTATCGCCTGGTGTTAGTTGCAAAAGCCATATATATTTTAGTAAACATACCCCTTAATACATAGCCATCTGAATGAAGGCAAAGAAAACTGAGATATTAGCACACGGGAGGCAATGCATGGCAATTGCCATGCTGGCCCTGAAGCTTTTCCTGAGCTCAGAGAGCTATTCTGACTTGGTACCGCTGGATGTCATTACTCATTTGAATGGCTGATTCATCCTGCCAATCAAACCACCTGAGGAGCAATAAAACAGAATTCTGGAATATGACTGTCACTGCTAATGGAAAAAGATGAACAAAGGCATGCTATATGGCCAGAGAAGCTAGCATGCATGCTCCGAAGCAGTAATATTTACTAATGGTTCTTGAGGACCTCAAAAAGGTCAGGATTTTCAGATACCACTAATGATCATAAATGAGGTATATTTGCATGCAGTGGCGATTATATGTATACAGATCTATCACCTGCATATTCACTAGGAACAGCCTAAAAACCTGACCCATTTGCATTTTCTCAAGGACTGGAAGTGAATGCTACAGTTTTGGAGGGTCTTTAATGCTTCTAGGCATCCATGTTCAAATTCATATACAATTAACTTGGTTAATGCATAAGGATAGTTTTTGATATATGCTGCTTTATGGTGTTCCTGAGCAATGATGGAATCAGTTCCTATGTAAATCTCTGCTTCATTCTATCTAGGGTTTCTTTTTTAATTTTAGGTCTAAATATAATATAATGATATTATAATGGAGGAACATTACTAAGCAATGGAAGAAAGGAATTTAGTTAGTTAGCATTTAGCTTCTGCCGTTCCAGTATTAGTTCAAGGTGAGTTACAATCAGGTGCATTAGGTATTTCCCTGTGCCCAGAAGGTTTACAATCTAAGTTTACACCTGAAGTAATGGAGGGTTAAGTGACTTGCCCATGATCACAAGGAGAGTAGTGGGATTTGAACCCTGGCCTCTTTAGTCACCAAACACTAAACTACGCCTCCACTCAGTAAATTTTACTGCTTGAATTGTTCTGATAGCTCTTTGATAATCCTGACTGTTATGTTGTGAACAACGGAAGGCCTTTGTTTGAGCAGTATTATGGGAGGGAGGGAGACATAGATAAATGTTCTAGATGTCATTTAAGTTTATTTTTATTTATGGAGTTTTAATCTTTTGATTGTGTTTAATTGTTTTTATTGTAAACTGCTTATATGTTTACACAATTTGTAGTATATCAAATGTTTAAAGTAAAGATTTTGCTGGCAAATTCTGGTAGTGTTTTGTGTCTGTGCCATTGAATGATACCCATTTTTGTGACTTCAGTGAACTTCTTGCCTTCAGAGAAAGATGGAGCTCAGGTTCTTCCCAGGTAAAGAGAGAAGTAGGTGGGAAAAGAAATTACACACATCAGGAGTTAAGATAAACTACAGTAAGTCAGACATAAGGACCACTTCAGCAGGGTATCCTGTAGATAATCTTGGTCATTAGAAGTATCTGGTAGATCCCAAAGAATAGATCCACTCCTTATTGCTCATGTCTTGCCTTCCACACACTTGCAAAATCATACACACAATAGTGATGCACAGTTGAACACACCCTAGCATCTCTTTACCTACCATGAGAAATATTTAGAAGGAACAATGGACAATGTACTGATAGCTTACTTTGTATATTCTGACCAGCCAATGCTCTGTGGTATACGCCTCTTCAAGAACATCTAGCTCAAAGTCCTTGTTTCCAATCTCTGCATTTCTTACTCTGTCATAACCTGGGGGGCGTTCTACATTGTTAAAAGATAAAACAAAGACAAAACATAAAAAGAAATGAGACCATAATGAACTGGATGATTACATACATCCTACCCACTGTAGCAAACATTAAACACAGTTGCCCACATCATCAGCAATAAATCAAGGAATGATCACACAACCAATGTAGTTGTTGTTATGGAAGGACAGACTAGATGGGCATTGTGGTCTTTTTCTGTCATCATGTTTCTATGTAACCCTCATCTTGAAGCAACTACATTGGCTTCCCATCTCTGAGAGGGTTAGATTTAAATCTCTGCTAACGACCTTCAAAGTGACTCACAATCTCTCTGCGGTCTATCTAGAAAGTCTCATCTTGAAAGCACCCAGTAACACAAACAGAAGATCCAGCTCTGCCAACATGTTACATATTCCAACACTAAATGCTAAAACTACCTGCTCCACCTCGAAAAGAGCATTCTCCCTCTTTGTGAAATACAATCCCTCCAGCACTATGTGGCATCAGTGACCTTCAAGAATTTCGAAAGAAACTAAAAACTTCTCTTCACCAACTACTTTGCAGTTAACGAGACTGCAGAGACAGGGACTGCCTAAATATGATTTGTAAATCAAATATACTTAATTTGTGTTACTTACCTTATAGTCACTCCCTCATTTAGCTACTTGTTCTATCTAAAGCCATACTGGCTTACTTATTTCTCTCTAAACCACCCTGACTATTAGACTGGGCGATATATAAGCTTAGCTAAATAAATAAACTAACTTATTTATTCTGGTGCAAATCAGATGAAATGCCTAGGTGAGCCACAGGTCCCTCAATGGCCTGATAGACTGCTTCCCATTAATGTACCCTCAAGTCTCATTCATCAGCTAGCATCAACAAGTCAGGGAACAGCTAGCTCCATAGATAAGGGATCAAAACTTGTATCCCTGTATTTTAGTGCAGTCCCAATCAGACAAGTTTAGAATAATTTTAAGGGAGTATTTATCCATTGCCTCTTTCCTCCCACAATCATGCAAGGTGGTTCCACATCCCTAGGCCAATGGCTATCACTATTCCAACAAGTGACTCCTAGCTTTTCATCTGAATGCAGTCTTTCTACAGCTCTTGGATTTCATCCTAAACAATCACGTTTCCACTGCACCACAGCACAGAATCTTCAGTTACTGATCTAGTTAGCGACCTGCACAGCCATCTTGATGCTCACAAGGTGGCTCTGGCTAGTCTCCCTGGATTTGTCGACAGCTTTCAACACTATGAATTATTCAACTGCCCAAGAAAAAACCATTGAGGCGGCGGTGTACTCATTATGACAAAAAACAAATTCAATTTTTCCACGACAACAGCAATTAATACAGATAGTCTTGATATGATACTCATTGCTAAGAAATACATCTCATTTTGCCTTGCCTACAGATCACCCGCAGCAGATGACGTTGAGTTGTCTACTATATTAGAAGTAGAATGCTCAAACACCAGACAAAAAGCGTAGTTACTCACCTGTAACAGGTGTTCTCCAGGAATCAGTCCTCACTTATGGGTGACGTTGGCACCGACGGAACCCGTGCGGAGCAATTCCCCAGCTTTCGAAGAAAGCCTTTGGGATTGCTGTCACGCATGCATGGTCCTCTTCCCGCCCAAAAGGTGCCATCTTGCTCAGTCAGATCCCATAGCTAAAACCCTTGCAAGCAGATGGCAAGGGAAGGATAAAAAATAACAACTCTTCAGGGGAGGTGGGAGGGTAGCGAGGACTGATTCCTGCTGTCCCTGGAGACCACCTGTTACAGGTGAGTAAATACGCTTTCTCCAGGAACAAGCAGGAAGTCAGTCCTCACTTATGGGATTCCCCAGCTACAGGCTACCGAACCTGTAGTCCAAAAACGCCTCCACGAGGCCATGAGCAGAAGCCAATGCCCGAAGGAGCCCGAGCTCTCGGGTCCTCAAAGCAAAGTTCTCAGTAGCCATCGAAGAAGGGTCGGAGGGCAGGAGTTGCTTATACCTCGAATAGATTATGGAGTACCGCCTGGCCGAAGGCGCTGTCCAGGCGGGACTCCCTCTCCAGGCAGTAGTGAGAAGCTAAAGTATTCGCTGAAGACCAGGTCGCAGCCCGGCAGCTGTCCATCAGAGGCACTGAGCGCAGTGAGGCCACCGAAGCCTCCTTGGCCTGGACGCCACGCACAGTGACTCGTTGGTCCAGTGGGGCCCGAGCATGTGCCTGGGCGAAGGCGATGCAGTCCACCACCCAGATGGAGAGGGTGTGCTTGGTGACTGCCTGCCCCAGGTGGTTGAGATCATAGGCAACAAAGAGCCAATCGGACTTGCGATGAACCTGGGTGTGCTGCAGGTAGAAGGCAAGGCCCTCTTGCAGTCAAGAGTATGTAAGACCGCCGATGCCCGGTTGGCATGAGGTCTCGGGAAGAAGGTTGGCAAGACTATTGCTTGACTGAGATGGAAATCCGAGAAAACCTTTGGTAAGAACTTGAGGTGGATACGGAGGACCACCCTGTTCCCATAGAACCTTGTGTAGGGGGCCCCAACCATGAGGGCCTGGAGTATGCTGACTCGCTGAGCCGAGGTAAGAGCCACCAGGAAGACTACCTTCCAGGAGAGGCGCCGAAGTGAGCATGTCGCATCGGCTCAAACAGCGGCTGTGTAAGCTGCATGAGCACGATGTTCAGGTCCCACTCCGCCAGAGGAGGTCGGGGGGGGAGGGAGCTTGGAAAGCAAAAGGCCCCGCATGAAGCAGGAGACTGGGGGCTGTCCCGAGAGGGGTTTACCCTTGATGGGGAGTTGGTTAGCCGAGATGGCGCTCAGGTGTACCCTGACTGAATTGGACTTCAGCCCCCCCTTAGAGAGGTGGAGGAGGTACTGGAGAACGCACAGAGAGAGCAGGAAAACGGGTCGATCTGGAGCTCGGAGCACCAGATCAAGTAACGCTGCCACTTAAAGGCATAGGCTCGCTTCATTGAGTCCTTCCTTGATGCGAGGAGGACCTCCTCAACCTCCCTCGGGAGTTAAGCGAGGCTAAGTAGACCCGCTCAGACGCCAGGCTGTAAGGGACAATGAGGTCAGGTTCGGGTGGAGCATCCGACCCTTCTCCTGGGTTAGCAGGCCTGGGCGCAGCCCAGGGGGACTGGAGGCTCGGATGAGAGCCAGAGCGTAAAACAAGGCTGCCGAGGCCGCGAAGGAGCTACAAGAATCGGGGAAGCTCGTTCCAACTGGGCCTTGTGGAGGATCCTCGCAATGAGGGGAGTGGGGGGAAGACGTAAAGAAGCCCGGAGGTCCAGGACAAGAGGAATGCATCCGGAGCCACCTTGCTTAGGTGTGGATCCGGCCCAGAGAAGTGGGGAAGCTGCGCGTTCACTGGGCTGGCAAATAGGTTGATGGACGGAGTCCCCCATCAATGGAATAAGAGGCTGGCTACCTCTAAATCCAGGCACCACTCGTACAGGTGTAGGATCCTGCTGAGTTTGTCCACAAGGACATTCTCCTGGCCTGGGAGATATACTGCACTGAGCGTCATGTCCCGGCGAATGGCAAAAGAGCAAAGGAGGACCGCCTCCCAGCAAAGGGAGCGGGAACCTGGTCCCCCCTTTCTTGTTTATGTAGAACATGGCCACCCTGTTGTCGGTCTGCATAAGCACAAACTTTCCTGTCAGGTGGTATTTGAAGGCCCTCAGGGCCCACCGCACCGCCTAAAGCTCGAGCAGATTTATCTGTTGCTGAGATTCTTTGGGCGACCACTTGTCCCTGACTGCGTAGGTCGCTGCAGTGGGCTCCCCAAACCCAGCAGGGAGGCACCGTTGTCAGGACGAGCTCGTGCTGCAGGGCATCCCTTGAAGAAGGCTTCGGGGGTTCTGCCACCAATCCAGGGAGGTGTGAAGACTGCGGGAGAACCAGACAAGGTCCTGGAGGCAGCCAGCCGATGTCCCCTCGTACGCTCCAAGTAGAAGGACAACGCCCTCTTACAATCAAGGGTGTGCAGAAATGCTTCTGCCCGACTGGCATGCGGTCTGGGAAAGAATGTCGGAAGAACCACCTCCTGAGTAAGGTGGAAAGCACTTAAAGCTTTCCCGGTCCCCCAGGCAGTCGTCATCGTCGTCTTTTTTTTTTTTTTTAAATAACTAAATGGATAATCAGAATCACACCTGAAATCTACACTAAACTATCTAATCTCTCCTCAGTTGTCCCTTCAGTGAGTCCAGCCTCTCTGGATCACTCCTTCAACTGCATGGAGACCGGGCTTACTGGGGCTGGTAGGTGGAGCCAGCTGCTTAAGTATGCTGATGTCATCAAAAGGATTGGATGACATGTTGAGTCTCCAAGCTGCTGAAGGAAGTTGACTACCCAGAGGTGGGGGACTGGACTGGAAGGACGATTAGGAAACATCTTACGTTTTTGCAAGATCTTCAAAGACTCACTTATTCCAACAGTATTACACCATAAGATGTGGAGAGTTAAAGCGAGGGAGCAGTCATGATCACCTACATCCAACAACCCACCCTCACTAATAGAAAAATATAGAAACATGATGACAGAAAGAGACTACATGGTCTATCTAGTCTGTCCTTCCACATCAACCAACACAACACTTCCCTTTTTTCCTTTAGAGATCCTCTGTGTTTATCCCATGCTTCTTTGAATTCAGATACTATCCTCATCTCTACCACCTCCATTGGGAGACTATTCCACGGATCCACCACTCTTTCCGTAAAGAAATATTTCTGCATATCACTCCTGAATTTATCCCTTTTCACCCTCATCCCATGTCCCCTCGTAGCAGAGCTTGCTTTCAATCAAAAGAGGCTCTCCTCCTGTGCATTTATGCCATGGAGGTATTTAAACATCTCAATCATATCACTTCTATCCCCCGCCTTTCCTCTAAGGTGTACATATTAACATCCTTAAGTCTGTCCTCATATGCTTTATAATAATAAAGACCACTAACCATTTTAGTAGCCACCCTATGTACCGACTCCAGCCTGTTTATATCATTTTGAAGGTGTGGTCTCAAGAATTGCATACAATATTCCAAATGAGGGTGCACCAAAGACTTATACAGAGGCACTATCATCTCCTTTTGTCTGCCGGCCATTCCTCTCCCTATGCACCCAAGCATCCTTCTAGCTTTTGCTGTCGCCTTTTTTACCTGTTTAGCTACTTTAAGATCATCAGACACAATCACGCTTAGGTCCCGCTCTTCTTTAGTGGACAAAAGTGCTTCACCCCTATACTATATTGCTCCCTTGGATTGCTGCAGCCCAAATGCATGGCCTTGCATTTTTTAACATTAAATCTAAGCTGCCAAATTCTAGACCATTCTTCAAGCTTAGCTAGATACCTCCTCATGTTATCTACACTTTCCTGGGTGTCTACTCTATTGCAGATTTTGATATCATCCACAAAGAGACAAATCTTACCCGACAGTCCTTCCACTAAATCACTAACAAAGAAGTTAAAAAGAATCGGACTTACCTTATTTTTTGGCCTAATGTTTATGGAATATATTGGGGGATTTATAAGATATTTCTTCCTGTATTATTTTGTATTTTCCATGTTGTTTCATTTATTCATGTATACTTTGCTTGGATGGATAAGTGATAATAATAAATATTAAATATCAAAAAAAAAAAAAAGAATCGGACCAAGGACAGATCCCTGGAGCACACCACTGGTAATCTCCTTCTCCTCAGAGTGAGCTCCATTTACTTGTACCCTTTGTCGCCTCCCACTCAACCATTTTCCAATCCAAGCAGTAACTTTAGGGTCCATCCCTAGGGTGCTCAGTTTGTATATAACTCGCCTGTGAGAAACAATGTCAAAGGCTTTACTGGAATCTAAATATACCACATCTAGGGCTCTCCCTTGGTCCAACTCCCTGGTAACCCAGAAAAAGAAATCAATCAGATTTGTCTGACAAGACCTGCCTCTGGTGAATTCATGCTGCCCCAGATCTAGTAATCCACTGGACTCCAGAAACCTCACTATTTTCTCTTTCAGCAGGGTTTCCAATAATTTACTCACCACCAAAGTTAAACTAACCGGCCTATAGTTTTCAACCTCATCCTTACTTCCGCTCACAGACTCATGTACTATACACTATCCATGTTTCTCTGTGCGAACCCACTTGTTAAATTTTCTCCTGTTAATTATTCCATACAAAGATTCGACTTGTTCAAACCATGGTATTTTCAATAACATCATATGGATGTGAAAGCTGGACAGTGAAAATGATAGACAGGAAGAAAATTGATGCCTCTGAATTATGGTGCTGGCGGTGAATACTGTGTATACCATGGACTGGCCGAAGAACAAACCAGTCGGTACTAGAAGAGATCAAACCTAAGCTTTCTTTAGAAGCTCAGATGACAAGACTTTGACTTTCATACTTTTGACATATCATGCAAAGAGAGAGATCATTAGAGAAAGACATCATGCTTGGCAAGATAGAAGGTCAGCGCAAAAGAGGAAACATAGAAACATGATGACAGAAAAAGACCACATGGCCTATCTAGTCTGTCCTTCCATAACAACAACTATAACAGTCCACTTTTTACCTTTAGAGATCCTCTGTGTTGGTCCCATGCTTTTTTGAATTCAGTTACTGTCCTCATCTCTACCACCTCCACTGGGAGACTATTCCATGGATCCACTACTCTTTCTGTAAAGAAATATTTCCGCATATCACTCCTGAATCTATCTCCCTTCACCCTCATCCCATGTCCCCTGGTAGCAGAACTTGCTTTCAATTGAAAGAGGCTCTCTCCCTGAACATTTATGCCACGGAGGTATTTAAACATCTCAATCATATCACCTCTATCCCGCCTTTCCTCTAAGGTGTACATATTAAGATCCTTAAGTCTGTCCTCATATGCTTTATAATGAAGCCCACTAATCATTTTAGTAGCCACCCTCTACACAGACTCCATCCTGTTCACATCCTTTTGAAGGTGCGGTCTCCAGAATTGCACACCATACTCCAAATGAGGTCGCACCAAAGACTTATACAGGCCAGCAATGAGATGGATCGATACAATAACAGCAGCTACGGGTTCCAGTCTGTCAACAATGAGCCGCCTGACTGCAGACCGAACACAATTTAGGATAGCTATCCAGAGGGTCGCCATGAGTCGACTCCGACTCGACGGCACTTAACAACAACAATTATTCTAAGTTAACTTACCTTTTCTATGTACGCTGTTTATGTTTATTGTTTTATGTTTACCACTCTCACTGAAAAATAGAGTGGTATATAAAATGCGTTAAATAAATAAATAAATGAAATAAGACAGAGGTCCATTATCTCAGAATTAACACTGGATCACTGGTAACACTACAATCTAATATTAACAAAACAGCTAGAATACGAGGTGTGATCAAAAAGTATCAAGACTTGTACAATAACACACAAAGTATAACATTGACAATTATTGCATTCAGTCTCCTTCAAAGTAGGCCCTTTCAATAAAACACACTTTTTCCAGCATTCCGGCCACTGCTGGAAACAATTTTGAAATGCCTCTTTAATTTTGCTGTGAAGCTGCTATGTCAAATTTTGTTTAATGGTCTCCAAGTCATCAAATCTCCTTCCTTTCAGTGGTAATTTCAGTTTTGGAAACCAGAAAAAGTCATAGGGTGCGAGGTCAGGCGAGTATGGAGGCTGACGGACTTGCTTAATTTGGTGTTTGGCCAAGAACTGCTGGACAGGATGTGATACATGAGCTGGGGCATTATCGTGATAAAGTAACCATTCACCATTCCTGTGCACCTCTGGCCTTTTACGATAAACTGCAACTCTCAAATGAGTCAGAACTTTGACATAGTATTCCTTATTGATGGTTTGGCCTTTTGGAGCATACTCATGATGAACAATACCCTAGTAATCAAAGAAAACTGTGAACATGATCTTTACATTGCTTCTCACCTGATGGACTTTCTTGGGTCTGGGAGAGTTTGGAGTCTTCCATTCTGAGGATAGAGCCTTAGCTTCTGAGTCATAACCATAAACCCATGATTCATCACCAGTAATAATTTTTTTGATGAAATCTGAGTCATTTTCAATGCATTCCAACAACTTCCTGGCTGCAGACAGTCAATCCTCTTTTTGGTCAGGGGACAGGATTTTTGGGACGAATTTTGCACACACACATTTCATCCCCAAATCGACAGTAAGAATGGACTGTTCCAATCCAAAACTGATGTCCATGTCCTCAGCAAGCTCCCTGATTAGTCAATCGACAATTTAAGTATATTGCAGCTCGCACTGCTTTAACTTTGTCTTCATTCCTGCTCGTGGAATTCCTGTATGCCTTCCAAAACATTTATCACACCACTTTGGTGGCCCTCTTGGAAACGTTTGTACTATTCACAAACTCAGGCATGACTCGTGCATTCATCGCCATACACTTGCTGCAACTTGTCATAAGTCTTTTTGCACGAATATCCAAGTTTCTGGCAGAATTTAATGCAAATTTGCTGTTCAACCTCTTTACTTATCATAAATGTGACAAATTCCTTTTACATGATACCAAACATCATGTAATTTAAAAAAGTACTGGTGCGCTTGACATGCACAGCATATAACTAGGTCACTGCATGCTTAATAGCATCGTGATGCGACTTATTGCAGTATAGGTATACAACAAGTCTTGATGCTTTTTGATCACACCTCATATTTTACCAAAAAAATTAAAGCTCTTCAACAATTATGCCCCATAATTGAAACACATCATTTCCAAACTGTTTTCCAAACAATGATATTCTCACACTTAGACTTCTGCAACATTATTTGGCACGGCATTCTCAGAAATGACCTATATCCACTACTGATTTTATTTATTTATTTATTTAGAACACATTTATATACCGCTGCTTCCAGCGATCAGTAGCGGTTTGATTTTTCTTTTGGGGAGGTCGATCAGGACAGGGTGGGGGAGTAAATACATAGAGGACTTGGGGGGTCACGGCACACATGTTTAAAGTTTTGGGGGTAAAACATATTTACATTTATATAATACATATTTACAGATTGAGGAAATCTCATGGCACAGCACACACCTGCGAGAATCCTTCAAGGTGCATCCAGAATAAAGCAAGTCACATCCATTCTCAAACAAACTAACTATACTGGCTCCCACTACAATGCCATGTCAAATACAAAGCACTCCTAACTACCTATGAAATCTTACATAACATGACCTCTGAATATCTACAGACCATCCTCAAACAGCCACCAGACAACAGACTCAGGATAAAATGTGCCTAGAATACATTCAGCGTATCTCTTGATAAGAGAAGGAGCAACCAAACAGCTTGCTCACGTGCCTTCACACTATAGGCACCAGGCCTCTGGAATAGCCTCCCTAAAAAAAGCAGAGCCATACAGCATAGTTACTCACCTTTAACAGGTGTTCTCCAGGGACAGCAGGATCAGTCCTCACTTATGGGTGACATTGGCACCGATGGAGCCCGCACAGAGCAATTCCCCAGCTTTCAAAGGAAGCCTTTAGGATTGCTGCCACACATGCATGGCCCTCTTCCCGCCCAAAATTGCCATCTTGCTCAGTCAAGTCCCTTAGCTAAAGCCCTACTAAGCAGATGGCAAGGGAAGGACAAAAATAATGGGAGGGTAGTGAGAACTGAATCCTGCTGTCCCTGGAGAACACCTGTTACAAGTGAGGAACTACGCTTTCTCCAGGAACAAGCAGAAAGTCAATACTCACTTATGGGACTCCCCAGCTACAGGCTACCGAACCGGTAACCCAAAAATGCCTCCATGAGACCGTGAGCAGAAGTTGATGCCCGAAGGAGCCCAAGTCTTCGGGTCCCTGGGGCGAAGTTCTCAGTAGCCATCGAGCAGGGTCAGAGGGCAGGAGTTGCTTATTCCCTGAACAGATTACGGAGTACAGCCTAGCCGAAGGTGCTGTCCTGGTAGGACTCCCTCTCCAGGCAGCAGTGCAAAGCGAAAGTGTTTGCTGAAGACCAGGTTGCAGCCCGGCAGATGTCCGTCAGAGGCACTGAGCGCAGCAAAGCCGCCTTGGCCTGGACGCCGTGTGCGGTGACCCATCGATCCAGTGGGCGCCCACCTTTGCTTGGGCAAAGGCAATGCTGTCCGCCACCCAGACGGAAATGGTGCGCTTGGTGACTGCCTGCCCCAGGCAATTGGGGTCGTAGGCGACAAAAAGCATATCGGACTTGCGATGAATCTGGGTACGCTGCAGGTAGAAGGCAAGAGCCTTTTTACAGTCAAGTGTATGCAATACTGCCGATGCCTGGTCGGCATGCGGTCTCAGGAAGGTGGTCGGTAAGACTATCTCCTGGTTATGATGGAAGTCCGAGACCACCTTCGGTAGGAACTTGGGATGGGTGCGGAGGATCACTCTGTTCCTGTAGAATCTGGTTTAGGAGGCCTTAGCATGAGGGCCTGAAGTTTGCTGACTCGGCGAGCCGATGTCAAAGCCACCAGGAAGACCACCTTCCAGGAGAGATGTCGAAGCGAGCACGTAGCCATCGGCTTGAAAGGTGTTCGTGTGAGCTGCATTAGCACCACGGCGAGGCTGCAGGAGACTCGGAAAGGGTCTCTGAGGTGGCCGAAGGCCCGGCTCCATTGTGCCCTGAGGCACCACTGGGCTGTCTGCATGTGCATGCGGGCATGGGAGACCACATGGATGGTGGAAGCCATGTGCCCGAGGAGGCGCAGCATTGCCTGCACCATAACAAGTCCTGCTTTGGACGTGGGACACCATGGCCTGTAGGTAGTCTGCTTTGTCAGTGGGAAGGAAGGCGGTCACCTGGACCATGTCAAGGCAGGCACCGATGAACTCTTGGGGTAGTTGACGAGGAAGCCGAGGCACTTGAGGAGAAGGATCGTGCGTGACGCCGCCAAGCGGGCTTCGCCAATCGAGGACCCCGTGACGAGCCAGTCGTTGAGGTAAGGGAAGACGAGTATGCCTGAGGGAGGCGGCGGCTGCGGAGAGGCACTTTGTGAAAAACAACGGTGCGGACGCAAGCCCGAAGGGGAGCACTCTGTACTGGTACTGTTCCCCCTGCACCCTGAAGCACAAGTATTGCCTGTGCTGGGGGTGGACTAGGATGTGGGCATAAGACGATCAAGAACAACCGCGAGCCACGAAGCATTCACAGCACAATTAGGAAAACATCGTTTAGCCGTTGCATCAAGTATGAAACAATATCATGCAAACAGACTACAACGCTCCCTGAACAAACCCCACGAGCTCTTCCAAATTGTAAAATCCCTAGCAAAGGAACCATCTCAGGGGAACTCGTTCCACCCAGACCCCCAGGAATACGCCCACTACCTACGTAACAAAAGTAACCAGCTTGCTAAACCTACTAAGCCCCTCATCTCAACTACTCCACCCATTTCCACCCCTCATTTGATCATCTCTTAAGTGAGACCCTACACACCCTCACATCCTTCTCTACCCCATCCAACAGACTCATTCAAGACACTATATTAAATATAAACACTACTACAGCACCTTCTGATCCGTGTCCAGCCCCCTGGATAAAATCCTTACGTTCTGAGCTCAGCCCATTCTTATCCAAGCTTATAGAAGTATCCTTCTCTACTGGAACATTCCCCTGTAGCCTGAAACAGACTGCGATCAGACCTCTCCTAAAAAACAGTAAGCTGGACCCTTCATTGATGGATTCCTACAGGCCTATCTCCAGCATACCTCTCCTCTCGAAGATCATTGAAAAGATTACACAACGTCAATTACAGGATCATATAGATTCCAACGCACCCCTTCATCCCTGCCAGCATGGATTTCGTGAAGCACATGGTGTTGAAACGCTACTGACAACCCTCTTTCCATAGGACTGGATAACAGACAAGGCTTTGTTCTAATATTCATGGACATCGCCGCTGCCTTTGATACAGTAAACCACGAAGTTCTCCTTCAACGCCTCATAGAGAAGGGAGTTCACGGTTCAGCTCTATCATGGTGCGCGTCTTACCTCACAGACCGTTGGCAACATGTCCATTCTGGTCCTTCCACCTCTGACCCCTTCCTTCAAACTAAAGGTGTTCCACAAGGCTCCTCCTTATCGGCCTTACTATTCAACATTTACATGCAACCCATCTGTGACCTTATCCACTCATTTAACATCAACTGCCTGGTCTATGCCGATGATGTCTTGATGTACATGCCAATCTCGACTGAACATCTTGACCTCTCCCCTCTAATCAAATGCTTTGATGCAGTCACCGACTGGATAGACGCACAAAGGCTTAAGTTAAACTTCAAAAAGACTGAAGCCCTCTTCGTCACCAGGAATCCGGCTTTTATTCCTCCACTATCCATCAAAGTTCGTGACGCAGAGCTCACATGCAAGACTACAGTAAGATACCTCGGAGTTACACTTGATCAGCAGCTTAATATGAAGGCTCACATCAATAACATAACAAAAGCTGTCTATCATAAAATCCGGACCCTTCGCCATCTTCGTCAGCTGTTAGAACCTGAAGACTTCCGAACTGTTTTTCAGGCCCTAATAATGCCTCACCTTGACTATACTAATGTGATATTACATGGCCTACCAAAGAGTACGACTAACCCCTTACAACTTGCTATGAATTCTGCTGCAAGAATCCTTCATGGAGCTTCCAGAAGATCCCACATCACTCCAATACTAAAACAGTTGCACTGGCTGCCCATACAAGCCAGGATCTCCTTCAAGGTTCTAACAATGACCCATAAAGCCATCAAGAAATTCCCGGCTACTGCTATTACCGACCTAGTATCTATCACACCTCCTAACCGGCTAAGGAGATCGAATGCTGCAAACACCCTCATTCTACCTAAGGCAAGCACTAAGTGCTCCCAAGCTACCAGAGCTAGAGCCTTTGCCTTTTTTGCACCATCTTGCTGGAACGCTCTACCGGCGGCTATCAGAAGCATCAGCGATCTCTCCCAATTCAAGAAGGAATTGAAGCATCACCTTTTTCTCCTTCACTACGATGTTGCAGTCCCCCCCACACACTCACCTACCTCCACACCTCATGGTAGCTCCTCAAGCCCACGCATCTTACACTCCTAGTCTGAATACCCGCAACCACACCTTAACCGCCTCCATACTTAACCCACCTTGAGAAGCTCGTGCTGTGCACTTAACCATGTATATAGTTACATTAACTGGCTTGTATATAGTTATCATGTTCTCCCTGTTAAGAAACTTGTTTATTGTATACCCAAGTTATTTTTACCTGTTTATTGTAAGCACAAATCACTAAACTGAGATGTGTAGATTTAATGTTTATGGTAAACCGCACTGATCTTAAATAGCGCGGTATAAAAGAAAATGTAATAAATAAATAAATAAATAATAAATAAGCGTCCTTGAGGTTCAAGGAGCATAGCCAATCGCCCTGCTGAAGGAAGAGCAACAGGATGCCAAGGTTACTACTACTACTATTAAGCACTTATATAGCGCCACACACGCAGCGCTGCACAGACATATGTACAAGAGATAGTCATTGCTCGTCAGAGCTTAGAATCTAGTCAAGACAGTACAAAACAATGGTCAATTTGATGGGTTTTACAGTTTGGTCATGGAAGTGATCTGGGTTAAGTTAAGATGAAGGATAGAAGTCAGGATCTGAACGCGACGGTGAAGAGATGGGTTTTTAATCTGGATTTGAAGAGGGCTAGGGAGGGTGCTTGACGTATAGCCACAGGTAAGCTGCTCCAGGCATAGGGTGCAGCAAGGTGGAAGAAACGAAGTAGGGAGTTAGCAGTATGAGTGAAAGGCCTAGATAGAAGTAATTTGTTAGCGGAGCGAAGTTCCCGAGCAGGGATGTGGGGGGAGATAAGAGATGAGAGATACTGAGGGGCTGCAGAATGAATGCACTTAGAGGTGAGAAGGAGAAGCTTGAATTGGATGCGGAATTGGATGGGGAGCCAATGAAGCGACTTGAGAAGAGGAATAATGTGGGCATGGCGGGATTGGCGGAAGATTAGTCAAGCAGCATAATTTTGTATGGATTAAAGGGGGAGGAGGAGGCTCGCGGGGAGACAAGCGAGGAGTAGGTTGCAGTAGTCGAGAGGAAGGGGCGGATTTTGCTCATGTTGTAGAGAAAGAAGCGGCAGGTCTTAGCAACGTGTTGGATATGTGTGGATAAGGAGAGAGAGGTGTCAAAGATAACCCCCAGATTGCAGGCCGAGGGAACAGGAAAGATCGTAGATCCATCCACGGAGACTGAAAAAGGGGGAAGAGGGGGAGAGGAGTTAGGGGGAAAGAGGAGGAGTTCAGTCTTGGTTCAATTTCAAGCAGCGATGAGCCATCGAGACGGCAATGTCAGAGAAGCAAGCAGAGATCTTGGTTTGGATAGCAGGGGAGATATCAGGTGTAGAGAGGTAGATTTGGGAGTCATCGGCATAAAGGTGGTAATGAAAGCCATGGGAGGAGATAAGCGCGCCAAGGGATTGGGTATAAAGAGAGAAAAAGAGGGGGGCCCAGGATGGATCCCTGAGGTACACCAACATAGAGCGGGGTGGGAGAAGAGGAGGAGCCGCCAGAGTGTACACTAAAGGAGCGATGGGAGAGATAGGAGGAGAACCAGGACCTTGAAACCAAGTGAGGAGAGAGTGGAGAGGAGAAGATTGTGGTCAACAGTGTCAAAGGCAGCGGAAAGGTCGAGAAGGATGAGGACAGAGTAAATGTGGTAGGGAGGTTCTGGAGGCCAAATTTTGGCTTTTAGGTAGGAAGCCGAAATCCAGAACTTCCAGGGTAGCTTTCTTTGAAATGCTTCCCGTTCCACGCGCAGGACCCAAAAGGCAGGCAGAGCTCCGGAGTCTCAATGCGTGGATGAGACAATGGTGCAAGGATGAGGGTTTTGGATTTGTTAGGAACTGGGGAACATTCTGGGGAAAGGAGGGGATCTTCCGAAGGGATGGGCTTCACCTTAACCGGGATGGAACCAGGCTGCTGGCATTAACCTTTAAAAAGGAGATAGAGCAGCTTCTAAACTAGATAATAGGGGAAAGCCAACAGTCGCCCAAGAGCGCATGGTTTGGAAGAATGTATCCTTGAAGGATACTGCCAAAAACAGGGGGGTTCCAAAAAAGAGTAAAGTAGCCCAAATACCCTTGAGTATGGAGCAGACAGAGCTTAAAGATTGCAAATTACCCATTCCTACCGATAGCCAGATTAATATGAATAAATTACAGTCTCTAAAATGCTTGTATGCAAATGCTAGAAGTCTAAAAACTAAGATGGGAGAGTTAGAATATTTAGCACTAAATGAAAGGTTAGATATGTTTGGAATCTCAGAGAAATGGTGGAAGGAGGACAACCAGTGGGACACTGTGATACCTGGGTACAAACTATATCGTAATGATAGAGCTGATCAAATTGGTGGAGGAGTTGCACTCTATGTTAGAGAGGGCATTGAGTCAGAAAGGATTAAAGTTTTGCAGGAAACAACATTTGCTGTAGAATCTATATGTAAAAATCTCTATGTAAAAAGGGGAGGGCAATGGCGGTGGGAGTGTACTATCGACCGCCTGGCCAGAATGAACAAATGGATGATGAAATGCTCAAAGAAATCAAGGAAGCTAACAAAAGTTACAGCACAGTAATAATAATGGGTGATTTCAATCACCCTGGTATTGACTGGGTCAGTATCACGGCAGGACATGCTAGGGAGATAAAGTTCCTAGATGAAATAAATGACTGCTTCTTGGAGCAGATGGTTCATGAACCGACCAGAGGGGAAGCCATATTGGACCTAGTCCTTAGTGGAACACCAGATCTGGCGCAAGAGATAAGGGTGTTGGGGCCACTTGGCAATAGTGATCATAGCATGATCGCGTTTGAATTAATTAAAGGGAGGAAGGATGGTAAGGAAATCCACAGTACTACCTTTTAACTTTTGGAAGGGAGACTATGATAAAATGAGGAAAATAGTTAAGAAAAAACTAAAAGGGAGCAGTTGCAAAGGTTAAAGACTTACATGAAGCTTGGGTGCTGTTTAAAAATACTATCTTGGAAGCCCAGACCAGCTGTATTCCACGCTTTAAGAAAAGTGGAAGGAAGTCAAAAAAACTACCAGCATTGTTTAAAGGTGAGGTCAGAGAGGCTGTTGCCAAAAAAGCATCTTTCAGGAAATGGAAAAAAGAGCCAAATGATAAAAACTGGAAACAGCACAAGCACTGGCAAGTTAAATGCAAGGCATTGATAAGACAGGCGAAGAGAGAATTTGAGAAGAAACTTGCTGTGGGCTTCATTATAAAGCATATGAGGACAGACTTAAGGATCTTAATATGTACACCTTAGAGGAAAGGCGGGATAGAGATGATATGATTGAGATGTTTAAATACCTCCGTGGCATAAATGTTCAGGGAGAGAGCCTCTTTCAATTGAAAGCAAGTTCTGCTACGAGGGGACATGGGATGAGGGTGAAGGGAAATAGATTCAGGAGTGATATGCAGAAATATTTCTTTATGGAAAGAGTAGTGGATCCATGGAATAGTCTCCCAGTGGAGGTGGTAGAGATGAGGACAGTAACTGAATTCAAAAAAGCATGGGACCAACACAGAGGATCTCTAAAGGTAAAAAGGGGATTGTTGTAGTTGTTGATATGGAAGGACAGACTAGATAGGCCATGTGGTCTTTTTCTGTCATCATGTTTCTATGTTTAAGATATAGGGATGTTACCCATGACTGAAGTGGTATTTAAAGGTGATACTGTAGAAGAATTGAAAGAAATATCGCTAAACCAGGAAGATGTATTACAACTATTTGATAAAATGAAAGGAGCAAATCACCTGGACCGGATGGTATACATCCAAGGGTATTGAAAGAACTGAAATATGAGATTGCAGACCTGCTATTAGCAATCTGTGGACTATCAGTAAAATCATTTGTAATACCTGAAGACTGGAGGATCGCCAATGTAACGCCAATTTTTAAAAAGGGTTCCAGGTGTGATCCGGGAAACTAGAGACCCGTGAGCCTGACGTCAGTACCGGGAAAAATGGTAGAAACCATCATAAAGAACAAACTTACTCAGTGATCTAATGGGAGACAGCCAACATGGCTTTAGACAAGGAAGATCTTGTCTTACTAATCTGTTATGTTTTTTTGAAGGTGTGAATAAACAAGTAGACAAAGGTGAGTCGGTTGATATAGTATATTTGGACTTTCAGAAAGCCTTTGACAAGGTCCCTCATCAGAGACGTTTGGCAAAACTAAAGAGTCATGGGATAGGAAGCAGTGTACTATTGTGGATCAGGAACTGGTTAAAAGATAGAAAGCAGAGGGTAGGGCTAAATGGCCAAATTTCCCCAAAAGAGAAAGGTGAATAGTGGTGTACCCCAGGGGATCTGTGCTGGGTCCGCTGCTTTTTGACATATTTATAAATGACCTGGAAAAGGGAATAACGAGTGAGGTTATCAAATTTGCAGATGACACAAAACTATTTAAAGTTGTTAAAACCCAAGAGGATTGTGGAAATTTGTAAGAGAATCTTGATAAACTGGAAGACTGGGCATTGAAATGGCAGATGAAATTTAATGTGGACAAGTGCAAAGTTATGCACCTAGGGAAGAACAACCCAAACTATGGTTACACGATGCAAGGTTCCGCATTAGGAACTACCACCCAGGAAAAAGATTTAGGCGTCATTGTGGATAACATGTTAAAACCCTCGGCCCAATGTGCTGCGGCAGCCAAGAGAGCAAATAGAATGCTAGGTATCATAAGGAAAGGAATGGAAAATAAAACAAAGGATATTATAATGCCTCTATATCGTTCGATGTTGAGACCACACCTTGAATATTGTGTGCAATTCTGTTCGCCGTATCTTAAAAAGGATATAGCGTTATTAGAAAAGGTTTAGAGAAGAGCCACCAAAATGGTAATGGGGATGGAAGGATACCCCTATGAAGAAAGGCTAAAAATGTTAGGGCTCTTTACCTGGAAAAGAGACGGCTGAGTGGAGATATGATAGAAGTCTATAAATTAATGAACGGAGTGGAACGGATAAACGTAGATCGATTGTTTACGTTATCAGAATATAGGAAGACTAATGGGACACGCAATGAAGCTACAGGGTAAACTATTTAAGACTAATAAGAGAAAATATTTTTTCACTCAACGTGTAATCAAACTCTGGAATTTGTTGCCGGAGGATGTAGTAAAAGCTGTTAGTGTAGCTGGGTTTAAAAGAGGTTTGGACAAGTTCCTGGAGGAAAGGTCCATAAACCATTATTAAAAAGGGACCCAGGATATCAATGATTGACCCAATATTAGCATTGTGGAACCTGTGTCTTTGGGGAAACTGCTAGGTCCATATGACCTAGATTGGCCACTGTTGGAAACAGGATACTGGGCTCGATGGACCTTGGTCTGACCCAGTATGGCATATCTTATGTTATCTTGCTGCTCTATGCTGCTCATATCTTATGTTATCTTGCTGCTCTTTTGCCTGTCACTGTTACTCGCCTGTTTGTTTTCTTTCTACAGAGCCTGCCCTCTCTGCCTTTGCCACCCACCTCCTGGTTCCGCCTCCGGAAGTGACGCGGCCGCGCTCTAAGAGGTATCCTGCCTGCAGCCTTTAAATTCAGAGCGCCTACGGTGCTCGACAGGGGTGTGCTCCTTGGGGCCGCTCCGGCAGCGGAGGCCGCGTTTCTAACACCACTCTCTACGTTTCTTCTTTTTTAGCCTTCTGCCTCCTCACAGCAAGTGGATCAGATTGTCTCTCTTTTCCACCTCGCTTCACCAATTACATGGTACCCCAGCTACCCCAGGTACGATCTTCCTCTCATACTCTTGCTCTCTCCCTCTCCCCCCTTGCTCACCCCATGGCCCATATACCTATTCACTGGAGTTGCCGCCCGGTCAAGACCGTTGCTCCGCGGTCTCGCTGCTTCTCTAATCTTCGTCTCTGCCTGCCTCCTACTCACGCTTCCTCCCAAACGCCCGTCACCTCTCCTCCCCTCCATGATTCTCTCAGAATAGGCCTCCTGAACTGTCGCTCTCTCAGAACTAAGTCTCTCCTTATTCAAGACCTCATCTCACAAGCTTCTTTTGACCTTACCCTCCTCACCGAAACATTGTTGAAGGAAGGGGAGGATGCCCTTTTCGCCCGCTGTCTTCCTGCAGGCTTCTCTGCAGTTTCTGTTCCCCGCATCAGTCGGTCAAGTGGTGGTGTAGCAGCCATCCTCTGCCCCACCCTCCCCTTCACTCAGATTTTTTCACCCTCACTTTCTTATCCTGAGGCTCTTCTACTTCATCTTCACACATCACCCCCAATGCACATTCTTCTTATCTATTCACACCCTGCCCTCCGTCCCGATTTTTGGGACTCTCTTCTTCGGACTCTCTCTGACCTTTCCTTAACCTTCCCCCACCTCCTCATTGCTGGTGACTTTAATCTTCACCTTGATTCTCCCTCTTCACCAAGGGACCATGCCTTTCTCACCTTTTTACAGGACCTGTCCCTCCTACAACATGTTTCCTTTCCCATTCACTCCGCCGGCCACACCCTCGACCTCCTCTTGACCCTATCCTCCTCTACACTGACACTTTCTAATCTGTCCTCTCTCCCTCTACCCTGGACAGACCGTCTCTGTCTCTCTCAAAAGCGTCCCTCCCACTCCTCCCCCCTGCGTCGTCTCCTCCTACACGCTCATCGCGTGCTATCACTCCACTCACTGTCCAACAATTTCCCTCAGCAACCGAACTTTTACCCACTGACTTTTCCTCCCTATCCCCTATCTCCCAGGCTTCCATTTGGTCCTCTACCCTTTCTGCTGTGCTTGATCGCATTGCCCCCTGTTGCCCTCGCCCAGCAATTCGCCGTTTCACCCAGCCCTGGTTTCATGCCGGTCTCCATCTTCTCCGTTCACAGCTTCGTAGAGCTGAGAGGATCTGGCGTAAGACCCTCTCACCAGTTACTTTATCTTCTTTCAAAGCCCACCACTCATATTACTGCTCCCAAGTTCATCTTGCTAAACGCACTTACTTCTCTGACACCTTCTCTAACGCTCCTAACCAGACTAGTCACCTCTACTCCACTCTTAAGTCTCTTACCTCTCTTCGGCCCCCCACATCCACCATGCCTGCCCATCCCATCCCTGCTCCCTCACTTCTAGCCTCATCTTTCAGCTCCAAAATTTCTACCCTGAGGGTATCCCTGCCTTCCTGCCCCCCTCCCATTCCCTCTCCCTCCCCAGTTGCCTCTCCCCCTCCTATGTCCCGACTCTCGCACACATGATCTTCTTTCACCCCAACCACCACTAGTGAGCTCCATCATCTTATTTCTTCCTCCAACAAAACATTCTGTCCTCTCGACCCCATCCCCTCCTCCTGGCTACTCACTCCCTCCCTTTCACTCCTCCCCCATCTCCTTTCTATGCTAAATTCCAGTCTTTCCACGGGGACGTTCCCCCACTCCTGGAAACATGCACTCATTCGCCCGATCCTTAAAAAGCCTTCACTTGACCCTCTGAATCCTGCCAACTACCGCCCAGTCTCTAACCTCCCTTTTCTCTCCAAACTCCTTGAAAAGATCGTCTTCGCACAGCTCTCCCACCATCTTGATTCTATCAACTTCCTTCACCCCCGTCAGTCTGGTTTCCATCACGGTCAGAGTGTTGAAACTGTTCTTCTAGCCTTCACTAATTCCCTGCACGTAGTGCACGACCGTGGTGATATCTCGGTGGCGGTAGCTCTTGATCTTTCTGCTGCCTTTGACTTGATGGACCACTCTCTCCTTCTGCTTCGTTTGCGCGAAGCCGGCCTCTGTAGCACAGTTCATCGCTGGTTCCACTCCTTTCTCTCCTCCCGGTCCGGTGCAGTCCTCTCCTCCTCCCCCTCCACTTCTCCCTCAGACCCTTTTTCTTTCTCCTGTGGGGTTCCTCAAGGTTCTGTCCTAGCCCCTCTCCTTTTTAATCTCTTCTTAGCCCCCCTCACCCTGGTGATACAACAATCTGGGATATCGGCTTTCTATTAAGCAGACAATATCGTTCTTCTCCATCATACCTCCCCTTCATGCCCTGATCTCACTCCACTTAACTCCTGCCTAACCGCTGGCACTGACTGGTTAACCCTGAACTGTCTTCACCTCAACCTCACAAAAACCACTGCAATTTGGTTTCCGCACGGTCGCCCATCCCCCTCATTAGCCCCATCTTTCTTGGCACCCCCAATATCTCTGGTTTCCACCTTCCGCTACCTCGGTGTTCTCTTTGACTCTGACCTTTCCTTCTACGCTCATGTTTCTCAAATCACCAAGACCTCCTTCTTTTTCCTTCGTCAAATTCGTGTGATCCGCCCTTTCCTTTCTTCTTCCGTTCTCACAACCTTACTCTTATCACTTGTCATGTCCCGCGTCGACTTTTCTAACTCTGTTTTCACTGGTCTACCCAAGTCTCAATTAACCCGACTTCAGAGAATTCAAAACACTGCCGCCCGACTCGTCACTCACTCCTCCCCTAGAGACCACATCACCCCCCTTCTCCTTCAGTTTCACTGGCTTCCCATCTCTTATCGCATCCAGTTTAAACTACTTACTGTTGTCCACAAAGCACTTCACACCACCACCCCACAATACTTGGCAGACCTCATCCATTTCCATACACCTCGACACACCCCTCGGTCCTTTCATCTCAACCGCCTTAGCCTTCCCCCTCCCTCCCTTGCCCACCTCCAGTCCACTCGCTCCTCCACTTTCTTCTATATAGGCCCTGCTCTTTGGAACTCTCTTCCCACTTCTCTCCGTCTTGAACCCCATCACTGCACCTTTAGACATGACCTAAAGACCTTCCTCTTCTCCCTGGCCTTCAACCTCCCCACCCCCTTACCGTAACCTCCTCCCCTATGTTCTATTGCTCTTTACTAGCTTTCTTTCTCTCTCCTATTAAGAATTGTAACTTCCTTTCAATTTTTCTGGCCTTGTGCCCTACTTTGTTGATTTATGTATTGTAAACCGCTCTATCACTGAAGAGCGGTCAAGCAAATGAAATAAACAAACAAACATCTTGCAGGCGATGTGATGGCTTTGTATTTTAGACACAATGCAATATAAGCTGGGTTACAAGTAGGGACTACACGCTACAATGCAATATAAGCTGGGTTACAAGTAGGGACTACACGCTACAATAAGGGTTAAGGTAAGGGTAGTGAAGGGACTGGGGCCAGTGCAGTAAGGTTTAGTGCAAGCAATGGGTAACTAGTACAGTGCAAGCAATGGGTAACCAGTACAGTGCAAGCATTGGGTAACCAGTACAGTGCAAGCAATGGGTAACCAGTTCATTGTAGGTAGTGGGTAGCCAGTTCAGTGCAAGCAATGGGTAGCCAGTTCAGTGCAAGCAGTGGGTAATCAGTTCAGTGCAAGCAATGGGTAGCCAGAACAGTGCAATGCAGGAATAGTTGCAGGTAAAGGGTAGGAGTAGTGAGGGGGCAATGGGTAGTAGTGGAGACATTTAGCTGTGGGTAGTAGAAGCAGTGGGGTGGTTACTTTGTAAGGAGGATGGTAGGATCAGGCGGCGAGGTGCGGAAGAGCATCGTGCTAAGGCACCTTGGTCCCCGCCTAAGGGCCACGCCAAAGGGCCCTCTGGTGAGGCCCTTGGGCGCGGGCCCGCCCGATGGCGTTCCTTCAATAGGGCCGGAGGAGGAGGGCCTGGAGACGCCATCCGGTGCGTGCTGCCTCAGCGCCCGATAGCGCTTCCTTCAATAGGGCTGGAGGAGGGGGGCCCGGAGATGCCGTCTGGCGCATGCTGCCTCAGCGCCCGATGGCACTTCCTTCAATAGGGCCGGAGGAGGAGGGCCCAGAGACACCATCCGGGGCGTGCTGCCTCAGCGCCCAGTGGCATTTTGAACTTCTCCCGCACCAGGAACTTGTTGAGGTTTCTGAAGTCGAGGATGGGGCACAGGCCCGCCATCATTTTCAGGACAAGAAAGTAGGGGGAGTAGAACCTCTGACCTCAAAGGTGCAGTGGTACCTTCTCGACAATCCGTTGGGCGAAGAGGTTGGACAATTCTTGCAGCAAGAAGGTCTGGTGCGCGAGGAGCCGAGCACGATCTGCTGGGGAGAAGGGCGCCTGTCCAGGCAGAGACGGTATCCGTCTCGGATTACCCGGAGGACCCAGGTGTCCAACGTGATCGACGCCCACTCCGGGGAGAACAGGGACATGCATCCCCCCATCGGCGGAAAAGCTGCCGGGGGGCGAGAAGCTATGCTGACTGTGTCAAAACCCCTGCGTAGGCTGGGGCGGCGCTGGTGGTTGGGCCTTGGGCCCTTTAGGCTTACGGTGGCCATGTGTACCTCCTTTATCCTGCGTGCTTGGAGCCAGTGCAGAGGCGGGCGGGAAAAGCGGGTAACCCCAGTAAGGGAGCCCTTTCCTTTGGAAGAATGGCTTTTTTCGGTTGTTGCTTCTTCCTGGGGAGGGAGGAGGTTTTGTGCGAGACGCGTGTTCGAGTTATGAACTCCGTATCTATCTCAGCGGCCTTATCTTCCATAGGTTTGCTGAACAATTGTTCACCAAGGCAAGGGACGTTCAGGAGCTTCTCTTGGACCCACTGCTCCAAGTCCGAAGACTGGAGCCATGACTGGCACCAGGCCCCGATGCCAGCCGCCATCACCCGGGCAAAGGACTCAAACCCATCATATGCGGCACGGGAGAGGTACTTCGAACACTCCGTGACAGATCTGAGGAGATTTTGGAACCTTAGGAGAGGTTCGCACCCGAGGCCCGCAGCGAAACCACTGAGTTCCTTGGTAAGGTCCCGCAGGAACATGCTCATATAGAGTTGGTATGCCTGGATATGGCAAGCAAGTATGGAACCCTGATAGGCCTTATGTCCCATGGCGTCGAGGGCTCTTGACTCCCTACCTGGGGGGACCGGAGAGTGAGACTTCACATTGCCGACTTCACAACCATGGAGGTGTGCGGAAGGTGAGTCTTCCAGAACACCGGGCCACGCTGAACTCTATACATGGCGTCTGGGCGCTTGCTCACAATGGGGACCGAAGCAGGTGTCTCCCACATGTGGAGGAGCAGTCTTGACAATATTGGTGGAACCGGGACAGTGAGAGATTCCCGAGGCGGGGATTTGTACTGTAAAATATCGAGCTCCTCAGCTCGCTGTTCCTCTTCAGTCTGCGTAGCCAGTCTGAGAGCCTGTGCCATGTCCCGCACGAATGCCAGGAATGTGTCGTCCTCAGGTGGTGACGGGTCCGAAGGGAGGTCCCCGTGGGCATGGGTTTCCGGGGAAGTGTCCCCGTCCGACTCCCAGCCCGAGAGGTCCGAGGAGGAATCCAACTTGGGCAGGTCGCCCCATCCAGAGGCCGAGATCGTTTTGGTCTGGACTCACAAGGCATTATATATACAGGTCTCCTTCTCTACCTTTCTTCTCTGCTCACATCGTATTGCCATCCAGGTCACTTCAATCTCAATAATTCCCCCCGTCTCCAGTAAAATGTGGCTCACGCTATTTGGCTTTTTACTTCCTTTCCCTTACTCTGTAGAACATACTTCCTATCACCCTTTGCCTGAAACCCTCCTTTAAGAAATTTAAGGCCTTACTGAAGACCCATTTCTTTAGCTTGTTCTTTCAGGGGGCATCATGAAGAGATTGAACAGATGCTGGCTGTTTGATGATTTGATCTTACTCTTTTCTTTCTTTTCCTTTCCTGTAGCTTATGGTAGTTCTTTTCTTTTGTGTTGGTTTTAGACTATAAACCGCTCTGATACCATGTAGCATAGAGCGGTATAGACAGTTTATAATAAACAAACATTTATCATGGCTTGGCCCTAGTGCACACAAACTGGGTTAGATTCTGGTCAGATTCCTGGGGGAATTCTGCATAATTGTGCAACAAAGAAGTTGCACAGAATTCTGTACTTGCTATGCAGAATTCTGTGCAGGCACTAGCATCAATAAGCAGTGACACAGACTCGAAGCGCACAAGCTTTAAGGGTGCCCTGCCTTGCCTCACTATACGCTTCTTCGCAGCTGCAGGAGTGTTTTTCTTTACTCCTGCGGCTGTGTTACACATCCAGTGCCGGCATTATGAGGTATTAATAAGGTAAACAGAAGCCCTTCCTGTTTCTTGCTAGAGACAGTAAGCACTTCTGATTACCTTCTTAAAATGTGATGATGCCAGCATCGGAAGTATAGCACAGCTGCAGGAGCAAACAGAAATGCTCCCATGGCTGTATTAAAATAAAGCCACTGCGATCGGGTAGAGAATGCAAGTGGCTGGGACTGAAAATCATATGATGGTGAGTTGGGTAAGGGGTCAAGTGGCTGGAAATGGGCTGAAAGTGAGTCGGGGAGGACTAGAGGCTGAAGATGGGCTGATGACCAGTCGGATGGGGGATGGGCTGATGGTGAGCTGGATGGAGGATGGTAACTGGAGAGGGGCTGATGGTGAGTCGTGGGGGACTGGTGATTGGAGATGGGCTGATAGCGAGTCAGGGAGTGAATTGGCTGAAAATGAGGTGATGGTGAATGGGGGGCTAGTAGCTGGAGATGGGCTGATGGCGAGTCAAGGGGGCTGGAGAGGGATTGATGGTGAGTCTGGGGGGGGAGTGGCTGGTATCTGGAGATGGGTGTATGCGTAGGGAGTGGGGAGAAAGTTAGATGAAGCTATTTGACTGGAAAGAAAGAAGAGGAAAAACAGAGATATGGGTAGGTACATGGGAAAGGGAGAAAGGAGGTGAGATGGGGGGTACATGCCCAAGGGTAGACCTTAGAACAGACAGCAGTTGTTTGCTTATTTATTTAATTAAAAGCATTTATATTCTGCATTATATCCTAGGCAGATAACAAAACATACTTAAAAAGTGACAACAAAAATGGTAACAAAGGGTAAATTAGACTTACCTGCTAATTGTAGTTCCTGGAGGAACTCCAGTCTAGTCCCGGAATCTCTGGGGTTGTCAACCTCCTCCAGCAGCTTTGGAAACTGAGAAACTTCACTGTCGTGATGTCACTAGTATATAAGCACTGGCACTGCCTTCACCCACCAGTTAACCTATTGACAAAGCAGACTCACCGGAGCAACAAGTAAGTAATGAGTCACCCAGATAAACAACAACCGTGTAAGGAACTTGTAAGGACCTTAAGTCCAACTATTTACAGGACCCCTACCAGCCTGCCCATGCCGTGAGGTCCCCTCTTTTTCTGCTAAGAAAACAAGCAGGCAGTACCCCCCCAGGATAGTCCCCGTCCCTCAAGACCCATGCCCGAAAGGAAAACACCCAACACGCTGCTCACCTGTAATTTAGCTGTTGCTTCAGGCCACAGACCTATATCCAATACCGGTGGGATCCGGGACTAGACTGGAGTTCCTCCAGGAACTACAATTAGCAGGTAAGTCTAATTTACCCTTCCTGATCATCCCTCCAGTCTAGTCCCGGAATCTCTGGGGATGTAACAGAGCAGTAAACCAATCAACGGGAGGGACCTGTAGAACCAGCCTGAAGTACAGCTGATCCAAAGCAGGTGTCCCTCACCGCCTGCACGTCAAGATGGTAATGCTTCACAAAAGAGTGCAAGGAGGACCATGTAGCTGCCTTACAAATCTCTTCCGGCGGCACCAAGCTACACTCTGCCCAAGACGTTGCCGGCGCCCTAGTGGCATGAGCTCTTAGTCCTTCCGGCACCAACCGGCCTTTCAACAGATACGCTGACGCGATTGCCTCCTTCAACCAACGAGCAATCGAACCCTTAGAGGCCGCCTCTTCTTGTCTTGCCCCTGCAAACAGAACAAACAGCCTGTCCAACTTACGAAAGCTAGCCGTTCTAGCCACATACTACTTTAACGCTCAGCGAATATCCAGCCGATGCAGCCGATCCACGACCTGACCTCCTCTTTCCATCGCGAACACTGGCAACGAGACCACATGATTCACATGAAACCCTGACACTACCTGGAAATAGCCATCTGGAAATAGAAGACTTAGCCGCAGCCTCTCCCTTACACGGACCCCCAAAGAGAACGAACAACCTATCGGATTTTCGAAAAGCCGCCATTCTCTTCAAATAGTGCTTTAAGTTCCGCCGAAGATCAAGAAGCCGCAGCTGTGGATCAGACAGACCTTCCGACAACCCAGTAAGCACTGGCAAGACGACTGGTTGACTCAAATGAAAAGATGAAACCACCTTCAGCAAGAAGGAATGAACTGTTCTCAAAACAACTTTTTCCTTATGAAAAGTCAGAAAAGGCTCTCTGCACGACAACGCCTGCAACTCCGAAACTCTTCTAGCCGAACAAATTGCTACCAGAAACACTGTCTTTAACGTCAAATCCTTCAAAGTAGACAACGCCAAAGACTCAAAAGGCTCACCCATTAGCGCCGAAAGCACCAAATTAAGATCCCGGAATGCCGGGGGTTCAATTCCCGCATGGGGACAGACAACCTCAGGCCGGAGGGACTTGGGTCTCTAGTCCTACGGCCACTCCTTGTGGCTTTGGGCAAGCCACTTAACCCTCCATTGCCTCAGGTACACTTAGATTGTGAGCCCTTCGAGGACAAGGGAATAAAAAGTACCTGTTAGTATATATGTAAACCGCACTGATTCTAAAGAGCGTGGTATAAAAAAGAAATAAATAAAATAAAATAATCCTAAGTAGGAACCAAAGCTCTATTTGGAGGCCGGATGTGCTTTACAGCCCTCAAAAAACGAACATCCGGCTGTCTCCCCAAGGAATCACCTTGGATCTTACCTCGGTAACAAGCCAAGGCCGCTACCTGGATCCTTAGGGAGCTCCAAGCCAAACCTTTATCAAGGCCCGCCTGCAAGAAATCCAGCAACACGGGCACAGAGGCAGAGGGCTACACGCTCGGTTCGCACACCAGCCCTCAAAAATTCTCCATACCCTAACATAGGCCACAGAGGTAGATTTTCTACAGGCCCTAAGGAGCGTGGAAATAACCTGAGAGTATAACCAGCTGGCAGTTCAAAAGGCCATTTTGAAAGACTCCTTCTATCCAAGCAAGGACTGTTAATTACCCAGGAAGTAGGTCACTGCTTACATCATCAGCACAAGCATAAATAGCTCAACCAGAGCTCTGTGACCCTGTCTTGAAGGACTGGAAAGGGGGGCTGTTACTTCTGGAGAGAAATCTGAAATTGTGAGTATATACTTCTGGGAATTTTTCTGAAAGGAATTTATTTTCTTTTAAAGCTAATTAATCTGTGAACCCACTATTTGTTTTGTTAAATCAGTCAGGGCCTAGTAGCAACAGTTTAAGATTCAATTTAAAAACACAGAAGAGAACTTTCTGGTTACCTTTCATACCCAGTAGACAGCTGTAGTTTAAATTTCATAGTCACTCAGGGCCTAGCATCAGCAAAGTACTTTTAGTTTCAAATTAAAACACAGAAGAGAGCTTTCTGGTTAAATTTAGAATCCAGCAGAGAGCTTGTAGTTTAAATTTCATAATAGGTTAGAGCCTAGTAGCAGCAAAGAGCTATAATTTAAATCAAATCAGAATATAGTTTTCCTCAGCAGCACAGGACAAGGTACTGTGTAGCAGCCCTTTTTTAATAAGTGTTATATCCCACCCACCCACCCCAGGGAAAATCACAGCTTTATAGGTACTTGCACAACTTAAAAGACAGGAGGTGCTCTCAGGTGAAGCTCATTACCCAAATCAGTCATACACCAAGGACCTGAGATTAATTAAGCTTCAGGTGAACAAGGTATATTAAACTTCTTAGGTACAGTTTTAGTGGTATAAATATCCATTGCACCCTTTAGTACATATAGAACTTAAAGATCTAAACACAAACTTAAAACTAAGATGCAGACAGCAGTCCAGCAGCGGAATGTGGGCTTTCCAGTCTTTTGCATTGAGTGTCACATGTATGATTTTCTCCCAGCTAGTGAGAGGTCTTACGTGTGCACTAGGTGCAAGGAGCTCTCTGCTCTCAGGGAACGAGTCCGTTCTCTAGAGGCTAGAGTAGCAGACTTGGAAAACATAAGACAGACAGAGAGGTACATAGACGAGACCTACAGGGATATAGTCCTGAAGTCCCACCTCCAGTCTGGCAGCATCCCTGTTGCCATGGAGGAGAGAGGTCACGTGACAGGAGAGCATCACCCTGGTGTGGCAGGAAGTGATCCTGTAACTAGGACCTGTCCTCCAGGTGATGTAAACCCCTCTCGCACCGAGGAGGTTTCTCCAGGGCCAAGTGCCCATGCGGGAAGTGTTAGGACAGCAGTTATAGTTGGTGATTCGATCATTAGGCATGTAGATAGCTGGGTGGCTGGGGGACGTGAGGATCGCCTGGTAACATGCCTGCCTGGTGCGAAGGTAGCGGACCTCACACGCCACCTAGATAAGGTCTTAGATAGTGCTGGGGAGGAGTCTGCTGTCTTGGTACATGTTGGTACCAATGACATAGGAAAATGTGGTAGGGAGGTTCTGGAAGCTAAATTTAGGCTTTTAGGCAGGAAGTTGAAATCCAGAACTTCCAGGGTAGCATTCTCCGAAATGCTTCCCGTTCCACGCGCAGGACCCAATAGGCAGGCAGAGCTCCGGAGTCTCAATGCGTGGATGAGACAATGGTGCAGAGATGAGGGGTTCGGATTTGTTAGGAACTGGGGAACATTCTGGGGAAAGGAGGGGCTCTTCCGAAGGGATGGGCTTCACCTTAACCGGGATGGAACCAGGCTGCTGGCATTAACCTTTAAAAAGGAGATAGAGCAGCTTTTAAACTAGATAATAGGGGAAAGCCGACAGTCGCCCAAGAGCACATGGTTCGGAAGAATGTATCCTTGAAGGATACTACAAAAAGCAGAGAGGTTCCAAAAAAGAGTAAAGTAGCCCAAATGCCCTCCAGTATGGAGCAGACAGAACTTAAAGATCCCAAATTACCCATGTCTACCAATAGCCAAATTAATATGAATAAAATACAGTCTCTAAAATGCTTGTATGCAAATGCTAGAAGTCTACAAAACAAGATGGGAGAGTTAGAATATATAGCACTAAACGAGAGGTTAGATATGATTGGAATATCAGAGACATGGTGGAAGGAGGACAACCAGTGGGACACTGTGATACCTGGGTACAAACTATATCGAAATGATAGAGCTGATCAAATTGGTGGAGGGGTTGCGCTCTATGTTAGAGAGGGCATTGAGTCAGAAAGGATTAAAGTTTTGCAAGAAACAAAATTTGCTGTAGAATCTCTATGGATTGAAATTCCATGTAAAAAGGGGAAGGCGATGGCAGTGGGGGTGTACTATCGTCCGCCTGGCCAGAATGAACAAATGGATGATGAAATGCTCAAAGAAATCAAGGAAGCTAGCAAAAGTTACAGTGCAGTAATAATAATGGGTGATTTCAATTACCCCGGCATCGACTGGGTCAGTGTCACAACAGGACATGCTAGGGAGATAAAGTTCCTAGATGAAATAAATGACTGCTTCTTGGAGCAGCTGGTTCATGAACCGACCAGAGGGGAAGCAATATTAGACCTAGTCCTTAGTGGAACACCAGATGTAGTGCAAGAGATAAGGGTGTTGGGGCCACTTGGCAATAGTGATCATAGCATGATCGCCTTTGATTTAATTAGTGGAGGAGGGATAGTAAGGAAATCCACAGTACTACCCTTTAACTTTCGAAAGGGAGACTATGATAGAATGAGGAAAACAGTTAAGAAAAAACTAAAAGGAGCAGTTGCAAAGGTTAAAGACGTACATCAAGCTTGGGTGTTGTTGAAAAATACTATCTTGGAAGCCCAGACCAGCTGTATTCCACGCTTTAAGAAAAGTGGAAGGAAGTCCAAAAAATTGCCAGCATGGTTTAAAGCTGAGGTCAGAGAGGCTGTTGTTGCCAAAAAAGCATCTTTCAAGAAATGGAAAAAAGAGCCAAATGATGAAACCTGGAAACAGCACAAGCACTGGCAAGTCAAATGCAAGGCATTGATAAGGCAGGCAAAGAGAGAATTTGAGAAGAAGCTTGCTGCGGAAGCAAAAACGCGAAATAAAGACCTTTTCAAGTACATTCGTAGCAAAAAACCCGTGAGAGAGTCAGTTGGTCCATTAGATGATAAAGGGGTTAAAGGAGCACTAAGAGGCGACAAGGCGATAGCGGAGAGACTGAATGAATTCTTTGCTTCGGTCTTTACTGAGGAAGATGTAGGGATGTTACCCACGACTGAAGTGGTATTTAAAGGTGTGGAAGAATTGAAGGAAATATCGATACATCGGGAAGATGTCTTACAACTATTAGATAAACTGAAGAGTAGCAAATCACCTGGGCCGGATGGTATACATCCAAGGGTGTTGAAAGAACTGAAATTTGAGATTGCAGACCTGCTATCAGTAATCTGTGAACTATCATTAAAATCATCTCTAATACCTGAGGATTGGAGGATCGCCAATGTAACACCAATTTTTAAAAAGGGTTCGAGGGGTGATCCGGGGAAACTACAGACCGGTGAGCCTGACATCAGTACCGGGAAAAATGGCAGAAACCATCATAAAGAATAAAATTACTCAGCATATAGATAGTCATGACCTAATGGGAGACAGCCAACATGGCTTTAGACAAGGAAGATCTTGTCTTACTAATCTGTTATGTTTTTTTGAAGGAGTGAATAAACAGGTGGACAAAGGTGAGTCGGTTGATATTGTGTATCTGGACTTTCAGAAAGCCTTTGACAAGGTCCCTCATGAGAGACTTTTGGCAAAACTAAAGAGCCATGGGATAGGAGGCAGTGTACTACTGTGGATCAGGAACTGGTTAAAAGATAGAAAGCAGAGGGTAGGGCTAAATGGCCAATTTTCCCAATGGAGAAAGGTGAATAGTGGTGTACCCCAGGGATCTGTGCTGGGTCCGCTGCTTTTTGACATATTCATAAATGACCTGGAAAGTGGAATAACGAGTGAGGTTATCAAATTTGCTGATGACACAAAACTATTTAAAGTTGTTAAAACCCAGGAGGATTGTGGAAAATTGCAAGAGGATCTTGATAAATTGGAAGACTGGGCATCAAAATGGCAGATGAAATTTAATGTGGAGAAGTGCAAGGTTATGCACCTAGGGAAGAACAACCCAAACTATGGTTACACGATGCAAGGTTCCACATTAGGAACCACCACCCAAGAAAAAGATTTAGGCGTCCTTGTGGATACCATGTTAAACCCTCGGCCCAGTGTGCAGCGGCGGCCAAGAGAGCAAATAGAATGCTAGGTATGATAAGGAAAGGAATGGAAAATAAAACAAAAGATATTATAATGCCTCTATATCGTTCCATGGTGAGACCGCACCTTGAATATTGTGTGCAATTCTGGTCGCCATATCTTAAAAAGGATATAGCAATTTTAGAAAAGGTTCAGAGAAGAGCCACCAAAATGGTAAAGGGGATGGAAGGCTACTCCTATGAAGAAAGGCTAAAAAGGTTGGGGCTCTTTAACCTGGAAAAGAGACGGCTGAGGGGAGATATGATAGAAGTCTATAAATTAATGAACGGAGTGGAACGGGTAAACGTAGATCGATTGTTTACCTTATCAGAATATAGAAAGACTAGGGGACATGCAATGAAGCTACAGGGTAAACTATTTAAGACTAATAAAAGAAAATATTTTTCACTCAACGTGTAATCAAACTCTGGAATTTGTTACCGGAGGATGTAGTAAAGGCTGTTAGTGTAGCTGGGTTTAAAAAAGGTTTGGACAAGTTCCTGGAGGAAAGGTCCATAAACCATTATTAAGAAGGGACCCAGGATATCAATGCTTGAACCAATACAAGCATTGTGGAACCTGTGTCCCTTGGGGAAACTGCTAGGTACGTATGACCTAGATTGGCCACTGTTGGAAACAGAATACTGGGCTTGATGGACCTTGGTCTGACCCAGTATGGCATATCTTATGTTCTTATGTAACCACGCTTTCTTAACCTCGCCCTCTCAATAGCCACACTGTAAGCAAAAACCGATCCACCTGTGGCATCATGATCGGACCCTGCAGCAACAGATCCTGCCTGTTGGGAAGTCTCCACGGCTCGGCCGCCCTCAAACGCATAAGATCGGCGTACCACAGTCATCATGGCCAATCTGGGGCAATGAACACCACCATGTCCCTGTGTGCCTCCACCCATTGCAGAACGCGGCCAATGAGCGCCCAGGGCGGGAAGACAAAGCAGACCTTGGTTTGGCCACCTTTGAACCAAGGTGTCTAGCCCCTCAGACATTCTTTCTCTCCAATGACTGTAAAAATGACTGGCCTTGGCTGACACAAAGGTCGCCATTAGATCCATGACTGGTTCCCCCCAGCATTGTACGATCTGCTCGAAAACCTCGGAGTTCAACTGCCACTCTCCCGGGTCCAAACGCACCCAACTGAGATAGTCGGCCACAACGTTCTCCGACCCGACCACATGCGCCGCCGAGATTGCCTGCAGATGAATCTCCGGCCAAGATATCAGCAGCTCTGCTTTGGCCTCCAGCCGGGCACTGCCCATGCCTCCCTGCTGATTTATATACGCCACCGTAGTTGCGTTGTTGGAGAAGACCCTAGACCTGAGGCAAGAGCCTAGACCTGAGGCAAGAACTCCTGAAGAGCGAAACGAACCGCTCTCATCTCCAATCGATTGATGAACCAAGTCTGTTCCTCTGGAGTCCACCAACCCTGCGCTACCTGCCCTTTGCAATGGGCTCCCTATGGTGCGGGACTGGACTGGAGGGACGATAAGGAACACCTGTTACAGGTGAGTAACTATGCTTTCTCCAGGAACAAGCAGGAAGTCAGTTCTCACTTATCAGACTCCCCAGCTACAGGCTACCAAACCTGCGACCAAAAAATGCCTCTGCAAAGGCGTGAGCAGAAGCCAATGCCCAAAGGAACCCGAGTCCTCGGGACCCCGGGGCGAAACCTTCGGTAGTTGTCAAGAAGGGTTGGAGGGCCGGAGTTGCTTATACCCCCAACAGATTATGGAATACAGCCGGCTAAAGGCGCTGTCCCTGCGGGACTCCCTCTCCAGGCAGTAGTGGACAGGGAAGGCATTCAGTGAAGACCAGGTCGCAGCCCGGCAGAGGCACTGAGTGTAGTGAAGTTACCGAAGCCACTTTGGCTCGGACACTGTGTGCAGTGACTCGCCGGATCCAGCGGGGTGCCTGCCTTCACGTGAGCGAAGGTGATGCAGTCTGCCACCCAGATGGAGAGGGTGCGTTTTGTGACTGCCTGCCCCAGGTGATTGGGATCGTAAGTCACAAAAAGCCGGCCAGACTTGCGATGAGGCTGGGTACGCTACAGATAGAAGGCAAGAGCCCTCTTGCAATCGAGTGTATGTAAAACTGCCGATGCCTGGTCGGCATGTGGTCTTGGGAAGAAGGTTGGCAACACTATCTCCTGACTGAGATGAAAATCCAAGACATCCTTCGGCAGGAAGTTGGGGTGGGGGTATGGAGGACCACCCTGTTCCTATAGAACCGGGTGTAAGGGGCTTCAGTCATAAGAGCATGGAGCTCACCGACTCGGTGGGCCGAGGTCAAAGCCACCAAGAAGACAACCTTCCAGCATAGGTGCCAAAGCAAGCACGTTGCCATCGGCTCAAAGGGTGAACGCGTAAGCTGCATGAGTACTACGTTCAGGTCCCACTCCGCCAGAGGAGGCCGGATGGGAGATTTAGACAGAAAGAGGCCCCGCATAAAGCGGGAGACCAAGGGCTGCTCCGAGAGGGGTTTACCCTCTACGGGGAGGTGATTTGCAGAGAAGGTGCTTAGGTGTACTCTGACAGAGTTTGACTTCAGCCCCTCCTTCGAGAGATGGAGAAGGTACTGGAGGACCCACCGAGTGGGACACGAGAAAGGGTCGATCTGGAGCTCAGAGTACCAGACCGAGAAGAGTCGCCACTTGAAGGCGTAAGCTCGTCTCGTCGAGTCCTTCCTCGACGTGAGGAGGACCTCCTCCGGGAGGTCTAGCGTGGCTAGAGAGACCCGTTCAGCTGCCAGGCTGCAAGGGACAACATGGCCAGGTTCGGGTGTAGCACCTGCCCCTCCTCCTAGGTTAGAAGGCCTGGGGCACAGCCCAAGGGAACAGGAGGCTCGAACGCAAGCCAGAGCAGGAGTGAACCATGGTTGCAGAGGCTACGAGGGAGCGACAAGTATGATCGACGCTCGTTCCCGCTGAATTTTGTGGAGGGTTCTCACAATGAGAGGAGTGGGAGGGAATGCGTAGAGAAGCCTGGAGGTCCAGCTCAAGCGGAACGCATCCCGCTCCTCCCTGCTCGGGTGTGGGACCAGGCCGCAGAAGCAGGGAAACTATGTGTTTGCCGGGCTGGCGAACAGGTCCACAGTCAGGGTCCCCCACCGATGGAACAGCAAGTTGGTCATCTGCGGGTCCAGTCACCATTTGTGAGGGTGGAGGATCTTGCTGAATTTGTCCGCAAGGATGTTCTCATGGCCTGGGAGGTAGACCGCTTGTAGGGTCATCCCCCGGCGGAAGGCGAAGGAGCAGAGGAGGACTGCTTCCCGGTAGAGGAGACGCGGGCTCCTTGTTGATGTAGTACATTGCCACTCGATTGTTGGTCTGCATGAGCACTGACTTTCCTTGGAGATGGTCCTCGAAGGTCCTCAGGGCCCACTGGACCGCACGAAGCTTGAGCAAGTTTATCTGCTGTTGAAAATAAACTGCAGAATGTGACTATTATTTATTTATTTACATTCTCTTATATACCGTGCTATTCTGCATCAGTGCGGTTTACATTGAACAAACTGAAATTACATTGAACATGGCATTATAACTTGGAGATAACTATTTTACAGGGAACATGGGCTATGGAGGGTTAAGTGGCTTGCCCAAGACTACAAGGAGCACCTGTGGGACTAGAAACCCCAGTCCTTCCGGCCCAAGGTTGCTGTCCTCTAATGGGATTTGAACCCCCGACCTTCCAGCCTGAAGTACCTTGCCCCAATCACTAGGCCACTCCTCCACTCCATTGGCTATTAGAAGGCATAAGGTATTATGCGGGTTAAACTGAGGCATGAGCGGGTAACAATTTTTTCAGAAATAGTCAGTTGAAAACTAGACTATTTCTGTTCATTGTATACTGCCCCTGATCACTGGAAGGGGCGGTATATAAAAACGTTTAAATAAATAAATAGACCCTTTGTTACTTACTGGCTTCTGTGTACACCTGCCCAAAGCGATAATAGCACATCTTGTACATAAGACAGTTGAGCAGCACAGGGGAGCCTTCCCTGTCGACACGAAACTCGCCTGTTGGGGTATAGTAATCATGTTCTTTTATATGCTTGCCAGTATCTGTGCTGCCACCAATTCTCACCATCCACAAGAATTTGTTAATATCTAAAGGCAATAATAAAGGGATATGTAAGAAAGATAGCCAGCTTACTATCAGGGACAAAATATTTGTTTTACATTAACAAGTTATTAGAATAGAATCTACATTACCATCTGAGGAATACCCCGTCAGACCACCGAAGATAACAAGGACATAGCTCACATCCAGTTCTCTCATGATCTCGTAAGCCTTTTCTTCTGTGGATGCCATAGCCTTGCAGTAATAAGAATGGGATATGTTTAAGACTAGGAATCTGTTATGGAATTTCAGGGTGAATTTTATAGGTCAAGTCTATAGTTCATGGTTAGCTCTGATTCAGACTTGACAAACAATATTTTGAGATACAATAGCATATTTTATTGGAGGGACCATACTTTCACTATTTAGATTCCTACCCCTTGTATAGCATACCTGTATGTTTTCAACAAGAAGATCTTCCATATTCCTTTTCTACAACAGTGTTCATACAACCCCCTAAAGGTTATATAGTAAATATTTGCTGGAAAAGCGTAGTTACTCACCTGTAACAGGTGTTCTTTGCTGACAGCAGGAATCAATCCTCACATATGGGTGATATCGGTGCCAACGGAGCCCCCATGGAAGCATCTCCCCAGCTTTCAAAGAAAGCCTTTGGGAGATGCACCACACATGCGTGGTCCCCTTCCTGCCCAAGGGTGCCATCTTGCCTCAGTGAAATGACATAGCTAAGACCGCAAAAAATAAAATACAATAAAGAAGCAACTCCAAGGAGAGGAGGGAGGGTTGTGAGGACTGATTCCTGCTGTCCCGGAGAACACATGTTACAGGTGAGTAACTATGCTTTCTCCAGAAAAAAGCAGGAAGTCAGTCCTCACATATGGGACTCCCCAGCTACAGGCTACCAAGAACCTGTAAAAATGTCACGGCGACCTGCAAATGGTGAGCCAAGATCAGCAGCAGTTGAGTGCCTACTGAGAGACTCTCACAAGACTCAAGTGTCCGGCAGAGAATCAGGAGTTGCCTACACCCTAAAGAGATTATGGAGTACGGCCTGTCCGAAGGCGCTATCCCGTCAGGACTCCCTCTCCAGAAAGTAGTGAGCTGCGAAGGTTTGAACCGGACAAATTTCCAGCATGGGGACGGAACGCAGATTTGCCACAGAAGTAGCCCTGATGTGGTGCGCCTTCTGGTTCAGTGAGATCCCCACCTGCTCACAGGCAAGGGTAATGCAGTTCGCCACCCAAGCAGAGTTCGCTTAATCACTGGCTGCCCCAGATGACTGGGGTCATAGAATACGAAAAGCTGAGGTGCTTTGTAGTGGCCCTGAGTCCATTGCAGATAGAAGGACAGGGCCCTTTTACAATCCAGAGCATGAACTGTCTCCGCCTTTCTGGCATGAGGCTAGGGAAATTTTCGGTGGGGAGCACCATCTCCTGATTGAGGTGTAATGGGGACATCACCTTTGGCAGAAACTTGAGGTGTGTGCAGAGCACCACCCTGTTCTTGTAGAACCTTGTGTAGGGAGGCTCTGCCATCAGAGCCTGGAGCTTGCAGACTCTGCGAGCTGATGCGAGTGCTACAAGGAAGATGACTTTCCAGGAGAGGTACCTGAAGAGGCAGGTAACTAGGGGCTCAAATGACGGTTTAGTGAGCAGTGAGAACACCACATTGAGATCCCACTCTGCTGCTGGAGGGCGGACAGGGGTTTTGACAGCATGAGGCCCCGCAAGAACTGACATACAAGTGGCTGAGCTGAGAGGGGCTTGCCCTCGACAGAATGGTGGTGAGGTGCAATAGCGCTCATGTGTACTCTGACAGAGTTGGACTTTAGACCCACCTGCGACAGATGGAGCAGATCATGGAGTACCACTTGAACAGAGCAGGAGAATGGGTTTGCTCATCTTTTGGCGCATCACACCTAGAATAGGCACTACTTGAAGGCATATGCCCTTCTTGTGGAAGCCTTGCGAGAGACCAGAAGAACCTCTTCCATGTCCCATGGGAGGTTGAAGGGTGCTAATACTACCATTTCAGCAGCCAAACCATGAGTGACAGGGACCTCAGGTTGGGGTGTAGGAGAGAGTCCTGCTCCTGTGAGAGTAGTCCTGGGGCTCAGCCAAGGGGAATCGGCAAAGTTGCCGACAGGGAGAGGAGCAGCAGGAACCAGAGTTTCCTGGGCCACCAGGGAGTTATCAATATTAGTGATGCCCTGTGGCGCTGGACCTTGAACAGGGTTTTGGCAACCAGTGGTGTTGGTAGAAAGGCATACAGAAGGCCTTCTGTCCATGAAATGAGGAACGCATTCGCAGCCACCCGAGACAAGTGCGGCTGGTGGGAGCAGAAGCAGGGTAACTGCAAGTTGTCCAGGCTGGCAAACAGGTCCACCAGGGAGGACTCTCCAAAGTCAAAACAGCCGTGAAGCCACTTCAGGATCCAGGCGCCACGCGTGTAGATGGAGGACTGTGCTCAACTTGTCCGCCAGGGCATTGTAAGACTACTCTTAAGAGCATCCCTCTGTGTGTCGCATAGGACTACCGCCTCCTGGAAGAGGAAATCTGACCCCATGCCCCACTGTTCATTCACATAGAACATTGCAACTTGGTTGTCGGTCTGGACCAGCACCGATTGGTGCTGCAGCCAGTGGCGGAAGGCTCAGAGAGCCAGAAATATTGCCTGGAGCTCCATCAGATTGATTTGCATCTGGGATTCCCTCTGGGATCAGTCGCCTTGCATCTGGAGGTCCTCGCAATGCACTCCGCAGCCCAGTAAGGAGGCGTTCCTCTGTCTCAGAGCCTGCCTGTGACTTGCGTCCACCGACAGCAGAGGCACCATTGAGCCGCTCTCATGTGCAGTAAGGTGAATGGGGACACGTGAACTGTGGAGGCCATGTGGCCCTGCAGGTGGAGAAGAAGCTGAGCAGGTAGAGACCGGTGTTGTTGTATCTTTACGGCTAGTCCCGAGGCATTTTGACCTCTCTTGAGGGAGGAAGGCCTTGGCCTGAAGGGTGTCTAGCTGAGACCCTATAAACTCCAGACGTTTTGCCAGAGCGAGATGGGACATGGGGTAGTTGATGATGATGAACCTCAGATGCTGCAGGCCGTTGATGATGCATGGCTGTGGCACATTGTGCCTCTGTGGCTGTACCTGTGCCTCCCTTTATGAACCAGTCATCCAGGAAAGGGAAGATAAAGGCCCCTTGGAGACGGAGGTGGGCTGTGACCACTGTGAGGCACTTGAAGACCCTTGTCGATGAGGCCAGCACCCTGTATTGGTAGTGCTCTCCTCCCAACACGAACTGGAGGTATTTTCTGTGGCTGGGATGGATCAGGCTGTGTGTATAGGCATCCTTTAGGTCTAAGGAGCATAACCAATCTTCTTGCTGGAGGAATAGCAGCAGTGTTCCAAGGGAGAGAATCTTGAACTTCTCTTACCAGAAATATGTTCAGCTCAAACAGGTCCAGGATAGGCCTGAAGCCCCCTATCCTCTTGGGGATGAGGAAATACCTGGAGTTGAAGCTGGTGCCCCAGAGATGTTTCGGCACTGGCTCCACCGCTTTGTCTTGGAGTAGGTCTGCGAGCTCAGTGAGGAGCAGAGTCTGGTGGTCTGATGGGCTCTCCTGGAAAGTATGAGGGTGACGCCTGCTGTAGATAGAGGAGGTAGCCCTCCCTGATCATTTGTAGCACCCCAGGTATCAGTGGTGATGGCGGCCAAACAGGGCTAGATGCCCCCCTGTGGGCTGCAGGGGACACCCTGGGGGAAAGGCGGCCATGCCCAGGCAGTCAAAAGCTCCCCCCAGGCTGAGCAGCACCTGGGACTTTGGGGTCTTTTGCTTACATAGGCCATGCTCCTGTCCTTTGTGCTGTTGGTCTTGCTGAGGGGCCAAGGCCTGAAATTGTGAGGTAGTGCCAAACCCACCTTCTTCTCCAGGGCCTTCTTACAGGGCTGCACTCAGTTCTTCTTTGAGAATCTGGCTCACATTCAGAACTCGATCTATATCCCTGCAGCTTTGTCTGCCATGGGTTTCCTGAAGAGGTTCTATCTGATGCAGGGGATATCAATAAGTTGTCCTGGACACATTGCTCCATGTCAGATCACTGCAGCCATGCTTGGCATCATGCTCGAATGCCTGCGGTGGCCACCCTGGCCAAAGACATGAAATCATCATAGGCTGCTCAAGAGAAAAACTTTGAGCACTCCTTCACCGCCAAGACCAGAGACTTAAATCTCTGCAGGAGGTTCCCCATTGAGGCCTGACGAGAATCCACCGAAGTCCCTCGACTGATCCTTAAGGTACATGCAGTTTCAGAGCTGGTAGGACTGGATCCGGCAAGTCACCATCTAGCCCTGAAAGGCCTTTCGGGCGAAGACATCGAGGGTTTGGGAATCCCTGCCGGTGGCACCGAGGAATGAGCATGGCTGACTCAACGACCATTGAGCTGTGGGGATGTCTCTTTTATTTATTTATTTATTTATTACAATTTCTTATATACCGCGCTATTTAGCATCAGTGCGGTTTACATTATAACTCAACGACCATAACAACAAGCTGTCAGGTTTACATCGAACAGGAGTATAAACTTGGAAAACAGGGTTAACTATATACATAATCTATTTACATTGGAAGGATAGATAAAAGTCAGATAATGCATGTAGGTCTTTTCTAACTAAATTGGGTCAATTCCTGGAAGGTATATCTAGGATCAATTGCTGTCAGGTAAGTGTTGGAGGAACAAGTGGGTTTTGAGGGCCTTTCTGAACTGATATAGGTTGGCTATGGCCCTAATGTCAGGGGGTAGAGCATTCCAGCATTTGGGTACGTAAAAGCTGAAAGCCCTGGTTGTGGTTGTCATGTTATACTTTGTCGAAGCCTTTGGTATTGCAAGCAAGTTTACAGCTGTTGATCTTCTGGATCTGTTGGGAGGGACAAAGTGGATAAGATGAGTGAGTGAGGAGGCTGAAATACCTTTGATTGCCTTTTCCAGGTTGAAGAGCCCTAACCTTTTTAGCCTCTCTTCAAAGAGGTATCCTTCCATCCTCCCCTTTACCATTTTGGTGGCTCTTCTCTGTACCTTTTCTAATAACACTATATCCTTTTTAAGATATGGCGATCAGAACTGCACACAATATCCAAGGTGCAGTCGCACCATGGAACGATACAGAGGCATTATATCATCTTTTGTTTTATTCGCCATTCCTTTCCTTATGATTCTTAGAATTCTATTTACTTTCTTGGCTGCCACTGCACACTGGGCGGAGGGTTACAACATGTTATCCTCAATGATGCCTAAATCTTTTTCCTGTATGGTGGTTCCTAATGTTGAACCTGGCATCGCGTAACCATAGTTTTGGGTTATTCTTTCCTAGGTGCATAAGTTGACATGTTGCTCTCTCACAGGTATATTTAATCCTGGAGCAATTATGAACAACTGCACAATGCAAAATTTGTGAATTCTGTACTTCCTAAGCAAAATGTCAGCAGGCAGAAGCAGCGGCTCATCTCAATTCCTTCCTACTTGTGATCTGTGGCAAAAAAGGTGGCGATGCCAGCAAGGCTTCGGCGCACTCGGTACATGAAGTCGAGTCACCTGCTCCCACATCTGGAGGAGGAGGCGGCACTCAAGGATCGGAGGCACCGATATTGTAAGGGTTTCCTTAGGGGGAGTCTCCTACTGGAGAATCTCCAGTTCCTCTGTGCACGGGTCTTCATCAGCCTCGATGGTTAGAGGACTTAGCCATGTCCCGCACAAAGTCAAGGAAGGTGACATCCTTGGGCAGGGAATGGCATCAAGACACCAGAGATGGGTCTGAAGGCACATCTCGGTGTCGCCGAGTGTCCTGGGACTCCTTGTCCTCAGTCTCCCATTTGGACTCAAAGTCTGAATATGAGTCGGAGGCTCTGTAATTACCATGGTCGAGGTCTGCGCCAGGCGGTCCGTGACCTCCGGAGGATCTGTGGTCTGAGTGTGGATGCTTGCCAGAGAGGACCAGTATCCTGAGGACAGGGACCATGTCCAGAGCCGCTGGGTCTCTCGAAGTGGGTGGTGCTCGAGGATCGGCTCGATGTCCGGGGAAGCCCTTGATATCGAGGGTCCCACCAGGGTGGATGATTCGGACATTAAGCGCCCACTGCATGACCATGAAGGCAGAGATATTGTTCTCTAAGGCCGTCATTCTTGTCTCCATGCCAGTTGGCTCCACAGTCTTTGACGCAGGCACTGAGGTTTTTGGGCCCGGCGTCAGTACTATCGTTGGGGAATCCTCGACAAGGATGGCCTCAGGTGTCCAAGGCCGGTCAGTGGGTGCCGACAACTCCTTGTGGGGCACCTTGTGAGGCTGCTCCCGCTTCGGCTCTTTAGACTCATACCGGGGACTTCAGGGCCTGGAGTGGGATTTCCCCTTCTTCCTGGACCCATCCTCTAAGGCGGTCTTTCAAGGGTTTCAACTTCTTGTGTTCCATCTCTGGGGATTTCCTCTTGGAGAAACGGCGGCCACGGGACGCCGAGGAGGCTGACGCTTTGCGGGACACCGAGGTACCGAAGGGGACCCTGGAGAGTGATGTCGCCAGAGACACAAGCGAAGATTCCAACTAATGGAAGAATTTTTCCTGTGGCTGATGACAGCTCTTTAGGGCCTTTCAGGTCATGGTTTTGCAAAGTCCGCAATCTGAGTCGTCGTGCTCTAGGTTGAAGCACTGGAGGCAGCAGTCATGTGGATCAGTGAGGGACATTTTGCTGCACCGATTGCACTTCCTGAAGCTGCTGAAGGCCATCGGAAAAAAGGGGGTCCCTGCCCCTCCGGCAGGGGTCTGAGACCTTTGGCAAAAAAAGAGCGGCAACGCTGGCTGAGGAACACCTTGAGATAAAAGGGAAAAGCAAGGAATGAACCTGAGGAGCAACGCCGAGGCGAGCTTGCTCGGGGGTGGGAAGGAACCGGTAAGCAAACCGGACAGAAAGTACCAAAAAATCATGCTTTTTCTGGGGGAAACTGGACAAACATACGGAGGGCTCTGCGGAAAAAAGGAGACTGAGACAAGATGGCACCCTTGGGTGGGAAGAGGACCATGCATGCGTGGTGCATCTCCTAAAGGCTTTCTTTGAAAGCTGGTGAGATGCTTCTGCAGGGGCTCCATCGGCAGCATCACCCATATGTGAGGATAGACTCCCTGTTTGTTCCCAGAGAACTACAAGTTTTCATGTAAAATATTTAAAGGATTACACTGTGTAACATAATTTTTGTTCCTGGGTAGTGACGGTTATTTCCTAATTGCTTACAACTTAAAAAAAGTATGGAAAACGGTTATTATTCTCATTAAACTTTGCTTTTGTGAACAGGAAATTCATATTTGTGAAATTTACATATTCCCATTGTTAAAACAGGCTCACTTATGTCTTTTTGTTGACATAAAATAAAAAAATATAACACATAATATATATTTTTGACATTTACGATTATATTGTAAATCACTTATACGAATAAGCCCCCAGATGTAGTTTTCCCATCATATTCTCGTCATACTGTCCTTGGTAGCGGTGTTCAAATTCCAGTATATCCTGGTGGAAACGTTTGCCTTGCTCTTCTGAGTAAGCTCCCATGTTCTCCTTGACTTTATCAAGGATATAGACTTTGACAGACATAGTGTAGCCCATTTTGCCATAATTCTTAACCAGAGCCTCAACCAGCTCCACATAGTTTTCAGCCTTGTGATTTCCCCAAAAGCCACAACCACTGCAACAAAGCTGTTCCAAGCTGCTTTCTCCTTCCTAGTAAACAGTTGGGAAATTCCATGTACTGAAGAACCTTTACTGGTAGTCCAACAAAGACACCAGCTTTGACCTTTGCCTCAGACAGTTTAGGGAAGAAGTCTTGAAGGTAGTTGAAGGATATCGACTCTTTCTCTAGAGCTGTGACAAATTGTTTCATAAGGCCCAGTTTGATGTGCATTGGTGGATCAGCATCCTCTGTGGTTCTACCAGTGGCTCCCACTTCACGTTCTTTGTCCCAAAATAAAGCGTAGTTACTCACCTGTTGTAACAGGTGTTCTCTGGGGACAGCAGGAAAGCGTAGTTACTCACCTGTAACAGGTGTTCTCCAGGAGCAGCAGGAATCAGTCCTCACTTATGGGTGACGTCGGCGCCGACGGAGCCCTCGCGGAGCAATTTTCCCCAGCTTTCAAAGAAAGCCTTTGGGAATTGCAGCGCGCATGCGCGGTCCTCTTCCCGCCCAAGGGTGCCATCTTAGCCAGTCAGATGACATAGCTAAAAAGACAGCATAAAAATTTGCAAAAAAACTAAAGCAGACGATTGCAACTCCAAGGGGAGGAGGGAGGGTTGTGAGGACTGATTCCTGCTGCTCCTGGAGAACACCTGTTACAGGTGAGTAACTACGCTTTCTCCAGGACCAAGCAGGAAGTCAGTCCTCACTTATGGGACTCCCAAGCTCAAGGCTACCGGAGACCCTAAGCACAAAAATGAGCTCCCTCTAGCTCAGCAGCACAGAAGGAAAGAATCTTCGCTGAATTATTACCCACCGGTAGCCCACATCCGGGATGGAGGGTAGGAGTTGCTCAGACCTCAAAGAGATTACGGAGGACTGCCTGTCCGAAAGCACTGTCCCTGCGGGACTCCCTCTCGAGACAGTAATGGACCGCAAAAGTCTGGCTCGAAGACCAAGTAGCGGCCCGGCAGATGTCTGCCAGCGGAACAGAGCGGAGGTAAGCCACTGACGTAGCCTTTGCCCGAACACAATGAGCCGTGACTCGACTTTCCAAGGAGAGTCCGGCTGCCCCATAAGCCCAAGAGATACAGTCCGCAACCCAGATGGACAGAGTACGCTTGGAGACCGGGAGCCCCAATTTATTGGGGTCAAAAGACACAAAAAGCTGAGCAGCTTTACGGTGCTCCCGCGTACGGTCAAGGTAGAAGTTCAAAGCCCTTCTACAGTCCAGGGTATGGAGGACCGTTTCAGCCCGGCTGGAGTGCGGCCTGGGAAAGAAGGTTGGAAGTACCACCTCCTGATTGATGTGAAAAGGGGAGACCACTTTTGGAAGAAATTTTGGGTGAGTCCGTAGGACTACCCTATTTTTGTAGAACCGAGTGTAAGGGGGATCAGACACAAGGGCCTGCAATTCACTTACGCGTCTAGCGGAAGTGAGGGCTATCAAGAACAGTGTTTTCCAAGACAGAAAACGGAGAGAACAGGTGGCCATAGGTTCAAAAGGCGGACAGGTGATCCGCTGCAAAACCACATTCAGGTCCCAGTCAGGCGCTGGCGGGCGCAGAGGTGGTTTAAGTAGAAGGAGACCTCGGAGAAACCTCGCTACGAGAGGGTCGCTGGAGAGAGGTCTGCCGTCCACCGGCACATGATGTGCCGAAAGAGCACTGAGGTGAACTTTGACGGAGTTGGACTTAAGTCCCAGATTAGAGAGGTGTAGCAAGTACTGCAAGATCACCGATACCGGGCAGGAGAAGGGATCCTGAGAATGTTGGGTACACCAAACGGAAAAGCGACGCCATTTAAGGGCGTAGCATTTGCGGGTAGAAGGTCGTCGCGAAGCCAAGACAACCTCCTCCACCTCTGCCGGCAGGAGAAGGGGAGCAAGGACTACCCTCTCAGCAGCCAGGCCATTAGGTTGAGAGACCTGAGGTTGGGGTGTAGCAGAGACCCCTGATCCTGAGTGAGGAGATCCGGTTGAAACCCCAGAGGGAATGGATCCTCCACCGCTAATTGCAGCAGGAGGGGAAACCACGGCTGTCTGGGCCAGCGAGAGGCCACCAGGATCATGAAGGCTTTGTCTCGGAGAACCTTGAAAAGAGTCCGAGAGACTAGCGGGATGGGAGGGAAAGCGTACAGAAGGCTTCCCGACCATGAGAGTAGAAAAGCGTCCGCCGCAACCCGAGAGCAGAAGCGAGGAAGTTGCCGGTTGTGAGGACTGGCAAAGAGATCCACCGTGGGGAGGCCCCACTTTAGAAAGAGCTTCTGAGCTACCAAGGGATCCAGACGCCACTCGTGCGGCTGGAGGATCCTGCTGAGTTTGTCCGCCAGGTAATTCTCTTGGCCTGGGAGATAAACTGCCTTGAGGAGAATGCCGTGACTGACGGCCCAAGAGCAGAGCTTCTGTGCCTCCCGGCAGAGGAGGAAGGAGCCCGTGCCCCCTTGCTTGTTCACGTAGAACATGGCAACTTGATTGTCCGTCTGGACAAGGACGGACTGGTGAGAAGTCAGGTGGGAGAAAGCCTTGAGAGCCAGGCGGATCGCCCTGAGCTCCAGGAAGTTGATCTGCTGAGCAGACTCCCACGTGGTCCAGAGGCCCTGAGTACGTGCCCCTTGGCAATGCGCACCCCAGCCCAGGAGGGATGCATCTGTTGTCAGCACCCGGGCCGGCTGAGGTGACTGGAAAGGCATTCCGAATATCAGGTTCGGCTGCTGAAGCCACCACCGGAGAGACGAGATCAGCGGCTCGGAGACGCGCACTAGGTCTGCTAGGCCGCCTGTGGCTTGTCGCCACTGCTGGCGGAGACACCATTGAGCAGGCCGCATATTCAGGCGGGCATTGGGGGTCACATGGACGGTGGAAGCCATATGGCCGAGTAGTCTCAGGAAGCGCCTGGCGGAGACCAGGGGCTGGCTGCGAAAACGGTCGGCTAGGTCCATGAGCCGTTGAGCCCTGTCGAGCGGTAGGTATGCTCGTGCCTGAGGAGTGTGCAGCCTTGCGCCGATGAACTCGAGATCCTGTGAGGGGAGCAAAGTGGACTTTGCGAAGTTTATAACAAAGCCCAAGTGCTGCAGAAGAGTCACCGTGCGGCGCGTGGCGTTGGTGACCTCCAGAGCGGACGCTGCTCTGATGAGCCAGTCGTCGAGGTACGGAAAGACATAGAGGCCGTGAAGCCGGAGATGGGCCGCCACCACCGCGAGACATTTTGTGAAGACTCGCGGTGCGGAGGACAGGCCAAAGGGCAGTACTCTGTACTGGTAATGATTTCCCGCCACCACAAACCTTAGGTATTGTCGGTGGCTTGGGTGGATGAGGATGTGCGTGTAGGCATCCTTTAGATCCAAGGAGCATAGCCAATCTCCCTGCTGGAGGTAGGGCAGAAGTATTCCAAGGGTAAGCATCTGGAACTTCTCTCGCACGAGGAACTTGTTGAGGTTGCGCAGGTCCAGGATGGGTCTGAGGCCTCCTGTTCTCTTTGGTATCAGAAAATACCTGGAGTAAAAGCCTTGACCTTTCAGGTGGTGGGGCACCGGTTCCACCGCCTGTTCCTGTAGAAGACCTGCTAACTCCTGAAGGAGTAATTCCCTGTGCAGAGGGGGTCGTGGAGGTTCTCCCGGAAAAAAGGAGGGAGGGACCTGGTGGAAGTGGAGAAGATAGCCTTCTCGCACGACTTGAAGCACCCAGGCATCTGAGGTGATGCTGGACCACCTGTGGGCGAAGTGAACCAGCCGGCCTCCGGTGCTGGGAGGAACCAGCGGGGGGGGGGGAGAGGCTATGCTTAGTGAGTCAAAAACCCCCACCCTGCTGAGCAGGGGCTGGTGGTGCAGGCTTGGGGGCTTGCTGCCTACGGGACCCGTTACCCCGTCCCTTGGCCTGCTGGCCCTGTTGGGGAGCTGCAGGGGCCTGATAATGGGGGTATTGTTTGTAGGCAGCCGCCTTCCTCGGGTAAAAGGACTTTTTTCCCGAGCCCTTCTTTTTCTGGGAAGGGGCGGAGGTCTTCCTAGAAAGCCTGGTCCTGGTGAGAGTCTCAGTCTCAATTTGTGCAGCCTTCTCAGCCATGGGCTTGCCAAAGAGGTTTTCGCCTCGGCAGGGGACATCGACCAACTTGTCCTGCACCCAGGGCTCAAGGTCTGACGACTGAAGCCAAGCCTGTCGGCGGGCACCGATGCCGGCTGCGGCCACTCGAGCCGATGCTTCAAAGCCATCATAGGCTGCTTGGGACATGAACTTTGAGCATTCCTGAATGCCAGTGGACAAGGCCAGGAACCTCCGCAAGGGTTCCTCGGACAAACCAGCAGAGAATCCGGCTAGCTCTTTAGCCAGGTCTCGGAGATACATGCCCATGTATAGCTGGTAGGTCTGGACACGACACGCAAGCATAGAGCCCTGGAAACACTTCTTACCAAGGCCATCCAGGTTACGGGCCTCCCTGCCAGGAGGCACCGAGGAGTGCATCTTCTGGCTCTTAAGACGATGCATGGCCGATTCCACTACCATGGAATGGTGAGGTAGCTGTGCTTTTTGGAAGCCAGGGCTCTTGCGGATTCGATAGATAGAATCGACCCGCTTGCTCAGGACCGGCGAGGTGGCCGGACTCTCCCACATGCGGAAGAGTAAGCGTTCCAGCATAGGAGGAACCGGCACAGTAAAGTGTTCCCTTGCGGGAGAGTCATACTGGAGGGCGTCGAGCTCTTCGGCTCGAGGCTCCTCCTCGGGGTCCGCAGGGAAGGCCAAAGCCTTGGCCATATCCCTGACGAAGTCCGAGAACCGGGCATCCTCCGGGGGGGACTGCTTCCGAGGTTCGGACTCCGGTGAGTCCGAGGGGACACACCGAGTCCGGAAAGAATCAGGCGACTCTTCCTCTTCAGACTCCCAAACCGACTCCGACGAGGACTCGGTGGGGTCGGCCCGGGCAGGGCGTGGCGCCTGCCGCCCCGACGCCGAGGGAGTTGGCGTCGGCGACCTCGGTCCCTAACGGGAGGCCGAGGGTGACCTCGACCGAGGATCGACTCGAGTTCGCATCGACTCGAGGATCGGCTCGGTCTCCGGGGTCGACTTGGACGTCGACGTCCCGGCGGTCGGGGCAGCGACGCCAGCGAGCAGTGCCCGCTGCTGGTCCATGAAGGCAGACAGTCTGCTCTCCAAGGCCGTCAACCTGAGTCCGAGCTCAGGTGACCCAGCAGCCCCCGACTCGGGCCCCGACGGCGTCGGGCCCGACGTCGGCTGTCGCGGAGGCGAGTCCAGGAGGACCACAGGACTTACCCGAGCAGGCAGCTCCGACTCCAGGCGAGGTCGCTTCGTGAGGTGCTCCTTCTCCAAGGACCCGGGCGGCTATCGGGGCTATGCGACCTGGCCCTCGCGGAGCCAGGAGCGTCCACCGACGCCGCCCTCGCGGGTTTCACCTTACGTCGATGGTCCCCGGAGGGAGAACCCCTGTCGGAGGAACTCCGGCGACGGTCCGAGCTGGAACCTTTGGACGCGGAGGCCTCCGACGAGGTTCGGGTACGGCTGGGGTCAGCGAAGATCCTATCCCGCTGATGCCGCCGACTTCTCAACGCTTTGGAGGACATTTTGCCGCAGGGTCCACAGATCATTTCTTCATGATCCGGGCCCAGGCAGCGGAGGCAAAAGTCGTGTGTGTCAGTGACATATTTCGGTCACACTGACCACACCGCTTGAAACCACTGGCAGCCATCGGGGGAAAAAGGGCCCCGGCGAGGTCAAAGGACCGGGCTGCCAGGGAAAAACCGAAAACGAAAACTGACTAAGTCAGAAAAACCGAAAAAAGAAGAGGACTCGTGACCGGCGTCGCGAGTCCGGGCGGGAAAAAGACCGGCGTCGAACCGAAGGAAAAGAAATAAAATTAGGAAGAAATATCAACTTTTTCGCGGGGACACGACGGGTACGTCTGTAGGGCTCCGCGGAAAAAAGAAGACTGGCTAAGATGGCACCCTTGGGCGGGAAGAGGACCGCGCATGCGCGCTGCAATTCCCAAAGGCTTTCTTTGAAAGCTGGGGAAAATTGCTCCGCGAGGGCTCCGTCGGCGCCGACGTCACCCATAAGTGAGGACTGACTTCCTGCTTGGTCCTGGAGAATTAGTCCTCACATATGGGTGACATCGGCACCGACAGAACCTTTGCGGAAGCATCCCCCCAGCTTTCAAAGAAAGCCTTTGGGAGATGCCAACACGCATGGTGAGTAACTATGCTTTTCCAGCTTCTTTACTAGTCAAGTTGGGCTCTGCTTTTGCCACAGTGTGACCGGTCTGTTCGACACTATCAGAATTGCATGTAAGGAAGTGGCACCTGTTCATTGACAGCTCTTCCAGGAGCCTCAAAGCCGTGCTGCTACATAACAGGAACAAGTACCTGTCTCTTCCCTTAGCTCACTCAGTAAGCCTCAAAGAAAATTACAGCAGCATCAAGACCTTGCTAGAAGCCTTGAAGTATGCAGAGTACAGGTGGGAGGTTATCAGAGACTTTAAAATTGTGGCATTTTTGATCGGTCTCCAAAGCAGTTTTAGCAAGTTTCCCTGCTATCTTTGTCTTTGTGACAGCAGGGACACCGCAGCGCACTATCAAAGACGGGACAGGCCACAGTGAACTGAATTTTCTCCTGGAACAAGCAGGAAGTCAGTCCTCACATATGGGTGACATCGGCACCAACAGAGCCCTCGTGGAAGCATCTCCCCAACTTCCAAAGAAAGCCTCTGGGAGATGCCACCACGCATGTGTGGTCCCCTTCCAGTCCAAGGGTGCCATCTTTAATAGTCGGGTGCCATCTTTACTAGTCAGATGACATAGCTAGAGACGACAAAAGAAGATGGCAAAAATAGTACAGCAACTTCAAGGAGAGGAGGGAGGGTTGTGAGAACTGATTCCTGCTGTCTCTGGAGAATACTTGTTACAGGTGAGTAACTATGCTTTCTTCAGGAACAAGCAGGAAGTCGGTCCTCACATATAGGACTCCCTAGCTACGGGTTATTGAGAACCTGTAGAAAAAGCATGGCCCAGCCATGAGCAGCTGCAAGCGAATTTGAGGACACCAGTATCCAGGGAGAACCATGGCTCCGGTAGCCTGAACAAAAAGGATCAGAGTTGCCTAAACCCTGAACAGATTATGGAGTACGGCCTGGCTGAAGGCACTGTCCTGTCATGACTCCCTCTCCAGGCAGTAGTGGGCTGAAAAAGTGTGGACTGACAACCAGGTGGCAGTCCAGCAGATGTCTGCGAAAGGGACAGTGTAGGCTGGCAACTGAGGAACCATCACCCTGACGTTGTGCGCCTTGACTCGATGCTCCAATAATAGCCCAGCCTGATTGTGGGAAAAGGTGATGTAATCTGCCACCCAGGTGGACAGGGTCCACTTTGTGACAGCCTCCCCCAGGTAAATGGGATAATAGGAAACAAAAAGCTGTGAGGTTTTGCGGTGGCCCTGAGTATGCTGCAGGTAGGAGAAGGCCCTTTTGCACTCCAGGGTGTGGAGAACAGCAGACACCTTGTCAGCGTGGGGCCGTGGAAGGAAGGTGGGAAGTATCACCTCCTGGTTGAGGTGGAAATCAGATACCACTTTTGAAAAGAATTTAGGGTGTGTGCGAAGCATGACTCTGTTCTTATAGAACCTGGTGTAGGGTGGCTCGGCCACCAAGGCCTGAAGCTCACTGACTCTGCGGGCAGAGTTGAGCGCCACCAGGAAGGTCACCTCCCAAGACAGGTAACGCAAATGGCAGGTAGCCAAGGGTTCAAAAGGCAGCTTAGTAAGCTGCTTCAGGACCACATTAAGATCCTATTCCACTAGAGGCGGTCGGATGGGAGGCTTAGAGAGCAGCAAGCCCCACATGAATCGGGTAGTGAGAGGCTGCACAGAAAGAGGCTTGCCCTCTATGGAGTGGTGGTTCACAGAGAGCATGCTCAGGTGTACCCTGACGGTGTACCCTGACTGTGAGAGATGGAGCAAGTATTGCAATACCGAACGTACTAGGCAGGAGAATGGATCTACCCGTTGCTCCGTGCACCATACTGAGAACCTGCACCACAAAGGCATGGGCCCATCTCATGGAGTCTTTATGAGGGGCCAGGAGACCCTGGGGAGGATGAGGGGTGGTAGAGTGGCCAGCAGCCATGCTGTGACACAGATCTCAGGTTGGGGTGGAGAATCGAGACCTCCTCCTGGGTCAATAGTTCTGGAGAGCTCCCGAGAGAGACTGGAGGCTCTGTCGAGAGATGGAGCAACAGAGGAAACCAGGGCTGTCTGGGCCACTAGGATCATGGAGGCCCTGTTGCGCTGGACCTTGAAGAGGGTCCATGCAATTAGTGGTGTGGGAAGGAAGACATACAACAGGCCCACCGACCACAAGATGAGGAAGGCATCCGCTGCTACCCGGGACGGATGCGGTTAGGGACAGTAGAACTGGGGTAGCTGAGCGTTGGTCGGTCGAGCTGGCAATGTTGTCCAGATTCTGGGTGCCCCATAATCAGAATAGTCTCTGCGCCACCCTGGAGTCCAGGTGCCACTCATGTGGCTGGAGGAATCTGCTCAGCCGGCCCACTAGGGCATTGTCCTGGCTGGAAGGTATACCACCCTGAGGAGCATTTCCTGACTGGTCACGTACGAGCAGAAGGCTACTGCCTCCTGGCATAGACGGTAAGAGCCTGTGCCCCCGCTTATTGTTCAGGTAGAACACTGCGACCTGGTTGTCCATTTGGATGAGCATTGACTAATGCTTCAGGCGGCATTGGAAAGCCTTGAGTTCCAGCAGACTGATCTGCTGCTGGCTCTCCTCGAGGAACCAGACGCCCTGGGTGCATTGTTCCTTGCAATAGATGCTCCAGCACAGCAGGGAAGCATCTGTTGTGAGGACCCTCTGGGGAATGAGGTGTTGGAAGGGCATTCCTTCCTGCAGGTGCTGGGCTCCTGCCACCAACTGTGACTCTGTCAGCTGACGGGACTCTGTCACGGAGCCTGCCTGTGGCCTGAACCACTATGAATGGAGGCACTATTAAGCTGTCCACATGTAGAAACTATGTTAGAGAGGGCATTGAGTCAGAAAGGATTAAAGTTTTGCAGGAAACAAAATCTGCTGTAGAATCTATATGGATTGAAATTCCATGTAAAAGGGGGAAGGCAATGGCAGTGGGGGTGTACTATCGAGCGCCTGGCCAGAATGACCAAATGGATGATGAAATGCTCAAAGAAATCAAGGAAGCTAACAAAAGTTACAGCACAGTAATAATAATGGGTGATTTCAACTACCCCGGTATCAACTGGGTCAGTGTCACGGCAGGACATGCTAGGGAGATAAAGTTCCTAGATGAAATAAATGACTGCTTCTTGGAAGGCTGTTGGGACCACTTGGCAATAGTGATCATAGCATGATCGCCTTTGATTTAATTAGTGGAGGAGGGATAGTAAGGAAATCCACAGTACTACCTTTTAACTTTCGAAAGGGAGACTATGATAAAATGAAGAAAACAGTTAAGAAAAAACTAAAAGGAGCAGTTGCAAAGGTTAAAGACGTACATCAGGCTTGGCTGTTGTTGAAAAATACTATCTTGGAAGCCCAGACCAGCTGTATTCCACGCTTTAAGAAAAGTGGAAGGAAGTCCAAAATACTGCCAGCATGGTTTAAAGGTGAGGTCAGAGAGGCTGTTGTTGCCAAAAAAAGCATCTTTCAGGAAATGGAAAAAAGAGCCAAACGACGAAACCTGGAAACAGCACAAGCACTGGCAAGTCAAATGCAAGGCATTGATAAGACAGGCAAAGGGAGAATTTGAGAAGAAGCTTGCTGCGGAAGCAAAAACACGAAGTAAAGACCTTTTCAAGTACATTCGTAGCAAAAAACCTGTGAGAGAGTCAGTTGGTCCATTAGATGATAAAGGGGTTAAAGGAGCACTAAGAGGCGACAAGGCGATAGCGGAGAGACTGAATGAATTCGTTGCTTCAGTCTTTACTGAGGAAGATGTAGGGATGTTACCCATGACTGAAGTGGTATTTAAAGGTGCGGAAGAATTGAAGGAAATATCGATACATCGGGAAGATGTATTACAACTATTAGATAAACTGAAGAGTAGCAAATCACCTGGGCCGGATGGTATATATCCAAGGGTGTTGAAAGAACTGAAATACGAGATTGCAGACCTGCTATTAGTAATCTGTGAACTATCATTAAAATCATCTCTAATACCTGAAGATTGGAGGATCACCAATGTAACACCAATTTTTAAAAAAGGTTCCAGGGGTGATCCGGGAAACTACAGACCGGTGAGCCTGACATCAGTACAGGGAAAAATGGTAGAAACCATCATAAAAAATAAAATTACTCAGCATGTAGATAGTCATGACCTAATGGGAGACAGTCAACATGGCTTTAGACAAGGAAGATCTTGTCTTACTAATCTGTTATGTTTTTTTGAAGGAGTGAATAATCAGGTGGACAAAGGTGAGTCGGCTGATATTGTGTATCTGGACTTTCAGAAAGCCTTTGACAAGGTCCCTCATGAGAGACTTTTGGCAAAACTAAAGAGTCATGGGATAGGAGGCAGTGTACTATTGTGGATCAGGAAAGCACAGTTACTTACCTGTAACAGGTGATCTCTGGGAACAGCAGGAATTAGTCCTCACATATGGGTACGTCGGTACCGACGGAGCCCGTGCGGGAAAGCTCCCCAGCTTCTTAGAATAGAAGCTTTTGGGACCTCCCACTGCACATGCGCACTGCCTTCCCGCCTTCCTGAACAGCTCTCCTCAGTTTCGAGTTTATAGCTGAGTCAACAGAGAGAGGACAGGAAGATAGATAGATAAAAGATACAACTCCTAGGGGAGGTGGGTGGGTTGTGAGGACTAATTCCTGCTGTTCCCAGAGATCACCTGTTACAGGTAAGTAACTGTGCTATCTCCAGGAACAAGCAGGAATAAGTCCTCACATATGGGGACTCCCTAGCTTAGATGCATGGGATCCCCTGTAAAGGTTCGCCATCTTCGTATGGATCTCAGGCATCCATTCTGGGAAGGTGGGCAGGAGTTGTTTAGGAATGGAACAGGTGCTTGAGGACAGCCTGGCCAAACAAGGCATCCCGGCGGGAGTCCTTGTCCAAACAGTAATGGGCTGTGAAGGTATGAACCGAGGCCCAGGTAGCGGCTCGACAGATCTGATCTATGGAAACAGAGTGCAGATGAGCCATAGAAGTTGCCATGGCCCTCACATTGTGAGCAGTGACATGGCCTTCCAGAGAAATGTTTTTGCTCTGGTAAGCAAAAGAAATACACTGAGCAATCCAATTGGAAAGTGTACGCTTGGAGACTGGAAGTCCCAAATGGGAAGGATCAAAGGCCACAAAAAGTTGAGAAGACTTTCGATGTGGCTGAGTCCTATTAAGATAAAAAGCGAGAGCTCTTTTACAATCCAGAGTATGAAGGTTCCTCTCTGCATTGGATGCATGAGGAGCTGGAAAAAAGACAGGTAGATATACCTCTTGATTAAGATGAAAAGGCGAGACCACTTTAGGCATAAAGTGGGGATTCGTCCTAAGGACCACCTTATCATGATGAAATCTTGTGTAAGGTGGATTAGCCACTAAAGCCTGCAGCTCACTGATGCGGCGAGCCGAAGTGACTGCAATGAGGAAGATGACCTTCCAGGAAAGAAATTTCAAGGAGGTGGAAAACATTGGCTCAAAAGGTGGCTTCATAAGTTGACCGAGCACTAGATTCAAATCCCATGCGACCGGGGGTGGTCTGATGGGAGGTTTAGTGAGAGTCAGGCCTCTCATGAATCTTGCAACAAGAGGATGAGAGGAGATAGGTTGTCCATTTATATGTTTCAAGGATGCTGCAATAGCACTTAAATGGACTCTTACCGAATTCGTCTTGAGGCCTGCATTGGATAGATGCAGGAGATAATCAAGAAGAGAATTCAAAGGAAGTGCCAGAGGGTCAAGACCCTGCTGAGCACACCAAATGGAAAAACGTTTCCATTTGAAAGCATAGGAACGCCTGGTAGAGGGTTTCCTAGAGGCAGAAAGGATATCTTTCACTGGTTGGGAAAGATGAAAGTCTTGAAGGCTTAAGCCTTCAGTAACCAAGCACTGAGGTGAAGGGATTTGGGGTTTGGGTGCCACAAAGTCCCCTCCTCCTGAGACAGGAGGTCTGGCGCAGCTCCCAGATCCAAGTAGGATCCCTGGGAGAGCTGTAGAAGTAGAGGGAACCACACTTGGCGTGGCCAGCGTGGAGCTATGAGGATCATAGTTCCATGATCCCTCTGGAGTTTGAACAGAGTCTTGGGAATCAAAGGAATGGGTGGAAAGGCATATAGGAATGCCTGACTCCAATTCAGGAGAAAGGCGTCCGTAGCCTGAGCTCCCTGACACAGAGTTCTGGAACAGAACCGGGAAGTTTGGCATTCCACGGACTTGCAAAGAGGTCTATGTCCGGGGTCCCCCATTCCTGAAAGATTCGGTTTATTTGGTCCAAATGTAGGGACCATTCGTGTGGCAGCAGAACTCGACTGAGCCTGTCTGCCCGAGAGTTTTGAACTCCTGGGAGATACACTGCTAGCAGGTGAATCTGATGCTCTCTGGCGAAGGCCCATAGTCTTAGAGCTTCGTTGCAAAGCGACAGAGAGCCCGTCCCTCCTTGTTTGTTTATGTAAAACATGGCCACCTGATTGTCCGTCTGAACTAGGACAGTGAGGTTGGCTAGGAGGGAGTGGAAGACCTTGAGGGCAAGGTAAATTGCTCGCAGTTCCAGAAGATTGATATGAAGGGTGGTCTCCTGTAGAGACCAAGTGCCCTGAGTGGAGAGAGTTTGCAGATGGGCTCCCCACCCTGTTTGGGAGGCATCTGTTGTGAGGGTTGCTTGGGGTAGCAATGGTTGAAATGGAGCCCCCAACAACAGATTCTTGGTGGAAGTCCACCAGTGGAGGGACCAAAACAGACGATCGGAGGTTTGTATTTGGTCTGAGAGCGCTCCTGACGCCTGAGTCCACTGAGTGGCCAGGGTCCATTGAGCTGCTCTCATATGAAGACGAGCATAGGGCACCACATGCACTGTGGAGGCCATATGACCCAGTAGGCGTAGCATTTCCCTGGCTGTCAAGTGAGTGCTGGACTGAGCTTGGGAGGCCAAACTCAGGAGGCGCTGGCCTCGAACATGTGGAAGGTAGGCCCTTGCAGTGATGGTGTCCAACTGGGCCCCTATGAATTCTAGAGATTGAGTAGGGATGAGTTGGGACTTGGGAAGGTTTACTACCAGTCCCAGATACTGCAAAAGGCTCCTTGTGTGGTCCAGGGAAATCTGGGCCTGTGACTGAGTTGGAGCTCGGATGAGCCAGTCGTCCAGATATGGGAAGACAAAGATTCCCATGCCTCTTAGAAATGCGGCTACGACTGCCATGCATTTTGTGAATACTCTTGGAGCAGAGGCTAGACCGAAGGGGAGTACTCTGTATTGGAAATGTTTTCCCTGAAACAGAAAGCGAAGATACTTTCTGTGGGATGGATGGATGAGTATATGTGTATACGCATCCTGTAGGTCTAGAGAACAAAGCCAGTCCTGACCCTGGAGGTAAGGAAGGAGAATGCCGAGAGACAGCATTTTGAATTTCTCCTTGAAGAGAAATTTGTTCAATTCTCTCAGATCTAGGATTGGTCTGAATCCCCCTGTCTTCTTTGGAATGAGAAAATAAGGGGAGTAGAAACCGGACCCTTGTTGAGGAAGAGGAACCTCTTCTATGGCCCCTTGGGCAAGAAGAGAGGAAACCTCTTGACCCAACAGGGTTAGGAGAGATGGGGGAGAATTGAATGGTCTCACCATATGATGGGGAGGAAGGCTGGAGAAATGAAGTTTGTAACCCTCTCGAATGATAGAGAGGGTCCATTGTTCTGTTGTGATTTGTTCCCATCTGGGAGCAAAGTGAACCAACCTTCCGGGTATGGTGAGAGGTTCTGGTTGTGTTAGAACCAGAAGTGGCAAGTTCCCTAGGAGCAAGTCAAAAACCCCTGAGGGGTTGGAGCCTGCTGAGCTACAGTAGCTGCTGCAGGCTTAGCTCGTGCTTGTTTGGATTGCTGACGCTTAGCAGTATAGCGAGGTTGAGAAGACTGCTGGCCAGTATTTGAAGCAACTCTGGCCTTCTTATAGTAAGGCCTTTTAAAAGACTTTTTCTTAGTAGGAATTGAAGTGGACTTTGAAAGTCTTTCCAAGGTGGCATTTTCAGCATCCATCTGGGTGGCTTTGATTTGCCACTCTTCCCCAAATAAGTTCTCACCTGTACAGGGCAGATTCCGTAAGCCATCTAGAACCCAAGGTTCCAGATCAGAGGCCTGGAGCCAAGCAAGACGTCGGGCTGCAATAGCAATGCCCGAAGCCCTACTGGCTCCCTCAAAGGAATCATATGCTGCCCTATTAGAGAACTTAGAAACCTCTAAGAGTTGTTTCACTAGGGAAAGGAATCCCTGCTTTTTATCCTCAGGGATAAAGGGGGCAAAATGCCGCACCTTTTTGGCAAGTTCCTCTAGGAACATGCCCATATAGAGACTGTAGGAATTAATCCTGGCTATAAGCATACTAGCCTGGAAAATTTTCCTACCAAAAGAGTCCAAAGTCTTACATTCCCGTCCTGGAGGGGTGGAAGAGTGCCTTTTGGTACTCCTAATCTTCTTCATTGCAGACTTCACCACAATAGAGTGGTGGGGCAATTGAGTCTTTTGGAAACCAGGAGAAGGAGGGACCCTATACATGGTGTCCAACCTACGGGAATAAGGAGACAAAGTCAAAGGATTTTCCCAGAAATCCATCAGTTGTTCTTGAAGGATTTCATGGATAGGCAGGGTAACTGCCTCCTTAGGGGCCTTTGAGTATCCCAAAATATCCAGTTTTTTGGATCTGGGTTCCTTTTCAGAGGATGTGGTAATAGAAAGGGCTGTAGCCATATCTAAAACAAAGTCCTGGAAGGACAAATCCTCTGGAGGGGACATTCTCCTTTTAGGAGAAGAGGGCTCCTCAGGTAAGTTGAGTGAAAACTCAGCAGAATCATCAGAGGAGTGAAAATCCTCAGAGGAATCGGTGCTTTCCTCTAACGCACGATACGCGTACCGATCGGTATCGATATCGGGCGTATCGGGTATGGAACCGGTATGGAGCGAAAGCCCATACGGTACCGACTTGCGTTTAGAGGTGGACGGCCTCGATACCGGCATGGCGGACGATACCGGTATCGGGCCCGGAACCGCTGAAAGCGGAACCGATGGCGTTGCAGCTTTAATGAAAGCCATGACGGCCTGCTGCATGGACTGTACAGTATCGCCCATGGACGCCATAGCTGCCTGGATGTCGGTACCGGAGTGACCCGGTACCCCAGAGCAGGCTAACAGGTGATCTGTCGAGGCCGTAGCATCGATATCAACCTGAGACCCCTGAATTGGCGTTTTTGGAAGTTGGACTTCCCGCCGGGGTTGTTTGGCTGGGGCAGGGTCCTCAAGTTCTAAGCTAAGAGCCTCTCGATGCTTTGAAGGAGATTTGCTCTTTGGGGACTTGCCCACAGAAGGTTTGGTTACCTGAGATCCATCCGGAGAAGAAGACCTGGATGACTGTGATGCTGTATTCTCTGAAGCAAACAGCACATGGAATTTGTTGGCCCGGTTCTGCAGCCCACGTTTAGACATGTGGGAGCAAGATGGGCAGTCCGGTATGGAATGGTCAGGCCCCAAACATTTCAGACACCATTCATGGGTGTCTGTGACTGAAATAACAGCATTACATTTGGTACACTTCTTAAATCCAGGGGCTGGCTTCTCCATGAGGAGAAATTGAGTAGGCCGAGAGGCCTCTCTGAAGTGACCAAAAAGCTAAAAAATAAGAAAAAAGAATTATAATTTTTAAAGAAAGAAAGAAAAGACCGGCGATACCGGTATCGGTATGGGGAAGGCAGGTACGCGGTCTAAAGAAACAAATAAAATAACAATTTCTTCAGCGGTGACAGGAACACGACCTGCTGGCTCCGCGGAAAAAGAGAAACTGAGGAGAGCTGTTCAGGAAGGCGGGAAGGCAGTGCGCATGTGCAGTGGGAGGTCCCAAAAGCTTCTATTCTAAGAAGCTGGGGAGCTTTCCCGCACGGGCTCCGTCGGTACCGACGTACCCATATGTGAGGACTTATTCCTGCTTGTTCCTGGAGATCTGGTTAAAAGATAGAAAGCAGAGGGTAGGGCTAAATGGCCAATTTTCCCAATGGAGAAAGGTGAATAGTGGTGTACCCCAGGGATCTGTGCTGGGTCCGCTGCTTTTTGACATATTCATAAATGACCTGGAAAGTGGAATAACGAGTGAGGTTATCAAATTTGCAGATGACACAAAACTATTTAAAACCCAAGAGGATTGTGGAAAATTGCAAGAGGATCTTGATAAATTGGAAGACTGGACATCAAAATGGCAGATGAAATTTAATGTGGACAAGTGCAAGGTTATGCACCTAGGGAAGAACAACCCAAACTATGGTTACACGATGCAAGGTTCTACATTAGGAACCACCACCCAGGAAAAAGATTTAGGCGTCATTGTGGATACCATGTTAAAACCCTCGGCCCAGTGTGCAGCGGCGGCCAAGAGAGCAAATAGAATGCAAGGTATGATAAGGAAAGGAATGGAAAATAAAAGAAAAGATATTATAATGCCTCTATATCGTTCCATGGTGAGACCGCACCTTGAATATTATGTGCAATTCTGGTCGCCGTATCTTAAAAAGGATATAGCGATTTTAGAAAAGGTTCAGAGAAGAGCCACCAAAATGGTAAAGGGGATGGAAGGATACTCCTATGAAGAAAGGCTGAAAAGGTTAGGGCTCTTTAACCTGGAAAAGAGACGGCTGAGGGGAGATATGATAGAAGTCTATAAATTAATGAACAGAGTGGAACGGGTAAACATAGATCGATTGTTTACCTTATCAGAATATAGAAAGACTAGGGGACATGCAATGAAGCTACAGGGTAAACTATTTAAGACTAATAAAAGAAAATATTTTTTCACTCAACGTGTAATCAAACTCTGGAATTTGTTACCAGAGGATGTAGTAAAGGCTGTTAATGTAGCTGGGTTTAAAAAAGGTTTGGAGAAGTTCCTGGAGGAAAGGTCCATAAACCATTATTAAGAAGGGACCCAGGATATCAATGCTTGAACCAATACAAGCATTGTGGAACCTGTGTCCCTTGGGGAAACTGCTAGGTACATATGACCTAGACTGGCCACTGTTGGAAACAGAATACTGGGCTTGATGGACCTTGGTCTGACCCAGTATGGCATATCTTATGTTCTTAGAGGCGGGCACTGGAGACCACATGGACGGTGGAGGCCAAATGCCCAAGAAGATGACCGTGCCGACACAGTGTGGTGGCATTGCACCTCTGTGGCTAGGGCTTTGAGGCAGTCCACCCTGTACAGGAGGAGAAAGTCCCCGGCCTGGAGGGTGTCTAAGCGAGCCTCTATGAGCTCCAAGTCCTGTGTTGGAGTGAGGTGGTATTTTGGGTGATTTATCACGAACCCCAAATGTTGCAGGACCTTGATTGTGCAGCCTGTGGTCTGTAACACCTCTGAGGCAGTGTCTCCTTTTACTAGACAGTCATTTCTCAAGTCCAGGTTAGGCTTTAGTCCTCCTGTTCTTTCTGTGGACCAGAAAGTACCTGGAGTAGAACCCCTTTCCTTTCAGGTGATGTGGTACGGGCTCCACAGGAGCAGGGCCTGTTGCAGGGGAGTCCGAGGAGGCTCCCCGGGAAAGAAGGGTGGAGACGATTGGTCCAGGTGGAGGCAATCCTCCCTGAAAACCTGAAGTGTCCATGAGTCGATGGTGATAGAAGCCCACCGACGGGAAAATGAACCTGTTGGTAACCGATCTTCCAGTGGAAGAGAAGCTATACTGTGAGATTGAAAACCCAGACCCAGACTAGGCTGGGGCTGGTATCTGGGGCGCTTGGACTTGTGCCGGCCCTGACCCGTTCCCTTGCCTTGGTGACCCTGCTGAGCGGTCTGGGAAGCTGGGTATGAGAGGCAGCCTTGATAAGGTTTGCCTTTTCTGTGAAAGGGAGGTTTTTTCCCCTGGTGGTTTCTTCCTTGAAAGAGTGGAGGTCTTCATTGAGAGCCGAGTCCAGGTGACACACTCAGTCTCGATCTCGACCGCCTTGTCCTCCATCGGTTTGCTGAAGAGTTGATCCCCGAGGCAAGGGACGTTGAGGAGCTTCTCCTAGACCCATTGTTCGAGGTCCGATGTTTAGAGCCAGGCTTGGTGTCCGGCGCAGATGTTGGTGGCAGCTACCCTCACGCTGCACTCGAAGCCGTCGTAGGCCACTCGAGATAGCGTACTCACCTGTAACAGGTGTTCTCCAGAGACAGCAGAAATCAGTCCTCACTTATGGATGATGTCGGCACCGACGGAGCCCGTGCGGAGCAATTCCCCAGCTTTCAAAGAAAGCCTTTGGATTGCTGCCACGCATGCCATCTTGCTCAGTCGGGCCCTTTAGTGCGAGCCTTACTAAGCAGATGGTAAGGGAAGGACAAAAATCCAGCAACTCATCAAGGGAGGTGGGAGGGTAATGAGGACCGATTCTTGCTGTCCCTGGAGAACACCTGTTACAGGTGAGTAACTACACTTTCTGCAGCAACAAGCAGGAAGTCAGTCCTCACTTATGGGACTCCCCAGCTACAGGCTACCGAACCTGTAACCAAAAAAAAAAGAAAAATGCCTCTGCGAGGTCGTGAGCAAAAGCCAATGCCCAAAGGAACCAGAGTCCTCTGGTCCTCGAGGCGAAGCCCTTGGTAGCCATGAAGAAGGGTCGGAAGGCAGGAGTTGCTTATACCTCGAACAAGTTACGGAGTACAGCCTGGCTGAAGGCGCTGTCCAGGCGGGACTCCCTCTCCAGGCAGTAGTGGGCAGCGAAGGTATTCGTGGAAGACCAGGTCGCCACCTGGCAGATGTCCATCAGGGGCACGGAGCGCAGTGAGGACACCAAAGCCGCTTTGGCCCGAACCCTGTGCACGGTGACTCGATGATCTAACGGGGCACCTGCCTTCATATGAGTGAAAGCGATGCAGTCCGCCACCCAAACCGAGAGGGTGCATTGGTAACTACCTGTCCCGGTCGATTGGGATCGTAGGTCACAAAGAGCCGGCCAGACATGTGATGAGTCTGGGTGTGCTGCAAGTATAAAGCGAAAGCCCTTCTGCAGTCGAGGTGTGAAGAGCCGCCGATGCCTGGTCAGCGTGGGGTCTCGAGAAGAAAGTCAGCAGGACTATCTCCTGATTGAGATGGAAATCAGAGACAACTTTAGGCAGGAATTTGGGGTGGGTACAGAGGACCACCCTATTCCGATAGAACCTGGTGTAAGGGGCATCAGCCATGAGGGCCTGCAGCTCACTGACTCGGCGGGCCGAGGTCAGCACCACAGGAAGGCCACTTCCAGGACAGGTGCTGGAGCGAGCACAACGCCATTGGCTCGAAGGTAAGACAGGTGAGCTGTAGGAGCACCACATTCAGGTCCCATTCCGCTGGGGGGAGTTCGAATGGGCAGCTTGGATAGCAAAAGACCCAGCAATAAAGCGGGAGACTAATGGCTGCCCCGAGAAGGGTTTTCCCTTGACGGGGAGGTGGTTCACCAAGATGGCGCTCAAGTGCACCCTGACGGAGTTTGACTTCAGACCTTCCCTCGAGAGATGGAGGAGGTACTGGAGGATCCTTCTAATGGGAAATAAGAATGGGTCGCCACTTGAAGACATAGGCCTGTCTAGTGGAGTCCTTTCTCGAGGAAAAGAGGACCTCCTCGACCTCCTCCGGAAGATCCAGTGAGGCTAGGGAAACCCGTTCAGCCGCCAGGCCATAAGGGATAAGGAGGCTAGGTTCGGGTGCTGCACCCGCCTCTCCTCCTGTGTTAGCAGACCCGGGGTAGAGCCCAGGGGAACAGGAGGCTCAGTCTACAGCCGGAGCAGAAGCGGGAACCAGGGCTGCCAAGACCACAAGGGGGCTACGAGGATCAACGATGAACAATCCCGCTGAGCCTTGAAGAGGGTTCTCACAATGAGAGGGATGGGAGGGAATGCATAGAGTAGGCTGGATGACCAGTCCAGAAGGAATGCACCCGGCCTCTCCCTGCTTGGGCACGGTACTGGGCCACTACAGCGGGGGAGCTGCGCGTTCTGGGGACTGGCGAAGAGGTCTATCGCTGGCGTTCCCCAGCGAAGGAACAGCCAGCCTCTTGCCACCCCTGGATCCAGCCGCCATTTGTGAGGTCGAAGGATCCTGCTGAGCCTGTCTGCCAGGACATTCTCCTGACCCGGAAGGTAGGTCACCTTCAGGGGCATCCCCCGGATGGCGAAGGAGCACAGGAGGACCGCTTCCTGGCAGAGGGTGCGTGATCCTGTGCCTCCCTCCTTGTTGACAGAACATCGCCACGCGGTTGTCGATCTGCATGAGTACCGACCTCCCCTTGATGTGGTCCTCGAAGGCCCTAGGGCCCACCGAATTGCCCAGAGTTCAAGCAAGTTTATCTGCAGCCGAGACTCCTCGGGTGACCACTACCCCTGCATGCACAGTGGTCCGCAGTGGGCTCCCCACCCTAACAGGGAAGCATCTGTAGTCAGCACCGCCTCGTGCTGTGGGGCTTGGAAGGGCAACCCCCGGAGGAGGTTGCAGGGGTTTTTCCACCAGCTCAGGGACAAGCGAAGGTCAGGAAGGACATTGACGGGGTCCCTGAGGTGACCGATGGACAGGCTCCATTGGGCGCTGAGGCACCACAGAGCTGTCCGCATGTGCAGGTGGACATGAGGGACAACATGTACGGTAGAGGCCATGTGGCCCAGGAGGCGTAGCATAGTCCGAGCTGTGACTCGGGGGATGCTTTGTACCTGAGTCGCCAGTGCCCGGAGGCGGTCGTGCGATCTGCTGGCAAGGTGTGCCCCGATAAACTCAAGTGCTTGCACCGGCTCGAGGTGAGACTTTGGGTAGTTGACCAAGAACCCCAAGCCTTCCAACAGAAGGATTGTGTGTGATGTTGCTCGCTGGGTTTCCTCGACCGAGGATCCTGAACCGAGCCAGTCGTCGAGGTAGGGAAAGACCGGGCACACCCTGACGCCTGAGATAGGTGGCGACCGCGGAGAGGCATTTCGTGAAGACTCGAGGGGCGGATGCAAAGCCGAAGGGGAGCACCCTGTCCTGGAAGTGCTCTCCCCACACCCTGAAGCGCAGTTATTGCCTGTGCTGGGGGTGGATTAAAATGTGGGCATAAGTGTCCATTAGATTCAAGGAGCATAGCCAGTCACCCTGCCGAAGGAAGGGTAGCAGAACACCAAGGGATAACATCTTGAACTTCTCCCGCACCAAAAACTTGTTCAATTTTCAGATGTCGAGGATGGACCACAGACCCCCCCCCCCGGTGTCTTTGGAACGAGGAAGTACCGGAAATAGAAGCCCTGACCTCAAAGGTGCGGAGGGACCTTCTCAACTGCCCTTTGGGCAAGAAGAGAGAGTAGCTCCTGCTGCAGCAAAACCTGGTGCGCGGGGAGTCGAGGAGGCTCTGCTGGGGAGAAGGGAGGAGGAAGCCTGTCGAAGCAAAGGCGCTAGCCGTCTCGGAAGACCTGGAGAACCCAGGTATCCGAGGTGATGGAAGCCCACAAAGGGGCGAAAGAAGACAGGGGCCCCCCCCACTGGCTGCTGCGTTGCCGGAGGGTGAGAGGCTATGCCCCATAGCATGAAAACCCCTGTGCGGGTTGTGGTGGAGCCGGGGTTTGGGCTTTTGGCCCTTTCAGCTTGGGATAGCCGGACTTACCCTGCGCCGGAGTGGCCGGCATGGGGGTAGTCGAGTACGGTGGGTAGCTACAGTACTGAAGGCCCTTCCTCAGAAAGAAAGGCTTTTTGGCCTTTTGCTTTTTCCAGGGCAGAGTTAAGGTCTTGCGCGAGAGACAGGTTCTAGTGACGAACTCTGTCTCTATCTCCGCGGCCTTATCCTCCATTGGCTTGACGAAGAGCTGCTCGTCGAGGCAGGGGACATCAGGAGCTTTTCCTGCACCCACTGCTCCAAATTAGACGATTGGAACCATGCCTGGCGGCAGATCCCGATGCCCGCGGCCACCACCCGAGCCGATGACTCGAATCCATTGTAGGCAACTCGGGAGAGGTACTTTGAGCAGTCTGCGATGGTCTTCAACAGAGTACTAAACCTATTGAGGGGCTCGCCCTCGAAGAAACCTCTGAGCTCCTTGGTTAAGTCATGCAAGAACATACCCATGTATAGTTGGTATGCTTGAATGTGACAAGATAGCATGGAGCCTTGGTAGGGCTTGCGGACCAGGGCATCAAGGGCTCTCGACTCTTGGCCCAGAGGAACAGACGTGTGTGATTTCGGGCTCTTCTGTGTCCTCATGGCCGACTCCACCACTATAGAGGTGTGGGGAAGTTGGGTCTTTCTCAGCCCCGGGCCATGCTGTACCTTGTACATAGTATCAAGGCGCTTGCTCACGATGGGGACCAAGGCGGGTGCTTCCCACATGCGGAGCAGCAGCCAAGACAGAATGGAAGGACCGGAACAGTGAGAGATTCCCTAGGCAGAGAATCGTACTGAAGAATGTCAAGTTTTTCAGCTCCAGGGTTCTCCTCGGCCTGAGTGGCCAGGTTAAGAGCCCTGCCATATCCCAGACGAACACCAGGAAGGAGATGTCCTTGGGTGGCGAGCACTGCTGGAATGCAGATGGGGAGAGGTCTGACGGAAGGTCCTAGTGGGTACGCGAGGTGTCCCATCGGACGCCCAATCCGAGAACTCGGTTGAAGAATCCAAGCCGGGCAGATCGCCCTGTCCAGCAGCTGGGGCCTGTTTAGAGCCAGAGGCCCTGGAAGATCTCACCACTGAGGAATGGGAGGGCGAGCGAGACCGACATCGAGGACCCTCATGAGGCCCTTGGCTCTCGGGGGTTTCCTGGATGGATTTCGGTATCCCACGCGAGGGACCCATGGTCTCTGGGTGCAAGTCAGTGAAGCTGGTTGTGAGCGCCTGCTGGGAAGCGATGAACGCAGAAACGCTGCATTCTAGCACCAGCATGCAGGACTCCCATGCAAGCATGCGGCCCTGCAACGCCAACCCTGGGGTCACCGGGTCGGGTGTCGAGGAGGTCCTCACCGGAACGGCTCTCAGGAGATTGAGCACCTTGCCGGAAGCCTCCGCATCTGTGAGAAGTACCTTGCGAGGCTGTTCCTTATCCAACTCTCGGGAACGCCGAAGAGGGCTAAGCGACTGAGCGTGGGAACGCTTGCGCTTGTCAAGAGCCCCCGACAGCGACTTAGGCCTTCTTCTTCTTGTGCCACTCCACCTCAGGGGATCCCTGGTCAGAGTGCCGCCGAGAGCGTGGTGCCGAAGTGGGGGACCCCACTGGGGGAAAGATGACCGAGGGCGCCACCGGAGATTCCAAGGTGGCCTTCTGAAAAATGTCTTCAGACTTCTGGTTACGACTGAGCAGGGCCTTAGAGGACATTTTCTTACAGAGCGAACAGAGCTCCGGATCATGATCAGCTCCGAGGCACCGCAGACAACAGTCGTGAGTGTCTGCAAGTGACATGTTCCTAGAGCATCTATCGCATTTTTTGAGGCCGGTGGCCATAGGGGCAAAAATGACCCCCGCAAGGTCGAAGACTTACGCGGCCAGCGGTTAGGGAAAGAAAAGGGCGCGAAGCCCGTTGGCAAAAAAGGTGAAGCAAAAAACTGTCTCCTAACAGCTCTAAGAAGGTAGAGCAAGGGAAGGATGGGTGGAGGACCGGTGCAACCAGAAAATAGAAGGCCAGCAGGCCAAAAACGAAAGACGTTTTCCGAGGGACAAGGACATGCGTCTGAAGGGCTCCACGAAAAAAGGGAGACTGTGCAAGATGGCACCCTTGGGCAGGAAGAGGACCACGCATGCGTGGCAACAATCCCAAAGGCTTTCTTTGAAAGCTGGAGAATTGCTCTGTGCAGGCTCTGTCAGTGCCAACGTCACCCATAAGTGAGGACTGACTTCCTGCTTGTTCCTGGAGAAAAGTATTTCTAGCAGTCCCCGACAGACTTCGTAAGGGTCTGGAAGCATTGAAGGTGGTCTCCATCGAGGTGAGACGTGAAGCCTCAGAGTTCCGTAGTGACATCTCGGAGGAACATGCCAATGTACAGTTGGGTAAGTCTGTATGCAGCACGCCAGCATCGAGCCCTTGATAACATTTCTGCCTTCCTGAATCCCGGTCCTTGCTGGACCCGGTACATGGTGTCCAGACGATGGCTGATTTTCGGCACCAATGCCGGTATTTCACACATCCGGAGAAGAAGCCGACTGAGGATGGAGGGGGTGGAGACCGTAAGGGTCTCCCTTATGTGGTGCCTCGTACTGGAAGATGTCGAGAGTCCTCCTCCAACTCAGTGGTGAGGGAGAGAGACCTCGCCATGTCCCGGACAAACTCAAGGAATGAGGTTTGCTTGGGTGGAGACTGGTCTGAAGGGGGATCACAGAAGGTACGAGTCTCCAGGGATGTCTCGACGTCGGACTCCCAGTCTGAGTAGTCCAATGAAAACTCGAGGCCTGACGGCTCTAGAGGTGTCGCCAGCTCCAGTCTTCAATGTCTGAAGGCTGAGGCTTGTCCAGAGCCAGAGGACCTCGCCTGAGAAGACCTAGCCCCTGAGGATCGGGAATGGAATCGGGACTCTCGCCGAGGATCCGCACGAGGTATCTGGCTCTCAGGGATCACTTTGGCAGCCTAGGTAGTCCTCAGCATAGAGATCCCTGTGGTCTCGGCACGAGCACCGGTGGGGCCAGGCATCGACGCCTGTGGCAAGGCAATGAACGCAGAAATGCTGCGTTCCAGGGCTAGCATTCTGGTTTCCCACTCAGGGGTAGCAGCCAGGGTCACTAGGTTGGGTGTCGAGGAGGAGAGGGGGCCCTCAATTGGATGGCCTTCAGGAAACCAGAATCCACTGCCCAAGGCCTTGACGTCGGTCCTGGGTACCTTTCGCAGTTGCTCCTGCTCCGACTCCTCGGCTGCTCGTCGGGGGGGCTGAGGGACTGCACACGGGATTTGCCATGCTTGTCCGCCTCCCAGGACAAGGCCCTTGGAGGTCTTCTTTTTATGCTCTTACTCCGGGGACCCTTGCTTGGAGTGTCTGTGAGCCCACTTGGGAACAGTGAGGGCTTTATGCAACTCCAAGGATCCGTGCGGGCCTTAGAGCACGAGGCTACCGGTGATACTGGGGTTGAATCTGCCCTGTGGAAGATGTCGTCCTGCTTCTGCCTTGGTGGACATCTTTTTACACAGGGAGCACTCCTCTGGGTTGCAGCTGGCGCCCAAACACTGGAGGCGACAATTGTCTGTGTTGGTGAGGGACAGGTTTTTGACGTACCAATCACACTTCTTGAAACCAGTGGCCATTGGGGCAAAAAGGACCCCAGCAAGGTTGAAGACCCTTGACACGGCCAGTGGCTGAAAAAAAGGTGTGAAAGCGCGGGGATGGAAAAAATGTAACAAGGTCTCGAGGCCCGATGCCAGGGTAGCGGGACTCGAAGACGAAAAAGTATCCAGTGCTCCCCAGAGAATGGCACAAAAATGCACGAGAAGATCAATTTTTTTCCAGGGGGACAAGACGAACACCTGTTGGGGTCTGCAGAAAAAAGGAGACTGAGTAAAGATGGCACCCTTGGACGGGAAGGGGACCACACATGCGTGGTAGCATCTTCCAAAGGCTTTCTTTGGAAGCTGGGGAGATGCTTCCGGCAAGGGCTCCGTCGGCGTTGACGTCACTCATATGTGAGGACTGACTTCCTGCTTGTTCTTGAAGAAAGTGTGGTGATGCTTCCTCTGACCTGTGACTTGCACATTTTCATCCAACAAGTTCCACTGCTTTAACATTTATTTATTTTATTTATTTATTTAGTATACATTTGTATACCGCTACTTCCAGCGATCAGCAGCGGTTTTGATTACAGATTGGAAATTGTCAAATCATGACAGGAAATTTTTTGAGGTATAAACACATTGATTAGACAGGAAAGCACAGCACACAGAGAACTATTTTACAGGGAACATGGACGTCAAGAGCTTGGCATTGGACTTGGTGAGGCCAAGATCTCTGACCAAGTCATTGATGTCATTTTGGTTTGGGTAGTAAGGGTTTCTCTCCTCAGTTCCACCTCTGATAATGTAATCTAGATCTGCAACATCATCTTCATTTTGTGAAATGCTACTTTCTTCTGAAGACAGTTGCTTTCTCTGCAGAGGAGCGAGTAAGGAAGCTCTGGGCAGTGTGGCAATGGATGAAAGAATGTTTGGCTACATGACAGAAGGAGCATTCTTGCCAGTCTGATGTCTGGAAGGATCCGCCATGCAGAAGTAGCAATTGCTCAAGTGGTCAAGTAGGTTCCCACCAAATTCTTGGGATAGCGAACTTCATGACTCTCTTTTCCCCTCTGTACCACCCTGCCAAAGGAAAAATAAAAATGTGAAAATAAAAAATTATATATAGTTATGATAAAATTAATTTAAATAATGTGCTTGCTAAATATTTCATACATTATGCAAAAATTCAGTAACAATAAAGATAACATAAAACACCAGAGTCTAAGCCAGCTTCATTTGTCCATCTTACCTTCCAGAGTTTTCTTGCAGTGCTCGCAAGTGAAATGAGGAGCCCAGGGTTTGTCCTGATTCCCCAACAGGCATGCTGAAATATGCCTTATAAGCTTCACACATCTTGGCAGATGCTTCCACGGAGTACTTTTTCGCTCTTGTCTTGATAAAATCGCCACAGACATAGCAAAATGTGACGGCTGGATGCTTACAATCTCTTGATGCCATGTCAGTCCACTTAAAAAGCTAGAATGAAAATAAACTGGAAAGCTTAAGACACGTGTTGTTCTTGCTCGCTCCTAGTTTCCAGTCGGTAAGGAGGCTGCTGAACGATTGTGCTCATTCCGTGCAAATCCGCTGTTTATATAGACGCAAGGCAGAAGTGACGTTATAACGGTCACCAAAAGGCTTTTATTTAAAAGTTCTCAAAAATTATACAAAGTTCCAAAGTTTTGCAAAGTTCTAGAAAGCTCTAGAAAGTTCTAGAATTTTCCAAAATGTATTCCACGTTTACTTGGCACTAAATTTATCTAGAATGCCCTGCAAAATAGGTAATTTTCAAAAATATCACTCTCCTGGTCCCAAAAGCAATGTTTGTGGGCCATAATTGCCACTGCCATGATTTTGAGACATAAGATATCGAAAAACAACACTTATTACCCAGGAAAAAGAAAAAAAAGGTAAAAATGTATTACACAGTGTTATTTATATTACCTGTGAGTTATACTTGAAGTAAAGACAATCCAGGTGACTGGTATTTGGGACTCAAAAATGTTATTTGGAAAAACAAACATTATTAGAAAGCATCTTATAGATCAGCATCTGCTGTAACTCTCCAGTTATTATCAGCACAGATTTGGGAATGTTCATTTATTAATATACCAGATTTATCTAACAGAGATTTAAAGGTAAGCATTTTCTAGTTGCACTAATTTTCAAGCAGAAATATACAGTAAGAAATACACGAGTAAGCAAGCCTGTAGGAAACAGAAGACTATGAACCCAGTTCAAAGAGCTTCTTCCATTTAGGCTGATGTAGCAGGAAGTATAGCAGGGACAGTGCACACAGCCTCTGGGAGAGAGCTTCATGCGTATAAATCTGCAGGTCTTGAAAAGGGATGTGTCTGTGTGTGTCAATCAATCAATGTGTGCCTTCGAGTCAGTCCTGACTCCTGGCGACCCAGAAGCTCCTGGGTTTTCTTGGCGGTGTCACTGGAAGTAGATTGCCAGGCCTTTCTTCAGAGGCAATGGAGGGTTAAGTGACTTGCCCAAGGCCAAAAGGAGTGCTAGTGGGAATCAAACCCTGGTTGCTTGGTTACCAAGCCAGTGTTCTAACCACCAGGCTACTCCTCCACTCCGTCTGTGTGTGTAAGCATTTCAGATTCATTACAGGGCCACACATCTATCATGTTTGTTAGCTGCATTCATAGCTCTGCTCACCTGTCCAACTCGAGAAATGTGTGTGTTATTCCATGTGTTGTTATCCACTAGGATAGTTCGATTAGCCATGGCGGTTATTTGATACCCATAATCCCACCATGACATCACTTTTGCATCCTGTAACCAAAGAATAATGGGGCCCTGTTAATTAACCTCAAAAGCAATGGCAGTGTCATACACTTTGTGAATTATCTCTTCCCCCAACATTTAACAGTTTTTTTATACCGCTTTATCATTTAGTCAAAGCAGATTACATTGCAACTTAAACTTGGTAATGTACATTAAACAGGGACATTGATAACTTGGATTCTTCTGAGGCAATGGAGGGTTAAGTGACATTTACTAAATACTCTTGTCTAATGCAATCTTTCTCAAACTGAAAGGCATAAGTGACACAAAGTGAAAGCCTAGTTGCCCACAGAAAAATAGCCAGTGATGTAGTCGGTAATATCTATGAAATACTAAAGAGAAGCAAAATTTGTGATAAAGTGACACAAACATAGGCATGCATATGTGTGTATGCAGGGAGAAGTCTGACAGTAAAAGTGGTACACTTCATTTTTCCCATTGCTGCTTTTTAAGAAAGCATGTCTCATGGTGGAGGGGCTGCTGTGTGTGTTAGTAAGTCACTGAGCAAACTATGAGGGTTGCTCAGAAAGTAATGCCCCACATGTTTTTTCTCAGTCCAGAATGAAGATAGAGGTGTGAAACTGAAAGGGTAGTAACTTGGAACTTCAAAGGACACACGTGTGTAATTTTACAGTCGTCCGACAAATAGCGAGGCGGTAGTGATCCTTCAAATGGCGTCTGTGAGTGACACACGGTACAAACAACAAGCTGTAATTGAATTCTTGGTGGAGGATAAAGAAAGTGTGAGAAACATTCACAAACAGTTGTGTGCTGTGTATGGAAGTTCTGCGGTAGATAGGAGCACCACTGGACGATGGGTGAAGAGAGTAAAGGCTTCAGGAAGTGGTAAAACGGAAATGGAAGATCGGCCGCGGTCTGGGCGTCCTGCCTCAGCCACCAGTCCAGACAAGCTGCAGCGCGTTGATGACATTATTGGACATTGATGGTGTAATTCTGGTGGATGTGCTTGAGAGAGGTGAAACAACCAATTCAGACAGGTACATCAAAACCCTTCAAAAACTGAAATGGCATTACTTGCGAGTGCGGCCTAACAGTAATCCAGGAGACATGTTGCTTCAACATGATAATGCTCGCCCTCACACAAGCCTCCAAACCCAAGAGGCAATCGCTAAATATGGTTGGATAGTGCTCCCCCACCCACCCTACAGTCCTGATCTGGCACCATCAGATTTTCATCTATTTGGACCACTAAAGGATGGCCTGGTGGAACAATGTTTGAAGATTATGTGAGCGTAATTCGTGCTATAAAAAAATGGCTCGTTGTTTGTACCGTGTGTCACTCACAGACGCCATTTGAAGGATCACTACCGCCTCGCTATTTGTCGGACGACTGTAAAATCACACGTGTCCTTTGAAGTTCCAAGTTACTACCGTTTCAATTTCATACCTCTATCTTCATTCTGGACTGAGAAAAAACATGTGCGGCATTACTTTCTGAGCAACCCTCGTATTTTTTTCTGACCATAAGCTTCTGCTGTTGCCACTCTCACAGGTAAGCAGCTTTGCTTTCTTCATAGACAGGGACTAAAACTAGCTTGAAGTCCCCTTACTATACTCTTCATGGGGCAACCTGCACAAAAAGGGCATGAAGGCGTTGCACAAATATCTTGAACTACCAGTGAAAAGGCATGAGCTAAAATTTAAAACATTTTTTTTAGAAAAGACTAGCCAAATTTAATATCATATATGAAATTGGTCTTCTTACGAACGTACTACCTCTCGGTATAACTGCAAAAACACGTTCAATGAAACAAATTCAAAGGAATGTATCTTAAAAATAACAGTCTCTCTTCTCCTTGTTCACCAATATAAATTACTTTAAAATTTTCTGCCCGGAGGTCTCAGAATAGCACCTATTCCCTGGACAAACTGTCTGCAAAGGAATATGTGTGCTGTGTCACATCAACGACCTCCGCAATGGCATACTAAACAGCTAGCGGGTATGGCAAAAACGGTCAAAATTCACCGGGGTTTCTTCAAACCTGATTTTGCTTACAATTGTAGTTTATATATCAAATAGTATCTAATGTACCCCTCTCTAACTTTCAAATGCCTTCCACAAAGCTGAAAATCTCTTCTATCATATTCAATGATCCCTATTACTCAGTAATCCCGACGCTTCCCTTCAGCGCCTTTGAGCGTTTCTCCAATTCGGGTTCTTCAGGGGATCTGTTAAGGATCCTGTGAACAAAACGAATACAACAAGAGATCATTCCCTGTATAACTCTTGCAATAATAAATTGTAAACTCCACACATCAAGCCAAAGCCAGAAAACAACGGTACTTACAAAAATGCTGCCCGCATCTAATACAAAACTTCTCCTCTTTGCACAAATGTATCATGTCTCACAGTAACAAAAAAGACGCCGCGCATGCGGTCTGAAACTAACTAGTGGTATTTAAAAGTGCTTACGTCAACGTGACGCGGACTGGCTCCTCCTGCTACGGTATAACACCTAATCCCCTTGCTAACTCCCATACTTATAAACAAGCCGACCATTCTATCATGGCATTTAATCCATTTGGTATCACAGTATCCAAATTATAAATCCATCGTTGTTCCCTCTGGACTAAAGCCTGATCATGAGTTTTACCTCCTCCACCGTGTTCCACCTGATCAATACAGAAACATAACAACTGTTCGAAACTGTGTGCCTTCTCAAGGCAGTGCTGAACTATGGGGGCTGCCACTATTCTGCAACGCAATCGGCTCCTATGTTCCCGCATCCGCACCCGAAAGGTGCAGAGTGTTTTGCCTACATAAAAAATGTTACATGGGCATTGTATGATATAAACTACCCCTGTAGAGTCACAAGACGTACAAGATGATATACTATAATCCGAGAATGACAACGAAACGACGTTGTGTCCAAAGTTATTGTGCAAATGTCACATGCTCCACAACGTCTATGGCCCTTCATTCTTATATCTCTTTCTAATGTAGGAAGGACTGCCGGACTCAGATGTTCCTTCAAATTGCGGTGTCGTTGCCAAACGCACCGCAATTTCTTCCCTGCCAGTCCCGGTATAGTGCTCAAGACATTTTGATGTTTCCGCAAACTTCGCTGAATCCCTGGACTCAACGGAGAAAACTTCGTGATCAAATTCACATTCTCTACATCCGCACGGGTCCCACGATTCGACGAAATGAACAGCAATTCTCTGTTGTTGTATAAAGCCCTCCTATATGCGCATTTAACTACTCTAGGGGGGTATCCCCGATCTAAACAATTCCTCGTAAGTAGTCGTGCTTGTGTTTTAAATGCTCCATCAGTAGAACAATTCCTGCGGACACGGAGATATTGTGAGAAGGGGAGACCCTCTTTTAATGATCGGGGATGGGCACGGGAGTAATGAAGAAGCGTATTTCGATCAGTGGGTTTCCGAAATAGGGACGTATCCCAACATCCCCGTCCTCTGGTGATGTTGACATCTAAATAGGCTATGGTATTATGATGATAAGCAGACGTGAATTTAATATTCTCGTCCAACTGATTAACCCATTGAAAGAATGTAAGTAATGTAGTTTCTGGTCTACGCCAGAGTGCAAAAACGTCATCAATATACCTCTTCCAGATAATGATATTAGACGCGAAAGGATAATCAATTAATCATCGGCCCTCAAAGGTCGCCATGTACAGGTTCGCCACTGAAGGGGCACATGAAGCACCCATGGCTACTCCAGCTATTTGTTTAAACAAATCGCCCTCAAAAGAAAAGTAATTGTTGTAAATAGCTAAATGTGCCAGATCCATCACAAATTCAAGCATGCAATCTGAAAGATCTCCTCTTGTCAATAATGACGCCCTCACTACTTCCAAAGCCGCCTGTTGGGGAATATTTGTATATAGTGAAGTGATATCCATCGTGACCAAAAAAACTTCAGAATCATCTGCCCACCTGTCTAACTCTCGTAACTCACACAGAAAATTTGTAGTATCTCGTAAATATGCCGGGATTTTAACTAGCAGTGGCCGCAAAAAGGAATCCACAAAGGTGGACAGTGGCTCAAGCAAACTGCCCCTTGTTGATACTATAGGTCTCCCGGGGGTATTAACTAAATCCTTATGTATTTTTGGCACAAGATAGAACCGAGCCACTGAAGGGGAGACAACATTAAGATAGTTAAATTCCTTTCTAGAAATCAACTTATTAGATAAAGCTGATGTTGTCAATTCCTTAATGCGGAATTGTAAGGCTGGCCCTAGGTCAAGGGATAATTTCTCATAGGTACTAATATCTCCCAACTGGCGTAATGCCTCATTCATATAGTTCTCCCGTTTCAAGACCACCACCACCCCTCCCTTATCTGCCCATTTAATCACAACGTCAGTGCGTTGTTTCAAAGAGCACAAAGCTTGATATTCAGAGTGGGTAAAAGCATGACATACTGATTTCTGAGAGTGGTACAACTTTTTCACATTAGTTAAAACTAATTGCTTAAAAATTTCCAACCCTGGATGTAAAGGGCCTGGTGGAGACCAGGTGGATTTAAGAGGTAGTGGGACTCGAGGTATCACAATATGTTCCAAATTGCTTTCAATCAATGATGAAGTAGAAGGAGGTTGTTCTGCAAAAAAACATTTTAATGACAATTTCCGTATGAATTTTTCAAAATCCACATGAAACTGGAATGGATCAAAGTATGTCTGGGGAACAAAGGACAATCCTCTGCTTAGTACCTTGATTTCTTGTGGGGATAAGGTGACTCCCGAAATATTGACCACTAAATCAGAATTCACAATGGGTAACTTCTCACTCCTCACTTCTTCCTCGGGGGAAGGCGTTCTCTCGTCTTCACTTGATCTGGCTCTTTCTTTTTCTTGTCTTTGTGTTGATCCTCATTGCCACGATCTAAAAAAGATATACTCCTTCCTGAAGCATTAGAATCAGTAGACGAAGTATCTTCAATAGAATCACTAAACTCCACTCGTTTCTTAGTTCTCTTCATTTTACGTTTCGTATTTAACCATGGATAGACATACACAACTGTGTAATCTGCATGGTCCCTTTTGAGTTTCTTTGTCTTCTTAGCCATTATCTCCTGTGTTACAGTGGACAACTGTTGTTGTAAATCATCCATTTTAGCTTTATAAATCTTATCCTCCTCAGCGGATTTCAAACGTTTTTGAAGGTCCTCTATATCTATAGATAATTTTGAGACATCCTCCTTGACCGTCTCCACAATGATAACCATTAAATCAAGTGAGCATTTGTTTAATATTTTGTTCCACTTGTCAATAAAATCTAACGCTGCAGTGGAGATGCGAGGCTCTTTGTATATTCTAAGACCCCGCGGGATTTGTTGTCGGCTGATGTATTCAACAAGCGACAAACGGTGTAGTTCTGATCGAATCTTTTTCTTCTGTAACAATAATAAAGAATCCCACGTTGCTGTGTCAGACTCTTGCAGCGAAGTCTCCGCTGATGCAAAAGGGGTTTTTTCTTGTACCAATACCGTAGCAGGAGGAGTCAGTCCGCGTCACGTTGACGTAAGCACTTTTAAATACCACTAGTTAGTTTCAGACCGCATGCGCGGCGTCTTTTTTGTTACTGTGAGACATGATACATTTGTGCAAAGAGGAGAAGTTTTGTATTAGATGCGGGCAGCATTTTTGTAAGTACCGTTGTTTTCTGGCTTTGGCTTGATGTGTGGAGTTTACAATTTATTATTGCAAGAGTTATACAGGGAATGATCTCTTGTTGTATTCGTTTTGTTCACAGGATCCTTAACAGATCCCCTGAAGAACCCGAATTGGAGAAACGCTCAAAGGCGCTGAAGGGAAGCGTCGGGATTACTGAGTAATAGGGATCATTGAATATGATAGAAGAGATTTTCAGCTTTGTGGAAGGCATTTGAAAGTTAGAGAGGGGTACATTAGATACTATTTGATATATAAACTACAATTGTAAGCAAAATCAGGTTTGAAGAAACCCCGGTGAATTTTGACAGTTTTTGCCATACCCGCTTGCTGTTTAGTATGCCATTGCGGAGGTCGTTGATGTGACACAGCACACATATTCCTTTGCAGACGGTTTGTCCAGGGAATAGGTGCTATTCTGAGACCTCCGGGCAGAAAATTTTAAAGTAATTTATATTGGTGAACAAGGAGAAGAGAGACTGTTATTTTTAAGATACATTCCTTTGAAATTTAATATCATGGCATGAGCCGTGTCTAAATGATAGCGAAAAGTAAACATATGGACTCTACATATTTTTTTTGAAAGAGGAGAGTGTCAAAGTGCGCTATGGAAGCTGGCAATGTGTGTTTTTATATGACATTTTAAAGATAGGTCTGCTTGATTAAAGCAAAAGCAAACAGTCAGTGATTCAATTCGCAAGTGTATGTTTTGTAACTGAGTTCACAGGGTCTGTTAGGGCCATAAGAAAGACAAAGAGCTGGATAGATTTTTCTTATTTTTTGTTCTTAGTAAAATGACAGAGCATTGTTACAACATCTAAAATATGTAAAACTGATTCTGCTGTATGAGCCTCAGATCTGGGAAAGACCTGGAACAAGCAGCATTCCCACAATTATTCAGACAGCAGTGATATTCAGTCTGGATAACTTTAGAATAGCAAAAAGGCTTTCTTAAAAGTTATCCAGATAGCGGTTAATATTTAAGGGAAGCCAGTCTGCAAACTGTGCAAGTGCCATTCATGAATATCCCCACATAGCCTAATTAAATGCCCCAATATTAACTACGTAGCACTGGGATATTCCGGAGATGGCACAGGGCAGCAACAAAAGTTAGCCAGTCATTAGCAATATTGAGCCGTTAAGCGGATAGTTAAAATGGCTTATTTTAGGCAGAAAAAAGGTTAGCCAGTTTAGCTATCCATCCAGTGGCTCCATATCGATGTTGACTGGATAGCTAAACTTGATATTCAGCACTGCTGGCTGGATATGGCCCTGGCACTGAATATCTGGGCATAACTTAAAGTGGCTACTGCCAGCCGCTTTAAGTGCGCAAGTTGCAGCCACTGAAAATGCTTCCCTTAAGAACATGAGACATGTCATACTGGGTCAGAAAAAGGTCCGCAAGTCTAGCATCTTGTCACTGACGGTGGTTAATCTGGATCACAAGAATCTGGCAGGATCTCATAAAACAGATCTATGGAGGAAGTGACGGCCCCCGAGAAGTATGGAAACATAGAGAGCAGCTCCGTTTCCCCCCTGCATTAAAAGCACTGCAAAGTGATTTTGAGGGCTCCAACAACCTGGCAAATTGAAGCACAAGACATCCCCGATTATCCCCATGGCAGCAAAAGACCGGAGAAAGCAAACGGATTTGAACGCTTTCGTTTGTAGCGCCGGGCAGGGAGATAAGCGTGAGAATAACAAAATGGCGGCCGCAGATAATGTGCAACACAGAACGGGGGCAGAGCGAGCAGACAGAGAAGAGACACAAGGAAGCAGCTCAGACATGGAGGAGGGAGGCCAGCTAACAGCAGCAGAATTTAGATGCTTGAGTAAAGAACTGCAAATGGACCCGCAAACAGTAAGAGCCGATATCTTGTCGCAGCAGATCTCAGAGGAGAAATAGCGGAGCTGGGCCGTAGAATAGAGGACACAGAGCAGCAAGTAGAGGATACAGGAGAAGCAGTGGAAACATTAGAAAAGCAAATGGCATCCCTAAAACATGCTAATGAAGAAATTCAGGATAAGCTAGAGGACCTGGAGAACAGGTCGCGACGCGCTTCTGGGGTATGCCTGAGGAGGAAGCATATACAGACTGTAAAGACACTATTCAAAATATTGTAAACCAGCTCTGGGTCACAGCGCACCTTGGTGAAGCACCGTAAGTGGAATTAGAGACCACAGGGCACTGGGCCCCTCCCCGAATCAACTTACTATAGATATAGTAGCCGGTTCCAAAGTTATGCAGTGAAGGAGCAAGTGGCCACCCAGGCTAGGAAGACCGGCCCCCGAGTTTGGAATCACCATAACATTCAGATATATGAGGATATGGCCCCTGTAACATTAAAGCGTCGGAGAGAACTAAGGGACATTACAAGCAAACTTCGTGAAGCAGGCTGTCAGTACCAATGGCAGTTCCCTTTTGCACTACTGGTCACTAAAGGACGACGCACAGTGCGCGTGCGAACAGCAGAAACACTGGCCTCGCTATGGGACCTGGGCGTAGACTGACTTGACAGCCTGCCAAAACTACCTGATCGGCGGAAATCAATGGTGCGATGGCAGAGAGTGGTCAGGGCCGAGTGCAACAGCAATCTATGGAACATCCAGGCTCATCCAAGACTGCTACTAATGACTGAAAAATCATCCATGGACAAAATTAACTATAAATGGTTTGTTAGAAAGACATAATACATGCTATAGAATCTAGCAAATGGTAGAGTAAAAGGGGGGAATAGTCTGAGAATCAAAGTGGGCATATGGAAATAAGGGGTAATTGCGAATGCCATGTAAGTTGGAGGTCTGAGGAGGGATGAAGAAGAGTGAGCGGCAGGGGGGGGGGGGGAGTGGGATAACTTGGGGACAGATCCTCCTCCAGTAAACTGCTGCCTGGAGATGAACCGGTGGCAGTGAGAAACGACAGAAAGAAGGGGGTGGGAGGATGGGAAAGTGATAGTGGGAAGGGAAAAGGTAGGGGAGGGAAAAGGTAGGGAAGGGAGGACAGAGGGAGGGGGAGGTGGGACAACAAAGCAGGACGGGGTGGTCAGCTAAAGGAAATGATGTCTTTAAAGGTGGGGACTATTAATACAAAGGGCCTAAACTTTCCTAAGAAGAGGCAATTATTATTTAAAGATCTTGCAAGTTTGCGGTGAGATATCGCTTTGTTGCAGGAGATACACCTATGCATATGTGACCATAAGCTGTTGAGAGACCGAGCCTATTCACAGATCTATTGTGCCTCTCACTGAGGATCAGGCAAGAGTGGGGGTTGGGGGGGGGGTTGGGGTGTAGTAAGTCTTATACATCGCAATTTAGATTTTGAATACCAAAAATCATATAAAGATGCCCGAGGCTGCTTATAGCTCTGCAGGTCCTTTTGGGGAGGGGGAGGGAGGGGGACACAGGCCACGATTATAAGCATATATGCCCCCACAGAAGGCCACATCTTTCTATGAGAGATTAGGGCTCGAACTCACCTCCTTTATTAAGGGGAAGGTTATAATGAGGGGCGACCTAAATGTTGCTCTACTCACGAACAGACCAAACAGGGGGGCACTGAAGGGAGAACAAAGGCATAGACAAAAACTGCAGGAGCTGCTGCACCTACGACGCCTGAGCGATGGATGGCGCCTTATGAATCCAAATGCTCAATAGTACTCCTAGTCCCCTGTACACCAAACATATTTTAGCCTGGACTATCTATTTCTAGATTGGAGCTTGTGTGCTGAGATAGAGGAAGCCACCATTGAGCCGGTAACATGGTTTGATCATGGGCCAATATGGCTATCTCTAAGGGGACTAGTAATAAGTGGAGGTCTACATTATTGGCAACTTAACGATAGCTTACTAAGGGATAAGCGCATTGTGACGGCTCTGCAAAAGGATATTGAAGAATACTTTCAACTTAATAACACAGAAGAGGTTAATGTAGATATGCTCTGGGATGGCTTCAAAGCAGTTCTGCAAGGGAAACTGATCATGTGGGCATCCATTAAATGAAAAGAACGGGTAAGTGAATTAGAAATGGGCTACGAAAGAGTAAGCATGCTCGAAGGACGACATGTTCGTCTGGGCACAGCTCAAACAGGGAGGGATTTAGAAGTAGCCCGAATGGAACTAAAGAAAAAGCAGTTGGATACATTAGAATTTCAGATGCAATGCATCAAGCAGCGATACTATGAGGGGGAAATAAAATGGGGAAACTGTTAGCATGTTCCCTTCGAGAACGGCAAGTACAAAACCCTATCTTTCGAATACAGGGACCAAATGAGAATTGGCTGGTAGGGAATGAAGCAGTAAGGCAGGCATTTCAAACATACTATAAGAATAGGGTTGCCAACCTTTTGAAAGAGAAAGCACAGTTACTTACCTGTAACAGGTGATCTCTGGGAACAGCAGGAATAAGTCTTCACATATGGGTACGTCGGTACCGACAGAGCCTGCGCGGGAATGCTCCCCAGCGTCCAAAAAGAAAGCCTTTGGGAGTATCCCATACGCATGCGCACTGCCTTCCCACCCATTAACTTCCCTCTCATCAGTTGAGTTTGTAGCTGAGACCGAAGGAGGGAAGTAGAAAAATGAGAGAGAGAGAGAGAGAGAGAGAGAGAGAGAGAGAACTCCTCCTAGGGGAGGTGGGTGGGTGGGTTGTGAAGACTTATTCCTGCTGTTCCCAGAGATCACCTGTTACAGGTAAGTAACTGTGCTATCTCCAGGAACAAGCAGGAATGAGTCTTCACATATGGGGGCTCCCAAGCTAGAGATGCCTAGAGGAGGTCCCAGCATGTTGCAAATCTAATAGATGGGCCATGCTATTTCCCAGAACCTCAGGCATCCAAGGGATGGAGGGTAGGAGTTGAATTAAAAGGGGTGTGTTGTGGAACAGCTTGACTAAACAAGGCGTCTAAAGGGGAGTCCTTGTGTAGATAATAAATGTTAGTAAAAATTGAATTCCAATTTTCTAATGTGGACCTCACTGAAAAGTATTGCGAAAGTATTTGTTGAGGGTAATATGGGTCTGGTGGTAAGAGCCAGTACATTATCCCCAAAGGAATTACCTCACTGTGAAGTAGAGAAAAATAAATTTTGCAATACAGGGAGAGGTCAGAAGCCTTAATGGCTAGAACTAATCCCAGAAGAAAAAACTGGGGGAGTTTAATGAGGTTGGACTTTGGAGGAGAAGCAAAAGCTTCTGTAGGCCAAGGTTTGAAGCTCTTTGTCCTTGGAGCGGAATAAGGCTCTAGGAAAGAGAGGAGGTAAACCTGACTGGTTTTCAGAAAAAGGATGGGTCTTTAAGACCCCTCTAAGGAAGTGAAAGAAAGAAACATTTGTAGTAGGCGGTGTAGCCTCCAATTTCTTGAAGATCAGTAATGTCTGCCCTAAGTGATGTCACTTAGGATAATGACTTTACATGGACAGCTTCAGATGTACCATAACTGGAAGGTTAATATGTAGTTTCTAATTCCTATAGAAATTGTCTGTCTATTAAAACGCTATGGTATGCTGGAACAGCATTAATATGGACAGTAACAAATCTTTCAGAGTTAGAAATATGTGGTGTTTTTCTTTTGTTCGTTTTTTTATTAAGGTCTTTTAGTCATATGCAATAACCAAATTAATACAGGACAAATTGCCGATATTTAACAAGAAGATGAAATCAATACAGGATAAAGAACAAGCAATTCAGGAAATATCAGTCTATTTGCAGACCACATCATGGGAGTTAGCTGCATACTATATAAAAAGGAAAAACAATTAATAAAGTAACCAAGGCCAAAATGGCCACTTACTAGGAGGAACCAGCATCAATACTACCAGACTCTCTTGAGCCCTACCTATCAAACAAAAATCTTTCCAAATGCGTTACATCAAGGAAAACAAATGAAGCACCTTCAAAAGTAATCAGGCACTTACAAGGAAATCTTAGGAAAAAGGTAGCACCCAATTCCAAGACACGTGGCTTTAAAGATAGAAACTGCCTGCGTCTCAATTGGGTGCTACGTGACACATCTGAGAAGATATTAATTTTCTGACCACAAAATAAAGCTGATTTCACCTTGAAAAAAGCTTTTAAAATACGTTGCTTAACTATAACAGAAGAAAAGGTGACCAGCAAAGTGGAACGAATGTTAATATTATCTGAAGAATCCTCAAGAAAAGCGGTGAGGTTTGCCACATTAGGAACAATCTCATCCAATTCACCATCTGTAGCGTTTATCTTCTTAGTGCCAGAAGGAATATAATACATCTGGACAACCTCAAGAACATCTGATATGGCGAGAATCTCTTTAACATACTTATCAAAAAGAATTTTAGGTGATAGTAAAGAGGTGTAGGGAAAATTCAAAAATCTTAAATTACATGCCCGCATGGAATTCTCAAGCAACTCCAGCTTTGAATGCAAAATCAAGGAATCCTTAATTCCCATCACATTTGTAGATTGAAGTGGGAGCACCTGGGATTCCAGTTTAACAACCGCCTTATCGATCAAAGAAACTTTCTCATCAAGCTGCTGTACAGCAACTGCAGTTTCTTGTGAGAAAGTAGTGAAAGAACCAAAAACAACAGACACTTTAGAATCAATACACTTCAAAGCAGCCCACAGATCTTTTAAAGTAACTTCTGATTCTGAGGGCAGGGCAGGGAGCTCCGAAGAGATACCCAGCGCCACTGACTGAACCGGGGTAGGCAACTTAACCACAATATTATCTCTCATGGTAATCTCAGAGGAGACCCCAGAAATACAAACAGTATCAGTAACAGGGCAGGGAGGAGACGACCTCCCACCAGGGCTCAAAGACGCTCCCTCTGGAGAGGACTGTGCAAGAGGGAGAGAAGCAAAGTGTTTGTCCATAGGGCCTACCGGTTTCACCATTCTGGAATCAGCTGTATGGACTTTGCTCTGTGACTTGGCCTTCCTCTTACCCATATTAACTTAAGAATTAAACCACCCCAAATAAATCTCGCAGGGACAGACCAACCACACACAGCCCTCACTTAGCTACAATTCCACTCTGATCCCACAATACCTCTGTCGATGTGGTGTTGAAGGGGCGTCTAAGGGGTAGGACCTGCCCCTTTAGACACGCCCCTTCAAACACGCCCCACGGCCGCGGAGAACGCTAACTACAATTTTATACAAAAATAAGCCCCCTCCAGCAGCAGGCTGTCCCCGGAGTGCCTGTGATGGTCCCGCAGCACGGCAGAGCAGTCTCAGTACTCCTCCAGCCCTCAACAGGGCACAGACTCCTCCTGCACACTCCAACAGATAGCTCCGCTCGAAAGATGACAAACGGAGGGTTTTAAAGGATCCAAAAGCCCCCTCCAGCAGCAGGCTGTCCCCGGAGTGCCTGTGATGGTCCCGCAGCACGGCAGAGCAGTCTCAGCACTCCTCCAGCCCTCAACAGGGCACACACTCCTGTACACTCCAAAAGATAACTCCCGATATATTTGTTTATATAAACATATATATATATATCTATATCTATATATATCTATATGAAGATATTCACTTAATAAGAAGAAGGGGTAAGACCTGCTTGAGAATATAGATAGAGAACCCCTTTCTGGTTACACGTGGAAGAACCATGGAGAAGGTTACATGGAAACCAGTGGAATGTTCCTAGTCAGAAGGGGAGGTCTAGATTTCTTTAAAAATTCTAGCCTTTGAATAACCAGAAATGGAGACCTACGTGAAGGGGTGCAGAGGAGATCCTTAGTCTTAAGACAACAAGTCTGGATCCTTCTATAACTTCAGTGTGGAGAAAAAGACGCAATATAAGGGGATACCATGTTTGCCCCTCTATGAGGGCAATATGAGTATCATGCGTTCTTTGTTCAGCATAAGCTTCAATGAAGTATTGGGAAATAGAAGGAATGCACTAGACAAGGAACGACTTCAGTGAAAAGGAATGCATCCCTGTTGCAAGAGTTCCACTGGAGATGTGGAACAACACAGGGAATTAGTGAAAATCATTTTTATTAATCATATCAATATTGAACATAACACCACAATGACATGGAGATACCATACAACTACATATGTTAGGGCAAACAAGAACCAACATCGCCAAGCTAACACATAAATGAAGGGTCGCAACTAGAAAGAACAATGACAAAAGACAAACCCGCCCTCAGTAAGCTGCCCCCCGCCCGCAATGGCATAAAGAGCTCATAAGAAAAAGGAGGCTACCACCTCCTCTACTATAGGGCACATGGTGCGGGCAGAGATAAAGAGAAAGAACCCGCAGGTAGTGCACATTCCCCTCCGCCCCCCCTCCCCCCCACTCCCCCACCCTACCCCGTCCCCCTACCCTCCCCCCCCACCCCACCCCGTCCCCCTACCCTCCCCCCCCACCCCACCCTCCCACCCCCCTTCCCCTTCCATCCCACCCACCCCCCCCTCCCCACCCCCACATACCAGGGCCAATTCAAAGCGCTCTAGGGAGAAGGATATGACAAGACACTCATCTCCAAAGCAGACAGCCTGTCAGAGAGCCCAGCAATCCCCGCTACAGATCCCCCACAGCCCCAGACAGAGAGCTATCCTCGGCCAGCAGCGGGGCCCAGAGTGTGGTGAAATGATCCAGCTTCCGCTGGTCCATCTGCTGCGCCGTGCACAGTTCCATACCTAACAAGTCCCGCATCCTCCCCTCCCACTCTGGTACACTGGGCGTTGTGGGCGCTACCCAATGACGGAGAATGGTCTGCTTGGCCACTAGAAAGCCCTTTTCACAAAGCTGGCGATGACACACATTGAGCGGTGAATCACCGGTCAGATAGCCGAATAAACACCAAGCCGGCTCAAGGCAAACCACCCGACCAATCCAGCCCTGCAGCCGCACCCCCACATCCTTCCAAAAGGCGTGTATCACAGAACAGAACCAAAATTTGTGGGCAAGGGTGCCTCGATGTACCTTACAGCGGGGACAGTGGTCTGTGTCCGAGAGACCTACCCGGTACGCCCACACATCAGGCACGTAGGCGCGCCACAAAAATTTATACTGCACCTCCTGCATCTGTATTGAATCGGAAAGCCGAGGGATACTGCGAAAAGCATAGGTAAGGCACTCCAACGTTCCCTCCCCCAACTCCATCTCTCTGCCAACTCCCGGCAAGACGTAAGATACCAGACACGTCTTCACCCTGCAAAAGGTCCTCCCGCAAGCGCCGCACCGTGATTTTACCCTCCAAGGTGCGGAAAAAACCAAGCATCCCGGTAGTACCCCGCCACTTATCCGTCCCCACACCCTTGTCTAAGGCGTGCAGAAAGTGCCGTACCTGCAAATAGAAGAAAAAATCAGATCTTGACAACTGATAACGCCGACACAGAGAATCATAAGAGTCCATCTGCGCCCCCTGCTCCATCCGCAAATGACCCACATACGCCACACCACACTGTACCCAGCGCTGTGCTATCCTACTCTGGCACCCGGGAGGGAAATCGCCATTCCCCACCAAGGGAAGACAATCGGAGCAGCGCCATGGGTGGCCACGTAGCCCGCAAAGATGTCTCCAGGCCTGGCGCAGTGCACTCATGTAGGGAGACTGCTGCCAACCTTGGGGTAATCCCCTATGCGTATGGTGCAGCCAGTACACGCTATGATAAGGCAACGAGAGAGCATCCACCAATCCTAGAGGGAGAATCTCCACCGTCCCCAGTATCAAATCGCGAAGCGGGCGCAATAAACTGACCAAATTGTATTCTCGTAGCGAACAGAAGCCAGCACCTCCTACGCTAACGGGCTTTAATAATGTCGCATAGGCAATGCGGGCTCTCCTCCCCCCCTCCATAAGAAACGAGAGAGATGCCTCTCCAGCTCCTTCAAGTCCTTCCGCAAAAGCCACAGCGGAGCGTTCCGCATAAGATAAATCCACCGAGGTAGCTCGACCATCTTAAAGAGCGCCATACGCCCCTTCAAAGACAACGGGAGCGCACGCCACTGCCGCAAGCGTTGGATCGTTTTATCCAACAGAGGCCGCACATTCACCTCATAAAGCCTACTCGGGTCGCAAGGAAGCTATATCCCTAGGTATCGAATAGAGTCCGCTGCCCAGACCAACGGGAAGGTCCCCTGCCAGCGACCACGCAGTCGCCGACCAATGTCCAGTCCCATCGACTTAGACCTATTGATTCGCATACCAGAAAACCCGCCAAACCGTTCAATGACAGCTAGAGCTTCCTCTAACGAGCGCTGCGGGTCTGTCAGACACAAGAGCAAATCGTCAGCGAATGCACTCAGTTTAACCCCACCCCCCGGCCACACTATCCCCTGAATCTCTGTCCGCTGTTCCAGTATACGCAACAAAGGCTCCATCTGTAGAATAAACAAAAGGGGAGAGAGCGGGCATCCCTGCCTTGTCCCCCTTCGTAACTCAAAAGGTGTCGAGTGTAGGCCCCCCACCACTACAAAGGCCAAGGGTGTGGTATAGAACGCTTGCAGCCACGTCAAAAAGGCGCCATCAAAGCCGAAGCGTCGTAAGGTCTCAAACATATAATCCCATGCTACCCTATCAAAAGCCTTCTCGGCATCCAGACTTACCAAGAGTAGCGGAGCTCCGGACGCCGCGCTCCAATCCGCCCCCAAGACCACCTTGCTGATATTAGCGAATGCGTCTCGGCCCTGAACAAAGCCCGCCTGGCACTGGCTGATAAGCCTGGGCAGGATCCCTTGCAGCCTCCGAGCCAAGACACTAGCGAGAACTTTCATGTCGTAGTTGATAAGTGAGATCGGCCGATAGGAGGTCGGATCCTCCGCCTCCTTCCCGGGTTTAGGTATCACCGTAATCGCCGCCGTACGCATATCGCGAGGGAACCCCCTCCCTTCCAGAACATCGTTGTACACAGCCGCCAAAGTGGGGGTAACCTGCAGCTCTAGCATTTTGTAAAATTCAGAGCTGAAACCGTCTGGCCCCGGGGCCTTGTGTAATTTCCCCTGCCGTATCACTTGCTGGATTTCAATCCCCTCAATGCGCCTATTGAGCATCTCCCGCTCTGCCGCTGAGAGCTGTGGTAAGGGCGTCGCATCTAAGAAGGCCCGTGCCGCATCCTTGTCGCCCGGCTCTGCCGTGTAGAGCCGCTCATAGAACTCGCGGAACACGTCCACAATGCCGCGTGGATCAGATATGCGCACTCCCCGGCTATCCTTAATCGCAGCCACAACCTTAGATCCCCTCCCATCCCGCACTAACCGCGCCAGAAGAGTACCCGCCTTATTGCCAAACCTGAACAACTGATGGCGGTAATAATGGATGGTGTAAACAGCCCGCTCATTCAGGACGGCATTGAGCTGACGTTGGGTATCTAGATATAGCGGTACATGATCGGAGCCCCTGCTCCTCGCCACCAACTCCTGGAGCCGCCGCAGCTCCCTGGTGAGCGTCAGCACCTTCTCGTTGATACGACGTTTCTCCTGCGCTACATATGCTATAATGAAGCCACGCATCACCGCCTTCCCAGCCTCCCAACACACACCGGCCGAGCTGGCAGTGGATTCGTTGAAGTGTAAATACTCTTCCCATTTCTGCACTAGATATTGTTTGAAGGCAGGGCTCTGCCACATCTGCCTAGGGAAGGCCCAGCGGGATTCGCCACTCTCACGCCCCTGCCAGTCTATCTGCACCATAGCATGATCGGAGACCACCATCGGCTCAATCTCAGCATTGAGGACCCTGCCAAATTCGCGCTCCGCAACCAGAATATAATCAAGTCGGGACCAGGTATGGTGCACCCGAGACAGATTTGTAAAGCCTCTTTCCCCCCCGTGCAGTGCTCGCCAAGTGTCTACCAGACCCCCCACAAGACATAAATAACCCACTCCTTTTCCACGCCCATCCCCCTGCCCAGGGCCCCCCGACTTATCTACCCATGGATCGTGAGGACAATTAAAATCTCCCATGATAATCATCGGGATCCTCGGGGCTGCAGTTATCTTCCTACCAATGCTTCGGAAAAAAGCATGATCATATGTGTTAGGGGCGTAGACGTTACCTAAATAGAATTCCTCGCCATTTATTTTGACATGCACAAACAAGTAGCGGCCCGTGACGTCACCATCCACACCCAGCACCTCCACCTGCAAGTCTCTGCCAAACAAAATAGCGACTCCACGCTTCCTCCCTCCCGAGGAGGCCGCCACTACCTGGCCCACCCAGCCCCTTTTCAACTTAGCATGCTCCTTCTCGGAGAGGTGCGTTTCTTGCAAAAAGGCAATCTGGGCCTGAGCCTTCCGCAAAGCCTGGAGTATCTTGGTCCTCTTAACAGGAGACTTAATGCCACCCACGTTCCAAGAAAGGAACCGCAAGTGGTTCCGCATTACCCCACACCTACCGCAGGCCACAGGAAACTGCTCTGCTCCAGCGTCACCCGGGGTTGCCCAGCCTCAACCCTCGGGGCTTCCTTATCGAAGATAGAAAGAGACCCTGCTAGTACCCTCTCCCAATCCGCCCTCCACCCAGAAGGACTCTCCTCAGCCTGTGGTTGTATGCCCCCCCTCCCCTTAGCCATAGCCCCTACTCCCCCCCACTCCACCCCTATCCCTACCCCACTCCCCTCCGCCCCCCCAGTTCCCCATCCCCCTTCCCCCCCACTACTACCCCTCCCCCACTCCATACCCCTCCCCATCCCCCACCAACCCCCAGTAAAAATATACTATCCCATCCTCAGCTGCCATAGCTGATGGAGGAGTCCCTGCCGTGTACGCAGCGGGGCCGCCCCAAGCACCCCCCGCGGGCAGTGTTACATCCCATTTCCCCAGTATACTCCATGACTGCAGAACATCAGCCCCACTCGCTGGCAGTAACATGCACACTGAATGCCCAACACAGCAGGAAAACCTTCCGCAAACTTCCGAAAACCGCCCCCTCCCAACCTTCTCCAAGCCACCCCCCTTCGCACAGCCCATGAATAGTTATCAACTTCGATAAAATTATCCAGGTCCAGTACAAAGCATAATACAGCAATGGCATAGTTATAGCATGTATACATCTCAATGTGATCAACGATAAGCCACGAAAACAGTACCCAAGTAAAGTATAAAGAGAAAGTAAGGGCACAACAGGGAAAAGGTATCCGGGTGGCACCTAGAGAAAAAAGAAAAAATATTAGAAGAAAATATATTTGGGGGAAAAGTCACAGAGCAAACGGGAGGCACAGATGAAGCCAAAAGGAAAGAAGAAGGGACCACCAAAAAGAAAAATAAAACCTATAACGGGATATCAGTTCTCCAGGAGGAAAGGCCCCCCACCAAACAAGACCAGGGCAAAGATATTAGAAGATACTGCTAGGCCCAAGTCCACAGCAAAGCACAGTGCGTCCGTCCGCATACCGACTGCACGCCTCCGGTCTAAGGACCGCAAGGCCAGTAGCAAGCCGCTGCCACTGCCAGTGTGGCGCATCAGGCTCCGTGCACCAAGACAGTCAATGGAGCTCCAGCTTGCCATAGGCACAGTCACGGTCCCTGCCCAGGGTCAGGACCGAAGCGCCCGCCGTCACCGACAGACACGGACCCAGGTAGCAAGGCAGTCCTACTTCCCCTCACTGGCCAGAGGCCTGACTCTGCTCGAGTTCCCCCTCGAGCTGCGGCGGTCCAGTCCCTTCCAACTCCTTCAGGAAGGCCTGGGCAGCTTTCACAGTCTCAAAGGTCCGGGTCTTTCCCATGCTATAGACCCGTAGTATAGCGGGGAACGCCAAGGCAAACCGTACATTGCGCTGGAATAAGGCCGCACATATCGGAATAAACTCCCGCCTTTTCGCGGTGACTAGTGCGGAGTAGTCCTGAAACAGGAGAAGCTTGTGGTTCTCTAAAGCGAGCTGACGGTGCTGGCGGAATGCCTGAAGCAGACGCTCTTTATGGGCAAAGTTGAGGATGCGGGCAATCACCACTCGGGGCCGAGGCCGATTTGCCATTTTCCCGCCAACACGATGCGCCCTTTCCACTATGATGTCGCCCACCAATTCATCGAGTCCCAAAGCCTTGGGGAGCCACTGCTCGATCAGGGGCACCAGCTGGAGGTCAGTAGTAGACTCCGGAATGCCGACCAGCCTAATGTTTCGGCGTGAGCGGTTCTCGAGGTCATCAATCTTGGCCTGCAGGCTTTCCATCTGGGACCTCGTGTTCTCAAGCCCCCGAGAGTGCCGGCCCTCATCCTCCTCCACCGCAGCCACACGGCTCTCCAGCTCCTCTATTCTCTGGTGCACTTCCGCCAGCGACGCACCCATGTTTTCCAATTTCGACAGGATCTGGTCAAATTTTGGGTCCAGCTGTCGCACCACCTCTCTCGCCAGCTCCTCCGTAGCTGACTCTATGCTGTCTTTACTCGGCGAAGAGGGCGGCAAGGCAGACACGGCCTGTGCGCTGGGTCTCAACCCCTTCTCCTTTTCCTTCTCCTTACGAGTCGGAGGTGGCATCATACAGATTTAAACAGCCACCCGCCAGAGACAGATGTTCCTCTCCGTGCAGCGCAGTTATTGGGGCAAAAAGTAAGTATTTCCAGCAAGAATCTTAAGGCGGCCCCGGAGCGAGCGAAGAGACGTCTTCACCCGCTCATGCGTCACGTGGACTCCCCACAACACAGGGAATTAAGCAATTCTTTATGCTTTCACATGGTCTAAGCCCTGGTTTGTTTTCCTTAAAAGGAAATTTTAAGGAAGATGGTAAAAATAGGAAAAAACCAGTCATGTGGGAGCATGACTGGGCAAAGCCTTTTTAAAAACCTGGAAGTTACCCACCAGGAATGGCTCTGACGCTCTCTGGCAAAGGCCCATAGTTGCAGAGCTTTTTGTATAATTGCAGAGAACATGTTGTAGGTTGCTTAGGTGAGATCTGTTATGTTTAATTGCCAGTGTGCAACCTAATCTATTCTGTTGGTGCCAGAAAAAAACTGAAGATGACTAGGAACAGTAGACAGGCCGGTTGCCTGCAAAGATATGACATAGGAAAATGTGGTAGGGAAGTTCTGGAGGCTAAATTTAGGCTTTTAGGTAGGAAGTTGAAATCTAGAACTTCCAGGGTAGCGTTCTCCGAAATGCTTCCCGTTCCACGTGCAGGACTCAAAAGGCAGGCAGAGCTCGGGAGTCTCAATGCGTGGATGAGACAATGGTGCAGAGATGAGGGTTTTGTTTTTGTTAGGAACTGGGGAACATTCTGGGGAAAGGAGAGGCTCTTCCGAAGGGATGGGCTTCACCTTAACCGGGATGGAACCAGGCTGCTAGCATTAACCTTTAAAAAGGAGATAGAGCAGCTTTTAAACTAGATAATAGGGGAAAGCCGACAGTCGCCCAAGAGCGCATGGTTTGGAAGCATGTATCCTTGACGGATACTACCAAAAGCAGAGAGGTTCCAAAAAAGAGTAAAGTAGTCCAAATGACCTCAAGTATGGAGCAGACAGAGCTTAAAGATCCCAAATTACCCATGTCTACCAACAGCCAAACTAATATGAATAAAATACAGTCTCTAAAATGCTTGTATGCAAATGCTAGAAGTCTAAAAAATAAGATGGGAGAGTTAGAATATATATAGCACTAAATGAGAGATTAGAAATGATTGGAATATCAGAGACATGGTGGAAGGAGGACAACCAGTGGGACACTGTGATACCTGGATACAAACTATATCGTAATGATAGAGCTGATCAAATTGGTGGAGGGGTTGCGCTCTATGTTAGAGAGGGCATTGAGTTAGAAAGGATTAAAGTTTTGCAGGAAACAAAATTTGCTGTAGAATCTCTATGGATTGAAATTCCATGTAAAAAGGAGAAGGCGAAGGCAGTGGGGGTGTACTATCGACCGTCTGGCCAGAATGAACAAATGGATGATGAAATGCTCAAACAAATCAAGGAAGCTAACAAAAGTTATAGCGCAGTAATAATAATGGGTGATTTCAATTACCCCGGTATCGACTGGGTCAGTGTCATGGCAGGACATGCTAGGGAGATAAAGTTCCTAGATGACATAAATGACTGCTGCTTGGAGAAGCTGGCTCATGAACCGACCAGAGGGGAAGCCATATTAGACCTAGTCCTTAGTGGAACACCAGATCTAGTGCAAGAGATAAGGTTGTTGGGGCCACTTGGCAATAGTGATCATAGCATGATCGCCTTTGATTTAATTAGTGGAGGGATAGTAAGGAAATCCACAGTCCTACCTTTTAACTTTCGAAAGGGAGACTATGATAAAATTAGGAAAATAGTTAAGAAAAAACTAAAAGGAGCAGTTGCAAAGGTTAAAGACTTACATCAAGCTTGGGTGTTGTTGAAAAATACTATCTTGGAAGCACAGACCAGCTGTATTCCACGCTTTAAGAAAAGTGGAAGTTCAAAAAACTGCCAGCATGGTTTAAAGGGGAGGTCAGAGAGGCTGTTGTTGCCAAAAAAGCATCTTTCAGGAAATGATAAAAAGAGCCAAATGATGAAAACTGGAAACAGCACAAGCACTGGCAAGTTAAATGCAAGGCACTGATAAGACAGGCAAAGAAAGAATCTGAGAAGAAACTTGCTGTGGAAGCAAAAATGCATAATAAAGAATTTTTCAAGTACATTCATAGCAAAAAAACCTGTGAGAGAGTCAGTTGGTCCATTAGATGATAGTGGGGTAAAAGGGGCAGTAAGAGGAGACAATGCTATAGTGGAGAGACTGAATGAGTTCTTTGCTTCGGTCTTTACTGAGGAAGAAAAGGCGATGGCGAAAGCTAGAAGGATGCTTGGGTGCATACGGAGAGGAATGGCTAGCAGAAAAAAAGAGGTGATAATGCCTCTGTATAAGTCTTTGGTGCGACCTCATTTGGAGTATAGTGTGCAATTCTGGAGACCGCACCTTCAAAAGGATGTGAACAGGATGGAGGTCGGTGCAGAGGGTGGCTACTAAAATGATTAGTGGGCTTCATTATAAAGCATATGAGGACAGACTTAAGGATCTTAATATGTACACCTTAGAGGAAAGGCGGGATAGAGGTGATATGATTGAGATGTTTAAATACCTCCGTGGCATAAATGTTCAGGGAGAGAACCTCTTTCAATTGAAAGCAAGTTCTGCTACGAGGGGACATGGGATGAGGGTGAAGGGAAATAGATTCAGGAGTGATATGCGGAAATATTTCTTTATGGAAAGAGTAGTGGATCCATGGAATAGTCTCCCAGTGGAGGTGGTAGAGATGAGGACAGTAACTGAATTCAAAAAAGCATGGGACCAACACAGAGGATCTCTAAAGGTAAAAAGGGGATTGTTGTAGTTGTTGATATGGAAGGACAGACTAGATAGGCCATGTGGTCTTTTTCTGTCATCATGTTTCTATGTTTAAGATGTAGGGATGTTACCCATGACTGAAGTGGTATTTAAAGGTGATACTGTAGAAGAATTGAAAGAAATATCGCTAAACCAGGAAGATGTATTACAACTATTTGATAAAATGAAAAGTAGCAAATCACCTGGACTGGATGGTATACATCCAAGGGTGTTGAAAGAACTGAAATATGAGATTGCAGACCAGCTATTAGCAATCTGTGGACTATCAGTAAAATCATTTGTAATACCTGAAGACTGGAGGATCGCCAATGTAACGCCAATTTTTAAAAAGGGTTCCAGGGGTGATCCGGAAAACTACAGACCCGTGAGCCCAGACCAGCTGTATTCCACGCTTTAAGAAAAGTGGAAGGAAGTCCAAAAAACTGCCAGCATGGTTTAAATGTGAGGTCAGAGAGGCTGTTGTTGCCAAAAAAAGCATCTTTCAGGAAATGGAAAAAAGAGCCAAAAGACGAAACCTGGAAACAGCACAAGCACTGGCAAGTCAAATGCAAGGCATTGATAAAGCAGGCAAAGGAAGAATTTGAGAAGCTTCCGGTGGAAGCAAAAACGCAAAATAAATATTTTTTTCAAGTACATTCATAGCAAAAAACCTGTGAGAGAGTCAGTTGGTCCATTAGATGACAGAGGAGTTAAGGGGGCACTAAGAGGCGACAAGGCGATAGCGGAGAGACTGAATGAATTCTTTGCTTCAGTCTTTACGGAGGAAGATGTAGCGATGTTACCCATGACTGAAGTGGTATTTAAAGTTGCAGAAGAATTGAAGGAAATATCGATACATCGGGAAGATGTATTACAACAATTAGATAAACTGAAGAGTAGCAAATCACCTGGGCTGGATGGTATACATCCAAGGGTGTTGAAAGAACTGAAATATGAGATTGCAGACCTGCTATTACTAATCCGTGAATTTTCATTAAAATCATCTGTAATACCTGAAGATTGGAGGATCGCCAATTTTTAAAAAGATTTCCAGGGGTAATCCGGGAAACTACAGACCAGTGAGCCTCACGTCAGTACTGGGAAAAATGGTAGAAACCATCATAAAGAATAAAATTACTCAGCATGTAGATAGTCATGGCCTAATGGAGACAGCCAACATGGCTTTAGACAAGGAAGATCTTGTCTTACTAATCTATTATGTTTTTTTGAAAGTGTGAATAAACAGGTGGACAAAGGTGAGTCGGTTGATATAGTGTATCTGGACTTTCAGAAAGCCTTTGACACGGTCCCTCATCAGAGACTTTTGGCAAAACTAAAGAGTCATGGGATAGGAGGCAGTGTACTACTGTGGATCAAGAACTTGTTAAAAGATAGAAAGCAGAGGGTTGGGCTAAATGGCCAATTTTCCCAATGGAGAAAAGTGAATCGTGGTGTACCCCAGGGATCTGTGCTGGGTCCGCTGCTTTTTGACATATTCATAAATGACCTGGAAAGTGGAATAACGAGAGAGGTTATCAAATTTGCAGATGACACAACACTATTTAAAGTTGTTAAAACCCAAGAGGATTGTGGAAAATTGCAAGAGGATCTTGATAAATTGGAAGACTGGGCATCAAAATGGCAGATGAAATTTAATGTGGACAAGTGCAAAGTTATGCACCTAGGGAAGAACAACCCAAACTATGGTTACACGATGCAAGGCTCCACATTAGGAACCACCACCCAGGAAAAAAGATTTAGGCGTCATTGTGGATAGCATGTTAAAACCCTCGGCCCAGTGTGCAGCGGCAGCCAAGAGAGCAAATAGAATGCTAGGTATCATAAGGAAAGGAATGGAAAATAAAACAAAAGATATTATAATGCCTCTATATCGTTCCATGGTGAGACTGCACCTTGAATATTGTGTGCAATTTTGGTCGCAGTATCTTAAAAAGGATATAGCGTTATTAGAAAAGGCTCAGAGAATAGCCACCAAAATGGTAAAGGGGATGGAAGGATACTCCTATGAAGAAAGTTTAAAAAGGTTAGGGCTCTTTAACCTGGAAAAGAGACGCCTGAGGGGAGATATGATAGAAGTCTATAAATTAATGAACGGAGAGGAACGGGTAAAAGTAGATCAATTGTTTACGTTATCAGAATATAGAAAGACTAGGGGACATGCAATAAAGCTACAGGGTAAACTATTTAAAACTAATAAAAGAAAATATTTCTTCACTCAACGTGCAATCAAACTCTGGAATTTGTTACCGGAGGATGTAGTAAAGGCTGTTAGTGTAGCTGGATTTAAAAAAGGTTTGGACAAGTTCCTGGAGGGAAGGTCCATAAACCATTATTAAGAAGGGACCCAGGATATCAATGCTTGAGGGAGGAGTGGCCTAGTAGTTGGGGCAAGGTACTACAGGCCGGAAGGTCGGTGGTTCAAATCCCACTAGAGGACAGCAACCTTGGGCAGGAAGGACTGGGGTTTCTAGTCCTGCAGGTGCTCCTTGTGGTCTTGGGCAAGCCACTTAACCCTCCATTGCCCATGTTCCCTGTAAGTATTAGTGTATGTGTCTCATATCACCTCGTGTTAAATGTATCCCCCAACAGCTTTGACCCGGTGAAAAGCGGGATATAAATGCAGCTAAATAAATAAATAAATAAACTGACCCAGTACAAGCATTGCAGAACCTGTGTCTTTCGGGGTAACTGCTAGGTACGTATGACCTGGATTGGCCACTGTTGGAAACAGGATTATATTAAATTGTTAGCTCTCTGACTGGGAGCTCTTAAAAGGGTTTTTTGTACATTTTTAAAGCAAGGTTACTTTCTTTTGGTGCTTTAGTGGGACTTTCCCTGAGCACAGTAGGTGGTTGAACTCCAGTAACCTCCTCAGCTTTGGGAACTGCTAACACCTAAGCAAGTGTTAGTTCCCTCCCTACCCACCCCGACTCCCACCCACCCCTAGCGAGTAGTCTTGCTTTATAGGGCACCTCCCCATTTGACAAAGCACAGAGAATTGGACCCACACATTTTGAATATAATTAAGGAGATTTAACTGCTTTATCTCTGAAAGGACAGCTGGGAAACCGGCTGGTACTTGGTAGATCTCTCTCTTTTGCTTTAACAGATACCTAAGCTCCACGAACAGAATAATGGCTGGGTAAAATCGTATCGCTAAAGCTGTTGCCCCCGTTACAGCGTCTGCCTCGGTCCAGACAGAGGTCCTAATGCCAGTTGAAGGACCGCTTCAATGCGCTGAAGCTCTGAGGAAACAAGTGGAGGAACTCAGAGAGGAGGTGGCGAGGCTGAGGAGCATTCAAGACAGTGAGAAGTACATTGATGAGATGCTTCTTGCAGCAACCAAGCTCTCCAGCAGAGGAGAAGATGGGTGCCAACAGAATGTCGATGGCTGGACACAAGTCACCAGGGCCTGCAAAATCACCAATCCAACTTCTCCAACCCTTGAATTGAAAAACCATTATGCAGCCCTGGAAGTGGAGGAGGTGAAAGCATCCTTGGAAAGGAAGAACCAGAGCTCAAGTACCTCAAAGTTGCAGAATCAGTGACCACAAGGAAACGAAGGGTAGTGGTGGTTGGAGACTCTCTTCTGAGGGGTACTGAGGCATCCATCTGCCGACCAGACTTGATGTCCAGAGAGGTATGATGTCTGCCTGATGCCAAAATCCAAGATGTTACGGAGAGTTTGCCGAGACTCATCAAGCCCACTGACTATTACCCAATGTTGCTAATCCATGTTGGAACAAATGATACTGCCAGGTATACCTCGGAACGTATCAAAAGTGACTTCATGGCTCTGGGACAGAGGGTGAAGCAGTTAGGTGCACAGGTGGTGTTCTCTTCAATCCTCCCTGTTGAGGGTAAAGGCCAAGGCAGAGAGGCTCGCATCCTGGAGATGAATGCATGGCTGCGTAGATGGTGTCATCGAGAGCGTTTTGGTTTCCTAGACCATGGGATGCTGTTCCAAGGGTTGCAGAGCATAGATGGCATCCATCTGTCCAAGAAAGGTCAACGCGTCTTCAGTAGTAGACTGGCTAATCTACTGAAGAGGGCTTTAAACTAGATTCGTTGGGATGGGTGAAGAAAGCCCCCAGGTAAGTGAAAGCCCCCAGGTAGGTGAAACATTAAATAACTTTATGGAAATGGGTAACAGGGGTAACATATGGAAAGCAGTGTGTATAAATGCCCATAGCATGGGAAATAAGATCCCTGATGTTGAAGCTTTGGTGGGAGTGGCTGACTTGGATTTAGTGGCAGTTACAGAACATGGTTCACAGAAAACCATGATTGGGATGTAACTATACCTGGCTATACTTTATTCAGAAAGGACAGGGTAGGAATTAGGGGAGGAGGAGTGGCACTATATGTAAAAACTACTATTAAAGCTTTGGAATTACAGAGCATAAAAGGGAGAGGGGAGGCATTGTGGGTTAAACTAGAAAGAGGGAAAGAGAAATCTATTTACATTGGTGTGATACACAGACCTCCCTCACAAGAGGAAGAGGTGGACAGAGAGTTAATTGAAGACATACGCAGCATTGCTAGGAAAGGGGAAGTGCTACTGATAGATTTCAATATGCCAGATGTTGATTGTCACATTCCTGCTGCAGTATCATCTAGTAACATAGTAACATAGTAGTTGACGGCAGATAAAGACCAGCATGGTCCATCCAGTCTGCCCAGCAAGATGGCAAGAGTAGGTGCACCTGTCGCTCCGCGCAGGCCACCCCTCCCCATATCCTTGTTCAGGGGTAAACCCACCACTCCATGTAGGACACCCCTATTTGTTGAGACGTTATATGGTTCAGAAGTCAGATGGTACCGTTTTTATTTTGTTTTTTTTTTCCTATTTCTGTAAAGGGATCCTCTGTGTTTGTCCCATGCCTTTTTGAATTCCGTCACCGTGTTCGCCCCTACCACTTCCATCGGGAGGGCATTCCAAGCATCCACCACCCTTTCAGTGAAAAAATATTTCCTGACATTGCCTTTCAATTTACCCCCTTGCAGTTTCATGTTATGCCCTCTAGTTTTACAGGTTCCCCGTCTTTGGAAGAGGTTTGTTTGTTCATCATTTCTCTTTAAGTATTTAAAGGTCTGAATCATATCTCCCCTGTGCCTCCTTTCCTCCAAAGTATACATATTTAGGTCTTCAAGTCTCTTCTCATAAGGCTTCTGACGCAGGCTCCAAATCATTTTGGTCGCCTTCCTCTGAACAGTCTCCAGTCTTTTTACATCCTTTGCAAGATATGGTCTCCAAAACTGAACACAGTATTCCAAGTGAGGCCTCACCAGTGACCTATACAGTGGCATAAGTACCTCTTCTTTTCTGCTGGTAATCCCTCTTTGTATGCAGCCCAACATCCTCCTGGCTTTTGCCACTGCCTTGTCGCACTGTTTTGCCACCTTGAGATCAGCAGAGATAATCACACCAAGGTCTTTTTCCTGAACTGTGCATACCAACCTTTCTCCCCCTATCGCGTACATTTCTCTTGGATTTCTGCTACCCAAGTGCATGACACTGCACTTTTTTGCATTAAATCGTAGTTGCCAAGCTTTAGACCAGTCTTCCAGCTTTTGTAGATCTTTCTTCATGTTAACCACTCCCTCGGGGGAGTCCACTCTGTTGCAAGTAAGGAGATCCTGGATTCTCTACAGGGAGACCTATTCTGGCAATTTTATTTATTTTATTTAACAACTTTTATATACCGCGCTATTTGTTATCAGTGCGGTTTACATATAACAATGGTTGCCCAGTCACAAGACTGTTCTGTGCTTACACTGAACAGGAGTTGAAACTTGGAGCAACAGGGTAACTATAAACATATGTACAAGAACAACAGGGTAACTATAAACATATGTACAAAAACACAATTAGATTGGGTTAGAATATTCAAGAAGGGCTTACCAATGGTAAGCCCTTGAATTGAAGAACCATTATGCAGCAGAGGACACTTTCACCATTGGTAAGCACCAAGTCCAATATGGCCCCTTCACTTGTGGTGAAAGTGTTTCTGATGTTGTAGTGGGAGATCATTTTGCATCCAGTGATCACCAGATGGTGTGGTTCAATATTAGGACTAGGGCTGTTAGAATCCATTCAAAGGCGAGGATCTTAGACTTTACGAAGACTAATTTTGCAAAGATGGGCCAATACCTCAGGGAGTAGTTAGTTCGATGGGAACAGCTGAGGGATGTAGAAAAACAGTGGGAAAAACTGAAAGGGGATATTTTAAGGGCAACCAACCTTTTTGTTAAAATGGTAAATAAAGGTAAAAGGAAAAGGAGACCACTATGGTTTTCGAAAGAAGTAGCTGAAAAAGTGAAGAAAAAGAGGGAGGCCTTCATGAAATACAAGAGATCACAGAGAGAGGAAGACAGGCATCTGTATTTGGAAAAACTTAGAGAAGCTAGCAAAGTAGTCAAGAAGGCAAAAATTCAAAAGGAGGAGGAAATAGCCAATGCAATAAAATGAGGGGATAAGACATTTTTCAGATATATTAGTGAGAAGAGGAAGGGCAAGAGTGGTATTGTCAAACTCAAGGGTGCAGGGGAAAAATATGTAGAAGCTGATAAGGATAAAGCGGAATTGCTTAACAAATATTTTTGTTCTGTGTTCACAGATGAAGAACCAGGAGCAGGACCTCAGAAAACACCCACAAATAGGAACAGAAGCAAAGGACATCTTGAACAATTTTCAAAAGACTGTGTTCGTGAGAAACTATCTCAACTTAAAGTAGACAAAGCGATGGGACCGGATGGGATACACCCGAGAATACTGAGGGAACTTGGGGACGTTCTAGCAGCTCCACTGACTGACCTTTTGAATGCCTCATTGGAATCAGGAGTGGTGCCAAAGGACTGGAGAGAGGCTCATGTGGTGCCTTTACACAAAAGCGGAAGTAAGGATGTGGTTGAAAACTACAGGCCGGTTAGTTTAACTTCGGTGGTGAGTAAATTATTGGAAACGCTGCTGAAAGAGAAAACAGTGAGGTTTCTGGAGTCCAGCGGATTACAGGATCCAAGGCAGCATGGATTCACCAGAGGCAGGTCTTTCCAGACAAATCTGATTGAGTTCTTTGACTGGGTGACCAGGGAGTTGGACCGAGGGAGAGCCCTAGATGTGGTGTATTTAGATTTCAGTAAAGCCTTTTACACTGTTCTTCACAGGTGACTTATAAACAAACTGAGCACCCTAGGGATGGACCCTAAAGTTACTGCTTGGGTTAGAAATTGGTTGGGTGGGAGGTGACAAAGAGTACAAGTAAATGGAGCTCACTCTGAGGAGAAGGATGTTATCAGTGGTGTGCCTCAGGGATCTGTCCTTGGTCTGATTCTTTTTAACATCTTTGTTAGTGATATAGCGGAAGGGCTTTCAGGTAAGGTTTGCCTCTTTGCGGATGATACCAAAATCTGCAATAGAGTATACACCCAGGAAGGCGTAGATAACATGAGGAGGGATCTAGCTAAGCTTGAAGAATGGTCTAGAATTTGGCAGCTGGGATTTAATTTTAAAAAATGTAAGGTCATGCATTTGGGCTGCAGCAATCCAAGGGAGCAATATAGTATAGGAGGTGAAGTACTTTTGACAACTAAAGAAGAGCGGGACCTAGGCGTGGTTGTGTCTGATGATCTTAAAGTAGCTAAACAGGTAGAAAAGGCAACAGCAAAAGCTAGAAGGATGCTTGGGTGCATACGGAGAGGAATGGCTAGCAGAAAAAAGGAGGTGACAATGCCTCTGTAGAAGTCTTTGGTGCAAACTCATTTGGCGTATAGTGTGCAATTCTGGAGACCGCACCTTCAAAAGGATATGAACAGAATGGAGTCGGTGCAGAGGGTGGCTACTAAAATGATTAGTGGTCTTCATTATAAAACATATGAGGACAGACTAAAGGATCTTAATATGTACACCTTAGAGGAAAGGCGGTATAGAGGTGATATGATTGAGATGTTTAAATACCTCCGTGGCATAAATGTTCAGGGAGAGAGCCTCTTTCAATTGAAAGCAAGTTCTGCTACGAGGGGACATGGGATGAGGGTGAAGGGAGACAGATTCAGGAGTGATATGCGGAAATAATTCTTTACGGAAAGAGTAGTGGATCCGTGGAATAGTCTCCCAGTGGAGGTGCTAGAGATGAGGACAGTAAATGAATTCAAAAAAGCATGGGACAAACACAGAGGATCTCTAAAGATAAAAAGGGGACTGTTGTAGTTGATATGGAAGGACAGACTAGATAGGCCATGTGATCTTTTTCTGTCGTCATATTTCTATGTTTCTATGATACTGGGCTTGATGGACCTTGGTTTGACCCAGTATGGCATATCTTATGTTCTTATAAATTGCCCAAGTAGGTTTTGGAACCTGTCTTGGAATTATTTGTTATTAAGGCAGCAGAAAAGTTAGGTCCTATAGATTGGAAAAGGACCGACAGACATAATTAGGAGTGGTAAAACTCAATTATGGTCCGATAGGTGTCTTACAAGAAAACATTTGAGAAGATTGCAAAGGGGAAGAAAACTCTGTATGGGAACCACTTACTGGAGTAGGTATTGAAGAAAATCCTATGGGCTTAAAAAGTAAGCCCTCTAGTTGAATAGTATCACTCTTAGACAGAATGTCTCGACTAAGAGGGATAGCACAGTTACTTACTTGTAACAGGTGATCTCCGGAACAGCAGGAATTAGTCTTCACATGTGGGAGACGTCGCCGACGGAGCCCGCACAGGAATGCTCCCCAGCATCCAATCAGAAAGCCTTTGGGAGCACCCCTTGCGCCTGCGCGGTGGCTTCCCGCCCTTCCTACTGCCTCTCCCCAGTTGAGTTTCATAGCTGAGCCAGAAGGAGAGAAGAGGAAGGAAATAGTGAGATACAACTCCTAGGGGAGGTGGGCGGGTTGTGAAGACTAATTCCTGCTGTTCCGGAGATCACCTGTTACAGGTAAGTAACTGTGCTATCTCCAGGAACAAGCAGGAATGAGTCTTCACATGTGGGGACTCCCTAGCTGCGGGTGCCCGGGGAGATCCCATAAAGCGCAGCCCAGGACGAGATGGCATTTCCCCAACCTGGATCCCCGGCATCCCCTGAGGGATGGAGGGTAGGAGTTGAGAAGAGAGGAACAGCAAAACCAAAGACTACAGGGAGAGTAGTCCTTAGAATGCATGTGCAGTATCATTAAGCATTTAATGAACTAGTACCATGAAGAGCTTACCTACTGGGTTGTAGGAAGTAGAACTGTGTTGAAGGTACTGTAGACGCAGTAGCGAGGTCTTCAAGGGAACTTCACAGCAGCGAGGAGGAAGTTCCAAATCCGGAAGGGCAGGAGACCCAGGTATCAACTGGAGCTGGAGAAGAACGGCAGGTCTCCAAGGGAGCTTCATGCGAAAAAGCTGAGCACTCCCTTAGGAGCAGAGTCCATAACCCTGAGGACTAAGAGTAGAAGACTGGCCGATCTGGATAGCCCAGTCCGGAGGAGAACCGGGGTGTACCCTGGAGCCGAAGGAGTACACTGTCTTCCCTAGCTGAAAAGGGATTGGGAGACAAGGGTCTGAACCTCAAGAAGGAGGTGCATAACGAAAAATAGAAGCTGTTGACTTCACAGCAGTAAGTGGAATATAACCAGTCCCAGAACCGAGCCGTAAGGAAATAGGCAAACGGACTGGCCGGACCCCTTAAGGGGGGGAAAAAACGTAAGTACCGGCAATAGAGGAAATAGTCAGTAGTACACAGGCGCTGTGGACATCTCCCAAGCCGATACCGATACTCGAGGAACGGTCTGCAGCAACTCTAGCAGTACCGAGGTAGCTGAGAGCGCTAGACTACGTTCATCGGTGAGGAGTGTTTCATCCATCAACATAGCCGATGCCGGGGTGTCTGTACCGCTCGAAGCGGCCACAACCACCGAGCATGGCCCAGGTATGTTCATTGAGGTAAGAACCTCGGGAACAACCTGAAGCCCCGTTAATGCTTTGGAGCCCGAAGAAAGGCTAAAAAGGTTAGGGCTCTTTAACCTGGAAAAGAGACGGCTGAGGGGAGAGATGATAGAAGTCTATAAATTAATGAACGGAGTGGAATGGGTAAACGTAGATCGATTGTTTACGTTATCAGAATATAGAAAGACTAGGGGACATGCAATGAGACTACAGGTTAAACTATTTAAGACTAATAAGAGAAAATATTTTTTTCACTCAACATGTTATCAAACTCTGGAATTTGTTACCTGAGGATGTAGTAAAAGCTGTTAGTGTAGCTGGGTTTAAAAAAGGTTTGGACAAGTTCCTGGAGGAAAGGTCCATAAACCATTATTAAAAGGGACCTGGGATATCACTGCTTGACCCAATGCAAGCATTGTGGAACCTGTGTCTTTTGTGGAAACTGCTAGGTACTTTTGACCTAGACTGGCCACTGCTGGAAACAGGATGGATCTTGGTCTGACCCAGTATGGTATATCTTATGTTCTTATGAACATCAATAGGTTTTATTACTGAAATTCATTGTACAATGGTCGTCCAACAGCATCTTTAAAAAGACTGCAATTCTTAAAAAAATACATCAGTGATGGTGGCCCCATTTCAAGAAAAAATCTGACTGCCATTGTTAATAGCAAGCCACTGGCTCCCTATGGTGTACTGGCTCAAAATCAAAATTCTTAATCTGGCTTACAAAGCTGTCAGTATAGGAATGCCACTCTGGCTCAGGGCCAGTGCAAGTTTAAGAGGCACCCTAACCAAACCCTCATTCCTGTGCCCCCTTGTTACCCCTCTCTTGAATCTGTAGCAGTGGCAATGACAATAAACCATCAAAGCAGCGCTTATCTAGAGCCTCTGATGCTTTGTGCTGTTTGTGCTGTGCTCTAACCAACCAATCCTGTAATCTATATTACCCCTCAAAGTTATGACCCTCATAACCATTTCTCAGCCAACTCTATGCCGCTAAAATGCTATCTTTCCAATTCAAGATCCATAAGGAATAAAATCCAGGTTATAATAGACGATAAGATGACGGATATCATTTTTATTACTGAAACATGGCTATCAGAATCAGACACTGTATTAGTCAATCAACTAAATACCTCTGGATACGACCTATTCCATTGTCCCAGGATATCAAGGCAAGGAGTCGTCGTCCTCATAATAATAAAAGAAGAGCTCAAAGCCTCCCTTCTCACAACTAAAAATGTAGATGGGATGGACATCCTCATTATAGAAAATAAAAAACCTATCGTTATGTCTACTATACAAGCCATCAAATCTCAAACCAGATAGCCTCTCCACAGTTCTAGAAACTGTCTGTTCTTCTTCAATAAAGACGCCCCTAAACTACTGGGTGATTTTAACCTTCCATCGCTTCACAATACACTCTATGGCATGTCTCAGTTCTATGGATTATCAGCAGGTTGTACAGGGGTCTAAACACAACAAAGGTAACACCATTTATTTAATATTCCTTCCCAATAATAACTGCCAGCATTACCACCACAAGCATTACAATTCTCCTGGATAGACCACTATTTAATAGAATTTAATTTGCCAGCTCAACTCCCTATAATAGTATCAAACAATAAAGGCTCATATAAAAGGCAATATAAAACATTTGAAAAGGATGTTTCTTAAATGAAATCCTCCCTCTTACAGATATCCCTTTAACCGACCTAGATGCTCTATTAACGAACTAGAACGCCACAGTCTCAAACGCTGCCTCTGCTCCTAAAACACACCAAAGAATGAGACAAAAGTGTTCTCAGAACTGATACTCTCATAAATTAAGGAAATTAAAACAAGTCTTGAGGAAGACAGTGTACTTGGAGGGTCACAAAAACCATACATGACAAAACACTTTGCATGACAACATTGAAACACTACAAAAACTCTATTAATAACAGAAAGAAAGCTTACCATACTGAGATTCTCACCAAATCTCTCAACCGTCTAAGGGAACTATTTGAGATTGTTAAATCTCTCTCTCAGAAACCTAATGCAGAATTTAATATGCACACCATCAAACCACAGGCCCTTGCTTTCCACTACATGAACAAACTGAAAAATCCATCCATTGAGACAGGCTTTCACCCTGAGACAGAATCAGTGTCCTCGGCAGAATGGCAAACTTTCCATATGATTTATCTGAAACATCTTAAAAATATAATTTCCAAAATTAATACTACTACATCTAGTCTGGAGTGGAGGAGTAGCCTAGTGGTTAGAGCACTGGCTTGGTAACCAAGCAAACAGGGTTCAAGTCCCGCTAGCACTCCTTGTGGCCTTGGGCAAGTCACTTAACCCTCCATTGCCTCGGAAGAAAAGCCTGGCAATCTACTTCCGGTGACACTGCCAAGAAAACCCAGGAGCTTCTGGGTCGCCAGGAGTCAGGACTGACTCGAAGGCACATATTGCATTTACATCTAGTCTGGATCCTTGCCCTGTAATATTGCTGAAAGTGACTCGAGATGAACTTTCATCATTCATCCTCAAAATAGTTCACTAGTCATTGAGACAAGGTGTTATGCCCTCAGCACTAAAGCATGCGATAATCCAACCAATACTAAAACATAAATCATTGGATAAAGAAAGCCCTAATTCATACAGGCATATTTTCAGCCTCCCGTTTCTGGCCAAATTTATTGGAAAAATCGTCCAAACCCAACTCCAGGATTATATTGATCTGATTTCCCTTTTAGACAAGCATCCCCTTTACATAATTTCATGGTGTAGAAACTCTTCTACTAGCCCTATTTGATAAACTGATTCGAGAAATAGATAATCCTTAACAAGCTTTTGTCCTTGTATTTTTGGACATTACTTCAGCGTTTGATAGCATCAGCCACAATTTACTTCTTACGAGATTACACCAATAGGGATTCATGCGTGGTGATCCAATGATTCCAGTCATATCTTGCCAACAGTACCCAACAAATTAAGATTGGCCAGCAGAATGCCAGACCCTACAAACAAAAGCAAGGTGTTCCACAAGGGTTTGCTCTCTCACAGTCTTTTTTTTTATAAACTTTATTTATTAATCCATCAAATACATTACAGACTGTCTGTTAACAGTTCAGACAATACAACTTAATACAAATGCATACCCGGGCAGGGGCTGGCTCTTGTCCCCCGACCCCGGAGGCAACTGTCAACATACTATAACAAGAAATTTTTGCTCCCCTTTTCTGCCCCCCCCCCGATCAACCCCCTCTCCCTCCCTCCCCCCCTCCCATCCACCTAACACCCAACACAGCACTCTCGACTTACCCACCTAGAGGGTCGATCCTCGCCCTAACCCTGCGCTAACCCCAAATACGAGATCCATACCCCTGTCCCACATTCTATCCAACTCAACCTATCCCATCTGGAGGACTGCATTGCGAGCATGTGGGCCCAGGTGTTGTACATAAGGTTCCCAAACCAACAGAAAAGCTTCCTGCCGTTTAGCACTGCCCCTAGCCCCTCTCCACTCATACAACATCAATTGATGGAAGCTGTTGTGCCATTCCCAAAAGGTCGGGGGTTCTTGCTCCCTCCACCTATGGAGGATTGGGCCCTTCCCCACCAGACATGCCTTTCTCACCAGCTGCTGTTCCCATTTGCCCCTGAGGTGGAGTGATCCAATCTGATCCAACACTACCATTACCCCAGTTCATTTCATCGTTGTTGAAGCAACTCGCTCAGGTACGCACTAATCCTCAACCAGTACGGACGGATTTTTTTGCACCCCCACCACATATGCCCCAAATCTGCCAGAGGCCATGCACATCTAGGACACCCCCCATCACAGTCCAAGCCCGACCTCATCGCTCGCTTAGGAGAGAAATGGGCCCGAATCAGACTCTTGAATTGCACCTCGCGCCATTTAGTCCCCTCCACCAACCCCACTATCCGACACAAAGCTTTGCGAATCGATCCCGGGCACACCTCCAGGCCCAATTCCTCTGCCCATTTAGCCTCCTCCCCGGAATAATCTGGCAGAATCCTATGCCATTCTAATCTTTTCCTTAACGCTGAAATTGTAGGCGGGTATTCTGCACCCAGAGCGAAGAACTCCAAAATTTGTGCCGACCGCTCCGTCTTTAGGTCCTCCTCGGGGATGGAAGCCACATAATGAGATACCTGAAGATAGGCAAAATAATGGCGGCTACTCAACCCATACTCCCGGCGCAAGGTTTCAAACGATTTACACCACCTGCTGGAATCTAGCACATGTCCCAGGTGACGAATACCAGCTTCTCTCCACTTCTGAAACATTAATGTAGTGGAACCCGGGGTGAATTGAATGTTACCCTGCAAAGGCAACCAGCTCGACGATGCCGGGGATCCCTCCCAGCACCTACACAACTGTATCCAAGTTTGTCTTGCCGGACTCACTAGAACACTGCGAAGCACTCTCCCCGGTAACAGATGCCCCTCGGCATGTAAGACAGCTGGTAAGGTCTGGGGGCCCACCATGGCTTCCTCCAACCCCCTGGGGATATAGGTCTCCTTATCACCTAACCAATCTCCTATGTGCCGCGCTTGACAAGCCAAGGCATATAGCTTTAAGTCCGGGACCCCCCATCCCTCCTGTACTCCAGCTTCCTTTCGAACGATTCATCGGGATCCACGCTCGTGCCCCCTTCCATAAAAAGACCCAAATCTTCCTTTCTATGCACATCACGTCTCGCTGCAATAACCACACCGGGAGCGTTTGCATCCAATACAAGATCTGGGGCATGATCACCATTCCCACCGCCGCCACTCTCCCCCCCAGTGACAGCGGAAGGGGGCTCCACGCCTGCAATTGCGTCCGCAAGCGATGGGTCACCCGCTCACAGTTACGCCTATACAACTCTCTGGCTCTCTAGTTAGGATGATTACTAAATAAGAAAAGGAATCCCCTGCCCACCTCAGTGGGAACGCACTTTCCCAGTTGTCCTTTAAACTTCCCAAGACGTCAAGGGCCTCCGACCTATCCACATTGATCCACAGACCGGCCAACCCCCCAAATACAGAAAATTCATCGAGTAACCTAGGCAACGATTGCTGCGGGGCCAATAGATGTACCAAAAGATCATCCGCAAAGGCCGATATCTTGAACCCAGACCTGCCTATGCGCACCCCTCTCACTTCCTGGGAAGACTCCACACGCCTTATCAAGGGGTCAAGGGATAGCACAGAAAGCAATGGGGACAAGGGGCACCCCTGTCTTGTGCCCCTCTCCAATGGGAAGTTGTCCGACAGCAATCCATTGCACAGCACACTCACGGTGGGATCTGAGTAGAGGAGTAGCACAAAAAGACTCTCCCAACCCATAACAGGGCAGGAGGGAATGCAGATAATCCCAACTCACTCGGTCGAACGCTTTTTCCACGTCAAAGCTGACCAACAAAGACTGCCACTCCCGCTCTCGAGTCCATTCCAAGGATGCCAGAATTTTTTGAATATTACGTACCGCGTGTCTACCCTTCACAAACCCCACTTGAGACTCATGTATTAGCTCCCCCAGCATCGGAGCTAAGCGATCTGCTAGCACCTTCGCCATCACCTTCGAGTCAAAGTTCAGCAGGGAGATAGGCCGATAAGAAGCGGCCTGCGTATGGTCTTTACCAGGCTTGGGTATGAGTACAATGTGTGCATGATTCGCCCCCCATCTGGTCCTCCTTTGATTGACTCTCTGATGAAATGCCGCCACCACGAGGAGGGGCACCATCTCTCCCAATATTTTGTAGAATTCGGCCCCCAATTTATTTATTTATTTATTTACATTCTCTTATATACCGTGCTATTCTGCATCAGTGCGGTTTACATTGAACAAACTGAAATTACATTGAACAGGGCATTATAACTTGGAGAAAACTATTTTACAGGGAACATGGGCTATGGAGGGTTAAGTGGCTTGCCCAAGACCACAAGGAGCACCTGTGGGACTAGAAACCCCAGTCCTTCCGGCCCAAGGTTGCTGTCCTCTAGTGGGATTTGAACCTCCGACCTTCCGGCCTGAAGTACCTTGCCCCAACCACTAGGCCACTCCTCCACTCCACTCCAATCCATCTGGTTCAGGTGACTTATAGCAACTAGCCTTCTGAATAACTTGGTATACCTCTGCGGATGTAATGGGTCTCTAGTTGAGCCCGGTGTTCTACTTTCAAACTCGGCAGCCTCAGCTCTTTCAGGTATTCCTCCAACCCCAGTCCCCACCCCTCTTCCCTCTGGTACAGTTTTTGATAGAAGGAGTGGAATACCTGAACTATCTCCTTCTTCCCCCTGTGCAAGTTACCCTGCTCATTTCTGAGCGCCGCCACTGTCTTGTGACCCCTGTTTCCCTGGAGGCAACGTGCCAGTAATTTCCCCAGCTTGTCGCCAAACTGGTATAACTGGTATCGGTAATACATAAGGGATTTCTTCACCCACTTATGAAGTAGTTCGTTAAGAGCCGCTTGTGTTTCCCTTAGGGCCTTCCGATTGGCCACACAGGGATGCCTCCCATACTTATGACGGTCCCTAACCGTTTGTTTCTCAAGACAGAGAATTTGCTCCGTCATCATTTTCTTTTTCCGTGCCGAATACCCAATGATATCCCCCCGCAAGACCACTTTGGCCGTCTCCCAATACAACTCTGGATCGGTCTTATGCTGCTCGTTATTCAATGCGAATTCCTGCCAACGCTGCCTAAGAAACTGACGAAAATCGGTGTCCTTATAGAGATCTAATGGGAACCGCCAGATAAGGGAATGCGGATTGGCTTGGGCCCACTCCAACTCCACCCAAATCATGGCGTGATCGGAAATTTCTGACGGTCCTATTTGTGCATCCTCAACCCGAGCAAACAGTCCTCTCGATACCAAAATATAATAATCAATCCTAGCGCTGGAGCCATGCGCACGGGATTGGTGGGTGAAGTCTCGCTCCAACGGGTGGAGTAGTCGCCATGGGTCCACCAGCCCCAACCGCCGCCGGAATCCCTGAAGAGTTCTGGTCGTGGATGCACGCGCTAAGCCCCCGCCCCCTTAGTTGTACCCAGCTCCACGTCATATACCCTGTTAAAATCACCCCCCAACACCAGAGGGACCTCCGGCACTTGTTCAATCCGAGCGGCCAATCGTGCATATAAACAACGATCCAGAACATTGGGGCTGTAGATGTTGTCCAGAACCACGGGCTGTCCCCTCCAGCACTCCATGTAATAACACAAACCTTCCACTAGGATCAGAATAGTCCTTTACTAAGTCAAATCTTACACGCTTGTGGATCAGAATGGCCACTCCCCCTTTTTTTCCTATCGCTGGAGCTCCCCAACCCTGGCCCACCCACTCTCTTTGAAGTTTCAAGTGTTCCTCAGCTGTCTGGTGGGTTTCTTGGAGCAATGCAATGTCACACTTTTGCCTGGCTAGGGCTTGCAGCAGTTTGGATCTCTTAATTGGATTCCCCACTCCACACACATTCCAGGAAACAACCCTCAAGGCACCAAGTACCGTATTAGTCTACACCATATGATAAAGAGATGTCTCCAGGGAAGGTCCCCCCAGCTTAGGACCCCCCTTCAAACCAAACTAGCATAGGATCCCCCCACCCCACTCCACTGTAGGTGGTAACCCCCCCTCCCTTCTCCCCTCTATCCCTACCCCCCACACCCCCTCCCTTAACCCCCATCCTATCATCTACCATCCCAACATATCTTAACCCCCCCTGTCTCACTGACCCCTCTCTCTCTTACTCCTACCCTACCTTGATCACCAAATGTGCACGGACTCCCTCCTGCCACCAACCCGGTGCGGAAAATCCCCCACCTCCCTCCAACAACCCACCCCCATCAACTACCTCCTACAGGAAGGGGAGGGAGGAAGAAAAACACACAAACGACAGTACTGATTACCAACATTTAACCCTTCTCCTCCCCGCCAAACATAAACTAACCCCTACCCCACGCTAGCCACATTTAAGTGCCTACCCCACACACCACAGAAACCCCCCTGTAACATTCCCCCAACACACAAGTACACCCCGTCAATCATCCTTGCGATCTGTGCTCTGGGAAGGAGCACACTGCGCTCTCCACCTCTGCAGTCCATAGGTATCCATCAAGCTGCTCTAGAGTCCTTCCACGCAGGCACAGCCACTCCATTCCGCAAACTGAACAGGAGCTCTCTCCCCACTCCGGCTCCCTCAGGAATGTCCACCACTGGCCCGGCCAAAGCTCCCCCACAGTCAACGCGGACTCCCATCCTGACCTCCGACATTGGTTGCGAGGTTCTGCATCAGCTCCTCCACATAGGCCGCCGCCTCTGCTGCTGTGGCAAAGTGCCGACGTGATCCCGCGTGGGTAATATGGAGTCTGGAGGGATACTGCACGGTAAAGTGAACCCCAGCCTCCATGAGCTTCTGGCAGATGGGTGCATAGGCCCTCCGGCGTTGGCTCAAAGCCGCGGAATAGTCTTGCGCTATTCTTATTTTTGCATTGTCCTTTGTCACAGTTCCCATTTTCCGAGCTATTTGCAGGATGGCTTTCTTTTGGGGGAAATGCAGAAACCTTGCCAACACCACCCAGGGTTTGCGATCAGCAGCTTGTCAGGGCCCCATTCTATGTACCCGCTCCAGATGAAGCTGCCCATGATCCTCACCTCCAGCCCGCATTTGCAGTATTAGGGACTCCAAATAGCTCTTCAGCTCCGTGTCCGGAACGCTGGTCAGGATACCCATAAACCGGAGGCTGTTGCGGCGGGATCGATTTTCAAGATAGTCTACTTTGGCCTCTTGTGCCAGCAACACCGCCTTCATGCGCTTCACCTCGCTCGTCAGGGCCTCCACGTTCCCCTCCGTCAGCTCTATGCGAGCCTCTACCTCCTGCATCCTGCCGCCCAGCAAATCCACAGACATCTGTAAGGTGTCCAGCTTACCCTGCAGGGCGTCGAATTGGGTAGACAGCGCATTGGAAACTGCTGCTGAAATCTCCTCAATCAAAGCTGGCGAGGTTGGTGAGCAGGGCGCATGGGGTGATTCCGCCATCTTGTGCTGTCCAGTAACCCGCTCCTTCTCCCTCCGACCTGCCTTTACCACCGCCGCCACCATAATCTGCGCTTCACGCCAGATACCTGGGCAAGTTTCTCACCTCTCCCTCGGGGTTAGTAACGACGCCCAGAGGCGAAATTACAGCTCAAAGCACTAGTGGGGGAAAGGGAAGCCCGGAGCTCAAACGGATCACATCCACTCGGTCTCACCACATCACGTGATCAGCCCTCACAGTCCTTTTTAATATATACTTGCAACCAATATGTAATATTTTCAAAAAATTCAATGTGGCAGATCATATCTATGCAGATGATATAATGCTATATTTCCCCACTGAGATGATGAATTCCATCCCGCCTCAGCTTACGTTCTGTTTCAGTGAAAGAATAAAATGGCTAAACTCACATAACTTAAAAATAAACTATATCAAAACAGAGGCATACATCACAAGGAACCAAAACTTTACCCCCTCAAAATCCTCTCTTTCAAGATGCTGTATTAGAAGTAAAAAAACAAGGTGAAAAAACTTGGTGTCACCCTAGATTGAACGCTCAGTATAATCACGCACATCAAGCTGACTACAAGTTTTATCTACAAACTAAGAATACTGCAGCAACCGAGACCATTGCTTTCTAGCCATGATTTCAGTTCTGTGCTTCAAGCTATGATCACACCGCACTTTGATTTTTGCAATAGCATTCTTCAAGGACTCCCAAAGCAGACACTCAATCAACTTCAGATGGCTCAACATGTTGCTGCCTGTATTATTTGCAAGACCACTGGCTACAGATAACATCACTTCCTTACTATACAATCTATATTGGCTACCAGTTTTAAGCCGCATTAAATACAAATCATTAATTATCTCATTAAAGCTTCTGAGGAACATAGCCCATTCTTACCTCACCTCTCTAAATAACATTCCCTCGGATGAGAGCACAAGAGGATGTACCCAAAACAATATCATAGTCCCGTCCGAATTCCGTAAAACTATGAGTAATAGGGCATTCTCTTACTTTGCTCCTACACTTTAACTCCCTCTCTGAAAAATTAAGATCCATCAGGATCTGTAAATATTCCATAAGGAAATCAAAACGTAGCTGTTTTATGAACAAGATGGGAACTCAACTGTCCAGTACAAAATAAAGCAAACCTAACTGTGAAATCCACCATGAAGCTCCACATTAAACCCCTCTCTACACAACTGTCAATTTCATAGGAGATTTTAAAATGTATTATCATTATAAACACACAAGGCAGACTAGATGGATCATACTGGTCTTTATCTGCAGACATATACTATGTTACTATGTAACACTCTTGTAAATATCTTGACCGTGAGATATAATATCTGTAAATAATGTAAAATATGTTCCCTGTAAATGTGTTATGAACAGTTCTTATGTTACACTCATGTTTAAAGTTTAATGTTGTTTTGTTCACTGTAAATCGCCCTTGATCTCTGGAAGGGGCAGTATAGAAAATCTCTTAAAGAAAATAAATAAATGAATAATCCTGTCTCCTCTGACAGACTTCCTGTTTACATGAAAGCGTCATCGGCTGCTCAGAGCACAGCATCATCAGCATGCAGCAGTTCCGATGCTGTGGGTATATAAAAACATTCAAAATGCCATACTGGTTAGACCAAGATCCATCAAGCCCAATATCCTGTTTCAAACAGTGGCCAATCCAGGTCACAAGAACATGACAGGTTCCCAAAAAGGTACGCAGGTTCCACTGTAGTACCTGATGATTAGATGATTAATACCTCTAAACATCAGGTACTACAGATGATTTTAATGATAGTTCACAGATTACTAATAAAAGATTTGCAATCTCATATTTCAGTTCTTTCAACACCCTCAGATGTATACCATCCAATCCAGTTGATTTCCTACTCTTCAGCTTATCAAATAGTTATCATACATCTTCCCGGTGTATTGAAATTTCTTTCATTTCTTCCGATACATCACCTTTAAAAGCGCTTCACTGCTGTTTTGTCATTGCTGTTGCTGCAGGTCCCAAAGAGGGGCAGGAATGGGCCACCCTCTAAAGGCTGGTGCTATAGGGGGCATAGTTTGCCTAATGGTAGCACCGGTCCTGCTTTGGCTAGCTGCTATTACCTGTGCTCAGTTATCTAAATCTGCCTAATTTTAAATATCTGGAAGAAATATTGACTGGGTTGTCCCAGGCATAGTGGTCCTGTATATTGCTTGCTACTATTAGCTAAGAGAGAGTGTGCTTGCAGGTGGAGGAGTTAACTCCCTGCTGAGGCTTTGTGAAGAGACCACAAAATATATATCTGCAAGCACATGTATGTGTCCCTTCTCTTTTGGTGACAGGAACAACAGAGAGCTCTGTTGTTGTTGTTAAGTGCTGTTGAGTCTGTGTCGACTTTTGGCGACCCTCTGGATAGTTGACCTAAACCTTGTTCAGTCTTCAGCCAAGCAGCTCATTGTTGATAGAGTATCCATAGCTGCTGTTATTGTATCAGTCCATCTCATTGCTGGCCTTCCTCTTTCACGGTGACCTTCTACCTTGCCAAGCATTATGTCTTTCTCCAATGATCTCTCTCTTCGCATGATATGTCCAAAGTATGAACGTTGAAGTCTTGTCATCTGAGCTTCTAAGGCAAGCTTAGGTTTGATGTCCTCTAGTACTGACTGGTTTGTTCTACAGGCAGTGCACGGTATTCATCGCCAGCACCATAATTCAAAAGCATCAATTTTCTTCCTATCTTTTGCACTGTCCAACTTTCGTATCCATATGAAGTTATAGTCAAATCTTTGTATGGAGAGACATCTGTGCTCTTGAGGATCTTGTCTAGGTCCTTCATAGTCATCCCATAGCCATTCTACTAAGAACAATACGTTGTCAGATTTCTTGACTGCTAGTCCATTCTTTATTGATTGTTGATCCAAGTTAGTTAAAGCTGTCAACTATTTCAATTTCTTTTCCATCAATGATGAACTTATTGATTTTGCCAGTTGTCAGAAACTTTGTCTTCTTAATGTCAAGGTGGAGAACCATTTTAAGACTATATTTATTTATTTTATTCAACAGGTTTTCTATACCACTTTATCATAAATTCAAATGCGGTTTACATTGAACAAAATATAGCAACAAGCTTTTACATAGAACAGGGAAATTAACTAGGAATTATAAGGGTCAATAATACATTAAACAATTATTAACTACATACAGTGGTACCTCAGTATACATCATTAATTCGTTCCAGATCCTTGGACTTATACCAAACTGGACTTATACCAAACAAACTTTTCCAATAAGAAATAAAGGGAAAATAATTAATCCATTCTTATAAAAAAATACTATTGTTATTATAACACTGTTTAATACTAAAATACAAATGCAGTGGGTGAAATATATACTGTACATAAGTGAAAATTTACCAGATTTATTTCTCTCTTTTCTGTCTCTTTTCTTCTGTCAGGTCCCTACTTGGACCTGGTTGAGGATCACCAGGTCTGACCTTTACTAAAAATCTGTCCAAAGAACTTTGCTTCTGCCTTCTCCTCAGGATGTTTCGGAAATGTGACATTGTTTGGTCATTCCAGACAATGCTATTACGTCTTGTTTAAGCTTTGTTGGGATAGAATAGTTACTCACCTGTAACAGGTGTTCTCCAGGAGCAGCAGGAATCAGTCCTCACATATGGGTGACATCGACGTCGATGGAGCCCCCGTGCAGAGCATTTCCCCAGCTTTCTAAGAAAGCCTTTGGGAATACTGCACGCCTAAAGGTGCCATCTTGCTCAGTCAGATGACATAGTTCATTTTTACATTTTTTTGTGCTGTCTTTTTGCTATGTACAACTGCAACTGTCAGGGGAGGATGGAGGGTTGTGAGGACTGATTCCTGCTGCTCCTGGAGAACACCTGTTACAGGTGAGTAACTACTCTTTCTCCAGAGCCAAGCAGGAAGTCAGTCCTCACATATGGGACTCCCCAGCTTCAGGCTACCAGGTACCCAGAGCTGAAAAAATGAGTTCCCTCTAGCCGCAGCATCAGAGAAAGGATTTCACTGAAACATACCCCCACCGGTAGCCCAACCAGAGGGCTGGAGGGTATGAGTTGCCTAAACCTCGAAGAGATTCCGGAGTACTGCCTGACCGAAAGCTCTGTCCCTACGGGACTCCCGCTCCAGGCAGTAATGGGCCGCAAAAGCCTGGCTTGAGGACCAAGTTGCAGCCCTACAGATGTCTGCCAATGGTACAGAGTGGATATGAGCTACTGAGGCAGCCATTGCCCTGACACGGTGGGCTGTGACCCGACCCTGCAAGGGAAGGTCAGCTGCCTGTAAGCCCAGGTGAGACAGTCAGCCATCCAGATGGACAAGGTACGCTTGGAGACAGGTAACCCCAAGTTATTAGGGTCAAAAGATACGAAGAGCTGAGCAGCCCTCCTATGCCCCTGTGTACACTCAAGGTAGAAGGATAAGGTCCTTCTACAGTCCAGGGTATGCAGGACTGTCTCAGCCCGGCTGGCATGGGGCCTAGGGAAGAACGTTGGAAGAACCACCTCCTGGTTGAGATGGAAACAGGAGACAACCTTTGGGAGGAACTTAGGATGAGTCCTAAGGACTACCCTGTTCCTATAGAAGCGAGTGTATGGCCTGTCACAGACCAGGGCTTGAAGCTCACTCACTCGCCTGGCTGAGGTCAGGGCCACTAGGAATAAAGTCTTCCAAGAAAGGAAGCGGAGAGGACAGGTAGCCATCGGCTCAAAAGGTGGGCGAGTCAGTTGCTGCAAGACCATATTCAACTTCCACTCAGGGGCCGGTGGACGGAGAGGAGGCTTGAACAAGAGCAAGCCTCTGAGAAACCTGGACACCAAAGGGTGAACCGACAAAGAGTGTCCCTCCACCAGTGAGTGGTGAGCTGCTAGAGCAGAGAGGTGGACCCGAACAGAATTGGACTTAAGGCTCTGATTGGACAAGTGCAGCAGGTTCTGAAGCACTACTGGCATAGTGCAGGAGAAAGGATCTTCCTTGCATTGCTGACATCACAAGGAGAACCTTCTCCACTTCAGGGCATAGGTTTTCCTGGTGGATTGCTTTCTAGAGGCCAAGACCACCTCTTCCACTTCCTGAGGCAGGCCCTATGGAGCCAACACTACCCTTGCAGCCTCCAGGCCATCAAATTGAGAGATTTGAGATTGGGGTGCAGAAGGGAACCTTGATCCTGAGAGAGAAGATTGGGTTGCAACCCCAGAGGTAGTGGGGTTTCCACTGCTAGTTAAAGCAGAAGTGGGGAACCAGAGCTGCCTCGGCCACCTGGGGGCTACCAGAAGTACCGAGGCCTTGTCCCTTAGAATCTTGAACAAGGTTCAGGCCACCAGAGGCGTGGGAGGAAAAGCATACAGGAGGCCCTGGGACAAGAAAAAAGGAAGGCATCCGCTGCGAACCTCAGGGGATGCGGTTGCCTGGAGCAGAGCCTGGGTAGCTTCCGGTTCAGGGGACTGGCAAAGAGATCTATTGATGGAAGTCCCCATTTCAAGAACATTTTTTGAATCACTAATGGGTGCAGTTGCCACTCGTGGGGCTGCAGAACCCTGCTCAACCTGTCTTCCAGGAAGTTCTGCTGGCCAGGGAGATAAACAGCCTTGAGAAACATGTTGTGCCTGAGCTCAAAAGAGCAAAGGGCCTGTGCCTCCTGACACAGCAGCCTGGACCCAGTGCCTCCCTGTTTGTTCACATAGAACATGGCCACTTGATTGTCCGTCTGCACCAGAACAGACTGGTGAGCCAAGGTGTGAGAGAAGGTTTTGAGGGCTAAGCGAATAGCCCGGATTTCCAGTAGGTTGATCTGTTGCGTGGCCTCCCATGGCGACCACAGGCCCTGGGTGCATCTGTCCAAACAATGTGCACCCCAGCCCTGCAAGGAGGCATCGGTCGTCAACACCACTGTGGAGACAGGCACCTGAAAAGGCACCCCCTGTAGTAAGTTGGGGGGGGTGTAGCCACCACTGTAGGGAGTTCAGGAATGGTTTGGACACCCATACTTTGTCTGTGAGGCTTCCTGTGGCTTACTGAGTTCTGAGGCACCACTGTGCAGGTCTCATGTGGAGGCGGGCATTGGGGGTCACATGCACTGTCGATGCCATGTGGCCTAGGAGCTTTAGACAGAGTCTGGCGGAAACCCGTGGCATGCGTAGGAATTGGTTTGCCAAGTCCATGAGCCTCTGTGCCCTGTCTTCTGGCAAGTAAGCTTTTGCTTGCAGAGAGTCCAGTCGGGCCCCTATGAACTCCAGGTTCTGGGAGGGGAGCAAAGTGGACTTTGCGAAGTTTATGACAAAGCCTAGGTGTTGAAGGAGGGAGACAGTTCGGAAGGTGGCTTGCCTGGCCTCCTGGTAAGTCTGACCCCTGATGAGCCAGTCGTCCAGGTAGGGGAAGACAAAAACACCCTGAGTCCTCAAGTAGGCCGCCACCACTGCTAGGCACTTTGTAAAGACCCTTGGGGCGGAGGTTAGGCCAAAGGGCAGTACTCTGTACTGGTAATGGTTTCCTCCCACAATGAACCTGAGGTACTTTCTGTGGTCTGGATGTATGAGGATGTGAGTGTACGCATCCTTTAGATCTAAGGAGCATAGCCAATCTCCCTGCTGGAGGTAGGGCAAAAGTGTTCCAAGAGTAAGCATCTTGAACTTTTCTTTCTCCGGGAACTTGTTGAGATCCCTGAGGTCGAGAATAGGCCTGAGGCCACCGGTTCTCTTTGGTACGAGGAAGTACCTGGAGTAGAAACCGTGACCTTGCAGGCGGGGAGGTACAGTCTCCACCACCTTGTCTAGAAGCAGACCGTGAAGTTCTTGAAGGAGAAGGTCTGTGTGCAGAGGAGGCCTTGGAAGCTCTCTTGGGAAGTAGGAAGGAGGCAATTGCTGGAAATGGAGCATGTAGCCCTTGTGGACTATGCTCAATACCCAAGCATCTCCTGTAATGGGTGGCCACCTGTGAGCAAACAGGACTAGACGACCTCCTGTGCAGGGATAGGGCAGCAGAGGTGGAAAGGCTATGCTGTGGGAGTCAAAAAAACCCTCCCTGCTGAGTGGGAGCAGGAGCCGGAGGCTTGGGGGTCTTCTGCCTACGGGGCCCATGTCCCTGCCCCTTGGCCTGCTGACCCTGCTGGGGAGCTGGGGAGGCCTGGTACTGAGGGAAAGGTTTGTAGGCAGGTGCCTTCCTCGGGTAAAAGGACTTTTTACCCGAGCCTTTCTTCTTATGAGAAGGGGCAGAAGTTTTTCTGGACAGCCTTGTCCTAGTCAGGTGCTCGGTTTCGAGCTCAGCAGCCTTCTCGGCCATGGGCTTGCCAAAAAGGTTTTTACCTCAGCAAGGGACATCGACCAACTTGTCCTGCACCCAGGGCTCGAGGTCCAATGACTGCAGCCATGCCTGGAGTCGGGCCCCGATGCCGGCTGCTGCTACACGGGCCGAAGCCTCGAAGCCATCGTAAGGTGCTCGGGACATGAACTTTGAGCATTCCCGGATTCCCGAGGACAAGATCTTGAACCTCTGCAAAGGTTCCCCAGAGAGGCCAGCAGAGAACCTGGTAATTTCCTTCGCCAGGTCTCGTAAGTACATGCCCATGTACAGCTGGTAGGACTGGACACGGCAAGCAAGCATCGAGCCCTGGAAGCACTTTTTGCCGAGCGCATCCAGGTTCCAGGCCTCCCTGCCGGGAGGCACCGCACAGTACATCTTCTGGCTCTTCAGACGATGCATGGCCGATTCCACCACCATGGAATGGTGCAGCAGTTGCACCTTCTGGAAGCCAGGGCTCTTTCGGAGTCGATAGATGGAATCGACCCGCTTGCTCAAAACCGGCGCCGAGGCTGGTGCCTCCCACATATGGAAGAGGAGCCGTTCCAGCATCGGAGGAACCGGCACAGTAAGGGTCTCCTTCGGAGGAGAGTCATACTGGAGGGCCTCGAGCTCCTCGGCTCAAGGCTCCTCCTCGGGGTCTGCGGGACTCGCCAAAGCCTTGGCCATGTCTCTGATGAACTCCGAGAACCTGGTGTCCTCTGGCGAGGACCTACACCGGGGCGAGGACTGCGGTGAGTCCGAAGGGATGCATCGAGTCCAAAAAGTATTGGGGGACTCCTCGTCCTCCGTCTCCCATGCGGACTCATCCAAAGAGGAGTCGGGGGGCTCTGACCACGCGGGCCTCAGTGGCACCCACCCCAACGCCAAAGGCACCGGCGTCGACATCCTCGGTCCCAAGCGGGAGGTCGAGGGTGACCGTGACCGAGGACGACCTCGAACCTTCATTGTCTCGAGTATCGGCTCGGTCTCTGGGGTCGACTTAGACGTCGATGTCCCGGTGGTCGGGGCAGATGCACCAGCGAGGCTGGCCATCAGCACCCGCTGCTGATTCATGAAGGCAGACAATCTGCACTCCAAGGCTGTCAGCCTCAGTTCAAGCTCAGGAGACTCAGCAGCAACCGACTCGGGCCCCGGCGGCGGCGCCGGGCCCTACGTCGGCTCCCTAGGAGGAGAGTCCTGGAGGACAACAGGACTTACGTGCCCAGCGGACTCCGGCTCCACGTGAGGTATCTTGGACGGCTTCTCCTCCAAGGGCCCGGAGCGGCAGTCGGGGGTCCAAGACCTGGCCCCCAAGGAACCAGGGACCTCCTCTGACGCCGCCCTCACGAGTCGCTTCTTCCTCTTACATTCCTGATCGGGGGACCCCCTGTCCGAGGAACCCCGGCGATGCTCGGGGTCAGACACTCGAGACGTCGAGGCCTCAGACGAGGTCCAGGCCCGGCCGGAGGCAGAGTCAGAAAAAATCCGTTCTTTCTGATGCTGGCAGCTTCGGAGTGCCTTGGTGGACATCTTGCCACACGGGACACAGACCTTAGGATCATGATCCGGTCCGAGGCATCGAAGGCAGCAGTCGTATGTGTCGGTGAGAGACATCAGTTTCTTACACCGATCATACTTTTTGAAACCACTGGAAGCCATCGGAGAAAAAAGAGCCCCCGCGACGTCAAAGGACCGGCCTTCCAGGGAAAAGACAAAAAGGGCGCGAACGCCAGCCACGAAGGGCAAAAAACGAAAAATAGAAGATGGGCTCGATACCGGTGTACCGAACCCGGCGAGAAGGGGAACTGGCGTCGAACCGGAGAAGAACAATGAAGAAATCGCAAGAAAAAAGTCAACTTTTCCGGGTGACATGGACAGACGTCCGTTGGGCTCCACGGAAAAAGAAAGACTGAGCAAGATGGCACCTTTAGGCAGGAAGGGGACCACGCATGCGTGCAGTATTCCGAAAGGCTTTCTTAGAAAGCTGGGGAAATGCTCCGCACGGGGGTTCCATCGACGTCAATGTCACCCATATGTGAGGACTGATTTCCTGCTTGGTCCTGGAGAAGGTACTTCTCTGCAAAGTTTTTGACATTCATCCAGGCATGCCGACGCTCATGGGCAGTCGCAACATTGTCTCGAAAGAGGTAAAAAAAGGGTAGTGCACGCAGTCGTGACTCATTGAACTCGAGTTGTATTCCAAACAAATAGTGGTATACCAAACAAAATTTTTTGCATCCAAACAGGACATATTTATTTTATTTTATTTATTTAACATCGCTTATATACCACACTATTATCATCAGCGCGGTTTACATGGAACAAACATATACATACAGAAAACTGTAGTGCATTTTACAAGTAACAGGAATTTGAACTTGGTAATAAAGGGAAACTATGTACACTATATAACTATATACAATAGTCTATACACATTAGTCACAGTTGAAGTTGTCTTGACCTGGTCATGGATGTAGTGTTTCTCTTGTGTAAAACTAAATTGGGAAATAGCTTAAGAAGAGGTGGTGTTTGAGATTTTTTCTGAATTGTGTTAGGCTGGTTATGGCTCTCAGTTCTGGTGGGAGTGCATTCCAAGCTATTGGGGCATGAATGCTGAAGGCTCTTTTAGATGTTTCCTTATTGTATCTGACTGTTTGTCTTGGGATTGTTAATGAGTTTATAGTAGTTGATCTTCTGGATCTATTGGGAGTCTGTGTGTGTAAAAGGTTGGCGATCGTTGATGGTGCTTGATTGTTTAAGGCTTTGAAAGTAATGATTAGTATCTTGTAGTGGATTCTTGCGTTGGTTGGTAGCCAGTGGAGTCTTTTTAGGATTGGAGTTATGTGGTCTGTTTTTGATATTCCTTCGAGTACTCTGGCAGCGGTGTTCATCGCCAGTTGTAGAGGATTTAAAGATGATTGCGGGAGACCGTGTAGAATTGCATTTGAGAAGTCGAGATGAGGCATCACCAAGGCTTGGTAGACAGTTCTGAAGTCTGTGGGTTCAAGTAATGGTCTTAAGTGGCGTAGTGTGCGTATCTTGTGATATATTAGTTTTGTTATGTTTTTTATGTGGGTCTTCATATTGAGGCGCTGGTCAAGGGTAATACCTAGGTATCGTATCGTAGGTTTTACTGTCAATTCCTTGTCCTTTATTTTTAAGGTAGTGGGAGGTGTGAAGTTTTGGTCTCTTGTGATAAACATCACATCGGTCTTGCTATGGTTGATTCTTAGGTTCTGTGAGAGGAGCCAATCTTCTACTGATTCAAAGCATTTTATCAATGGTGTAAAATCAGGATGGTTGATGGAGAATGGCATGTATAGGAGAATGTCATCTGCATATGCTAGGCAGGTAACATTAAAGGAGCGGATGAGGTCACAGATCGGTTGCATGTATATGTTAAACATTAGTGCTGAAAGAGAGGATCCTTGTGGTACCCCTTGATCTTGTAGAAATGGTTCAGATGTCTTTTCCTCAATTCTTACTTGTTGCCAACGGTTATTTAGGTAGGATATACACCAGTCAATTGCGGTTCCAAGTATTCCTTTTTCCTTAAGGCGATCGATAAGTATTTGATGGCTTACTGAATCAAACGCAGCTGAGATGTCCATGAATATAAGGATAAATCCTTGGTGGATATTATCTATTCCTGTAATTAATGTATTGAATAGAGTGATGAGGAGGGTCTCAACTCCGTGGGCTTCCCTGAAACCGTGTTGTGCAATGTCCAGTGGGGCTTCAGTGTCTATGTGTTGTTGTATTTGACGTTGTACCACTTTCTCAATTATTTTCGCTAGCAGAGGGATGCTGGATATTGGCCTATAGGATTCTACTTTTAGGGGGTCTAATTTGTTATTTTTTAGTAATGGTCTAATTGAGGTTTGTTTAAGGCACTGAGGAAAGGTTCCGGTTGAGAATGATTGTTCAAGGATATTGTGTATGAAGAAGCTTACTTCATGTCTAATATTTTTTATCCAGGCCGCTGGGCATGGATCATTCGCTGCAGTGGTGGCATTTATTGATCAAGTTGGACTTATTTTAAAGCGGATGTATACCGAGGTACCACTGTACTTAGTTGTAATAGCGGCTTGGTGGTCTATTGAGAATGTTAGCAGTTGTCTGTTTTTTTGTATGTGGGGCCATAGTATTCAATAACTAGATGGGTCTTTATGGCTTTCCTCAAGTCGAGGTGGTCTTTGATTGCTCTTATTCTTATACTATATTCCTTGATCTTGAGAAGCAAATGTTTCAAATCGTCTTCACTTTCAGCCAGTAATGTGGTACCATCAGCATAGCAAAGGTTGTTCATGAGTCTTCCACCAATCTTCATGCCTCAGTTGCTTTCATACAGTTCTGCTTTTCTGACGATTTGTTCTGCAAATAAATTAAAGAGGTAGGGGGAAAGTATGCAGCTTTGTTGTACACCTTTGCTGATTTTAAATCAGTCTGTCTCTCCTAGTTCTGTTTGAACTGTTGCTTCTTGATTAATATAAAATGTTGTGCAAGAGAATGGATCAGGTGTTCTGGAATACCCATGCTTCTAATGTGAGCTTTATTTATTTATTTATTTATCTATCTATTTCTTCTATACCGCCCCTTCCAGAGATCAAGGGCGGTTTATATGTAACAGCTAACAATTGTATACTTAAGTATACTTTACATAGAACGGTGGTTTGTAACTATGTACAGGTAACATTACAGGAACAATAATAACAGAACTAATTACAGGGAACTATTTACAATGAGCAGAGATCAACGTTATGTATACGACATTTTGCATGGTAAGTGTGTTAGTAGTGAGAGGTCTGACTGAGTTAGCTTAGCATTTTGAGGTCTGACCTTTATAGCTTAGCATTTTGCTAGACTTCGTAACTGGGCTTGCTCTAGCTTTTTAGTTTATTGCTATTTATTTTATTGTGTGAGTTTGGTGTGTTTGTATGTATGTATTTATTTGTAGTTTGCTCCATTTTGGAATTTGGGCTGCTGTCCTACTTGTTGCTTTTTGCTTTTAATTCTATTTCTTTGCTGAATCTGCTAGTTCTCTGTGCCTTTATCTTTCCTCTTAGTCTCTAAAAAGAAAATTACTACTAAAATGCTGCAAAGTTATAGATATAAGACAGTCCCTGCTCATCAGAGCTTACAATCTAATTAACCCCTGCCATCATTACTAAACTGGACAAATTGCTTCTGATCTGCTAAGTCTCTCCCTCCCTTCACCCAGGTATAGCCTCCCTCTGGCTTGTTAACAGTATTATTCTCAGACGCACTCCAACACTGACTTACCATATCATATTTGCTCAGATCCATCCAGCCCCATGGCGCCACCCTAATTTTTCCTCTTGGTGCTATCTCGTCCCAATCTTTTCCCGTCATTCACACAATTTCAAACTCAAAGTTCAATTCTCTAACTCCCTACTTTTCCTTCATCTCTCCAGCCATTTTGTCCTCTATACTAGTATCAGCTTTTCAGCTTCAATATTTTTTCCTCTCATTCTCTCATCTCCACTCTGAGAGCACCCTCATCATTGTCGTGCCTCCCTGCATAGATTCAACTGCAATCCCTCTATTCTTATTCATATTCCTCTCCTTTCTCATGTGTTCTGTGGAATGTCCACACTGTCTCCAATAAACTTACCCCAGGGACAGCACACTGCCACGCAGACACCAGCAACACAGTACAAAAAATGTAGGCAGGTGTAGGTTCTCACCAAAAGTTTATTAGTCCATACATGTAAAGGGAGACCTGACCTGACACAGGCCGTGTTTCGATAAAATCTTCCTCAGGGGCTGGCTCACCTTGTACTAAAAACATATTATAAATAAATTAAAACCACAATTATAAAAAAACTAAATTAACAGATACATGGAATAAAACACCATAAGGAACGCAATAAAATTGAATAATAAATAGTAAATAAATAACAAGTTTTAAAAGTATAATATACAAAAATTATTCATAAACTCATATCAATGTGTGTTGCACCCAATACATATATAAGACATAGATAAAAGTCAATAAATATTAATGAGAAAAAACAAAAATCCTTATTAAAAAACTTAAAATGAACATAAATATCTAAAATATTAATACCGGCAAATACATAACATCTAAACCTAAGGAGAAGTGGTGACTTATTATAAATAATAAACATCATGCTACATGAATAAAAATGCATAGGAACATATAAATGTTGCATGAGGAATTAAGCCATAAGAGACAAACAGAGGAGAAGGAGACCAAGGAGCAGGAGTGAACCAAACTTTACCTGAAAGAACCGTATTAGAATATACTAACACAGCTGATATGTTGCACTGAAAATGATACCACCTTTTGTAGCTGGAAGGGTGTGAGAGAAGCAAAAAATATATTTACATTAATGATTATATCCAATCGATACATTATTTCCTTCAAAACATTAAAATATGCCAAACTATAAAGAAAAGCTTGTTTCAACTATAAAAACACATGGCATAGTAGCGGCCTTTCATGAGAACATTTTATACACTAACTAAAACCTAAAACATGAACGGAGGGATTTGTATCAAAAATCTATTTGATAATATAAAAGGGGGGGGAACTATACATTGTTATTTATGCCAATTCATATGAGACATCAGGAAACTAAAATTGTATATAGTTATATAACTTATATGTACAAAGTTCTCCCCTATGTTGTATCCAATTAGATTTCCTGTTATATGTAAACTCACGACAGCCTGTTGCTATCGGTGAGTATTTTATGTTTACTGTAAACCGCGCTGATGATAAAAGTGCGGTATATAAGAACGTTAAATAAATAAATAAATAAATAAACTATCAGACTATATAAAATATCTAGATTCAAAAGGGGGGGGAGAAATTTTGATCGCCGCCATGATATAATAAACATAACTCCACCGCGCTTATTCTTAGTAAGATAATAAAGCGTGCTGCCTTAGCTCCTGCCTACATTATATTCCGATATTTCAGCTATACTGATATTGTATTTGCCAATGATGTAAAAATGAAATTAACCTTGCGTGGTGCATATCAGTTGTCTGGTTATCAAAAACCCTCACGGGACCAAAGAGTGTTTGTATAAAGCCCATGCTACCACAAGTTCAGCCAGGGAAGGATCAGCTGTAAAAACCCGTGTGCATCGTTAATTACCACTGCCAGAACCTTATAAAAATAAAAGATTACTTAAAGGCATTAAACCACTGACTGAATCTTGCCGATGAAGTGGCTATGAGCAAACAACATAACTTACAAACTCGAACCATTAATACTTAGTGACCATGAAAGCAGCACCGGACACTCAGTGACACCTTGCTGAAATGAAAAAACGCTGGCGCATGCGGGTCAGCATATGTACCGCCCGCGAGCGCGCGAAAGGAATTACGTAATCAATGCAACTCCACAAACAATCCATTTGGCACCAAATCATACCAACCTTAAAACTATTTTGCGCCTTAAAAACAATGAGAACAACTAGCAGCAACTGGATGCCCGAAGGCATCTATAAAAACCAATTTTCAAATATAAACAGAGACCTATAAAGTGAGAATAAAAACAACTGGAACTTCACCTAGCTACACAAGAAAAATTACATAATTACCAAAAAAGCCAAATTTATCGAAGCATGCTTAATCACTCATGGATTAATACAAAAAACATTGTAAGACCACCAACTCGACCAATAACAAGCACCTCAAACAATAAATAAATAAATATGAACAGAAAGGAGTAAATGGATCTTCACAAACAATTCATTTAAACACCAGATTATCCCAACTCGTTAAAACTATTGTTCACCTTGAACCATTAAGAACAACTAAAAGTAACTAAATGCCCAAAGCCAACTATAAAAACCAAATCTCAAATATACTGTAAAGTGGGATAAAAACAAAAAATACTATACTAAGGGGACAGGGACTTCACCCAGCTTCACAACGGGGACTGCACAAATCCAAAAAGGGCTAAAACTTCCAAAACGTACTTGATCATTCATTGAATAATAAAACACACTAAAACACATTAAGAGATCACTGACTCGACCACTAACAGGCACCTCAAAATAAATGTGTACTATATGCGTTACTAAAAAAAAAAAAAAAAAATATGAGCAGGAAGAATAAAAAGGATAAAATAAAGAACACCTATAAACATAAAAATATGGAATGGACTGTAAAAATACATATAATCCGAACTATAAATCATTCTAACATCTAAAATACTTTCACAGAAAAACTGAAAAATCGCGTTCCGCATTCAGACCATGTGGAACAAGAGTGTTAAGATCAAAAATATATTTCTGTTCCATCTGAAGTAGTGTTTTCTCTATATTTCCGCCTCTCCAATTCAATTTAACTTTCTTAATCACACAAAACTTCAAGTCTGACAGTGTATGTGCTCGATCAACCCAATGTTGCACCAACGGTTTGTCTAACAAGCGTCTTCTGATGCAGCTTTTGTGCTCTATTATTCGCACACGGATATGCCGTTTGGTTTTGCCAACATATAAAAGACTACATGGACACTGTATAATGTAAATAACATGGGCGGTATCACAATTGGAAAAATCATCAATGTAAAATCGCTTCTGTGTTATTGGATGTATGAAAACCTTTCTTACGGGTAAAACATTTAAACAAACGGAGCAATGGCCACATTGGTATTGTCCCTTATGGACAGAAAGGGGTTTCTTTTCAGTAAAGGCAGAAGGTACCAATAAATTGCGAAGATTGATATTACGTTTATGTGCCACCATTATTTGAGTATTATGAAAACCAGGAATGGCCTGAATTAAATGCCATTCCTTTTTAAGAATATTAACAATCCGTTGGGACTGTAGTGAATATAGTAACGGACAAACCATTCTAGTATCTGTCTTATTTTTATCATCTTGTAATTTATCTGCCCTTGTCTGTAAATGATTACGTGCCCTAACATAGGCTTTATAGATATACTGCTGGGGATATTGGCGGACTGCGAATCTCTCTTTAAGGTCTTGAGCCTGTGATTCAAATTCATTGTTACTTGTGCAATTCCTCCTAACTCTGAGAAATTGACCGACAGGTAAATTATTTCTTAATGCAGGGTTATGGAAACTGTGGTAATGAAGTAACTGATTCCTGTCAGTTGGTTTCCTATATAATCTAGTAATGAATCCCTTGCCTTCTCTTTGAATAATTAAATCTAAATACGGAATCTGATTTGGGTCATACGTAACCTGAAAACGTAAATTTTGGTCTAAATCATTTACTCCAACAAAGAAACGTGGATAGCAAAGGAGGACGTGTGAAAATCTTTATTGGTCAAATCAGCCAAAGGCCCGACACAGGCCGTGTTTTGGAATTCCCTTCTTCAGGGGCTAAATGGCTAAAGACAAATACACGAATTAAAATAAACAACAAAAATAGTTATTTAAAAACAATAAAATAAACTGGCTAAAACCACGGACATCAATGAATGCATACTAAAACAGTTTTAAATGTAAAAATAATAACAAATTAAAACCATTTTTCTAATAAACGGTTGTATCAATATAAATATATAAATATAAATGGTGGAACAAATAAGTACGGCTAACAGCAGAACAACACAAAAAAAAAAAAGGCACCTAAACAGTACAATTAAAAATAAATAAAAAAATATATAAATATATATAAGAAAATATAAATATGTAAATATAAATTTGTAAATAAATAATAAATGTTTCAACGGACGATAAACATTTCATAATATAATCAAAAAATTAATATTGTATCTAAAAAACATGTAAATTACACATACCTGAATCAACAGACTATATCAATTAACCAAAAAGAACTAAAACAATGTGTCTTCAAAAGTGTACTATAACAAATATGACACCTAAACAGTACAATTGATAAAACATATAAATATATATAAAAAATATAAATGTGTAAATATAAATATGTAGATGAATAATAAATGTTTCAACGAACGATAAATATTTCATAATATAGCATAAAAATAAATAATGTATTTAAAAAACATATAAATTACACATACCTGAATCAACAGTGTATAAATTAACCAAAAAGGACTAAAACAGTGTGTGTCTTCAAAATTGTGCTATAACAAAAAACAAGCATTTAGATTGAAAACTTATAAATTACTCTTAAATAGAAAAAATAAGCATCATGAAATCCATACATATATATAAAAAATATTAAAAATTATAAAAAAATTATAAAAAAATAATAAATTATTAATTTCGAAAAATATAAATAGAAATCGGCCTGATTTAAAAAGAGATGAAGACAACCCATGTGAATTGATATTTAAAAAGAGTGATAAAATGGGAGAATGAAAATAAAAATGATACCTGACCAAGAAATTATATTTTTATACAATTTAATTATTTATACATTTTTCACGTTTCACAGATTGCACATTTACGGTCGTAGGAAGAGTTTCTTGGTCAGGTATCATTTTTATTTTCATTCTCCCATTTTATCACTCTTTTTAAATATCAATTCACATGGGTTGTCTTCATCTCTTTTTAAATCAGGCCGATTTCTATTTATATTTTTCGAAATTAATAATTTATTATTATTTTTTTATAATTTTTTTTATAATTAATTTTTAATATTTTTTATATATGTATGGATTTCATGATGTTTATTTTTTCTATTTAAGAGTAATTTATTTATAAGTTTTCAATCTAAATGCTTGTTTTTTGTTATAGCACAATTTTGAAGACACACTGTTTTAGTCCTTTTTGGTTAATTTATACAGTCTGTTGATTCAGGTATGTGTAATTTATATGTTTTTTAAATACATTATTTATTTTTATGCTATATTATGAAATATTTATCGTTCGTTGAAACATTTATTATTCATCTACATATTTATATTTACACATTTATATTTTTTATATATATTTATATGTTTTATCAATTGTACTGTTTAGGTGTCATATTTGTTATAGTACACTTTTGAAGACACACATTGTTTTAGTTCTTTTTGGTTAATTGATATAGTCTGTTGATTCAGGTATGTGTAATTTACATGTTTTTTAGATACAATATTAATTTTTTGATTATATTATGAAATGTTTATCGTCCGTTGAAACATTTATTATTTATTTACAAATTTATATTTACATATTTATATTTTCTTATATATATTTATATATTTTTTTATTTATTTTTAATTGTACTGTTTAGGTGCCTTTTCTTTTTTTTTTTTTTGTGTTGTTCTGCTGTTAGCCGTACTTATTTGTTCCACCATTTATATTTATATTTATATATTTATATTGATACAACCGTTTATTAGAAAAATGGTTTTAATTTGTTATTATTTTTACATTTAAAACTGTTTTAGTATGCATTCATTGATGTCCGTGGTTTTAGCCAGTTTTATTTTATTGTTTTTAAATAACTATTTTTGTTGTTTATTTTAATTCGTGTATTTGTCTTTAGCCATTTAGCCCCTGAAGAAGGGAATTCCGAAACACGGCCTGTGTCGGGCCTTTGGCTGATTTGACCAATAAAGATTTTCACACGTCCTCCTTTGCTATCCACGTTTCTTTGTTGGACTGCTTTTGCACGTGGTGTTGTGCCCTTTGTTGGTCTAAATCATTTATCCATGTATTAAAAGTGGACAACTCTTCCACGGAACCCTCCCATATAATAAAAATGTCATCGATGTATCGAATCCACAATTTAATGTTAGATTCAAAGGGATGAGATTTAAGAAAAGTGTTTTCAAATTTGTACATGTATAAATTAGCAACATCTGGTGCCATAGATGACCCCATTGCCACCCCCTTAATTTGTTGATAGTATATGTCTCTAAAGCAAAAAAAAAAAAATTTTTTCTTGTGTAGCTAGGTGAAGTTCCAGTTGTTTTTATTCTCACTTTATAGGTCTCTGTTTATATTTGAAAATTGGTTTTTATAGATGCCTTCGGGCATCCAGTTGCTGCTAGTTGTTCTCATTGTTTTTAAGGCGCAAAATAGTTTTAAGGTTGGTATGATTTGGTGTCAAATGGATTGTTTGTGGAGTTGCATTGATTACGTAATTCCTTTCGCGCACTCGCGGGCGGTACATATGCTGACCCGCATGCGCCAGCGTTTTTTCATTTCAGCAAGGTGCCATTGAGTGTCCGGTGCTGCTTTCATGGTCACTAAGTATTAATGGTTCGAGTTTGTAAGTTGTTATGTTTGCTCATAGCCACTTCATCGGCAAGATTCAGTCAGTGGTTTAATGCCTTTAAGTAATCTTTTATTTATATAAGGTTCTGGCAGTGGTAATTAACGATGCACACGGGTTTTTACAGCTGATCCTTCCCTGGCTGAACTTGTGGTAGCGTGGGCTTTATACAAACACTCTTTGGTCCCGTGGGGGTTTTTGATAACCTTGCGTGGTGCATATCAGTTGTCTGGTTAATTTCATTTTTACATCATTGGCAAATACAATATCAGTATAGCTGAAATATCGGAATATAATGTAGGCAGGAGCTAAGGCACCACGCTTTATTATCTTACTAAGAATAAGCGCGGTGGAGTTATGTTTATTATATCATGGCGGCGATCAAAATTCCCCCCCCCCCTTTTGTATCTAGATATTTTATATAGTCTGATAGTTATTTTAGTTTCCTGATGTCTCATATGAATTGGCACAAATAACAATGTATAGATCCCCCCCTTTTATATTATCAAATAGATTTTTGATACAAATCCCTCCGTTCATGTTTTAGGTTTTAGTTAGTGTATAAAATGTTCTCATGAAAGGCCGCTACTATGCCATGTGTTTTATAGTTGAAACAAGCTTTTCTTTATGGTTTGGCATATTTTAATGTTTTGAAGGAAATAATGCATCGATTGGATATAATCATTATTGTAAATATATTTTTTGCTTCTCTCACACCCTTCCAGCTACAAAAGGTGGTATCATTTTCAGTGCAACATATCAACTGTGTTAGTATATTCTAATACGGTTCTTTCAGGTAAAGTTTGGTTCACTCCTGCTCCTTGGTCTCCTTCTCCTCTGTTTGTCTCTTATGGCTTAATTCCTCATGCCACATTTATATGTTCCTATGCATTTTTATTCATGTAGCATGATGTTTATTATTTATAATAAGTCACCACTTCTCCTTAGGTTTAGATGTTATGTATTTGCCGGTATTAATATTTTAGATATTTATGTTCATTTTAAGTTTTTTTAATAAGGATTTTTGTTTTTTCTCATTAATATTTATTGACTTTTATCTATGTCTTATATATGTATTTTCTTGGGTGCAACACACATTGATATGAGTTTATGAATAATAAGTTTTGTATATTATACTTTTAAAACTTGTTATTTATTTACTATTTATTATTCAATTTTATTGCGTTCCTTTTGGTGTTTTATTCCATGTATCTGTTAATTTAGTTTTTTTATAATTGTGGTTTTAATTTATTTATAATATGTTTTTAGTACAAGGTGAGCCAGCCCCTGAGGAAGATTTTATCGAAATACAGCCTGTGTCGGGTCAGGTCTCCCTTTACATGTATGGACTAATAAACGTTTGGTGAGAACTTACACCTGCCTATGTTTTTTGTACTGTGTTCCAATAAACTTACCTACATTCACAGCCTCTCTCTGTAATGCTCTGCATCTTCTTGCTTTAACTGAAAATAGGCATCTCCCAGAAGATTCTAATTCAGTCGCTGCCCCCTTTGTCATGGAGGCTTCCTTTTCTCCAGTGCACTCTGCCCAGTTGGCCACGCTGGTGGACGGTTGCTACTCTCTCCCTTCTTTAGATTTGAACCCCTTCCTCCACCTTAGGTTCACTCCCTTTCTTCCTTTGAAGTCCATGCGATTCACTTATTTATTCCACTCCCTCTCCAGGTAGCTGCCATTTATCAAATCCTCACCCGCCAACAAGTTAACGTCTTCCTTTCTTACTGACTAACTGCTGGCATCCTTCTTTTCCTTCATTCTTAGGAATTTTAACATTCATGTTGATGATCCCTCTGACTCTCATGCCTCAAAACTCCTTGCCTTAAACTCCTTATTCAATATCCAGCTATGTTTTATTACCAACATGGCCATATCCTCAACCTTTTTTTTTCTTTAGCTGCTGATCCTCAAGTTTCTCCACCTCACTTCTTCTATTTGACCATTATCTGCTTTTATTCTTATCCACATTCCTCCACAGTCTCAACCAATCGCCACCAACATATTTAGGAATATTCAGGTTATTGATTCTTCCTCTTTCCCCATTGCTCTCTCAACTCCTCTCTCAGTCACAATGTCATCAGAGTCTATCGATTAGGCAATTAATTCTCTTCTGCCTTGGGTGCTTTCGCTCTTCCTATTCCATGGCCTCTGAGGCGTACTGTACCACAACCTTGGCTGACCTCCAAAATCTGCTACCTATGCTCCTGTGCCTGCTCTACTGAGCATCTTTAGCTTTAATACCGTGCTCATGGGGACGTCATACATTTCAAATTCATGTTGACTTCCTTCCGGTCTGCGTTTGCACTCGTCAAGCAAGAATACTATTTTCATCTTACAAACTAACTCTGACACTTGTTGGCTCTTTACAATGATCAGCTCAGAGTGCCTTCACCCCTACCCCTCGCTTGCTTTCTGCCCAGACTTTGGTTGACTACTTCCATGACAAGATTCACAAGATTGGTCACAAATTTGCCACTGGGTTATCTCATAAGAACCTAAGAAATGCCATACTGGGTCAGACCAAGGTTCATCAAGATCAGTATTCTGTTTCCAACAGTAGCCAATCCAGGTCATAAGTACCTGGCAGGTTCTCAAAAAAGCACACAGATCTCACAAAGCATGTCCCGGGTCCTCTTTAATAAAGGTTTATGGACCTTTCTTTCAGGAACTTGTCCAAACCTTTTTTAAACCCAGCTACACTTTTACTACACCCTCCGGTAATGAATTCCAGAGTTTGATTACATGTTAAGTGAAAAAAAATATTTTCTTTTATTAGTCTTAAATGGGTTACATTGTAGCTTCATTGCGTGTCCCCTAGTCTTTCTACTTTTTGATGGCATAAATAATCGATATATGTTTATCCGTTCCACTCCTTCATTAATTTATAGATCTCTATTGTATCTCCCCTCAATTGTCTATTTTCCAAAAGCCATAGCCTTTTAAGACTTTCCTCAAAGGGGTATCCTTCCATCCCCTTTACCATTTTGGTGGCTCTTCTCTGTACCTTCTCTAATTCCGCAATATCCTTTTTAAGATAGAGTGACCAGAATTGTATACAATATTCAAGGTGCGGTCGCACCATGGAACGAAACAGAGGCATTATATCCTTTGCTTTATTCTCCATTCCTTTCCTTACGATTCTTAGCATTCTATTTGCTGCTGCACACTTCACGGAGGGTTTCAATGATGACGCCTAAATCGTTTTGCTGGATGGTGGTTCCCAATGTGGAACCTTGCATCGTGTAACTATAGTTTGGGTTGTTCTTTCCTAGGTGCATAACTTTGTACTTGTCCACATTACATTTCATCTGCCATTTGAATTCCAGTCTTCCAATTTACTATAGTCCTCCATCTGTTCTCCCCTCTCAGATCCTTCCTTCAACCAGTCACCCTTTCTTCCTTTACGAAAATAAGTGAGGAGGAAACTGCACAAAGTCTCTCTGACAAACTCCTCCTCTGATCCCATTCCCCCTCATCTACTAAGCTTTGTTTCCCTCACCCCACTGTTGCCTCTTCAGTGTGTCATACCCTCAAATTCTCTCTTTCCACTGCAGCTATTCCTGCTGCTTTCCAACATGCTATGGCTACACTGATCTTAGAAAAATCTTCATTGGATTCTACCTGCCCTTCTGTTTATTGGCCATTCTCCCACTTCCCTTTTGCATCCAAACTGCTCGAGAATTCTTAAAGGAGGTCATTTTTATTTTTAATAAATAACTTTTTCTGCTGCTTTGCCAACTGATTTGTTTCTGTAGATGAATGCCGAAGGGGATTTTTTTCTGCTACTTTTTTCACATTCTTCTCTGACCTTTAGGTTCAAAGAAGAAGGCAAGCTCTTTGAAGTCATTGCATTTGTCAGGTGTAAGATCCCTCCCCCTTCCCACACCACCTCCCACCCACCCCATGTGGGTAATCTTGCTAAATAGGGCAATTCACCAATTAGTTTGTTGAAAAAGATAACAGATTTTGTATTTTGGTTGAAAAAAAATCTATTAAGTAAAAAGTTCCAGTTTTGGATATCTACTACCACTACTATTAAACATTTATAAAGCGCTACAAAGCATATGCAGCGCTGTACAAACACAGATAGAGATAGTCCCTATTTGTTAGAGCTTACAATCTAATCAAGACAAACAAGACAAAAGTTAGGAGTAAGGATAGAATAGGGTAAGGAGACACAGAGAAACAAGTGGTCAGGATCCCAAGGCAACCTCAAAGAGGTGAGCCTTTAGCATAGATTTGAAAAGGGGCAGAAAGAAAGCCTGACGTACAGACTCAGGAAGTTTGTCCCAGGCATAAGGAGCAGCAAGGTGAAAGGACTGAAGTCTGGAATTAACTTAGGAAGAAAAGGGCAGAGAGGAGAAAGCCAGTATAAGAGCAGGGGTTCACAAGGAGGGGTGTAGAGGGAGAGGAAGGAAAGTGAGGGGTAGCAGAATGAATGTATTTAAAGGTCAGAAGGAAGAGTTTGAAATGGATACGGAAACGGAAGGGGAGTCAATTTAGAGACTTGAGAAGAGGGGTTTATAAGAGTAAATCGAGGCTGGCGAAAGATTAGTCACACAGCAGAGTTTTGGACAGATTGAAGGTGAGAGATGGACTCAGAGGGAGACCAGCAAGGAGGAGGTTGCAATAGTCGAGACGGGAAGTAATTAAATAGTGGACAAGCATTTTAGTATTTGAAGGAGCTTTGATTGGGTAATTTTACATGAGAGCACATTAGACTATATACCTCAGACATATCAGATTTTAGTAGCTTAAAGTGATAAGGCTACGCACAGGGGCATAGAACAGAGCTGTTAGATCATACATAAAAGAGGCTAGCAGCTTTTTGTCTTAAAGAACAACTGAAGAAAAGCTAGGGACTTTGGTAATCTTTCATTTCCTTCAATAGGTACCAAAGCTCCAATAACTATGACAGAGAAAAATAGTGTTGCCAAAACTGTACCCCAGTTACAGCTTCTGCCCCTGTCCAAACAGACTGCCCAATCCCAGTAGAGAGACTGGTTCTGTGTGCAAGATGCCTGAAAACTGAAGCCCTCATGAAACAAGTGGAAGAGTTGAGAGAAGAGGTGGAAAAGTTGAGAAGCATCCATGACAGTGAAAGGTACATTTATGAGATGCTTCTTGAAGTATCCAAGCTTTCTGACAGAGGTGAAGATGGTACACTACAGAAAGAAGAGACTTGGACAAGGACTACCAAAGCCTGCAGAATCGACCATCCAACTTCACCATCCCTTGAACTGAAGAACAGGTATGCATCCCTGGAAGTGGAAGAGGCATAAGCATCCCAAAAATGGGACGAACAAGAGCTCAAGCACCTCAAAGTTGCAGAATCAGCAACCACAAGTAAATGGTATGGCAGTTGGTAGAAACATGTCCGCAGAAAAAGAACATATGGCCTATCTATTCTGCCTTTCCATATCAAATACTATAGTCCCTTTTTTTTCCTTTTGAGATCTTGTGTGTTTGTCCCAGGCTTTCTTGAATTAAGATACTGTCCTCGTCCCTACTACCTCCACTGGGTGACTATACAATGCATCTACCACTCTTTCCATAAAAAAATATTTCTGTATATTAGCTCTTCACCCTCATCCTATGTTCCCTCATTGCAGAGCTTTCTTTCAATCGAAAGAGAGTCTCCTCCAGTGCATTTATGCCACGAAGGTATTTAAATGTCTATATCATATCTCCTCTATCCCACCTTTCCTCTAACGTACACATATTAAGATATTTAAGTTGTCCCAATATGGTTTAACATGAAGAACAATGACCATTTTAATAGCCACTACCTGCACTGACTCAATCCTGTTTAAATCCTTTTGAAGGTGTGGTCTCCAGAATTTAACAATATTCATAAGAACATAAAATATGCCATACTGGGTCAGACCAAGGTCCATCAAATCCAGTATCCTGTTTCCAACAGTGGTCAATCTAGGTCATAAGTACTGTGATGACGAAGGCTGTTCAGGGAAGATGGAGTGGCAAGAAAGTGAATCCTGTCCCTTTAAAAATACTAGCAAACACAAACCTCTGAGTCAGAGTGCAGCCAGTATCAAGCCCCGCCCACTTCAGCACGTCAGAGCTAGGTTGAGTCCTAACAGCTCCCACGTGGGCAGGGAGAAGGGTGTGGTCCCTAAGAAGGATCAGTTTAAAACTGCAGTGTTTGAGCAGTTAGATAGAAGAGTGGGAACAAGAGGAGCAGCAGGAGCGAGGAGAATCAGAGCAGCTGGAACAAGGAGCAGAGACGAGCAGTTGGATCTGAGAGGAACAGATCAGAGGCAGACACAGCTGAATGGGAAACTGCCAGGAGAGAGGCAGTTGAATGAAAGGAGAAAGCAGCATGGCACAGAGCAGGAAGGATTGGAACAGCTGAGAAGCCCAGAGTCAAGGCAAGTGCGTGTTTCAAAGTCCCTGCGTGAAAGAAAGCTGGAAGAGTCAGTTCCCAGTGGGGGAAGCAATTCAGCTAGCCAGCAAAGCTACAAAGGTAGAGAAAATAGCTTTTCTGTATTCCCTAGCCAAAGTCCCTTGGAAGAGATAGTCAGAGAACTGAAGAGAAGTTCTAATAGCTGTCATAGTCAAAATGCCCCAAAGCAAGCTTCTGTGAGGGATAAAAAGTTTGCTAACAGCTGCCGTGACTCAGAAGCTGAGAAGTTTATTAGAGAGAAAGAAACTTCATGTTTAAACTCTGCTGAGATAGAGCAAAAGAAACTCCTGTTATCAAAGCTGAATGAGTTGTTACAGAAGCAGAATAGTAAGCTCTATGACCCTGTTCCACCTGAAAACAGTTGCAATGAATCCATTGAAGAGATGGAGAAAGAAAGCTGCATTGAACCGTATGAAAGTGAGTCTGAGGAGATGCAGTGCTCATATTGCAAAGCTAATGAGTTTGAGATGTGCTGAGCCTAAGCACATGTGAGAGAATGAGTGTTTAAAGAAGTGCCAAGCTTATTTGTACAAAGCTGAAAGACACAGCAAGAAAAACTCACCAGAAGTTTTAAACCAATGTGTTTGTTCCCACACTGCTCTGAAGAGAAGTAAAACTTGCTGGGTGTTTTAGAAGCTGTGAGCCTTCATATATAAGAAGATGTGAGAGAAACAATCTTCATATGAAAGTTAAGTTACTTTGAAAAAGTTAACAGCCTGAGCTTTGTAAGCCAGTTCCTAGTACCAAAGTTAACTGCTGTTAAAAGTAACCAACTCTGTGAATACAACTTGTTGGACTTTATTCTTTGTTTTGGAGACGTATCCAATTTATGTTCAGTGCTATTGAATTTGATGCGAGGGGGAAATCCCGAAAATAAAAATATTCTCTGTTTTTGCCTAATACCGTGTGGTCACACTATTTGCTCTAAGGAATAAGTAAACTACATTTCCCAGCAGTCCTAGCTGGCAGCCATATTTATGGACACTATTCAGAGAGGGCAATAAGGCGACGCCCTCCTGCTTACTGGCTATCGGCCCGGGCGGGAGGCGCGGCGACAGTACCTAGCAGTTTCCCCAAAAGACACAGGTTCCACAACACTTGTATTGGGTCAAGCAGTGATATCCTGGATCCCTTTTAATAATGGTTTATGGATCTTTCCTCCAGGAACTTGTCCAGGTTGAAGAGCCCTAACCTTTATAGCCTCTCTTCATAGGGGTATCCTTCCATCCCCTTTACTATTTTGGTGGCTCTTCTCTGTATCTTTTCTAATAATGCTGTATCCTTTTTAAGATACGGCGACCAGAATTGCACACAATATTCAAGGTGTGGTTGCACCATGGAACGATACAGAGGCTTTGCCCACAGGTGGGCCAGGGTCACCTCAGACCAGTGGGTTCTCCAGGTAGTAAGGGAGGGATATCTCCTCCACCTACAGCAGGCACCCCCCATGTTTTTTCCAGGAGAGCCGGTGCGACCTCTCCTTCACCAGACCCTTCTGTTCTCAGAGTTCGCAGGTCTGCTCAAGGACAGCACAGTAGAGCCTGTACCCAAACATCTATGGGGAAAAAGCTTCTACCCTAGGTACTTCCTTGTTTATGTTTATTGGATTTGATATACCGCCCTTCACATAATAACAAAGAGAACTGGGGGCCTCAGGCTCATACTAAACCTGAGAAAGTTAAACAAATATCTGGTGAGGGAGAAGTTCAAGATGCTCTCCATTGGAACACTGCTGTCTTACCTCTACCAGGGAGATTGGCTGTGCTCCTTGGTCTTAAAGGATGCATACACTGACATCCTGATCCATCCCCCCACAGGCAGTACCTACGGGTTTGTGGTCGGAGGAGGGCACTACCAGTACAGAGTGCTGCCTTTTGGCCTTGCCTCCTTGCCAATTGTCTTTACCAAGTGCGTGGCGGTGGTAGCCGCCCACTTGCGCCTTCCCCTACCTAGACAACTGGCTAAATCAGGGTGGCATGGCCTCAGAGGTCAGTCAAGCCACAGAGCGTGCAACCCTCCTAACCCCAGCACCTGGGGTTCGTCATCAACTACACAAATCCCATCTCTCTCCAGCCGATAGCCTGGAGTTCATAGGTGCTCAGTTGTATACGTTTACAAGTCAAGGCCATCCTCCCAAGAGAGAGAGCAGAACGCCTCAGACAACTGGTAGGAGAGGTACAATGCCCACCGGTCAGTACCGGCTCGCCGCAGCCGCCTCCTGGGCCATATGGCCTCGACTATCCATGTCACACCCTTAGCCCTCTTACACAATGCGGACACAGCCCAATGGTGCCTCCGCTTGCAGTGGATTCAAGCCATGGGCAGGCTACGGGACAGGGTCAGGGTTATCCGCCAACTGGTGGAATCCCTCACCTGGTGGCAAAACATGCGCCACCTCCAGGTGGGAATGCCCTTCCAGGCACCTGCACCGCAGAGGATCCTGGCTACAGATGCCTCGGTCCTGGGTTAGGGGGGCGCTTTGTGGGGACCACTGCATACAGGGCAGCTGTTCTCAGGAGGTGTCACTCTTGCACATCAATCTCCTAGAACTCACAGCAATCTTCTTGGCCCTGCGACCGTTCCGCCACCGCCTGTGACACCAACCTTTGCTGATCCAGACAGACAACCAGGTTGCCATGTTTGATATCAACAAGCAGGGGGGCATGGGGCTCGTACTCCCTCTGACAGGAGGCGGTGGCCCTCCTCTCTTTCGCAGAATGCAATAGCATGCTCCTGCAAGTGGTATACCTCCAGGGCCAGGACAACTTCTTAGCAGGGAGGCAGAGCAGAGCCCTTCATCCACACGAATGGCGCTTAAACCCCAAGGTAACGAAGCACCCCTTCTACTTCTGGGGCAGATCCGTGATGGCTCTATTCGTCTCCCAGGACAACGCGCAGCTTCTTCACTTCTCACACCAGCTGCACGCGGGAAGAGTGGCAGCAGATACCTTCCTGATGTCGTGGTCTGAGGGCCTACTCTGTGCGTTCCCAACCTACCCCTAGTCGCTAAGACCATCTTTAAGGTCCAGAGTGAGAAGGCAGGTGGCCCAGGTATCCTTGGCTCCCTCTATTGCTTTCCCTGTCAGTGGCACTCCCAGTCCCACTGGGTCGTTCCCCAGACTGTCTGTCCCAGGAGGAGGGCTCCCTCCTGCACCCCAATCTGGGGTCACTAATGCTAAGAGTGTGGCTGTTGAAAGGGTAGCATTGGCCCCTTTCATTCTTCCAGGAGAAGTCATGGAGATATTTCTGGCCTCCCGAAAGCCCTTCTCCAGACAGGCATCAGTCCCTTTCCTCCTCCCCTGGGAGTTGCCTCCCTACCTTGTTTTATTTTTACTACCATCCTAGCTATGTCATCTGACTGAGCGAGATGGCACCCTTGGGAAGGAAGGGGATCATGCATGCGTGATAGCCTATCCCAAAGGCTTTCTTTGAAAGCCAGGGAAATGCTCCATCTGGGCTACATCGGCGCCGACATCACCCATATATGAGGACTGATTCCTGCTGTTCCCAAAGAACACATGCTACAGGTGAGCAGCTATGCTTACTCTGCCATCACAATACTCTTTCTTTCCCATGCAAATCATTAGTTAGGTTTTTTGAACATTTAAGGATTTCTTTGCTTTTCCATGACACCTCAGCCCCCTTATGCAATTGTCATTCTGGTCGTGCTTATTCTCATTTTTCTCCAAAATCAAGTCATCCGATTCCAGGTATTCGAGGACCACATCCATTAGAGACACACATAGTTGGTGCCTCCAGTGCTTGGGACCCGCTCATGAGTTGCCTTCTTGTAAATTGTGTTTATAGCTGACAAAAAAGGGCTAAAGGGTCGAGGGAAGCAGGGCATCTAAGTCCAAATATCATGGCCTCAACAGCACATTTTATTTTATTTATTTATTTTACATTTCTTATATACCGCACTATTCGACATCAGCGCGGTTTACATCGAACACAAAACTTCAGTACAAAAACGATGTCTGAGTTACATTAAACAGGGTCAATAACTTGGATAACAAGGTAATTATGAATCTCAGGAAAGTAAACTTTGATTGCAATGTAAACTATTTACATCTTTAAATTAGAGTACAGCTGAGACGTAACACTCTTGGCATGTCTCCACATGAAACAAGCTCAATGGACTTTCCATCCCCTTTACCATTTTGGTGGTTCTTCTCTGTACCTTTTCTAATAACGCTATATCCTTTTTAAGATACGGCGACCAGAATTGCACACAATATTCAAAGTGCAGTCGCACCATAGAACGATTCAGAGGCATTATAATATCCTTTGTTTTATTTTCCATTCCACGATGACACCTAAATCTTTTTTCCTGGGTGGTGGCTCTAAATGGGGAACTTTGCATCGTGTAACCATAGTTTAGGTGTTCTTTCCTAGGTGCATAACTTTGCACTTGTCCACATTAAATTTCATCTGCCATTTGGATGCCCAGTCTGCCAATTTATCAAGATCCTATTGCAAATTTCCACAATACTCATGGGTTTTAACAACTTTAAACAGTTTTGTGTCATCTGCAAATTTGATAACCTCACTCTTTATTCCCTTTTCCAGGTCATTTACGAATATGTCAAAAAACAGTGGACCCAGCACAGATCCCTGGGGTACTGCACTATTCACCTTCATCCATTGGGAAAATTGGCCATTTAGCCCTACCCTCTGCTTTCTATCTTTTAAACAGTTCCTGATCCACAATAGTACACTGCCTCCTATCCCATGACTCTTTAGTTTTGCCAAAAGTCTCTGATGAGGGACCTTGTCAAAGGCTTTCTGAAAGCCAAGATACACTATATCAACTGACTCACCTTTGTCTACCTGTTTATTCACACCTACAAAAAAACATAACAGATTAGTAAGACAAGATATTCCTTGTCTAAAACCATGTTGGCTGTCTCCCATTAAGACATGACTATCTACATTTTCAGTAATTTTGTTCTCTGTGATGGTTTCTACCATTTTTCCCGGTACTGACGTCAAGCTCACCAGTCTGTAGTTTCCCGGATCACCCCTGGAACCCTTTATAAAATTGGCATTACATTGGCCATCCTCAAGTCTTCAGGTATTACAGAAGATTTTAATGGTAGTTCACAGATTAATAATAGCAGGTCTGCAATCTCATATTTCAGTTCAACACCCTTGGATGTATACCATCCAGTCCAGGTGATTTGTTACTTTTCAGTTTATCAAATAGTTGTAGTACATCTTCCCGGTGTATTGATATTTCTTTCAATTCTTCCGCAGTATTACCTTTAAATACCACTTCAGTCATGGGTAACATCCCTACATCTTCATCAGTAAAGACCGAAGCAAAGAATTCATTCAGTCTCTCCGCTATGGCCTTGTCCCCTCTTAGTGCCCCTTTTACCGCTCTATCATCTAATGGACCAACTGACTCACAGGGTTTTTGCTACGAATGTACTTGAAAAAGTCTTTATTATGCGTTTTTGCTTCCACAGCAAGCTTCTTCTCAAATTCTCTCTTTGCCTGCCTTGCATTTAACTTGCCAGTGCTTGTCCTCTTTCCAGTTTTCATCATTTGGCTCTTTTTTCTATTTCTTGAAAGATCATTTTTTGGCAACAGCTTCTCTGACCTCACCTTTAAACCATGCTGGCAGTTTTTTGGTCTTCCTTCCACTTTTCTTAAAGTGTGGAATACAGCTGGTCTGGGCATCCAAGATAGCATTATTAAACAATACCCAAGTTTGATGTAAGTCTTTAAACCTTTGCTGCTTTTAATTATTTCTTAACTATTTTTTCATTTTGTCAGTGTCTCACTTTCAAAAGTTAAAAGGTAGTACTGTGGATTTCCTTACCATCCCTCCTCCATTAATTAATTAATTTAGACAGTTTGGTATACCACCTTATCCTTAAATCTAAGTGGTTAACAAGACATTGGAGGCATACATTCAACAGGAGGGGATACGATTCACATATGTAAAAGGCTATCTACTTATAGGTCTAAATGGGGATGGGCGGTTGGGGCTAATTGGTGAGGGTAGCTAATGGGCCACTTGGGTGGTATCTAGTGCTTGGCAACTTAAGGTGGTTGCTCATAAGCCTCAGTGAAGAGATGGGTCTGGAGAGCTTGCGGTAGTCCTTGGTATCATTTAGGGTCCTTAAGTCCATGGGGAGGGAGTTCCATAATGCAGGCGCCAGTAGCGAGGGAGCTCTCTTAGATGTTACTTGCTTAGTCTTGTCATAACCTGTGGGTAAGGTGATCCTGTTGTCACTGTTGGTTCTTCTAGGCCTGTTACTGACATCCTTGGTTATTACATCCTGGAGCGCATCTGCAGAGCGGTGGTGGAAGATTTTGAAAATGTTAAGGATTGATTTGAATTTTGCCCTTGCAATTATTGGGAGCCAGTGCAGCTGTCGCAGGACGAGGGTGATTTGTTCAGATCTTGCAGTGCGCCCTTGATGATGCGTGCTGCAGTATTCTGCACCATTTGGAGTGGGTGAATAGACTGCTGGGGGAGGCCTTGGTATAGTGAGTTTCCATAGTCTAGCAATGGGGTGATGACTGTTTGGCAAACTGTGTGAAAGTGGTCTTGGTCAAGGATTGGTTTGAGTTTTCTGATGATTCTCAATTGGTGGTAGGCTTTTGCTGCAGTTTTAGTAATGCGAGATTGTAGGTTCAGAGATCTGTCCAGGGTGATTCCAAGGTACCTGACTTCGTCCTTGATTGCTATAGTTTTGTTTAGAATGCTAATTGTTTGGGGTGGCATGAATGTGGAGTCTCTGGTAATGAACACAGCCTCTGTTTTATCAAAGTTGACCATCAGGTTGTTAGCGGTGAGCCAGGTGTCCATGTCCTCAAGGCAGCTTATCATCGCGATCATGCTATGATCACTATTGCCAAGTGGCCCTAATACCCTTATCTCTTGTACCAGATCTGGTGTTCCACTAAGGACTAGGTCCAAAATAGCTTCTCCTCTGGTCAGTTCATGAACCAGCTGCTCCAAGAAACAGTCATTTATTTCATCTAGAAACTTTATTTCCCTAGCATGTCCTGCCATGACACTGACCCAGTCAATACCGGGGTAACTGAAATCACCCATTATTATTAATGTGCTGTAACTTTTGTTAGCTTCCCTGATTTTTTTGAGCATTTCATCATCCATTTGTTCATTCTGGTCAGGCGGTTGATAGTACAACCCCACTGCCATCGCCTTCCCCTTTTTAAATGGAATTTCAATCCATAGAGATTCTACAGTGAATTTTGCTTCCTGCAAAACTTTAATCCTTTGTGACTCAATGTATTCTCTAACAGAGCGCAACCCCTCCACCAATTTGATCAGCTTGTTTATGTTTATTAAAACTTGATTGACCGCTCTTCAAAGTAAAATCAAAGCGGTTTACAATAAGTAAAAACCAATAAAAGCAAGGCACAAGGCCAGAAAAGGAAAAGAGATTACAATTTGTAAAAGCAAAGTGGGCTAAGGAACAGTAGAGGAGGGAGAGTAGAGCTACAAGGGGGGAGGGGAGGTGGGGAGGTTAAAGGCTAGGGGAAAAAGGTGGGTTTTTAGCTGTTTGAATGCTGCGTAACAGGGTTCTAGGCGGAGAGAAGTGGGAAGGGTGTTCCAAAGTGCGGGCCTATGAAGAAAAAAGCTGAGGAGCGGGTGGACTGAAGATGGGCGGCGGAAGGGGGGGGGGAAGGGTGAGACGGTTTAAATGGACCGAGCGTGGGGTATGTCTGGGGGTGTGAAAGTGAATAAGATCAGCTAAATATTGTGGGGTACTGGTGTGTAGGGCTTTATGAACCAGGGTGAGTAGCTTAAATTGGGAGCGAAAGGGAACAGGTAACCAGTGTAGATGGATGAGAAGAGGGGTTATGTGGTGATAAGGATGACCGTGAGGGAACCAGATGGCGGTGGTCTTGGCAAGATTGAGGTGAAGGCAGTTCAGGGTCAACCAGTGAGTGACGGCTGTGAGGCAGTTATTTAAGGGAGTGAGATCGGGATGGGAGGGGGACGTGTGGTGAAGGAGAAGAATATCGTCCGCATAATAAAAGGCGGAGATCCCGAATTGTTGGATGACTAGTGTGAGGGGCACCAAGAAGAGATTGAAGAGAAGAGGAGCCAAGACAGAACCCTGGGGGACCCCACAGGGTAAAGGGAAGGGGGCAGAAGGCGGAGTAGAGGAAGAGGCAGAGAGGACTGAGGCTGATCGGGCGTAGAGAAAAGAGTGAAACCACCTGTAGACAGTGCCATGAATACCAGCTTGCTTAACACCGGCGCCAACGCCAGGCTCTCCCACATGCGGAAGAGAAGTCGCTCCAGCATCAGAGGAACTGGTACAGTAAAGGCCTCCTTCGGGGGAGAGTCATACTGGAGGGCATCGAGCTCTTCGGCTCCTCCTCGGGATCCGTGGGGAATGCCAAGGCCTTGGCCATATCCCGCACGAAGTCCGAGAACTGGGTGTCTTCCGGGGGGGACCGTCTCCGAGGTTCGGACTCGGGCGAGTCCGATGGCACGCACCGAGTCTGAAAAGTACCGGGTGACTCTTTGTCCTCCTCCTCCCAGGCTGACTCCTCGGAGGAGGAATCGAGCGGCTCCGGTTGGGCGGGCACCGATGCCCTCCGCCCCGATGACCTCGGTCCCAAACGGGAGGCCGCGACCGAGGATGGACTCGAGGATCGGCTCGGTCTCCGGGGTCGACTTGGACGTCGACGTCCCGGTGGTCGGGGCAGATGCACCGGTGAGGCCAGCCATCAATGCCCGCTGCTGGTCCATGAAGGCAGCCAAACTGCTCTCCAAGGCCGTCAACCTGAGTCCGAGCTCAGGAGACCCAGCAGCACCCGACTCGGGCCCCGACGGCGTCTCCTTCGGAGACGAGTCCACGAGGGCTACAGTACTCACGTGTCCAGGAGACTCCATCTCGAGACGAGGATATTTTGAAGGCCTCTCCAACTCCAAGGACCCAGGACGGCTATCGGGGCTATGCGGCCTGGCCCTCGAGGAACCAGGAGCGTCCACCGATGCCACCCTCGTGGGTTTCTTCTTCCTATGATGTTCCTGGGCAGGAGACCCCCGCTCAAAGGAACTCCGACGATGCTCAGGACCGGAGTCCCGGGACGTCAAAGCCTCTGACGAAGTCCGGGCCCGGCCGGACGCGGAGTCAGAGAAGATTCGCTCTTTTTGATGCTGCCGACTCCTCAACGCTTTTGAGGACATCTTGCCACACGGACCACAGATCATCGGGGCATGATCGGGTCCGAGGCAGCGGAGGCAGCAGTCGTGTGTGTCGGTAAGAAACATAAGTTTCTTACACCGATCGCACTTTTTAAACCCGCTGGCAGACATCGGGGGAAAAAGGGCCCCTGCGAGGTCAAAAGACAGGGCTGCCAGTGAAAAAGAAAAATGGCGCGAATGCTAGTCACGAAGGACAAAAAACCGAAAAATAAAGAACGGACCCGATACCGGCGTAGCAGGTCCGGGCGGGAAAAGGATCCGGCGTCAAATCGAGAAAAGAATAATAAATAAAATCAACTTTTTCTGCGGCTATCACAAACAGCGTCTGTAGGGCTCCGCGGAAAAAAGAAGACTGAGCAAGATGGCACCCTTGGGCGGGAAGGGGACCGCACATGCGCGCTGCAATTCCCAAAGGCTTTCTTTGAAAGCTGGGGTAATTGCTCCGCGAGGGCTCATATGTGAGGACTGACTTCCTGCTTGGTCCTGGAGAACTGAATTTACAATTTTGAAAGTGATGTCCATGACAGTCTTTGTATTGAGTCTCTTGCTTGCCAAAACTAGCTGGTAAATGATGCAGTGGTAAGAAAAGAAATCTGGGAAGTTGTCATGCTGTCTACAGAGGGCTATGAAACCATTAACCTCACCTGTCATTGCTCTTGCTCCATCAGTAGTGATGGAAACAAGTCTATGCAATGGAAGATTACACTCTGTCACAAAAGAATGGAAAGAACTGAATATTTCCTGATCGGTAGTTCTCCCTTTTAAAGAAGAACTACTTGGAATGATTTCTTTAACACTGAAGTCTTCAAAAACCATCTGTATAAAGACTAGTAACTGGCTATGTCTCTTATGTCTGTAAATTCATCCAGTTGGAGTGAGAAAGCAACACGATTTGAAACATCCTCCAACAATTGTTCAGTTGTGTCTCCACACATCTTTTCTATTCACTGCACGGCAGTGTTTCTTGACAACTGTACATCTTGAATGGCAGCTATGATCTCTTTCTTATTTTTAAATCCTTCAAATAGACTGTCAGCTGCTTCAAGAAAACAATCTTTTACAAATTCCCCTTCAGTGAAAGGTTTGCATTTCTTTGTGATCAGGTTGCTGACCTTGAAGGGTGCTTTGGTTGCATTGACCGAATGTGACCTTGGCTTCGCCATCAACTGTTGCTGAGTAGCCAATTTTGATTTAAGTTCTTTGAGCTTCAGTTTACGAACTTCACTTTTGGGTGGAAAATCAGCATCAAACTTATTGCTATGCAGAGCCTTATAATGACGTTCCAGATTACCCTTTTTGGGCAAGGATACTGAGGCGTTACAAATTAGACAACACTTGTCTTTCACCATGATGATGAAGTAGTCCATTTCCCATTCATCATGAAAGTGGTAGGTTTTGCTCTTTTTTGGAATACTCATCTTCATTATACTGGGGTGGCTGAATGTAAGAAGGCCAAATCTGCTAAGTTAGTATAAACACTGGCTGAATCTGGTTCAAAACTGTCACTGTCCCAAAGTATTAAAGATCAATAGGAACTGAAGACCTCTGGACTGGAGATGCCAAAACCACACATGCAGTTTTAAAAGCAAAAATAAGGATTCATCCTACTGGCACCAATAATCAAATACCACCAATCAACAAAAAAACTCAAACACCTGTCCAGCAAACCAGATAAAATCAAATTCCGCCAAACAAGTTCAAATACCACCACATGCGATTTAATAAATTCTGCACACAGTGTAGAATCAACGCAAAGGCTAGGCAAAATAAAATTGCAGAGGCAAGCAAAGGTCACAGTGGTTTGAACCAATTTGAAGGCAAAGCATAGGCAAGTTAGAACAAAATTGGAAAAGCCTGCCAAAATCACCAAATTCTTGACACTTTGTTGTGTCTGGCCGAAAACGTTTAATGAAAGAGAACTATAAAGCGACCAACGACCAGCACATGATACAACTAATACGGTAAGTGTATTCAGGTAAAACCCGAGTGAATGGATATCGCCCAGTATATAACACACTTCTAAGCGGTGTTGGGGCAGGGGCAGGAATGGGTGATTCTGAGAGGCAGGAGACCAGGTATGACACCGGGCCTGTGGCGTCTCATCGCGGGGTGCGGGCGGATGCCGCCTGGGGTACCCACAAACTATTGGCACAAAAACAACAAGCGCCCCCAATACACCCGCAGACAGGGAAAAACGACAGGCAAAGGATCAGCAGCAGCGGCAAGCCCTCGGGAGACGACCTGCTGGCACAAGCGCTGTCCTAGGGACGGGGCGAGCTGCTGGAGAGATGCAGCCAAGTAGGGCTGGTGATCTACCTCTGACCCCTCCACGATCTACCTGTTGGACATGCCTGGAATAGACAACATAAAGCAGGGCTTCCTCGATATATCATCGGCATTCGACACAGTTTCCCATCACATACTACTGAAGCGTCTAATGGAGATTGGACTACAAGATACCACAATAAAATGGTTTCAATCATACTTAGAAGATAGACAACAGACAGTAAATTCTGGAAACCTCACCTCAGAACCCTTCACAAGGAGTCCCCTAAGGCTCATCATTATCAGCTCTTCTCTTCAACATCTATATTCAGCCCATATGCAAAATATTTAACAAACACAAGATACAATATGCCATATATGCTGACGACATCATGGCATATACCCCTATTCAACTAAACTCCCCAGATTATACCACAATATCAAACTGCATTTAAGATATAACAACTTGGCTAATCAACAACAACTTAAACATCAACATAAAAAAATCGGAAGCAATTATCACGAGAAACTCCACATTCATTCCTCCAACTACCATCAACATATCCAATACACTGATTACAACAAAAGATGAAGTCAGATACCTTGGATTGATCCTTGGCAAGCAACTCACCCTCCAACCACATATCAACAAGATGTCTAGAACAGCCTTCTTCAAACTAGTAACACTCCGGAGACTAAAACCTCTCCTAAATAAAGTACAAGAAAGTCTTGAAGGACTAGAAAAAGGGACTGCTACCTCTGGAGAGAGATCTGCAATTGTGAGTATATACTTCTGGGAATTTTCTGAAGGGACTTCTTTGGGATTAAAGCTAATTAATCTGTGAACCCAGTGTTTTTGTTAAATCAGTCAGGGCCTAGTAGCAGCAGTTTATGTTTAAATTTAAAACACAGAAGAGAACTTTCTGGTTAGATTTCATAACCAGCAGAGAGCTTGTAGTTTAAATTTAATACTCACTCAGGGCCTAGTATCAGCAAAGTACTTTTAGATTAAATTTAAAACACAGAAGAGCGCTTTCTGGTTAAATTTAGAACCCAGCAGAGAGCTTATAGTTTAAATTTCATAATAAGTCAGAGCCTAGCAGCAGCAAAGAGCTGTAATTTAAATCAAATCAGAATATTACTTAGCATAAAAAGAAAAACAGGGTCAGTGTTCTTTGAGCAACAAATAAAGTCTTCTAGAGACCTTTACAAAGAGGCCTTCTACCTAGGGGGCAAGAGACCTGTGAAACATTTTCAATAGGTGTTAACACCAGGTGGCAGGTCAAAAGGCCATTTTGAAAAACTCCTTCTATCCAAGAAAGGACTGTTGATCACCCAGAAAGTTGGTCACAGCTTACCTCAGCAGCACAGGACATGGTACTGTGTAGCAGCCCTCTTTTAGTAAGTGTTATTTCCCACCCTCCCTCCCCAAAACCCACCCACCCCAGGGATAATCGTAGCTTTATAGGTACCTACACGTCTTAAAGGAAAGGAGGTGCTCTCAGGTGTAGCTCGTTATCCAAATCAGTCATACACTAAGGACCTGAGATTAATTAAGCTTCAGGTGAACAGGGTATATTAAACGTATTAGGTACAGTTTTATTAGTATAAATATCCATAGCAACCCTTAGTAAGTAAAGAACTTAAAGATCTAAACACAAGCTTAAAACTAAGATGCAGACAGCGGTCCAGCAGCAAGATGGGGGCTTTCCAATCTTTTGCATTGAGTGTCACATGTATGATTTTCTACCAATTGGTGAGAGGTCTTACGTGTGCACTAGGTGCAAGGAGCTCTTTGCTCTCGGGGAACAAGTCCGTTCTCTAGAGTAGCAGACTTGGAATATATAAGAAAGACAGAGAGGTACATAGACGAAACCTACAGGGATATAGTCCTGAAGTCGCACCTCCAGTCAGGCAGCATCCCTGTTGCCATGGAGGAGAGAGGTCACGTGACAGGAGAGCATCACCCTGGTGTGGCAGGAAGTGCTACTGTAACTAGGACCTGTCCTCCAGGTGATGTAAAACCCTCTCGCACTGAGGAAGTTTCTCCAGGGCCATGTGCCCATGAGGGAAGGGTTAGGACAGCTGTTATAGTTGGTGATTCGATCATTAGGCATGTAGATAGCTGGGTGGTTGGTGGATATGAGGATAGCCAGGTAAAATGCCTGCTTGGTGCAAAGGTAGCGGACCTCACGCGCCACCTAGATAAGGTCTTAGATAGTGCTGGGAAGGAGTCTGCTGTCTTGGTACATGTCGGTACCAATGACATAGGAAAATGTGGTAGAGAGGTTCTGGGGGCTAAATTTAGGCTTTTAGGTAGGAAGGTGAAATCCAGAACTTCCAGGGTAGTGTTCTCCGAAATGCTTCCCATTCCACGTGCAGGACTCAAAAGGCAGGCAGAGCTCCGGAGTCTCAATGCGTGGATGAGACAATGGTGCAAGGATGAGGGTTTTGGATTTGTTAGGAACTGGGGAACATTCTGGGGAAAGGAGGGGCTCTTCCGAAGGGATGGGCTTCACCTTAACCGGGATGGAACCAGGCTGCTGGCATTAACCTTTAAAAAGGAGATAGAGCAGCTTTAAAACTAGATAATAAGGGAAAGCTGACAGTCGCACAAGAGCGCATGGTTCGGAAGAATGTATCCTTGAAGGTTACTACCAAAAGCAGAGAGGTTCCAAAAAAGAGTAAAGTACCCCAAATGCCCTCGAGTATGGAGCAGACAGAGCTTAAAGATCCCAAATTACCCATGCCTACCAATAACCAGATTAATATGAATAAAATACAGTTTCTAAATTGCTTGTATGCAAATGCTAGAAGTCTTAAAAATAAGATGGGAGAGTTAGAATATATAGCACTAAATGAGAGGTTAGATATGGTTGGTATCTCAGAGACATGGTGGAAGGAGGACAACCAGTGTGACACTGTGATACCTGGGTACAAACTATATCGTAATGATAGAGCTGATAAAATTGGTGGAGGGGTTACGCTCTATGTTAGAGAGGGCATTGAGTCAGAAAGGATTAAAGTTTTGCAGGAAACAAAATTTGCTGTAGAATCTCTATGGATTGAAATTCCATGTAAAAAGGGGAAGGCGATGGCAGTGGGGGTGTATAATCGACCTCCTGGACAGAATGAACAAATGGATGATAAAATGCTCAAAGAAATAAAGGAAGCTAACAAAAGTTACAGCGCAGTAATAATAATGGGTGATTTTAAATACCCCGGTATCGAATGGGTCAGTGTCACGGCAGAACATGCTAGGGAGATAAAGTTCCTAGATGAAATAAATGACTGCTTTTTGGAGCAGCTGGTTCATGAACCGACCAGAGAGGAAGCCATATTGGACCTAGTCCTTAGTGGAACACCAGATCTGGTGCAAGAGATAGAGTAGTTACTCACCTCTAACAGGTGTTCTCCAGGAGCAGCAGGAATCAGTCCTCACATATGGGTGACGTCGGCGCCGACGGAGTCCCCGTGCGGAGCATTTCCCCAGCTTTCATAGAAAGCCTTTGGGAATGCAGTGCGCATGCGCGGTCCCCTTCCCGCCCAAGGGTGCCATCTTGCTCAGTCTGATGATATAGCTAAAAGACAGCAAAAATAGCAAAAATAAAGCATATGACTGCAACTCCAAGGAGAGGAGGGAGGGTTGTGAAGACTGATTCCTGCTGCTCCTGGAGAACACCTGTTACAGGTGAGTAACTACTCTTTCTCCAGGACCAAGCAGGAAGTCAGTCCTCTCATATGGGACTCCCCAGCTCGGGGCTACCAGAGGCCCCAAACTGAAACAATGAGCTCCCTCTAGAGCCTCAGCATGCAAGAACAGAATCTTCTCTGATAACGCCCCCGAACGGTAGCCCAACACCAGGGCTGGAGGGTAGGAGTTGCCTAAACCCCAAAGAGATTATGGAGTACCGCTTGCCCGAAAGCACTGTCCCTGCGGGACTCCCTCTCAAGGCAGTAGTGGGCTGCAAAAGTCTGGCTTGAAGACCAAGTAGCGGCCCGGCAGATGTCTGCCAACGGAACAGAGCGGAGGTGAGCCACTGACGCAGCCTTCGCCCTGACACGATGCGCCGTAACTCGACCCTGCAATGAGAGGCCGGCTGCCCTGTAAGCCCAGGCGATGCAGTCAGCTACCCATATGGACAAAGTACGCTTGGAGACAGCCAACCCCAACTTATTGGGGTCAAAAGAGACGAAGAGCTGAACCGCCCTCCGGTGCTCCAGCGTACGGTCAAGGTAGAAGGACAACGCCCTCCGACAGTCCAGGGTATGCAAGACCATCTCAGCCCAGCTGGCATGAGGCCTGGGAAAGAAAGTCGGAAGAACCACCTCCTGATTGAGGTGGAAGGAGGAGACAACCTTTGGAAGGAACTTAGGGTGAGTCCGTAAGACTACTCTGTTCCTATTGAACCTAGTATATGGTGCTTCTGATACTAGGGCCTGAAGCTCACTCATTCGCCTTGCTGAGGTAAGGGCTGCCAGAAATAGCGCTTTCCAGGATAGAAAACACAGAGGGCAAGTAGCCATAGGTTCGAATGGTGGGCAAGTAAGCCATTGCAAGACCACACATTTAAATCCTACTCAGGGGCAGGTGGACGCACTGGAGGCTTACGCAAAAGCAGGCCTCTGAGGAAGCGAGCCACAAAAGGAAGGCTGGATAGAGACTGACCCTCCACCTGTGAGTGGTGTGCTGAAAGAGCACTAAGGTGAACTCTAACAGAGTTGGACTTAAGGCCTAGGTTGGACAGGTGAAGCAAATACTGCAGCACTACTGGTACCAGGCATGAGAAGGGATTCTCGTTGTGTTGAGTACACCAGGTAGAGAATCTACGCCATTTAAGGGCATAAGACTTTCTGGTGGACTGCCTCTAGAGGCCAAGACTACGTCCTCCACTTCCCGAGGCAGTAGTAAAGACGCTAGAACTACCCTTTCAGCAGCCAGGCCATCAAATTGAGGGACTGGAGATTGAGGTGCAAGAGAGATCCCTGCTCCTGAGACAGGAGATCGGGCTGCATCCCCAGAGGAAGAGGAGTGTCCACCGCTAGTTTCAAAAGAAGTGGGAACCAGGGTTGCCTTGGCCACCTGGGTGCCACCAGGATCACTGAGGCCTTGTCCCGGATCACTTTGAATAGTGTCTTGGACACTAGAGGTGTGGGAGGAAACGCATATAGGAGTCCTGTAGACCATGGAATGAGAAACGCATCCGCTGCTACTCTGAGAGGATGTGGTTGTCTGGAGCAGAACCTGTGAAGTTGACGGTTCAGAGGACTGGCAAAGAGATCTATGGTTGGAAGACCCCATCTCAGGAAGATCTGTTGAACCACTAAAGGATTCAACTGCCATTCGTGCGGCTGCAGAATCCTGCTCAATCTGTCTGCCAGGTAATTCTCCTGACCTGGGAGATAGACCGCCTTGGGAAGAATGCCGTGATTGACTGCCCAGGAGAACAGTTTCTGCGCTTCCTGACATAGAAGGCGGGACCCTGTGCCCCCTTTTTTGTTCACATAGAACATAGCAACTTGATTGTCCTTCTGAACCAAGACGGACTGGTGAGAGATGAGATGGGAGAAAGTTCTCAGGGCTAAGCGGATAGCTCTCAGTTCTAAGAGATTGACCTGCTGTGCGGCCTCCCAAGGAAACCACAGGCCTTGAGTACATACCCCTTGGCAATGTGCATCCCAACCTTGAAGAGAAGCATCGGTTGTCAGCACCTGAGAGGAGGGAGGTGCTTGAAAAGGCACCCCTTGCACCAGATTCGGAATATGAAGCCACCACTGCAGAGAAGACTGTAGTAGGCTGGACACCCACCCTCACTTTGTCCGTGAGGCTGCCTGTGGCTTGGTGCCACTGAGTCCTGAGGCCCCATTGAGCTGGCCTCATGTGTAGACGGGCATTTGGAGTTACATGGACCGTGGATGCCATGTGGCCTAAGAGCCTCAGGAATTGTCTGGCGGAGAGCAGAGAATTGCTGCGGAATAGCCTGGCTAGATCCATCAATCTGTGGGCCCTGTCCACTGGCAGAAAGGCCTTTGCCTGAAAGGTGTCTAGTCAAGCTCCTATGAATTCCATGTTCTGGGAGGGGTGCAAACTGGACTTTGCGAAGTTTATAACAAACCCCAGGTGCTGAAGCAGAGCGACAGTGAGAAGGGTGGCTTGATTGGCCTCTTGCGGGGATTGACCCCTGATGAGCCAATCGTCCAGGTATGGAAAGACAAAGAGGCCTTGAACCCTGAGGTAGGCTGCTACCACCGCCAGGCACTTGGTGAATACCCTGGGGGCGGATGTAAGGCCAAAAGGCAGTACTCTGTACTGATAGTGGTTTCCTCCCACTACAAATTGGAGATATTGTCTGTGGTCTGGATGAATAAGGATGTGAGTATAAGCATCCTTGAGGTCTAAGGAGCATAGTCAATCTCCCTGCTGGAGGTAGGGCAGCAGGATTCCAAGGGTAAGCATCTTGAACTTTTCCCTCTCCAGGAACTTGTTCAGATTTCTCAAGTCTAGGATGGGTTTGAGGCCTCCTGTTCTTTTTGGTACCAGGAAGTACCTGGAATAGAAGCCTTGACCTCTCAGGTGGTAGGGCACCAGTTCCACTGCCTGTTCCTTCAGAAGACCTGCCAACTCCTGCAGGAGTAAGTCCCTGTGCAGAGGGAGTCTGGGAGGCTCCCCTGGAAAATAGGAGGGGGGTACCTGGTGGAAGTGGAGGAGATAGCCCTTCTGGACTATACTTAGAACCCAGGTATCCCTTGTGACGGCTGACCACCTGTGGGCGTACAGGGCCAGCCTGCCTCCAGTGCTGATAGGGGCCAGCTGAGGAGGAGACGCTATGCCATTGGAGTCAAAATTCCCCTCCCTGCTGAGCAGGAGCCAGAGTAGGAGGCTTGGGGGCCTTCTGCCTACGGGGCCTATGTCCCTACCAATGTTCCCTCTAATTTTCTGTAGGCTGTGTGCACATAAAATATCAGCTGTGCAACTTTTGAAGGAAGGTTACATTTTTGTGCGCCACATAACGACACTCGGAGTTATATACTTTAAAATTTGACTACACATCAGAATACAGTATGTACACCACATTGATTTTAATCAAATTAAATGAAAATAGACAATTACTAAATGAAGCAGAAAATTTCTAGTAATTACAATCACAACTTTTAAATTATAAGACGTCTGTGTTGTTTTCTATCAGAATCAGAACCGTAATTTTTGTGCGCTCTCTTGTAAAGTATGTGCGCTCGCTCGGCGAGGTGTGTGCGCGCGCACAGCTTAGAGGGAACAGTGGTCCCTACCCCTTGGCCTGTTGACCCTGTTGGGGAGCTACAGAGGCCTGAAAATGAGGGTACTGTTTATAGGCAGATGACTTCCTCGGGTAAAAGTTCTTTTTCCCCAAGCCTTTCTTCTTCTGAGAAGGGGCAGAGGTTTTTCTGGACAGCCTTGTCCGGGTAAGAGTCTCGGTCTCGAATTCTGCAGCCTTGTCAGCCATGGGCTTGCCAAAGAGGTTTTCACCTCGGCAGGGGACATCGACCAACTTGTCCTGCACCCATGGCTCGAGGTCCTATGACTGTAGCCAGGCCTGACGGCGAGCACCGATGCTGGCTGCGGCTACTCAGGCCGAAGCCTCGAAGCCATCATAGGCTGCTCAAGAGATAAACTTCGAGCACTCACGAATACCCGAGGACAGAGCATTGAACCTCTGCAAAGGTTCCTCAGAGAGACCAGCAGGGAACGCGGCAATCTCCTTTGCCAGGTCTTGAAGGTACATGCCCATGTACAGCTGGTAGGTCTGGACACGGCAAACAAGCATAGAGCCCTGGAAGCACTTCTTACCGAGGGCATCCAGGTTCTGGGCCTCCCGGCCGGGAGGCACCAAGGAGTGCATCTTCTGACTTTTCAGACGATGCATGGCCGATTCCACAACCATGGAGTGGTGCGGTAATTGTGTCATTTGGAACCCGGGGCTCTTGCGGACTCAACAGATGGAATTGACCCGCTTCCTTAAAACTGGTGTCGATGCCGGCACATCCCACATGCGGAAGAGCAACCATTCCAGCATCGGAGGAACCGGAACACTAAAGGCATCCTTCGGAGGAGAGTCATACTGTAGGGCCTCGAGCTCTTCGGCTCGAGGCTCCTCCTCGGGATCCATGGGGAATGACAAAGCCTTGGCCATATCCCGCAGGAAGTCCGAGAACCGGGTATCTTCCAGGGGGTGACCTCCGAGGTTCGGACTCGGGCGAGTCCGAAGGAATGCACCGAGTCCGAAAGGTGTTGGGCGACTCCTCATCCTCCATCTCCCAGCCGGACTCCTTGGAGGAGGAATCGAGCAGCTCCGGTCAGGGAGGAATTGAGCGGCTCCGGTCGGGCAGGCATCAATGCCATCCGCCCCGATGCCGAGGTTACCGGCGTCGAAGACCTCGGTCCCGAACGGGAGGCCGAGGGAGACCTTGGCGGAGGATCAACTCGAGCTCGCATGGACTCGAGGATCGGCTCAGCCTCCGGGGTCGACTTGGACGTCGATGGCCCGGTGGTCGGGGCAGATGCACCGGTGAGACCGGTGATCAGTGCCCGCTGCTGTTCCATGAAGGCTGCCAAGCTGCTCTCCAAGGCCGTCAACCTGAATCCGAGCTCAGGAGACTCAGCAGCCCCCGACTCGGGCCCCGGCGGCACCGGGCACGACGTCAGCTCCCCTGGAGGCGAGTCCACGAGGACTACAGTACTCACATGACCCGGGAACTCCATCTCCACACGAGGTTGTTTGGCAGGCCTCTCCGACTCCGAAGACCCGGGATGGCACTCGGGGCTATGCGACTTGGTCCTCGAGGAGCCAAGTGCGTCCACCGACACCGCCCTCACGGTTTTATTCTTCTTGCGATGCTCCCGCGAGGGAGATCCCCTTTCAGAGGAGCCTCGACGCTGCTCGGGGCCAGAGTCCCGAGATGTCAAGGCCACTGACGAGGTCCGGGCCCGACCGGACGCTGAGTCAGAGAAGATTCTTTCCTTTTGGTGCTGCCGACTCCTTAACGCCTTAGAGGACATCGTCCCACACGGACCACAGATCATCGGGTCATGATCAGGTCCGAGGCACTGGAGGCAGCAGTCATGTGTGTTGGTGAGAGACATAAGTTTCTTACGCCGATCACACTTCTTAAACCCGCTGGCAGCCATCGGGGGAAAAAGGGCCCCTGCGAGGTCAAAAGACAGGACTGCCAGTGAAAAAAGAAAAAATGGTGCGATGCTAGTCACAAAGGACAAAAACCGAAAAAAGAGATCCGGGCTCAATACCGATGTATCAGGCCCAGGCGGGAAAGGGAAACTGGCGTTGAACCGAAGAAAAACAGGTTAACGCGGAATAAAATCAACTTTTTCCTCGGGGAAACGAAAATATATCCGTCGGGCTCCACGAAAAAAAGAAAACTGAGCAAAATGGCACCCTTGGGTGAGAAGGGGACCGCGCATGCGCGCTGCATTCCCAAAGGCTTTCTATAAAAGCTGGAGAAAAGCTCCACACGGGGGCTCCGTCGGCGCCGACGTCACCCATATGTGAGGACTGACTACCTGCTTGGTCCTGGAGAAAAGAGTGTTGGGGTCACTTGGCAATAGTGATCTTAGCATGATCGCGTTTGATTTAATTAGTGGAGGAGGGATGGTAAGGAAATCCCCAGTACTACCTTTTAACTTTCGAAAGGGAGACTATGATAAAATGAGTGAAATAGTTTAAAAAAAACTTAAGGAGCAGTTGCAAAGGTTAAAGACTTACATCATCTTGGGTGGTGTTGAAAAATACTATCTTGGAAGCCCAGACCAGCTGTATTCCACGCTTTAAGAAAAGTGGAAGGAAGTCCAAAAAACTGCCAGCATGGTTTAAAGGTGAGGTCAGAGAGGCTGTTATTGCCAAAAAGGCATCTTTCAGGAAATGGAAAAAAGAGCCAAATGACGAAACCTGGAAACAGCACAAGCACTGGCAAGTTAAATGCAAGGCATTGATAAGGCAGGCAAAGGGAGAATTTGAGAAAAAGCTTGCTGCGGAAGCAAAACCGTGAAATAAAGACTTTTTCAAGTACATTCGTAACAAAAAACCTGTGAGAGAGTCAGTTGGTCCATTAGATGATAGAGGGGTTAAAGGGGCACTAAGAGGCGATAAGGCGATAGCGGAGAGACTGAATGAATTCTTTGCTTCGGTCTTTACTGAGGAAGATGTAGGGATGTTACCCATGACTGAAGTGGTACTTAAAGGTGCGGAAGAATTGAAGGAAATATCGATACATCGTTAAGATGTATTACAACTATTAGATAAACTGAAGAGTAGCAAAACACCTGGGCCGGATTGTATACATTCAAGGGTGTTGAAAGAACTGAAATATGAGATTGCAGACCTGCTATGAGTAATCTATGAACTTTCATTAAAATCATCCGTAATACCTGAAGACTGGAGGATTGCCAATGTAACGCCAATTTTTAAAAAGGGTTCCAGGGGTGATCCGGGAAACTACAGACGGGTGAGCCAGACCTCAGTACCGGGAAAAATGGTAGAAACCATCTTAAAGAACAAAATTACTCAGCATGTAGATAGTCATGGCCTAATGGGAGACAGCCAACATGGCTTTAGATAAGGAAGATCTGGGGTGGCAGTTGTCTTACTAATCTGTTATTTTTTTTGAAGGTGTGAACAAACAGGTAGACAAAGGTGAGTTGCTTGATATAGTGTATCTGGACTTTCAGAAAGCCTATGACAAGGTCCCTCATCAGAGACTTTTGGCAAAACTAAAGAGTCATGGGATAGGAGGCAGTGTACTATTGTGGATCATGAACTGGTTAAAACATAGAAAGCAGAGGGTAAGGCTAAATGGCCAATTTTCCCAATGGAGAAAGGTGAATAGTGGTGTATCCCAGGGATCTGTGCTGGGTCCGCTGCTTGTTGACATATTCATAAATGACCTGGAAAAGGGAATAACTAGTGAGGTTATCAAATTTGCAGATGACACAAAACTATTTAAAGTTGTTAAAACCCAAGAGGATTGTGGAAAATTGCAAGAGGACCTTGATAAATTGGAAGACTGAGCATCAAAATGGCAGATGAAATTTAATGTGGACAAGTGCAAAGCTATGCATCTAGGGAAGAAGGAGAAATTAGACCTTACCTGCTAATTGTCTTTCCTTGAGTTCTCTCCGGGCCAGTCCAGGAATGTAGGGTAGTCAATCCCTTCCAGCAGCTCTGAGGACTGAAAACTCTTTGCTGACAGGCTCTATAGCTCCCCCTGGTGCCAGAGAGAGTCAGTCTCATAGTAACAAAGCAGAGAAAACTAAGAGCCTAAGCTAAAAACTGAACCGTAAAAACAACTCCGTACTCTTCCATGCCTAATGACTCCTCGGAAAGAGCCCATACCTAGACAGCCAATCTCTCCGTTCTTTTTTTTTTTTCTTTATTTAGATTGAGAGGAGAAAAAAGAATCCCCAGCCCCGGTCACCCGAAGGGACAAACCGCAAGCGTAGAATCTGATGGCCGAGGATATGAACAGCTTTACCTCTCGCAGCTAAGCACAGGGCGGGTCCTGGACTGGCCCGGAGAGAACTCAAGGAAAGACAATTAGCAGGTAAGGTCTAATTTCTCCTTCCTATTCGTCTCTCCGGGCCAATCCAGGAATGTAGGGCAGTACCAAAGCAGTACTTATCTACGGGAGGGCCCTGCGAGCCCCGCCACAATAGCCGAAGATCCCACACTGGCATCCCCTCGAACAAGAACATCGAGACGATAGTGCTTAGCAAAAGAGTGCAAGGAAGACCAAGTGGCCGCTCTGCAGAGCTCCACGGGCGGAACCAAGGCCGTCTCCGCCCACGAAGTAGCGAGACCCCTAGTAGAATGAGCCCGCAGACCCACGAGAACTGGCACATGCTGAGCTTCGTAAGCTGCACGGATGGCATGTTTCACCCAACGCGCTATCGAAGCCTTGGTCGCAGCTTTGCCTTTAGCTGGACCCGCAAACAGCACAAACAGCCGATCAGATTTCCGAAAAGACTCCGTCGCCCGCAGGTAACTCTGCAACACACGTCCCAGATCCAACCTCTTCAGAAGATGATCCCGCCTGTCGCCCTCGCGAGGCCGGAACATAGGCAGGAAGACAGCCTGATTCATGTGGAAACTAGAAACCACCTTAGGGAGAAAGGAGGGAACCGGTCGCAGAACAACTCTCTCCGCTGTAAACTGCAGGTACGGTACCTGGCACAAAAGCGCCTGCAAATCGGACACCCGGCGCGCAGAACACAAGGCAACCAAGAAGGCCGTCATCCAGGAGAGCTCACGGATATTAACCGACCCCGAGGAATGAAACGGAGGTCCTGTCAAGGCTTCCAACACAAGATTGAGATCCCACGGCGGAATCAGAGACCGAAGTGGAGGCCTAAGAAGTTTCGCCGCTCTCAGGAAACGGCGCACATCCGGATGGGAGGAAAGAGACATACCCATGATTTTCCCCCTATAACAAGCAATCGTAGCCAGTTGGACCTTAAGAGTACTCAGGGCCAAGCCCTTCTCCAAACCTCCTTGAAGGAACAGCAATATCTCCGGCCACTTGACTCGTGCAGGAGAAAAAGTGGGCTCCGCACACCACGCCTCAAAAATACGCCAAATGCGAATGTAAGCTAAGGAAGTAGACCGTCTTCGAGAACGCAACAAGGTGGCTATCACGGACTGTGAGTATCCCCGCCGTCGCAACCACTCCCTTTCAAGAGCCAAGTCGTAAGCGAGAACCGATCCACCTGCGGCATCAGCACGGGACCTTGGAAGAGCAGATTCATCCGAGACGGCAAACGCCATGGAGGAGCTACTAGCAGCCGGACCAGGTCGGCATACCACGGCCGCCTGGGCCAATCTGGAGCGATGAGGATCACCAAACCTCGCGATCCTCCGGAGCACCCGACCCATGAGAGGCCACGGCGGAAACACATAGAGAAGCTGACCTGGCGGCCAAATTTGAACCAGCCCGTCTAGGCCCTCGGACATATGCTCCCGGCGCCTGCTGTAAAACCGCGCCGCCTTGGCATTCGCTTGAGTCGCCATTAAGTCCATCACCGGTAGCCCCCACCGCTCTGTGATCTGGTGAAACACCACGCAATTCAACTTCCACTCTCCGGGATCCAACGCATGCCGGCTGAGGTAGTCCGCTTGGATGTTGTCTTTTCCTGCCACGTGTGCTGCCGAGATCGCTGAGAGGTTCACCTCTGCCCATTGAAACAGCAGGAGACTCTCCTCCAGCAGGGACGCACTCCCCGTGCCCCCCTGCTTGTTTATATAAGACACTGTTACCAAGTTGTCGGAAAACACCCGCACTGCGCATCCTCGGAGCCGAGCGGCAAACTGCAACAACGCCAGACGCACCGCCCGGAGCTCCAAGCGATTGATCGACCAAAGCCGTTCCTCCTCCGTCCAGGCGCCTTGCGCTATCTGATCCAAACAGTGAGCGCCCCAACCCGACAGACTGGCATCCGTCGTAAGCAAAACCCAGGCCGGATCCGCTAGGGGCATCCCCGCCTGCAAATGGGCCGGCACCAGCCACCAGCGTAGACTGCCCCGAACCTCGTCCGGACATGCCAACCGCTGGGACAGGGGCTGATCCTGCGGAGTCCATCTGGACAGCAGTGATCGCTGCAGTGGACGCATATGCGCCCTGGCCCACGGCACGAGGTCTAAGGCTGCCGCCATGGACCCTAATACCTGCAAATAACGCCAAGCCGTCGGAGCCGACTGCCCCAGGAAGGCCGTAAGCTGCGACTCCAGCTTCACCACTCTGTCCGGTGGCAGAAAGACCGAGCCCGCCTACGTATCGAAGAAGGCTCCCAGATAAGTCAGCTGTCTTGTCGGCTCCAGATGACTCTTGGAACGATTGATGACCCAACCTAGCTGTTCTAGGAACTGCACTACCCGAGCCATCGCCATGCGGGACTCTGACACGGACAGAGCCCGAATCAACCAGTCGTCGAGATAAGGGTGAACCTGAATGCCCTCCTTCCGAAGCGCCGCCGCCACCACCACCATGACCTTGGTGAAAGTGCGAGGCGCCGTAGCCAGTCCAAACGGTAGCGCTCGGAACTGAAAATGCCCCATCCGGAAATGAGGCACCCTTCTTGGGGACCACAAAATAAATCGAGTATCGACCGAAGCCGCACTGGTCGGCGGGAACGGGCACCAACGCCTGCAAGCGCAGCAAGCGCGACAGGGTGTCGCTGACCGCAGCTCGCTTCGTCCGGGAAACGCACGGAGATGCCACAAAGGCGTCGCCCAGTGGGTGAGTGAACTCCAGAGCATAACCGTCCCTGATGACTTCGAGAACCCACTGGTCCGTAGTAACGTTGGCCCAGGCAGAGACAAACCCCTGCAAACGACCTCCCACAGGGATCTCTGCCCGGACCAGCGTCCCTTCATTGCCGCTTTTTAGCCGCTGACTGCGGAGCATTAAAGAAGCCTCTACCAAATCCCCGGGCTCCTCGAAAGGACTGACCCCGAGAAGGAAACCTACCTCTCTGGTAGGGCGAAAAACGGGGACCGCGGAACTTACGAGACTCGCAGACTGGCCCCTTTTGCCCCAAAGGCACTTTGGACGCTCTAGGGCGATTCTCGGGAAGACGGCCGCCTTTAGAGTCCCCCAAATCCTTCACAATTTTGTCTAGGGCTTCCCCAAAGAGTAGCTTACCTTGGTAGGGAAGCTTACTGAGATGTGTCTTAGAGGACGAATCCGCAGCCCAATTGCGTAACCAGAGAAAACGCCTAGCCGCTATCACCGAAGCCATGGACTTAAACGAAATCCTAACCAAGTCATAAAAGGCATCCGCCAAATAAGCTGCAGCCGACTCCAACTTCGCCGCTTCCGCAGCCGAGGCCACTGCCTTCTCGATCCCTTGAAGCCAACAGATAGAAGCCCTCGCCACATACGCCCCACAAACCGAAGCCTGAAGGGCCAAGGCACTGTTGTCAAAAGTCTACTTTAGGAGGGCTTCCAAGCGCCGATCTTGGAAATCTTTAAGAGCCGTACCCCCCTCCACCGGGATGGTAGTCTTTTTGGTAACCGCCGCCACCAAGGCGTCTACCTTGGGCATCCGCAACAACTCCTTCTCCTCCTGAGGAACTGGGTACAACCGAGAAAGTGCCCGCGCACCCCTCAAAGAAGCTTCCGGGCAATCCCACTCAGAATCAATCATCTGCCTGATGACTCTGTGAATGGGGAAACAGCGCTGCTGAGCCTTGAACCCCTGCAACAAAGGGTCCTCCAAGGGTTCCTGCTGAACTTGCGGAGCCACCAAATTCAAAGCCGCTAAGGACTGAGCAATTAAGGCCCCCAGTTCCTCCTTCCTAAAGACACGGAACACATTAGGATCCTCGCCGGGACCCAGCTCCCCCTCTTCCAAGTCATCGTTATTTATTATTTTAGACACTGCCCTCCCATCTAGGGCCAACAGTTCCCGTTGCTGTTTGGGGTCCTCCCCTTCTGGTTCTCCCGCGGCCGCGCATTCGCGGCCGCGTTCCAGACGGTACGCTGCCTAAACTGTATATAACAGCAGCGCCTGCGGCGCTTGTTGCCGCAGCGCGCGACGGGGGCATGCACCGAAGGAGCGCACCTAAGGAGCACGACGTTGCCGGAGGATGTAGTAAAGGCTGTTAGTGTAACTGGGTTTAAAAAAGGTTTGGACAAGTTCCTGGAGGAAAGGTCCATAAACCATTATTAAGAAAAGACCCAGGATATCAATGCTTGACCCAATACAAGCATTGTGGAACTTGTGTCTTTTGGGGAAACTGCTCGGTACGTATGACCTAGATTGGCCACTGTTGGAAACAGGATACTGGGCGTGATGGACCTTGGTCTGACCCAGTATGGCATATCTTATGTTCTTATGTACATTTCCGTACAGTATGCCAGGCCATCATAAAACCTCTGCTGGACTACTGTAGTATACTATTCAAAGGCCTGCCCAAACAAACCACCCATCCCCTATAACTAGTCCAGAACACTGCCACCCGCATTATCAATAGCACCTCAACACAAGACCATATAACTCCAATACTACAAGATCTGCACTGGCTACCAATTTCCTCACGAGCAAAATATAAATCAGCGCTCACCATCTTCAAAATTAAAAACACCACATCAGCAGGAATACTACAGGAACTCATTGGAACCAAAACAAACATAAGACCAGACAGAAACAGCACCAAAAACAATATACAGACACCTACTAAATTCACAAGAACAAACAAATCGACATTCATGCGAGCCTTCTCTTTAGCTACCCCTATCTGGAATACCCTCCCAGATAAGCTAAAAAAACAACAGACTTAAAAGAATTCAGGAAGCTACTTAAAACCGCTCTATTCATTTAACAATTCAATGAAGAACACCAATCAACCCTAACCACTGCACAAAATGAGTCACACAAGACATAAGCCTTTGCTAAAACAAGAAAAGATACTTCAAGAAGAGCACTATCCCTGACCACACCCGTCCTCTGGAACTCCCACCCGAAACCTGATATCAACAAAAGACATCAAAGACTTCCAAAAGATGCTCAAAACGTTGCTCTTAACAGGACTTAACATGAACTGTCGAAACAAACTCTCTCTCAGCCCACCAAAGTGTAAAAAATGTAAATATTTCCTGTACACAGCTCATACTGTATATAGCTCACCATGCAAGCAAATGTAAAAACGTAAATACTTCCTGTACACAGGTCACACGGTATATAGCTCACCACGCATTCAACTACACACCAATCACACACACACACCTCCATTTATCACTGCATGCCCACACCCAAGTACCATGCCGCTTGATTTGTGTGATGTGTAATCCGCTTTGATTTCAGGATAAGGCGATATATAAATATTTTTAAATAAATAAATGTATGTGACACTCAATGGAAAAGACTGGAAAGCCCCCATTTCGCTGCTGGACTGCTGTCTGCATCTTAGTTTTCAGGTTGTGTTTAGACATTTAAGTTCTTTACTTACTAAGGATTGCTGGGGATAATTATACTAATAAAACTATACCTAATTATTTTATTTATTTATTTATTTAACATCTTTTATATACCGCACTATTTATAATCAGCGCGGTTTACATAGAACAAGAAAACATCAGACAGAATACAATATCTGAGTATGTTACATATAACAGGAACAATAACTTGGGTAAACCGGGGTAATTAATTAAAACAAATAGTAATTGTTTAGAACAAATAGTAATCAGTGTAACTATTTACATTCGGAAGAAACATTGTATATAAAGGGGCAGTATTGTTAAGGGAGAGAGGTGTGAAGAGTTGTTGGGATAGCAGAGGTTACATGGAAAGAATGGGATTGTTGCTATTTGAGTGTGATAAGTTGTGAATGGAGTGTGCCTGTGTTACTATGTTCTCTGGAAAGTATTTGGTGAAAAGGTGATGTTTCAAGGCCTTTTTGAACTGGAGGAGATCAGAGATGGACCTAATGTGTGGTGGGAGGGTGTTCCAAAGTTTCGGAGCGCATAAACTGAAGGCTCGATTTACTGTTGAAGAGTTGTATCTTAAGGACTCTTTTGGTATCATTAGCAAGTTTAATTCAGTAGTTCTTCTTAGCCTGTTGGTAGGGGTTGGTTGTATCATCTCAGATAATGATGAGGAAGAGAGCTTTAAAGGCCAGGAGCAGAGTCTTAAAGGTGATTCTCGCTTGGATGGGGAGCCAATGTAGTTGTTTCAGGAGAGGGGTTACGTGTTCTCTTCTAGGTACCCCGGAAAGCACTCTTGCTGCACTGTTTAAGGCTAGTTGAAGCGGGTTTAGAGTAGATTGAGGGAGTCCTTGTAATATAGAGTTTGCGAAGTCAAAATGGGGAATAATTAGAGCCTGGTAGACTGTACGGAAATCATCTGGATCAATCAGTTGGCAGAGGTGTCTGAGGGATCGAATTTTGAAATACACTGCCCTTACTGTGTTGGCAATGTGGGACTTCAAATCCAGATTCTGATCCAGCGTCACTCCAAGATATCGAATGTGGGATTTTACTTGCAACTTAGCATCTTGCACGTCAAGGAATGTAGGTGGGGTGAACTTCGAGTTCCTTGAGATAAAGAGAACTTCTGTTTTTTGTGCTGAATTCTAAGATTTTGAGTCAATAGCCAGGTTGAGATGGCGTTAAAACAGTTGGTTATGGGGGTGATGTTCATATTATCTATGCAGAATGGCATATAAAGTAATACGTCATCAGCGTAGATCATAAAGTTGACATTGAAGGACCTGATAATGTTACATAAGGGTTGCATGTATATGTTGAATAATAGTGATGATAGAGAAGAACCTTGCGGGACTCCTTGTTCTTGGTGGAACGGATCTGATGTTTCACCATTTGAGCGAACATGTTGCCATCTATCTGAGAGATATGAGATGCACCATTCGAGGGCATTTCCACAAAGACCCTTCTCTCTCAGGCGGAAAATGAGAAGATCGTGACAGACTGAATCAAAGGTAGCCGCAATATCTAAGAATATGAGAACAAAACCCTGTTTGATGTTATCGATGCCAGAGTTTAAGCTGTTGAGGAGTGAAGTGAGGAGCGTCTCGACCCCGTGTGATTCTCTGAAACCGTGTTGACAGGTATCCAAAGGTGCTTCAGTGTCGATATGGTCTTGTAGTTGTCTGTAGGCTATTTTTTCAATTATTTTTGCAAGCGTGGGTATGCTGGAAATGGGTCGATAAGAGTCTGTTTTTTGTGGATCTAACTTGAGGTTTTTCAGTAGGGGTCTGATAGATGTCTGTTTGAGGGCAGCAGGGAATGAGCCAGTGTCGAATGATAACTTTATGATCTTGGATATTATTGGAGCAAGCTCTTTGCGAAGATCCTTTATCCAGAAGGCTGGGCAAGGATCAGTATGAGCTGTAGATAAGTTGAGAGATGAGATCATATCTTCAATCAGCTTCAAAGGAGGAGTGGAGAATGACACTAAAGGAGCTGGGAAACCCTGAATGCTCGAGACAGGGGGTATTGTAATTTTATTTGTACAGCAGATCTTAGATTGTATGTAAAGAGCGTATTCTTGTGGGTTGATTTCACACTGGTGTTCCGGTGATGGTTCCTTGGCTAGTTTCTTGACAAGAGTAAATAGGTCGTGGGGTTTATTTAGAGCACGTCTCAGGGTGTCTGTGTGATATAATTTCATTTTATCTGAAATGGCTTTACGGTGGGCGTCAAGATGTTGCAAATATGTAGTCTGATTGGTATTGGTGCGTGACCTCCTCCATTTCTTCTCGAGTTTTCGCAAAAGTTTTAGGGATTCTTTCAGGTCTGATGTAAACCAAGGTGCCGTAGTCTTTTTTCTTGAGGACTTGTTTCTGGGTGGACGAGATGAAATACGGTTGAGTCGGTTATTCCAAGAGGTGATAATTTCTTCCAGGTTTAGTGTAGAGTCTTTGAGGAGCGGATCAGTTTCAACGAGGATCTGATCTCTGTTAAAAGGTTGGAAGGATCTGGATGTGGAATTTGAGTATTTATCTAGGTCCTTGTCGTTTGAGTATTGTTTCTTTTGACTGGGAATCTGGAATATAATGAGATTATGGTCTGACCATGGAACAGCTGTAATTGCAAGTAGAATATTTTGAAGTTGATTGTGTGTGGATTGTGGGGCAAATATAAGGTCAAGGTTGTTGCCTTTTTTGTGTGTGGATTGTTGTACAACTTGCTTGTAACCTAAAGTTTCTAGAGCATCTATAAAGGCGTCAGATTGGTTGTCTTGTAGAGATGGTAAGTTAATGTCTCCTAAGATCCAGTTAGGTCTATTTGGGTTCTGTGAGTTGGAGGCGAGGTTTATAATGGTTGATAGGTCATCTGGTGAGGATGATGGCGCTCTGTATACTAAGTTTATAGAACATAGGTTATTAGAGATAGAGACGGTTTCCAGGTGGTTGTTGCTAGAAGAGTCAACCATTTTGAAATGGAGATCTGTCTTGGCGAGGATAAGTACCCCTCCTCCTCTTTTACTTTGTCTGCTGCTGTTAAAGACCACAAAGTTGTTGGGGAGGAGCTGGTTAAGAATTATGTTATCTTCGGGAGACAGCCATGTTTCGGTGACCATAAGGATATCGAGGTTGTGAGATGTTATTATGTCTGTGACGACTGGCCATTTTTTACGAAGAGAGCGAGCATTAATAAGGGCACATTTGAGAGAGCAGGGTTGATTATAATTTCCAATATTTAAGTTTGTAGTATGATGAAGAGGTATGTGTAATAGATAATGGTGATGAGAACGATGGGCCCAGTTTCCATTGTGGTGACTGGTGCCTGACCATTTTCTCCAATTGTTATGTAATATAGATATGGAATTGCCTGGAGAAATTAAAGCTAGAATATCTGGTATCAGACCTATGATGAGGAGGTATAGGCCTAATGTTATCCTGATGTGTTGGGCCATTCTCAACTTGTCTAAATGTGAAGAAAATTGCTTGAGAGGGAGATTTTAGTGCGGGAGAGAATAGAATTAATTGTTAAATGATTGGTAGAAGATTGTTAGGGAGGTCAATTATTTAGTGAGACCTGAGTAACTATTAACTAACTTTGCTTCAAGAAAGGGTGTACTATTCTGCGATGGAGTGAGTAATATCTAACTAAGCAGAGAGCATTTACTGGAGTTTAGTAAAGTACAGATGAATGTTACAAACATTTAATTACTGAGAGGTAAAATATAGATTCAAATCAGATTCTATTGCATGACATTTAGCGTTGAACATTTAAGTTAATATCTGCAGTTGCACATTAACAACTGGACAATTACAACTGGTTACATAATGAAAACATATATGTTCACCTGAGAAAGCTGATTGGAGTGACTTAGTGACTGGGTGGATTAAATGATCTCTTGAGTTGTTGTTAAGATTTGTTAAAACAAAGATGTGGAACTGTGAACTCAGTGGGGGTAGACGTATGATCTATACTGCTGGTTTTACAAGTGCCCCGCCTAAGGGCCACGCCAAAGGGCCCTCTGGCGAGGCCCTCAGGCGCGGGCCCGCAAGGCGCGGGCGCGCCCGACTGGCGCTGCCTTTTAAGGCCTTCAGGTGAGCCCCGATAGGGTGGTTTGCTGCCGCTGCCCTCCTGCTGTTCGGAGGCTCTATCCCCGGGCTGGGGAGAGCTGAGGATGGAAGCAGGAGGGGAAGAGACCACGCGCCCGACTGGCGCTGCCTTTTAAGGCCTTCAGGTGAGCCCCGATAGGGTGGTTTGCTGCCGCTGCCCTCCTGCTGTTCGGAGGCTCTATCCCCGGGCTGGGGAGAGCTGAGGATGGAAGCAGGAGGGGAAGAGACCACGCGCCCGACTGGCGCGGCCTTTTAAGGCCTTCAGGTGAGCCCCGATAGGGTGGTTTGCTGCCGCTGCCCTCCTGCTGTTCGGAGGCTCTATCCCCGGGCTGGGGAGAGCTGAGGATGGAAGCAGGAGGGGAAGAGACCACGCGCCCGACTGGCGCGGCCTTTTAAGGCCTTCAGGTGAGCCCCGATAGGGTGGTTTGCTGCCGCTGCCCTCCTGCTGTTCGGAGGCTCTATCCCCGGGCTGGGGAGAGCTGAGGATGGAAGCAGGAGGGGGAAGAGACCACGCGCCCGACTGGCGCTGCCTTTTAAGGCCTTCAGGTGAGCCCCGATAGGGTGGTTTGCTGCCGCTGCCCTCCTGCTGTTCGGAGGCTCTATCCCCGGGCTGGGTAGAGCTGAGAATGGAAGCAGGAGGGGAAGAGACCACGCGCCCGACTGGCGCGACCTTTTAAGGCCTTCAGGTGAGCCCCGATAGGGTGGTTTGCTGCCGCTGCCCTCCTGCTGTTCGGAGGCTCTATCCCCGGGCTGGGGAGAGCTGAGGATGGAAGCAGGAGGGGGAAGAGACCACGCGCCCGACTGGCGCTGCCTTTTAAGGCCTTCAGGTGAGCCCCGATAGGGTGGTTTGCTGCCGCTGCCCTCCTGCTGTTCGGAGGCTCTATCCCCGGGCTGGGGAGAGCTGAGGATGGAAGCAGGAGGGGAAGAGACCACGCGCCCGACTGGCGCGGCCTTTTAAGGCCTTCAGGTGAGCCCCGATAGGGTGGTTTGCTGCCGCTGCCCTCCTGCTGTTCGGAGGCTCTATCCCCGGGCTGGGGAGAGCTGAGGATGGAAGCAGGAGGGGACTTTTAATGTACCTTGTTCACCTGAAGCTTAATTAATCTCAGGTCCTTAAGGTATGCCTGATGAGGATAAACAGCTGTACCTGAGAGTGAATATGGTACCTCCTTTCCTTTAAGAGATGTAAGCACCTATAAAGCTACGATTATCCCAGGGGTGGGTGGGTGTTGTGGAGTGAGGGAGGGAGGGAAAGAAGACTTATTAAAAGCTGGCTGCTACACAGTACCCTGTCCTGTGCCTCTAAGATAATCTGTGACCAATTTCCAGGGGGAGTTCCACAGCCCTTGCTTGGATAGAGTGAGTCTTGGGATCTAAATTTAACCAGAAAGCTCTCTTCTGTGTTTGAAATTTAAACTGAAAGCTCTTTGCTGCTACTAGGCCCTGACTGATTCAACAAGTACACTGGGTTCACAGATTAATCAGCTTTCATCTAAACAATTCCTTTTCCCCAAGATTTAGAAAAATTCCCAGAAGTAAATTCTTACAATTGCAGATCTCTCTCCAGAAGTAGAAGTCCCCTTTTGTAGTACTTCAAGACTGAGAATTACAGAATTCTGGTTTAACTATTTATGCCTGTGCTTCTGAGGTAAGCTGTGACCAATTTCCTGGGTGATTAAGAGACTTTGCTTGTATAGGAGTCTTTCAAAATGGCCTTTTGATCTGCCACCTGGCTTTAACACCTATTTAAAAAATTTCACAGGTCTCTTGCCCCCTATGTAGAAGGCCTCTTTGTAAAGGTCTCTAGAAATAATTTATTGCTCAAAGAATACTAATCCTGTTTTGCCTTTTATGCTAAGATATATTCTGATTTGATTTAAATTAAAGCTCTTTGCTGCTACTAGGCCCTGACCGAGTATGAGATTTAAACTAAATGCTCTTTGCTAGGTTCGAAATTTAACCAGAAAGCTCTCTTCTTGTTTTAAATTTAAACTGAAAGCTCTTTGCTGCTAATAGGCCCCTGACAGAGTATTAAATTTAAACTGGAAGCTCTCGACATTGAGGTACCAGACAACAGCGCCCATTGCTGGTCCATGAAGGCAGACAAGCTGTGCTCCAGAGCTGCCATTTTGGACTCCAGGCCAGAACGCTCTGCAGCCATTGGCACGGGCACCGAGGAAATTGGGCCCAATGCCTGTTCCCCCAAAGGGGAGTTCTCGACAAGGATGGTGTCAGACGACTGGGGCCGGCCAGAGGTACAGTCCTTTCGGGGGACCTTTGCAGGTTGCTCCTTCTCCGATTCCTCGCACGAGCATCTAGGACTGCAAGACTTACCCGGGACTTACCCAGCCCATCTGAGCCATCCAGAGACACCGCCTTGGAGGTAGTCATCTTCTTCTTGAGGTCCGAGTGAGACCCGCTTTCCAAGGAACCACAGCGTTGGTTGGGGTCTGTAAGGCTATACCTGTGTCTTTTGGGGAAACTGCTAGGTACTTATGACCTAGATTGGCCACTGTTGGAAACAGGATACTGGGCTTGATGGACCTTGGTCTGACCCAGTATGGCATATCTTATGTTCTTATCCCAGGATTCCGTGGTTTCGGAGGAGGCCTTGGCCTTAAGAAGTACCGGGAACTCCGGGAAAAACTCATCATGCTGTTGCTGGCGGCTCTTGAGGGCCTTGGTGGACATCATCTTACAGAGGCCGCATACCGTGGGGTCGTGGTCTGGTCCCAGGCAACGAAGGCAGCAGTTGTGTGTGTCGGTGAGGGACATTATTTTGGCACACCGTTTACATTTTTTTTTTAAATCACTGGTAGCCATTGGAGAAAAAAGTATCCCAGCGAGGTCGAAGACTTGCGGTGCCTTCAGTTGGAAAAAGGCACGAAGGTGCGAGAAAGGAAAAAAAAACAAATAAACTATGAACCCAAGACTCACTCCAGCCTGGGGCAGCGAGCTCTGGTGGCGGTTAGAGAACCGGTGTACTAATGGAGGAGCATATAAAACTCAAGTTGAGAAAATCAACTTTTTCAGGGGGAAAAACAGACAGACGTCTTTAGTGCTCTGCAGCCCTTCAGACATCTGTCTGCTCTTCCCCTGGAAAAAGTTGATTTTCTCAACCTGAGTTTAAGATGGTACTCTTGGGCAGGAAGGGAACCATGCATGTGTGGTGGCATCTCCCAAAGGCTTTCTTTGAAAGCTGGGGGGATGCTTCCATGAGGGCTCTGTCGGCGCTGACTTCACCCATATGTGAGGACTGACTTCCTGCTGTTCCTGTCAAGTCACTTCACTGGCCCTCTATCCATTTCCACATCCAGTTCAAATTTCTCCTAGTTACCCACAAATGCATCCATTCTGCGACTCCTTAGTACCTTTCCTCTTTATCTCACTCTACACTCCTCCTCAGGAACTCCACTCCTCTGGCAGATCCCTTTTATCTGTGCCCTTTCTGCCACTGCCAACTCCAGGCTTCCTTCATTCCACCTTGCTGCTCCATATGCCTGGAATAAACTACCTGAGTTGGTGCGTCGGGCTCCTCTTCTGGCCGTATTCAAGTCTGAGCCTAAGACCCACCTCTTTGAGGCTGCTTTGGAATCCTGATGCTCCTCATTCTCTTGTCCACTACTTGTGTGTATCTTGCCATACTCTAGTCCTCAGTTTTGTGATGTTTTTTCATCTTGATTAGATTGTAAGCTCTGATGAGCAGGGACTATGTCTTACATATATATGTACAGCACTGTGTACACCTAGTAGCGCTATACAAATGATTAGTAGTAGTAGTAAAGATGGGGAACTGAACCAACACCCTTCCTCCTTGGCAAACCCAATAAGGCACCGGTTTTAAAGGTTACCCAACGGTTGCCTTCCAATCAAGCTCAAGTGTGGAAGTCGCCCCTCCTGATTACTCACGAGATAATTCAATTTTTCTCAAAATGTTTACAGAGTAATATTGAGGATATGTGCCCTTTAGCTTCTCCTGATATCTCCATCAGAGGACACCAGATTTTTCTCTATCTCCATCTCTGCTTGTAGGGGGAACACAGCTCACTTGTTTGGATTGGCCTAGCAGAACAATATGGAAAGGAGAAATTGGCCCAACCTGACTAAGAAATTGGCCTGTGAGAGGTAATTGCCTTAATGAAAGGATTTATTTCTATTTTGTGTAAATACTTGCCAACGAGGCAAACCACCTCTCCCTCCGCTGCTGTTTAATCAAAAGTAGCAAATGGAACTGAAATGTTGATTTGATAAGCAGCAGGGGCACCAAATGGAGATGGCAGACTATAGATCCTCTGGCGCTACTTATGTTGAGGAAGTATTATATCGGTGGTGTTTGAGTGGCGGTTGCTAGAGACAGCGTGGAGATCGAAGTACTATGGTCTATATATGGAAGTGCGAAGTTATCTTACAGGATTATTCAGAATAGCAGTGTTTCTCAAGCCAGTCCTGGTGTACCCTTTAGCCAGTCTGTTTTTTCAGAATATCCATAATAAATATGCATGAGATAGATCTGAAAGCACTGCCTCCATTACTTGCAAATCTATTTTGTGTATATTCCTTTTTTTTTTATTGATTATTCAATAAAGTTATACAATCCATGAAACAAAATAAAACAAGAAATCAACAAATGCCTAAACAAGTAAATCAAAGCAAATATATTAACATATCAAAGTCCACACCACGGAGACAGCTGCTGAGCAAATGAAACACCAGTAAATAATTCGGGATTCCTAATACATAGTTTCACCAGTGGCCAAAATAACACTTAAATCAGTTCAAGAATCTTTCCCTCTCAAAAGATCCTCTCAGTCAATCAAGAAACACATACCTTATACCCTGACAAGTCACTAAACATTTGCAGAGAAATTCCAGGAAAGAGTAGTTACTCACCTGTAACAGGTGTTCTCCAGGAGCAGCAGGAATCAGTCCTCACATATGGGTGACGTCGGCGCCGACGGAGCCCTCGCGGAGCAATTTTCCCCAGCTTTCAAAGAAAGCCTTTGGGAATTGCAGCGCGCATGCGCGGTCCTCTTCCCGCCCAAGGGTGCCATCTTGCTCAGTCTGATGACATAGCTAAAAGACAGCAAAAAATTAGCAAAAACGAAAGCATAGAACTGCAACTCCAAGGGGAGGAGGGAGGGTTGTGAGGACTGATTCCTGCTGCTCCTGGAGAACACCTGTTACAGGTGAGTAACTACTCTTTCTCCAGGACCAAGCAGGAAGTCAGTCCTCACATATGGGACTCCCAAGCTTAAGGCTACCGGAGACCCCAAGCACAAAAAAGGAGCTCCCTCAAGCTCAGTAGCACAGAAGGAAGGAATCTTCTCTGAGTACGCCCCCAACCGGTAGCCCAACATCCGGGACGGAGGGCAGGAGTTGCCTATACCTCAAAGAGATTACGGAGGACTGCCTGTCCGAAAGCACTGTCCCTGCGGGACTCCCTCTCCAGGCAGTAATGGGCTGCAAAAGTCTGGCTTGAAGACCAAGTAGCGGCCCGGCAGATGTCTGCCAATGGAACAGAGCGGAGGTAAGCCACTGACGCAGCCTTCGCCCTAACACGGGGAGGCGTGACTCGACTTTCTAACGAGAGGCCGGCTGCCCCATAAGCCCAAGCGATACAGTCAGCAATCCAGATGGACAGAGTACGCTTGGAGACAGGGAACCCCAACTTATTGGGGTCATAAGACACGAAGAGCTGAACAGCCCTTCGGTGCTCCCGCGTACGGTCAAGGTAGAAGGTTAACGCCCTCCTACAGTCCAGGGTATGCAGGACCATTTCAGCTCGGCTGGAGTGTGGCCTGGGAAAGAAGGTCGGAAGTACCACCTCCTGGTTGATGTGAAAAGGGGAAACCACTTTAGGAAGAAACTTAGGGTGAGTCCGTAGGACTACCCTATTCTTGTAGAACCTAGTGTAAGGAGGATCAGATACTAGGGCCTGTAGCTCACTAACGCGTCTAGCAGAAGTGAGGGCTACCAAGAATAAGGTTTTCCAAGAAAGAAAACGAAGATGACAGGTAGCCATAGGTTCAAAAGGCGGACAGGTAATCCGCTGCAAAACCACATTCAGATCCCAGTCAGGGGCTGGTGGGCGCAAAGGTGGTTTAAGGAGAAGGAGGCCTCTGAGAAAACGAGCCACAAGAGGGTGGCCGGAAAGAGGCCTGCCATCCACCGGCATGTGATGCGCAGAAAGAGCACTGAGGTGGACCCTGACCGAGTTGGACTTAAGTCCAAGATCGGAGAGGCAAAGCAAGTACTGCAAAACCACTGATACCGAACAGGAGAAGGGATCTTGAGACTGCTGAGCACACCAGACGGAGAACCGTCGCCACTTAAGAGCGTAGGACTTCCGGGTGGAGGGTCGCCTGGAGGCCAAGACGACTTCCTCCACATCTGGAGGTAGCAGGAGGGGAGCAAGGACTACCCTCTCAGCAGCCAGGCCATCAGATGAAGGGACCGGAGGTTGGGGTGCAGGAGAGTCACCTGATCCTGTGACAGGAGATCGGGCTGAAACCACAGAGGAAGAGGAGTGTCCACCGCCAGCTGCATCAGAAGCGGGAACCAAGGTTGTCTCGGCCACCGGGGAGCCACTAGGATCATCGAGGCTTTGTCTCTGAGAACTTTGAAGAGTGTCCGAGACACCAGTGGCATGGGAGGAAAAGCAAACAAGAGGCCCGTGGACCATGGAATCAGAAAAGCATCCGCCGCTACTCTGAGAGGATGCGGTTGTCGAGAGCAGAATCTGGGAAGTTGCCGGTTCAGAGGACTGGCAAACAGATCCATGGTGGGGAGGCCCCACTTGAGAAAGATCCGCTGAACCACCAATGGATCCAATCTCCACTCGTGTGGTTGGAGGATCCTGCTTAGCTTGTCTGCCAGGTAATTTTCCTGACCTGGGAGATAGACAGCTTTGAGGAGGATGCCGTGGTGGACGGCCCAAGAGCACAGTTTTTGTGCCTCCTGACAGAGAAGGAAGGAGCCTGTTCCGCCTTGTTTGTTCACGTAGAACATTGCAACTTGATTGTCCGTCTGGACCAGTACAGACTGGTGAGAAGTGAGGTGGGAGAAGGCTCTGAGAGCCAGGTGGATGGCTCTGAGCTCCAGGAAGTTTATCTGCTGAGCAGACTCCCAAGGAGTCCAGAGGCCTTGAGTACATGTCCCTTGGCAATGTGCTCCCCAACCCAGGAGAGAAGCATCGTTAGGACCTGAGAAGGCGGAGGAGGCTGAAAAGCCATTCCTAGCACTAGGTTTGGCAGATGAAGCCACCATTGCAGAGAAGAGACCAGCGGGTCGGAGATCTGTACGGAGTCCGCTAGGCTCCCAGTGGCCTGATGCCATTGTGTGCGAAGGCACCATTGAGCAGGTCGCATGTTCAGGTGGGCATTGGGGGTCACATGGACTGTGGAAGCCATATGGCCGAGCAGTCTCAGAAATTGCCTGGCAGAGACCAGGGAATTGCTGCGAAAGTGGCTGGCAAGATCCATGAGCCTGTTTGCTCTGTCGAGAGGCAGATAAGCTCGCGCCTGAAGCGTGTTTAATCTTGCGCCGATGAACTCGAGATCCTGAGAGGGGAGCAAAGTGGACTTTGCGAAGTTTATGACAAAGCCCAAGTACTGGAGCAGAGCCACAGTGCGGTGCGTGGCGTGAATGGCCTCTTGGGAAGACTGTGCTCTGATGAGCCAGTCGTCCAGGTATGGAAATACAAAGAGGCCTTGAAGTCTTAGATAAGCCGCCACCACTGCTAGACATTTGGTGAACACCCTTGGTGCGGAGGATAGGCCAAAGGGTAGCACTCTGTACTGGTAATGACTGCCCCCCACAACAAACCTGAGATATTGTCTGTGGCTGGGGTGGATGAGGATGTGAGTGTAGGCATCCTTTAGATCTAAGGAGCATAGCCAGTCTCCCTGCTGGAGGTAGGGCAGCAGGATTCCAAGGGTAAGCATCTTGAACTTTTCCTTTGCGAGGAACTTGTTGAGGTTCCGCAAGTCCAGGATGGGTCGGAGGCCTCCTGTTCTTTTTGGTATCAGAAAGTACCTGGAGTAAAAACCTTGACCTCTCAGGTGGTGGGGCACCGGCTCCACAGCCTGTTCCTGAAGAAGACTTGCTAACTCCTGAAGGAGTAAGTCCCTGTGCAGAGGGAGTATGAGAGGCTCCCCTGGAAGGTAGGAGGGAGGTACCTGGTGGAAGTGCATAAGATAGCCCTCTTGGACTCTATGTGAAGCACCCAGGTATCTGTAGTGATGTGGGACCACCTGTGGGCAAAGTGGACCAGCTGGCCTCCTGTGCTGGGAGAAACCAGCTGAGGGGGAGAGGCTATGCTGATGAAGTCAAAAACCCCCACCCTGCTGAGCAGGGGCCGGTGGTGCAGGCTTGGGGGCTTGCTGCCTACGGGACCCATTACCCCGTCCCTTGGCTTGCTTACCCTGTTGGGGAGCTGCTGAGGCCTGATAATTTATTTATTTATTTATTTAACAGTTTCTTCTATACCGCCCCTTCCAGAGATCAGGGGCGGTTTACATTGAACTAAAATTAACATACTTCCGTACATTTTACATGGAACAAGTTTTAACTATATACACGTTTTGTTACATGGAACATATTTTAACGTTAACAATAACACTTTTTTTTTTTTAAACCTATATACAGGTTATGAAGCATGGAGCATAACATAGTTATTTAACAGTATTTATATACATTAGTGATATAGCTGTCAGTTTGGGTAAATCTTTTGGGTGTTGTGTATATTAAGGTAAGTATCTTTCTTGTGTTAGTCATTTGTTCTGTCTTGAGGACTGTGGATATTTTTTTGAGATGGTCTTGGAGAGGTCTTTTGTTGGTAGGGGATCTCAAAGTGTTTTGTAAAAAGGTATGTTTTTAATTCCTTCTTGAATTGGTGGAGGTCCTTTATCATGCGGAGGGTTAATGGAATTTCATTCCAGAGGGTAGGGGCAGCAAAGGAGAAGGCTCTATCGCTTGTTGTTTGCTTTGGTTTTTCTAAAATTTGTCTTTATGTTGAGGGAGTGGGTTGCGTTCTGTCTACGCGTTCTAGTTTCTGATGGAGGTTGTATTAGTGTAGATAATTGTGAGGGAGAGATGTTATTAATGAGTTTAAAAGTAGTTAGGAGGATTTTATATTTTATTCGGCTGCATATGGGGAGCCAATGTAGGTCTAAAAGTATTGGGGTCACATGATCTGTTAGTTTGGCTTTTGTAACCATCTTGGCACATATGTTTTGGGCCCTTTGGAGGAGGTATATGCTTTTTAGTGGTAAGCCGTTTAGGAGACTATTACAGTAGTCAAAGTGAGGGGTGATGAGGGAGTTGACTACTGATCTAAAATCATGTGTGTTGAGTACGGGTCTCAGATGTTGTATTGTCTTGAGTTTATAGAATATTGTTTTTACTGTATGTTTTATGTGTGGGAGCATGGTGAGTGAGTGGTCCAGAATTATACCAAGGTTCTTTACCTCCTTTTTAACAGGTATTGGTGTGTTACTTATTGTGATTGTAGTAGGGTAGTTATAGTCAGTGTCAGGTTTTCTCGTTATGAACATTGCTTCTGTTTTTTTGAGGTTGATGCTTAGGTGATTGTCTTCAAGCCATATGGTAGTCTCGCTCATGCACTGGAGTAAGGCATCATATTTGGGGTTGTTGAGGTTTATGGGGATGGCAAGCATGATATCATCCGCGTATATGAAATGGTTGATTTTATACTTCTTGAATATGCTTGTAATTGGCTGGAGGTATAGATTGAAGAGGAGGGCAGAGAGGGCTGATCCTTGAGGAATACCTTGACCTTGAGGGAAAGTTTCTGATGTTTGATTACCTAATTGTATCCGTATTAATCTGTGTGAAATGTATGATTTGAACCATTCAAGGACGGTCCCTCCTATTTTTAAGCTCTCTAGTCTGTTGATGAGTGTTTTGTGATTGATGCTGTCAAATGCAGCGGATAGGTCTATGAAGAGGAGAAGGAAACCTTTGCTATTTTCATTAGGGCCTCTGATGAGGAGGTCTGCCAGAGCGATTAGGAGGGTTTCAACTCCATGGGAGGGGCGGAATCCAAATTGATGAGCATCAAGGAGTTTGTGCTCATCTATGTAGTCCTGTAGTTGAAGTTGTATGGTTTTTTCTATTATTTTAGCGGTTAGAGGTATGCTAGCTATAGGCCTGTAAGAGTTGGGGTCCTTTGGGTCAAGCTTATTGTTTTTTATTACAGGACGGATCGAGGAGAGCTTTAGGGCGTTGGGCATAGTTCCTTGTGAGAGTGATTGGTTTACAATGTGTTGGATGTTTTCTGCAAGGAAGTCCTTAGTATACTTGATCCATGACACCGGGCATGGGTCAAGTGGGGAGGTTGCAGTGTTGATCATTGTTATAATATTAAGGATGTGTTTTTGTTCAACCTTGTGGAAGGTTGTCCATTCAAAATTACTGTCCTGTATATATTCTATCGTGGTGGTTGGAGAGTAAGGTTTTACCTTTAATTTTTCAGCAAAATGAGATGCTAATGTTTGTACGCTTATAATGTCTTGGTTCGGTTCTGGGTTAAGTGGTTTTGTTAGTGTTTTTACGATTGAGAAGAGTTCTCTTGGTCGGTTGAGAGCAAGATTTATTAATTTGGAGTAGTATTCTCTTTTTGAGTTGTTGATTGCATCCTTATATTTATTAAGTAAGGTAATATATTTGGTTTTGTTATCTTGCGATTTTGTTTTTCTCCAGGTTTTTTCTTGTTTACGTAATTGCTTTTTTAGCAGGGCGATGTCTTTAGTGTACCATTTGTGTGATTCTTTCTTTTTCTTCTGGATTGTTTGAGTAGGTGTAGCTGCTTCTTGGATTGTTTGGTTCCAGTTCTCTATAGTTAGGTCGATATCAGATAGGTTTGTGGTGAGCTTAGGTAGTACCTTATCAAGGAATGTATCATTGTCGAAGCGGGTAAAACATGAGTGGTGAAATGTTGTGTTTGGGGGCTGTGATGTAGTTTGTGCCAGTAGGTGAAAGGTTATCAGGTGGTGGTCAGACCATGGTACCTCTGTAGTTATTGGGGGAGAGTATAGTTGATGTAGGTTGAAAGGGGTAGGGAGGAAAATTAGGTCTAGTGAGTTTCCTTCATTATGTGTGGGGGTAAGGACTATCTGGTTATATCCCATGTGGGTCATTGAGTCTATGAAGTTGTCTTTTTGGTATTGGTTTAGGGATGGGAGGTTAAGATCACCTAGGATTATGAGGGGTTTTCTCTGGGATGCTGTGCATGCGAGTTCAAGGATAGAGGAAAGATTTTTGTGATCCGCTGATGGGGGTCTATAGATTAGCGAGAATGCTAGTGATCTGTTTTCAATGTTTATTATGTCCATGCTTTCAACATTGTTTGAGTTTGTTAGGGTGTATTGTAAGTTTTTTTTTAGTGAGTATAAGTGTGCCACCTCCTCTTTTTATGTCACGGTGGCAGTTGAAAATATCATATTGTGATACGTGGAGTTGGTTTAATAATATTGTGTCTGCAGGTGTTAGCCATGTTTCGGTAATGAAAAAGATGTCAGGTTGTTTGTCTTTTATTATGTCATTTACAATTGGTATTTTGTTCCGTATTGAGCGAATGTTTATTAGGATCATCTTTAGTTTAGTGTCTTTGTTGGGGGAGGTTTTTTTGTCGTTGTGGTTTTTGCAGTTTATCTGAATTACTCTAGGGGGATGTCTGTGGGTATTGTTGTGAGGTGGCAGGTTGAATAGGTGATTGTGTAGTGGGGGGCGTGTTAGGTTACGGTTGGGGTTATGAATGATGGGGATGCTATTGCAAGGAGGATAGTTGAGCTTGTATGTGTAGATTTGTTGCAGTAGGAGGACTATTATTAGGAAAGTGGTTGGCAATGTTTTTGTTTTTAGTTCGGCCATTTTGTTTTGTGTGAGAGGCTGATAGCGGTGACAGAGAAAGGTGTAATATAGGAGAGGGCTACTGGCAACAGTAAGGGGTATTGTAGGAGGATGGTACTGACAACAGTAGTTAGATATGTTACTGGCAACAGTAGCAGAATTAGGCTGAGTGCTGTAAATCAGTGCTAGTAATAATAAGGTTGTTATTATATTAGCGACCTTAGGGAGACATGGGAAAATACTGGCAATGGTAGAGAAAGAAAGTTAACAATATTGGTAAAGTATTAACAACATTGTAAATACATGAGAGAAGTACTGGTAACAGTGGAGACAAAATGTTGCTTGAGATGATGCCAGCAGCAATAGTGGCAGTGTATTGGCAACCAGGAGCATATATCAACAATATTTGCAAAACATTACTGACATTGGAGACACAAATGAGAATACTGGCAGTATTATTAGCAGAGGGTGTTGGTTGAGAGAAATATTAGCACAATAATGGAAATAAGTTAGGGAACAGTATAAGCAAGTAAATTCACTATATCTAAGGTATATAGTGTCTTAGGCGAATTTATGATAGTGTTATATGCTCATGTTTTACTACATGTGGACTTTTCATACTATAGCTATAGGCGATGTGACTTACAGTCTCTTTTCTAGTGAGCTGGTCTTCTCGATATCTGCTGTATGGTGATGTTCTGGTGCTTCGTTTGGTGATTATTCGCTTAGGTTACAGTCTATTTCCCGCCTGTCGTGCCTCGCCTAAGGGCCACGCCAAAGGGCCCTCTTGCGAGGCCCTCAGGCGCGGGCCCGCAAGGCGTGGGTGCGCCTGCCGGCGGTACTTTTTGAGCAAGCCGCTGGGACCTCCCACAACCCCGATTGGGCTGGAGTGCAGGAGCGAGAGACTGAAAATTGCCCTGTGCTCTACCCCGACCGGGGAGCCTTTGAAGATGGCTGCTGTGCTTTCCGAGGGCTCTCTCCTGCCGGCGGCACTTTTTGAGCAAGCCGCTGGGACCTCCCACAACCCCGATTGGGCTGGAGTGCAGGAGCGGGAGACTGAAAATCGCCCTGTGCTCTACCCCGACCGGGGAGCCTTTGAAGATGGCTGCTGTGCTTTCCGAGGGCTCTCTCCTGCCGGCGGCACTTTTTGAGCAAGCCGCTGGGACCTCCCACAACCCCGATTGGGCTGGAGTGCAGGAGCGGGAGACTGAAAATTGCCCTGTGCTCTACCCCGACCGGGGAGCCTTTGAAGATGGCTGCTGTGCTTTCCGAGGGCTCTCTCCTGCCGGCGGCACTTTTTGAGCAAGCCGCTGGGACCTCCCACAACCCCGATTGGGCTGGAGTGCAGGAGCGGGAGACTGAAAATCGCCCTGTGCTCTACCCCGACCGGGGAGCCTTTGAAGATGGCTGCTGTGCTTTCCGAGGGCTCTCTCCTGCCGGCGGCACTTTTTGAGCAAGCCGCTGGGACCTCCCACAACCCCGATTGGGCTGGAGTGCAGGAGCGGGAGACTGAAAATCGCCCTGTGCTCTACCCCGACCGGGGAGCCTTTGAAGATGGCTGCTGTGCTTTCCGAGGGCTCTCTCCTGCCGGCGGCACTTTTTGAGCAAGCCGCTGGGACCTCCCACAACCCCGATTGGGCTGGACTCTGGGGATATTGAGGGTAGTGGTGATAGGCAGCCGCCTTCCTCGGGTAAAAGGGCTTTTTCCCCGAGCCCTTCTTCTTCTGAGAAGGGGCAGAGGTCTTCCTTGAGAGACGAGTCCTGGTGAGAGTCTCGGTCTCGATCTGTGCAGCCTTCTCATCCATGGGCTTGCCAAAGAGGTTTTCACCTCTGCAGGGGACATCGACCAACTTGTCCTGCACCCATGGCTCGAGGTCGGATGACTGAAGCCAAACCTGTCGGCGGCCACCGATGCCGGCTGCGGCTACTCGAGCCGATGCTTCAAAGCCATCGTAGGCTGCTCGAGAGATAAACACTGAGCACTCCCGAATACCAGTTGACAAGGCTTGGAACCTCTGCAAAGGTTCTTCGGAGAGACCAGCAGAGAACCCGGCTATTTCTTTAGCCAGGTCTCGGAGATACATGCCCATATAGAGCTGGTAGGTCTGGACTCGACAAGCAAGCATAGAGCCCTGGAAACACTTCCTACCGAGGGCATCCAGGCTTCGAGCCTCCCGACCAGGAGGCACCGAGGAGTGCATTTTCTGACTCTTAAGTCTATGCATGGCCGATTCCACCACCATGGAATGGTGCGGTAGTTGTGCCTTTTGGAACCCGGGGCTCTTGCGGACTCGATAAATGGAATCGACCCGCTTGCTTAACACCGGCGACGACGCCGGGCTCTCCCACATGCGGAAGAGAAGTCGTTCCAGCATCGGAGGAACCGGTACAATAAAGGCCTCCTTTGGGGGAGAGTCATATTGGAGGGCATCGAGCTCTTCGACTCGAGGCTCCTCCTCGGGATCCGCGGGGAAGGCCAAGGCCTTGGCCATATCCCGCACGAAGTCCGAGAACCGGGTATCCTCTGGGGGGGACCGTCTCCGAGGTTCGGACTCGGGGGAGTCCGATGGGACACACCGAGTCCGAAAAGAACCAGGTGACTCTTCGCCCTCGGATTCCCAGGCTGACTCCTCGGAGGAGGAGTCGAGCGGCTCCGGCCGGTCGGGCGGGCATCGATGCCGTCTGCCCCGACGACCTCGGTCCCGAACGGGAGGCCGAAGGAGACCGCGACCGAGGATCGACTCGAGCCCTCATGGACTCGAGGATCGGCTTGGTCTCCGGGGTCGACTTGGACGTCGACGTCCCGGTGGTCAGGGCAGAAGCACCGGCGAGGCCAGCGATCAATGCCCGCTGCTGGTCCATGAAGGCAGTCAGATTGCTCTCCAAGGCTGTCAACCTGAGTCCGAGCTCAGGAGACCCAGCAGCCCCCGACTCGGGCCCCGACGGCGTCGGGCCCGACGTCGGCTCCTTCGGAGGCGAGTCCACGAGGACAACAGTACTCACGTGAGCGGGCGAGTCCATCTCGAGACGAGGATGTTTGGAAGGCCTCTCCAACTCCGAGGACCCGGGATGGGAATCGGGGCTATGCGACCTGGCCCTCGAGGAACCAGGAGCGTCCACCGACCCCGCCCTCGCGGGTTTCTTCTTCCGATGATGTTCCCGGGTAGGAGACCCCCGTTCAGAGGAACTTCGACGATGCTCAGGACCAGAGTCCCGAGACGTCGAAGCCTCTGACGAGGTCCGGGCCCGGCCGGAGTCAGAGAAGATACGTTCCCGCTGATGCTGCCGACTCAACGCTTTTGAGGACATTTTGCCACACGGACCACAGATCATCGGGTCATGATCGGGTCCGAGGCAGCGGAGGCAGTAGTCGTGTGTGTCGGTAAGAGACATGAGCTTCTTACACCGATCACACTTCTTAAACCCGCTGGCAGCCATCGGGGGAAAAAGGGCCCCTGCGAGGTCAAAAGACAGGGCTGCCAGTGAAAAAGAAAAAAAGGCGCGAAATCTGTCACGACGGACAAAAAACAGAAAAATAAAGAACGGACTCGCAACCGGCGTTGCGGGTCCGGGCGGGAAAAGAACCGGCGTCGAATTCGAGAAAAAAGACAAAATAAAATCAACTTTTCTAGCGGGGAATTACAAACAACGTCTGTAGGGCTCCGCGGAAAAAAGAAGACTGAGCAAGATGGCACCCTTGGGCGGGAAGAGGACCGCGCATGCGCGCTGCAATTCCCAAAGGCTTTCTTTGAAAGCTGGGGAAAATTGCTTCGCGAGGGCTCCGTCGGCGCCGACGTCACCCATATGTGAGGACTGATTTCCTGCTTGGTCCTGGAGAAGAAGGAAGTCCTCAGGGCCAAGACTCTAGGCTTTAGCGCTAAGGAGGACTTCTTTCTCATCTGAGTGATGCTACTAACATTCGGAAAGATGTTAATACGCTGCCCACAAAAAAAGACATTTTATTTTGAAAATGTAACTTCAAAATCCTATTTTTATCGGTTTCTAGAGAAAAACGCACCAGCAAAGTTGCTCGAGTCAGTAATTATCAAGTGATGACCCAAGTAAAGCAGATAGATCAATACTATCCACAGGTGACAGTTGATCCATCTCACTCTCATTCCTCTGGACTGAAGACGCCCTAGACAAGTAAAATATATTTGATAATATAATAGATTTGGGCTGCACAATATATAAAACGTCTTTAAGATATTTATGAAACAGTAGCAACGGTGTCAAATACTGGGTCATTGGAAAATTCAATAAATGGAGATTATTTATTTATTTATCAAGAGTACTCCCTCTAGTCCCAGCAGCAAAGAAAGGCTTTTCAAGGACACAACCTCCACCGGTAGCCCAACAGAGGGCAGGAGTTGCCTAAACCTCAAAGAGATTCCGGAGTACTGCCTGGCCAAAAGCACTGTCCCTACGGGACTCCCTCTCTCCAGGCATTAATGGGCTGCAAAAGTCTGGCTTGAAGACGAAGTTGCAGCCCTGCAGATGTCTACCAAGGGCACAGAGCGGAGATGAGCCACTGAGGCAGCCATTGCCCTGACACAATGGGCCGTGACCCTACCCTGCAAAGGAAGGTCAGCCGCCTTGTAAGCCCAGGTGATACAGTCAGACACCCAGATGGACAAGGTACGCGTGGACACAGCGAACCCCAACTTATTGGGGTCAAAGGAGACGAAGAGCTGAGTAGCCCTTCTATGCCCCTGTGTACGGTCAGGGTAGAAGGATAAGGCCCTCCTACAGTCCAGGGTATGCAGGAGTGCTTCAGCCTGGCTAGCATGAGGACTAGGGAAGAATGTTGGAAGAACCACCTCCTGATTGAGGTGGAAAGAGGAGTCAACCTTAGGAAGGAACTTTGGATGAGTCCTGAGGACTACCCTGTTCCTATAAATCCTGGTGTAAGGTTTGTCACAGACCAGGGCCTGATGCTCACTTACTCGCCTAGCCGAGGTTAGAGCTATTAGGAAGAGTGTCTTCCAGGAGAGGAAGTGAAGTGGATAAGTAGCCATCGGCTCAAAAGGTGGGCGAGTCAGTTGCTACAAGACCACATTCAGCTCCCACTCAGGGGCAGGACGATGGATGGGAGGCTTGAGCAAAAGCAAGCCCCTGAGAAAGCGGGACACCAAGGGGTGACCAGACAGAGATTGCCCCTCTACCAAAGAGTGGTGAGCTGCTAGAGCTGAGAGGTGGACCTGAACAGAATTGGACTTAAGTCCCTGACTGGAGAAGTGCAGTAAGTACTGAAGCACTACTGGCACAGTACAGGAGAAAGGATCCTCTGTACGTAGTTGACACCAAACAGAAAACCACTTGAGAGCATAGGTTTTCCTAGTGGACTGTTTCCTAGAGGCTAGGAGAACCTCCTCAAATTCCTGAGGTAGGTCCCAGGGAGCCAAAACTACCCTTGCAGCCTCCAGGCCATCAAATTGAGAGACTTGAGATTGGGGTGCAGAAGGGAACCCTGGTTCTGTGTGAGACGGTCGGGTTGCAAACCCAGAGGTAGTGGAGGATCCACCGCCAGTTGAAGCAGAAGAGGAAACCAAGGCTGTCTTGGCCACCTGGGAGCTACCAGCAGGAACGAGGCTTTGTCCTGAAGAATCTTGAACAGGGTTCAGGCCACCAAGGGCGTGGGAAGAAACACATAGAGGAGGCCCTGAGACCAAGATATCAGAAAAGCATCTGCTGCTATCCGCAGAGGATGTGGTTGCCTGGAGCAGAACTTGGGCAGTTGCTTGTTCAGTGGGCTGGCAAAAAGATCCATCAAAGGGAGACCCCATTTGAGAAAGATCTTCTGAACCACTGAAGGATGCAGCTGCCACTCGTGGGGCTGCAGAATCCTGCTTAACCTGTCTGCCAGGTAGTTGTGCTGGCCTGGAAGGTACACAGCCTTGAGGAGTATGTGGTGTTTGAGGGCAAACAAACACAGGTCCTGGGCCTCCCGACAAAGGATCCTGGACCTGTTTCCGCCCTGTTTGTTCACATAAAACATGGCAACTTGGTTGTCTGTCTGGATCAGGACAGACTGGTGAGTCAGGGTAGGTGTGAAAGCCTTGAGTGCTAAGCGAAAAGCTCTGAGTTTGAGGAGATTGAGTTTGAGGAGTTTGAGGAGATTGCAGCTTCCCAGGGAGATCAGAGGCCCTGGGTGCACTTGCCCAGACAATGCGCTCCCCAGCCTTGCAGGGAGGCATCTGTTGTTAGCACCACACTGTAACCTGGAATCTGAAAGGGCACCGCTTTCAGCAGATTGGGTGGGTGTAGCCACCAGTTGAGGGAGTGCAGGAATGGTCTGGACACTCTTATCCTGTCTCTGAGGCTGCCTGTGGCCTGTGACCAGTGAGTTCGAAGACACCATTGTGCAGGCCTCATATGGAGCCTGGCATTGGGGGTCACATGCACTGTCGAAGCCATGTGGCCTAGAAGTCTCAGGCAGAGTCTGGCGGAGACCAGGGACCTGCTGAGAAACTGACTTGCCAAGGCCATCAACCTTTGGGCTCTGTCTTCTGGCAAGAATGCCTTTGCTAGGAGAGAGTCCAACCTTGCCCCTATGAACTCCAAGTTCTGGGAAGGGAGCAAAGTGGACTTTTCGAAGTTTATGACAAACCCCAGGCGTTGTAGAAGAGCAATGGTCCTGAGGGTGGCTTGATTGGCCTCCTGACCTGTCTGACCCCTGATAAGCCAGTCGTCCAGATAGGGGAAGACAAAGATTCCCTGATTTCTCAGGTAGGCCCCCACCACTGCTAAGCACTTTGTAAAGACTCTGGGGGCGGAGGTGAGGCCGTAAGGCAGCACTCTGTACTGATAATGGTTTCCTCCGATGATGAACCTTAGGTACTTTCTGTGGTCTGGATGAACGAGGATGTGAGTGTACGCATCCTTTAGATCTAAGGAGCATAGCCAATCTCCCTGCTGGAGGTAGGGCAGAAGGGTTCCAAGAGTAAGCATCTTGAACTTTTCTTTCACTAGGAACTTGTGGAGGTTCCTGAGATCCAGAATGGGATGAAGGCCACCGGTCCTTTTTGGCACCAGAAAATACCTGGAGTAGAATCTGTGATCTTGCAAGTGGGGAGGCACAGGCTCCACCGCCCTGTCCACCAACAGACCCTGAAGCTCCTGACGGAGAAGGTCTGTGTGCAGAGGAGGCCTTGGAGGCTCCCCTGGAAAGTATGGGGGTGGCAGTTGGTGGAAATGGAGAGCATAGCCCTTGTGGACTATCTCCAGCACCCAACTGTCCCCGGTGATAAGGGGCCACTGGTGGGCAAAGAGGGCGAGACGACCTCCTGTGCAGGGTTGGGATAGCAGTGGAGGAGAGGCTATGCTCAAGGAGTCAAAAGCCCCCACCCTGCTGAGAGGTAGCAGGGGCCCGAGGCTTGGGGGTTCTCTGCCTACGGGGCCCATTACCCTGGCCCTTGGCTTGCTGACCCTGGGGGGCAGCTTAGGCAGCCTGATATTGTGGGTACTGTTTGTAGGCAGTGCCCTTCCTCGGGTAAAAGGGCTTTTTACTCGAGCCCTTCTTTTTATGAGAAGGGGCAGAGGTCTTCCTCGACAGCCTTGTCCGACGGAGGTGCTCGGTCTCAAGCTGAGCGGCCTTCTCGGTCATGGGCTTGCCAAAAAGGTTTTCACCTCGGCAAGGGACATCGACCAACTTGTCCTGAACCCATGGCTCGAGGTCCGATGACTGCAGCCATGCCTGGCGTCGAGCCGCGATGCCGGCTGCCGCAACTCGGGCCGAAGCCTCGAAGCTATCGTAGGCGGCGCGGGACATGAACTTCGAGCAGTCCCGAATCCCCGAATACAAGGACTTAAATCTCTGCAAGGGTTCCCCGGAGAGACCAGCAGAGAACCCGGCCAACTCCTTGGCCAGATCCCGCAAGTACATGCCCATGTACAGCTGGTAAGACTGGACACGGCAAGCAAGCATCGAGCCCTGAAAGCACTTCCTTCCGACGCCATTGAGGTTTCGGGCCTCCCTGCCAGGAGGCACCGCGGAGTGCATCTTCTGGCTCTTCAGACGATGCATGGCCGATTCCACAACCATGGAATGGTGTGGTAGCTGTGACTTCTGAAAGCTAGGGCTCTTCCAGAGCCGATAGATCGAATCGACTCGCTTGCTAAGAACCGGCGCCAAGGCCGGTACCTCCCACATACGGAAGAGGAGCCGTTTCAGCATCGGAGGAACCGGGACAGTAAAGGCCTCCTTCGGAGGAGAGTCATACTGCAGCGCCTCGAGCTCTTCAGCTCTTCCTCGGGGTCCGCCGGAATAGCCAAGGCAGTGGCCATATCCCGGACGAACTCCGAGAACCGGGTGTCCTCCGGGGGGGACTTACTCCGGGGCTCAGACTGCGGTGAGTCTGACGGGACGTACCGATTCTTGAAGGTATCAGGAGACTCCTCATCCTCCATCTCCCAAGCCGACTCGTCCGAGGAAGAGTCGGGGTCCGACCCCGCGGGGCCCTGAAGCACCCGCCCCGACGCCCTCGGTCCCGAACGGGAGGTCGAGGGAGACCGCGACTGAGGCCGACTCCAAGCCACGATGGACTCGAATATCGGCTCGGTCTCCGGGGTCGACTTAGACGTTGATGTCCCGGTGGTCGGGGCAGTTGCGCCAGACAGGCTGGCCATCAGTGCCCGCTGCTGCTCCATGAAGGCAGACATTCTGCTCTCCAAGGCTGTCATCCTGAGACTCAGCTCGGGAGACGCAGCAGCCACCGACTCAGGCCCCGGCGGTGCCGGGCCCGACATCGGCTCCTTGTGAGGAGAGTCCACGCGGACTACGGGGCTTACGTGTCCAGCAGACTCCGGCTCCACATGAGGAACTTTGGCAGGCTTTTCCGGTTCCACGGGCCCGGGGCGACGGTCGGGGGTCTTAGACCTGGCTCTCGAGGAGCCAGGGACCTCCTCCTCCGACACCCTCGCGAGCCGTTTCTTCCTCTTGCGTTCCCGGTCGGGGGACCCCCTGTCCGAGGAGCTTCGACGGCGCTCGGGATCGGAATCCCGAGATGTCGAGGCCTCAGATGAGGTCCGGGCCCGGCCGGAGGCTGAGTCCGAGAAAAGCCTTTCCTTTTGCTGCTGGCGATTTCGAAGTGCCTTGGAAGACATTTTTCCACAGGCCCCACACGACTTAGGATCGTGGTCGAGGCCGAGGCACTGAAGGCAGCAGTCGTGTGTGTCGGTGAGAGACATTAGTTTCTTACACCGATCACACTTCTTAAAACCGCTGGAAGCCATCGGGGAAAAATGGAAAAAAGGGTGCGAACGCCAACCACGAAGGGCAAAAACCGAAAAAGAAGAATTGGGCTCGATACCGGTGTACCGAATCCTGTGGGAGGGGAACCGGCGTCGAACCGGTAGAAGAAAGAGCAAAAATCGCTGAAAAATCTAATTTTAACCGGGAAAAACTGGACACACGTCTGGTGGGCTTCACGGAAAAAAAGAGACTGAGGTAAGATGGCACCTTTAGGCGGGAAGGGAACCGCGCATGCGTGCCTGCATTCCCAAAGGCTTTCATAGAAAGCTGGGGAAATGCTCCGCTGGGGCTTCATCGGCGCCGATGACACCCATATGTGAGGACTGACTTCCTGCTTGGTCCTGGAGAATAATTATTTAATGCAGCTTCCATTTGGGATACGCTATTCCAATGTCCTTAAGGGATATGTCCTTTGAAGTATAGGCAGAACCTCACGAATCCTTTGAAGAAAGCACTATAGCCTTAGGAAGGGGAAGAAAGGACTCCTTCCCTAGGGGAGCAGATAAGTCTTCAGTCCAAGGCAAGGAGACCAAGACTGGCATCGGTCCATACCCACTATGAGAAGCAGAGTCCTTTCTGGGAGAGGTTCCAGAACAACTGGATAGGGTCAAATCCAATGCGGGAGAGTCAAGAGGGGAGTCAGCACTCACGGAGGATGTCAACTCCCTGACTTGGTGGTGATTTTTAAATGCTGATCCATGGGTCCAATCACCTTCTTCCCACCAATTCCTCCTTTCTGCTTCCTCTTTGGGCCCAGACACAATGGAGACCTGGCTCCTCTCTTCAAGCTCCATTGAGCTCCTCCATGCTGTTAAGGAGCTCCTAAGGGGCAGAACCTGTCCCTTTGGCATGCCCCTTCGGAACACGTGGATGGGGACAGGCTATTATAGGCCCCCTTCCTGACATCACCACATCAGGCCACTCTGACGCCAGTTCAGCTGGTAATTCATGGATCAAACAGTCTCACTGTGATTTCTGGGGCACAAGCTCTTATAAGCCCCCTTCCTGATAACACCACAGCAGGCTACGCAGATGCCAGTTCAGCTGGTATTCCATGGATCAAACAGTAGTCTCCTGTTTTGTGTATATTCATTGAGGAAGCACTACAGTAAAGAATACAGATGACCTACTCTGGGACCTGGAATTTGTTCTTCTTAATCTGTATATTTTGGGACTCACCCATGCCCACAGGGTCTTAATTAGACACTGCCGGAATGTGGCCAAACAATGTTGTTTCATTTTGGAAGGTGTTGGGCCCTTCTCCCCCCCATCCTCCACTGCATAACAGGTTGGTAAGGACTTGGGATATATAAAATATGGTGAAACTAGTTATGAAATAAGAAGAGGGAGAAACAATTCAAGTGTATATGAGATCCTTTTGTGTGTAGATTTTAAGGGGTTCATCTGAGCTGTTAGCAGGGGGTGGGGTGGGGGGGACCTAGCATGAGCATTAGTCTGGTTTGATGACAATTCAGGGCAAACAGTTTAGCTGTGGTTACATGTTTTTGTTTTCATTTTGGAATGAATGGAAAAGTCTGTCTTTCTGCAAATGGCACGAAAATTTGCACAGAGTAGACTCCCCTGAGGGAGTGGATAACATGAGGAAAGATCTACAAAAGCTGGAAGAATGGTCTAATGCTTGGCAGTTAAGATTTAATGCAAAGAAGTGCAGTGTCATGCACTTGGGAAGCAGAAATCCAAGGGAAATGTACGCGATAGGGGACGAGAGGTTGGTGTGCATGGACCAGGAGAAGGACCTTGGTGTGATTATTTCCGAGGATCTCAAGGTGGCAAAACAGTGCGACAAGGCAGTGGCAAAAGCAAGGAGGATGTTGGGTTGCATACAAAGAGGAATTACCAGCAGAAAGGAAGAGGTACTAATGCCACTGTATAAGTCACTGGTAAGGCCTCACTTGGAATACTGTGTTCAGTTTTGGAGACCATATCTTACAGAGGATGGCGACCAAAATGATTTTGAGCCTGCGTCAGAAGCCTTATGAGAAGAGACTTGAAGACCTAAATATGTACACTCTGGAGGAGAGGAGGGATAGGGGAGATATGATTCAGACCTTTAAATACTTAGAGTATAAATGGACAAACAAACCTCTTCCAAAGACGGGGAAGCTGTAAAACTAGAGAGCATAACATGAAGCAGCAAGGGGGTAAATTGTAAGGCAATGTCAGGAAATACTTTTTCACTGAAAGGGTGGTGGGATGCTTGGAATGCCCTCCCGATGGAAGTGGTGGGGGCAAATACATGACAGAATTCAAAATGGCATGGGACAGACACAGTGGATCCCTTTATAGCAACAGGATAAAATCAAAATAAACGTAACTATCTAATTTCTCAACAAACGGGGGGTGTCCTACACGGAGCGGTGGGTTCACCCCTAAACAAAGACATGGAAAGGGGTGACCTGCACGGAGCGGCAGGTGCACCTACTCTTGCCACCTTGCTGGGCAGACTAGATGGACCATACTGGTCTTTATCTGCTGTCATTTACTATGTTACTATGGTATATTATATTATGAATTCTGTTTAAGAGAAAATCCAAAAAGTGGAAATATTTGTTTTGTAGTTTTACGGCAGAACAGTTATGCATCACTGTGGAAGACAGCTCCTGTTTTTGTACATTTTTCTTGAAAGTATCAGCTGTCTTGACTTTATTTGGCAAAGATAGACATCACAAGAAATTAAAAAAGAAAAAGAAAGAGAGACTGATAATTATATAGATGTGATATAGCCCCTTCACATCTATCAACATTAATCCAGTCCCCCTCAGAAACCAGAAGAAGAGCAAACCTCAACACGCTGCCAATTCCCGACTCTGTGAGAAAACTGAAACAGATAACAGCCAATACTGCCTTCTCTTATTATGCGCCCAGACAATGGAACAAATTACCATGCAGTCTGAGAGAGATTAAAGACCTTAGTTCTTTCAGGAAGGAGCTTAAAACATACCTGTTCACCCAACACTTTCACGACTTACAATCTACACTCGAGCAAATTGCACAAGATTACACAACTCAACTAACACGTTTACCCAACCTAACTCAAAATCCACTTTCCCATACTTTACTCATACTGAATGTTAGTCAGTCCTATAATGACTGTTGTAAATAATCTCTCTGACTGTTTTAGAATTCCATACTTCAGTATCTCCTATAATGATTATTGTAAATAGCTTTCTTGTCTATTATAATTTTTTCATACTATACTATCATCTGTAAATAATGAATAATTTCTCTCAACCAATGTAAATAGTTAATGTTTCCTTATATGTTAGTTACCTATGTACTTAATGTTCCATGTAATTTAATGTTAATGTTTTGACACGTTCTCTCTAAACTGCCCCTGACCTCTGGAAGGGGTGGTATAAAAAAAACACACAAATAAATAAATAATATATATCTCATAGATAAGAGAGCCCACCAAAACATGAAAAGAGTACAGCGCTATTTATTCATCATAACTGTTATAAAGTGGTTGCACAATTAAATGAAGAAACACTAAAAATAATCAATGTATGTTAAAAAGGGCTGTGCATCACCTACCTCTGGAGTATTGTGACGGAGCCAGTAGTAAGCCTCTCTAAAATCATCAAAGATAATCCGGCTACCATCCCCACCACGTGCAGAGAGCACAATAGAAGGGGAAGAATAAGCTTCGCTAGTTACCCAGGTTGAATGGAAGGTGTAGGTGATCAAGAAGAAAGCCATCACTAGGATCATGCCACTGGCCACCTACACAACAGATAGGAAAACAGTGAAAACGGACACAAAACTTCTGACTCAACTCTTTATGCAGACATGACTTCATCTGACATGCTGCAACACTTTAAAAGCAAATGATCAGGGCAGTAGTTTCCTCATTTACCTACTATGCAGTCTTGTGCTTCAAAGAAAACGCTACCATCTAGGAACAGTGAGTGAATTAAGAAATACATATGGCATATGAAGACACTCAATCTCACTGATATAAAATGTCACCTCATACACACATACTGTACATGTAACAAAAAAATAAATTTAATCCAGATTGAATGGAGATTTATATTAACTGTTCAAGCAAAGTTCAACATCCTGCAGAAAAGCATGGTGGCCCCAATTTATAATATCTTAAATAAGTTACTGGAGATAAAGGATGTGCAAGCTGTTATTGAAGAGAACAATAACAGCTGACCAGGTCAACAGACTTGCACCTAAAGAGGTCCTGACCCAAACATTTTAGTAACTTATTTCACAAATCATAACATAATAATGATTTTCAACAACAATGCAGAATGTGACACTTTACTTACCAGATAGTGTCCTTTCCTTGAGTCCTGCTGGACCAGTCCAGACAAGTGGGTTGCATTCCCTTACCAGCAGATGTGGAGACAGAGAAAAGTTTCAGAGGTGTCTTATGACATCATGCCATGAACAACCTGTGCCCCTAGGAGCATAATCCAGTATTAATATCCAAGCATACGATCAGGAAACTCTGATCTCACACAATCTCAGTGAAGATAACAAGGTTCAACAGAACAGGAAGCATGTACAGGATCAGCTTCAATAGAAAGGTTGTCAGAAGGTATGAACCTGCAGGGCCAATCGCCGAGGTTCCAGGGTGGGTCATGGACTGGTCTAGCAGGACTCAAGGAAAGGACATTATCTGCTAAGTAAAATGTCACCTTCCATATTGTCCTGCTAGACCAGTCCATACAAATGGGACATACCAAAGTGAAGACTCCACTGGGCAGGAAGAAGACATGGAAGCTTTTAAGACCTCTGAGCAAAAGGCAGTGTCTGCCCGAGCATGGACATCCAAGTGGTAATGCTTGACAAAAGTGAAAAGTGTTGCCCATGTTGCTGTCTAACAAATGTCTGAGTAGGTGACCTAGCTACGCTCCACCCACCAGGATGTTTGTGCCCGAGTAGAATGCAGAGCCAGCTAGTTCCACAAGTGATACGCTGAGGCAGTGGCCTCATTGATCCAGCACCCTAAAATAAACTTAGCTACCATGTCACCCTTACATGGACCCACAAATGGGCAAATATATGGTGCCTTGCGAAAGGAATTAGTAATCTTCAAGTATCGGAGAAGCACTTTCTGGACATCCACCAGGCAAAGGTCCTTGTTCTCTTGGCACTGCTCCTTAAAAAAGGAAGGCAGTCTACTACCCAATTTACATGGAAAGAAGATAGGATCATACATAGCGTCCAACCACCTTGGGTAAGAAAGAAAGGATGAGACTGAATGCACAAGGCCTCCTCAGAAAATGATAAGTAAGGATCTGTTTAGGACGATGCCTGCAGCTCAGAGATGCATCTCACGAACAAACTGTGACCAGGAGGACAGTCTTAACCCTTTGAAGACAGCAAGGTTTCTAGATTGATGAGATGTATGAAAGTGACATGTTAGATTCAACAATACTTTTGAACAACAAAAATTTCAAACATGTGACACTGTGGGGGGTGGCACTATAAAAAGGGGCATATTTGTCCCTATGGTCGACAAGAGAATAATGGGACATATTTGTCTTGTGTGTTAATTTACACATAACATCTCAGTTATATAAAAAATTCATGTTTATATTTGTTTTTAATAAAGGGTTGTTGTTGTTGTTAAGTGCCGTCGAGTCGGAGTCGACTCATGGCGACCCTCTGGATAGCTATCCTAAATTGTTTTCGGTCTTCAGTCAGGCGGCTCATTGTTGACAGACTGGTACCCGTAGCTGCTGCTATTGTATCGATCCATCTCATTGCTGGCCTTCCTCTTTTGCGTTGACCTTCTATCTTGCCAAGCATGATGTCTTTCTCTAATGATCTCTCTCTTCGTATGATATGTCCAAAGTATGAAAGTCGAAGTCTTGTCACCTGAGCTTCTAAAGAAAGCTTAGGTTTGATCTCCTCTAGTACCCAGTACCTGTTCTTTGGGCAGTCCATGGTATACACAGTATTCGCTGCCAGCACCATAATTCAAAGGCATCAATTTTCTTCCTGTCTTGTCTTTTTCACTGTCCAGCTTTCACATCCATATGATGTTATTGAAAATACCATGGCTTGAACAAGTCGAATCTTTGTATGGAGAGAGACATCTCTGCTCTTGAGAATCTTATCCAGGTCTTTCATGGCCATTCTGCCAAGAGCAATGCGTCGTTTGATTTCTTGACTGCTTGTTGCTTCTTTATTGATAGTTGATCCAAGTAGGTTAAAGTTGTTCACAATTTCAATTTCTTCTCCTTCAACGATGAACCTGTTGATTATGCCAGTTGTCATGATCTTTGTCTTCTTTACATTAAGGTGCAGGCCCATTTTGAGACTATGTTCTTTGATTGTGAGAAGCAAATGTTTCAGATCATCTTCACTTTCAGCCAGTAATGTAGTATCATCAGCATAGCGAAGGTTGTTGATGAGTCTTCCACCAATCTTCACACCTCTGTTGTCTTCATACAATCTTGCTTCTCTGATGATTTGTTCTGCATATAAATTAAACAGGTAGGGGGAAAGTAAGCAGCCTTGTCTTACACCTTTGCTTATTTTAAACCATTCTGTTTCTCCTTGTTCCGTTTGAACTGTTGCTTCTTGATCAATGTCTAGATTGCACAAGAGAACGATCAGGTGTTCTGGTATACCCATGCTTCTTAATGTGGCCCAGAGTTTCTCATGGTTTACACAGTCAAAAGCCTTGCTATAATCGATAAAGCACAAATAGATATCCTTTTGGTATTCTTTAGTCTTTTCAAGGATCCATCTCACATCCGCAATGATGCCTCTCGTTCCTCGCCTTTTGTAATATTTCATATATTTCTGTTTATTGAGCAACTTGAGCAAAATTTATTTAGAAAATACAAGCGCAAAAATGTTAAGCATGCAAAACCTTAGTATATCAAGCTTCTGTCTTAGAGTGAGCATCAGCATGAAATCAAAAAGATTTATTATATTTGAAAATAGGCAATTAGACTGGTGCTGCCCTCCGTCTTGAATTATCCTTTCGCAAATTTAAAGCCGGTCTGAAGACCCACCTTTTTTGTACTGCCTACGATCTTCCCTTTCCCTCCTCCACTCCAGACGCCTCATAGGTTGTCTCGTTTTCCTCAGTTTGTCGGTCTGTCTATCTCTGACCTTCTCTTCTGCTCTCTTTCCTTTCTCTACCTCTGTCCCTTTCCTATTGCACTAATGGAGTTCTATTTCCTCTATCCTCTCTTTCTAGCAGCAATGTTATGCCCCTTATTTTAAGCTTGTTGTAAACTGTGCTGGTGTCCTTTGGCATGTGCGGTATATCAAGAAATGAATAAAGATAAAGAATATAGTAAATAGTAAGCAAAAGCCTAATTGTCTGACAAACATTTCAGGCTATGATAATCAGTAAAGCAGTTACGTGTCTTAGTGTTTATTTATTTATTTATTTACTACACACTTATATACCACTACTTCCAGCGATCAGCAGCGGTTTGATTCATCTTTGGGGGATTGTCAATCAAGACTTGGGGGGGTGGTATATACATAGAACTGAGGTCACAGCACACATGGTTAGCGTCTTAGGGGATGAATTATACATTCTTACATCTATATATACATATTTATACATATTAACAGTTTTAAACTCTCTCGCAGTTGTTGGTCATAGCTGATTGTAATGACATCGGAATAGGTGAGTTTTTAGCTCCTTCCTGAATTTGGTGATGTCCTTAGTTAAACGCAGCTCACACGGGAGTTGATTCCAGATAGTTGGCGCAGAGAATGAGAAAGCTCTACGACTCGTACTTGCTTTCACTGTTCTGAAGTTGGTGGGGACTTGCAGGGTGCCCCAGTTGATGGTTCTTCTGTCCCTATTTGTAGGTTGTGTGCTGATAAGTGAGGATAGGAATGATGGGGATACGTTGTTTATTAGTTTGAAGGTGGTCACTAACATCTTGTATTGTATCCTAGCTGCAATTGGGAGCCAATGTAGCTCTATTAAAATGGGGGTAATGTGTTCAGCAATGCTTGTTCCCATTATGATCCTGGCTGTCACGTTTTGGGCCATCTGAAGGATATTTAGTGATTTTTTAGGCAGACCTTGTAAGATGGCATTACAGTAGTCTAGGTGTGGCATAATGAGAGCTTGCGCTACCGACCGAAAATCACTGGGTTCTATTATTTTCCTTAGTGGTTGTATCACTCTAAGTTTATGGAAGATGGCTTTATTCGTTTTGCGTAGGTGTGTCTCCATTTTTAGGTTGCAGTCGAGTGTGACTCCTAGATATTTGATTTCATTTTTTGTGTTGTACGTGTTGTTGCACAGAGTGATTGTAGGGGGGGGGGTTGAAGTTTGGTTTACTGGATATATACATGACTTCTGTTTTCTTATGGTTAATTGTCATGTTGCTTTTCTGTAGCCAACTTAACATCTCATCCAGGCAATTTTCGAGCAGTGTATATTGAGGGTCCGCGGTATCTAGTTGTGTGTAAAGCATAATATCATCTGCATAGATGTGGTATTTGATATTATTTATTTATTTATTTAACATGTTTTATATCCCGCCTTATCCTTCAATCAAAGCGGCCACAGTACAATACAATACATTTCAATACATGACACATGTACAACAGAGATTACATTACAAGTTTTGTATCCCACCTTTTCCTTAAATCAAAGCGGTTAATACAGCACAAGTTACACAAAAAGGTAGGGAAACAAGCATCAGATTGTCAGAACATAGACACATACATAGGGAAATACAATACATACCTTACATTATAATTGACTACACAAATCAAAACAACAAACAGAACCAACATAGATCAGCCATTTCCTTGATACCCCACGGACCTACGCCTATAGCAGAGAGACTGAATGAATTCTTTGCTTCGGTCTTTACTGAGGAAGATGTAGGGGTGTTACCCAAGACTGAAGTGGTATTTAAAGGTGATACTGCAGAGGAATTGAGAGAAATATCGCTACACCGGGAAGATATATTACAACTATTTGATAAACTGAATAGTAGCAAATCACCTGGACCGGATGGTATACATCCCAGAGTGTTGAAAGAACTGAAATATGAGATTGCAGACCTGTTATTGGTAATCTGTGAACTTTCATTAAAATCATCTGTAATACCTGAAGATTGGAGGGTCGCCAACGTAACACCAATTTTTAAAAAGGGTTCCAGGGGTGACCCGGGAAATTACAGACCGGTGAGCCTGACGTCAGTACCAGGGAAAATGGTAGAAGCCATCATAAAGAACAAAATTACACAGCATGTAGATAGTCATGGCCTAATGGGAGACAGCCAACATGGCTTTAGACAAGGAAGATCTTGTCTTACTAATCTGATCTGTTTTTTTGAAGGTGTGCATAAACAGGTAGACAAAGGTGAGTCGGTTGATATAGTGTATCTGGACTTTCAGAAAGCTTTTGACAAGGTCCCCCATCAGAGACTTTTGGCGAAGCTAAAAAGTCATGGGATAGGAGGCAGTGTACTATTGTGGATCGGGAACTGGTTAAAAGATAGAAAGCAGAGGGTAGGGCTAAATGGCCAATATTCCCAATGGAAAAAGGTGAATAGTGGAGTACCCCAGGGATCTGTACTGGGTCCGCTACTTTTTGACATATTCATAAATGACCTGGAAAAGGGAATAACTAGTGAGGTAATCAAATTTGCAGATGACACAAAACTGTTTAAAGTTGTTAAAACCCAAGAGGATTGTGGAAAACTGCAGGAGGATCTGGATAAATTGGAAGACTGGGCATCCAAATGGCAGATGAAATTTAATGTGGACAAGTGCAAAGTTATGCACCTAGGAAAGAACAACCCACACTATAGTTACAAGATGCAAGGCTCCACATTAGAAACCACCACCCAGGAAAAAGATTTAGGAGTCATCGTGGATAACATGTTAAAACCCTCCGCCCAGTGTGCAGCGGCGGCCAAGAAAGCAAATAGAATGCTAGGTATCATAAGGAAAGGGATGGAGAATAAAACAAAGGATATTATAATGCCTCTGTATCGCTCCATGGTACGACCGCACCTTGAATATTGTGTGCAATTCTGGTCACCGTATCTTAAAAAGGACATAGAGTTATTAGAAAAAGTACAGAGAAGAGCCACCAAATTGGTGAAGGGGATGGAAGGCTACTCCTATGAAGAGAGGCTAAAAAGGTTAGGGCTCTTTAACCTAGAAAAGAGGCGGCTGAGGGGAGATATGATAGAGGTGTATAAATTAATGAATGGAGTGGAACGGATAAACGTGGATAAATTGTTTACGCTATCAGAATATAGAAGGACTAGGGGGCATGTAATGAAGCTACAGGGTAAACTATTTAAGACAAATAGGAGAAAATATTTCTTCTCTCAACGTGTAATCAAACTCTGGAATCTGTTACCGGAGGATGTAGTAAGGGCTGTTAGTATAGCTGGGTTTAAAAAAGGTTTGGACAAGTTCCTGGAGGAAAGGTCCATAAACCACTATTAAAAAGGGACCCAGGATATCAATGCTTGGCCTAGTACAAGCACTGCAGAACCTGTGTCTTTTGGGGAAACTGCTAGGTACGTATTACCTAGATTGGCCACTGTTGGAAACAGGATACTGGGCTTGATGGACCTCGGTCTGACCCAGTATGGCATTTCTTATGTTCTTATGTTCCTATAGATTCCAGTTTGTTAAGGAGGATCCCATGGTGTACAGTGTCAAAGGCGGCAGAGATGTCAATGAAAATGAGTATAAACATTTTCTTTCTGTCTTCTAGGCCTTTGAGGAGGTTGTTCATTAGCGCTATCAAAAGTGTCTCAACTCCATGATTTCTTCTGAACCCGTATTGCTGTTTATCTAGGGTATCACAGTCATCAAGGTGTTCTTGAAGTTGTATGAGCGCTGCTTTTTCAATGATCTTTGCGAGGAATGAAATGCTGGAGATGGGGCGGTATGATGTCGGATCTTCCTTATTGAGCGAGTTATTCTTTAGGATTGGCCTTATTATAGATTGCTTCAGTTGGTCAGGCATTATTCCTTGACTTAGTGACTGGTTTACGATGTGGGATATTTGCACAAGTGAATGCTACCTGTGTCACAGAAGCGGTCTGTGTGATTTTCAACTAAAGATTTGGCACACTGAGCACATCGTCTGCATCGATCACTTCTTGTCACGGAATGTTCTGGTTTTGGTGCTGGAAGAACACACCGTGAACCTCTAACTGGTGCTGATGGTGCATTTCTTTGACGGTTGGAGTACCGTCCAATAAGACCCCTTGCTATCATCTGACGATATTCCAGTGGTTTTATTGCCTTATAATCAGGGTCCCTCTCTTGTTGCAGTTGAACATAAATGCAATGACTATTGTTGACAGCAATATCAAGATCATCAAAGATTTTCAAGTAATACTTAATTTTTGGCTTTCGGTCAGTCTCGTACGAAACCTTTTTTTGGTCCATGAAGTCCACACCACCCATGTATTTGTTCTAACAATGGAAGGACATGAAACACGCAGCTTATCTGCAGATCCTGCTTGCCTTCTTAGCACATACGTGAAATCATCCTTTGAACATGGTAGGAAATTTGATAATAGAATCACTGACCTGTTGTCCAACCATTTCACACAAGTAACATCATTTGCTGTCATATAATCCATGTCACCTCATTTCATTTCCTTATCTGATTTCAAGTTCTTTGGCATGTGCTTCCGGTCTACACGAACTGTGCCACATAGGTAAATCTTCTTTTGTAGCATCTGAAATTGCAACATTGGCGAGTTGAAGAAATTGTCAATAAAAACTTGGCAACACAGTTGTTCGAGTGCTTTTGACAGCATTATGACCACCCCCTCCCCAAGCCCATACTCTGTCTCCATTTTTCATCCAGTATACAGGTCAAACTGGTAAAGATAGCCTGAGATTGCATCACATCTGCAACACAGTTTAAATCCCCACTTCACAGGCTTGTTCCTTATGTACTGCTTCATGATGTTTTGGTCTTTGAATTTTATCATGTGCTCATCAATTGACTGCTGCATGCTTGCATTTCTAGCTGCCTGGAAGCATCGATTGAAGTGGTTGATCAATGGGCGAACTTTGAAAGTCCGATCACACTGTGGGTGAGTTCTCTGTAGCATATCATCATTATTTGAAAAATGCAAGGCAGAGCGAATTGTTTCAAATCGCGTCCGAGTCATTGCATTTGCAATGAATGGAACCTGCAGATCTGGTTGAGTAGACCAATAATCTCTAATTGTGGGAAGAACATGGTAACCCATGACCAGACACATCCCAAGGAAGGCTCGGAGCTTATCTGCATCACTGAGAAATGGAATGCCTCTTTGCTTTATATATAGTTCACTCTGTTCTGCGATTAGTGAGACTAAGGAGTTGAAATCAGACACTTGTTCAAAAACAGAAACTGCACTAATGTCTTCAGAATCATCAAACTTCAGATTTACTTTTTCATAATCATAGTCAATTGTCTTGGAGTTGTCTTTTACCAGCTTCCTTCCCCATTTGAAGTGTACTGTAGTTTGCACTGACCTGCCACTTGCTCGTGATTTAGTCGTTGGGGGCAAGTCTTCATCCATTGGTTGTGTTGCTTGTTTTTGAATATCATCAGGATGATTGGCATCATTTGTCTTTTTTCGTTTGTGTGAATTCTTTCTAGAATTTGATGTAGTTGGCTGCACCTGCATCGACTGTTCTTTTGCTCTGGAGACTACTGATGGAGATGGAGTCTTGATGGTACATTTACGTTTAGATTTACCATAGAATGTCAGAGATATGAATTTGAAGCTCCACTGGCTAGATTTGTACTACTACTAGGATTAGTAGTTTCAATTGTCAAATAATCAGGATGTTCTATGACCACTTTCTCGACATTTTCAAGCAAGAAATTTTGATCTTCATCATCAAGAAGCAAATCATCATCATCATCAGAATCGCTGCTCTCAGCAAACAAGAGTTGTTGTCTATCTGCTTCATGTATTCTAAACAAATGCTCACGCATCTTTTTTCAAAGTATGGTTTTCTACAAATTGACGAACGATAACTGTTAGCATGCGACAAAAGTAATACTGTATTTTTTCAGTTATAGACCACAGGGACAAATGTGTCCCAGAGCAATAAAACTCACTAAAATTGATAAAAATAGCAATTTCTCTAAAGAAAACTATTCAATTTTTGTCAAAGACATGTGCGTAATTAAATATGAAAGTTCACATAACATCCGGCTTCTTACATCATTTTCTATGGAACACCAAAAGAACACAAATTCGTATTTTCATATTGGCAAATAATGAATCACTTTATAGAAAATAAATGTTACATGAATTGGTCATTAAACAGAATCATTTGACAGAATAAGGTTTTATCTTGATGTGAACAGAAATTAAAATGGATTTTAAATAAAAATTGCATGTTTTATGAGTTTTAAAACTTATGGGACAAATATGTCCCCTGGTCCTTAAAGGGTTAAGGGTAGATCTTTAAGTGCAGCATGCTTCAAGGGCTCAAAGGGCACCAACATCATGGCCCAGGGCACCAGGCAGAGATCCCACAAGGGAACAACTGAATGCAAGGAGTATGCAGATGCCATACTCCCTGAAAGAAACGTCTGAGTGTGAGGCAATGGACTGCTGCGCCACTGGTCCTTTGAAGCAGGATAAGGCCACAGGAACTTTCAGGGAACTAAGGGAAAGATGTTTGTCCAGCTCATCCTGAAGAAAGGCAATCAAGGATGGCAAGTCGTTCTTATTAGGTCTAGTCTGATGTTCATGACACAAATGTTTGAAAAGACCCCAGATGTGCCTGTAGGACAGGCTGCTAGATCCTCTCCTCACTTGAGGAGTGTGGAAACCATGGCAGGTGAATAGCCTTCAAGAAGCAACGTCTCGCAAGAACCAAGCCACAAGCGCGAAGAATGCTGGGACATCCAGAAGAAATGGCCCTTAATGGATTGAAGGCAGTTGCAAAGGAAGTTTCTGCAAGAGCTGCATCAGGCCTCCCAAAAATGACCTCTGTGGCCAATCCAGTACCATTAGAACAACCCAGCCCAGATGCTGCTCTATGCATCAAAGCTCACATCCCATGAGCAGCTAAGGAGAAACACAGAGCAGGCAGTGCTAAGGCCAGTACTGAACTAGGGTGGCGACACCCTTGGAGCCTCTTTCTGCAGCAACTGAAGAATTTGCACGTTTTGGCATTGGATGATGAGGCTGTATTGTCCTATAATGCTGCTTTCTCCTCGGCTCTGGATGTTCTCGCTGCACCCACCCCTCGTCCTGTGAGACGTTCTGTAGCTCAGCCTTGGCTCTCGCCCTCCATTCACTATCTTCGCTCCTGTGCCCGCTCTGCTGAACGTGCCTGGCTCAAATCCGCTCCTCTGAAGATTTCCTTCATTTCAAATTTATGCTTTTCTCCTTCCAGTCTGCCTTAGCTCTTGCCAAGCAGGACTTTTATGTCCACCTTACTAATTCTCTTGCTTCTAATCCTTGCCGTCTCTTCACTGCTCTGAACTCTCTCCTTAAAGTGCCTCCACCTCTAGTCCCTCCATCCCTTCCTGCCCAAACCCTGGCTGATTATTTCCATGATAAAATCCACAAGATCATCCTCCAATTCCCCACTAAGTCTGCTAATTCCCCTCCTCCCCTTTCTCCCTTCCCCTCCCCCCCTTCCCATTCTACCCTCTCTCTTCCTTTCCTTCGATTTCTGAGGAGGAAACTGCTCACCTTCTCTCGTCCTCCAAACTTACCACCTGCTCCTCTGATCCTATCCCCACCCGTCTCCTCTTAGCCATCTCTGCTGCCCTTGTCCCCTCCATCTCTCATATCCTCATCCTCTCGCTCTCCACTGCTATTGTCCCTGTTGACTTCAAGCATACTGTGGTCACACCTCTCCTTAAGAAACCCTCACTTGATCCCTCCTGTCCTTCTAATTATCGTCCCATCTCCCTCCTTCCCATTGTTTCTAAACTGTTAAGAGTTCACCACCACTGCCTTGACTTCCTTTCCTCTCATGCCCTCCTGGATCCCTTACAGTCTGGCTTTCGTCCTTTGCACTCTACTGAAACAGCCCTTGTCAAAGTCTCGAGTGACTTGTTCCTGGCAAAATCTAAAGGCCTTTAGTCGGTCCTTATTCTTCTTGATCTCTCTGCTGCTTTTGACACTGTTGATCACGCTCTTCTCCTTGACACTTTATTCTCGCTTGGCTTTAGGGACTCTTTTCTTTCCTGGTTCTCCTTCTATCTCTCCCATCGCTCATTCAGTGTGCATTCTGGTGACTCCTCCTCCTCTGCTACTCCGCTCCCTGTTGGTGTATCTCAGGGTTCTGTCTTGGGTCTGCTCCTCTTCTCTCTCTATACCCAGTCCCTTGGTGCGCTCATCTCCTCCCATGGTTTTCAGTACCATCTCTATGCTGATGAATCCCAGATCTACCTCCCTACTCATGATCTCTTTTCTTCAATCCAGACCAGGATCTCTAATTGCCTTTCTGCTATTGCTGATTGGATGTTCCATCGCCGCTTGAAATTGAACATGGTAAAGACCGAACTTCTCATCTTTTCCCCTAAAATCTCCCTTCCTCTTCCTCCTTTTTCAGTCTCTGCGAATGGCTCTGTTCTCTATCCTGTTCCCTCAGCTCGCAATTTAGAGGTTATTTTTGACTCTTCACACTCATTCTCCACACATATTCACCTTGTCGCCAAGACCTGCCGCTTCTTTCTCTTTAATATTGGCAAAATCCGCCCTTTTCTTTCGGAACATACTGCTAAAATGCTCATCCATTCACTTATCACCTCTCACCTTGATTACTGTAACCTTACTCCTTGCTGGTCTTCCACTGAGTGGTCTTTCACCCCTTCAGTCTATTCAGCATTCTGCTGCTTGTTTGATCTTCAGCCAACCTTGTTTTGCCCATATCACTCCTCTCCTCAGGTCTCTTCATTGGCTCCCTATCCGTTTCCGCATCCAGTTAAAACTTCTCCTATTGACCTATAAAATGCATTCATTCTGCAACTCCTCTTTCTCTTTCTTCTCTCATTTCTCCTTATATCCCCTCTCGTGAACTCTGCTCTTTTAGCCAACTGCTTTTTAATATGCCTTTCTCCTCTGTTGCTAACTCCAGGCTTTGCTCTTTTCACCTTTCAGCACCCTACGCCTGGAATAGACTTCCTCTGTCTATACGTCAAGCATCTTCTCTGGCCCTCTTCAAATCCAGGTTGAAAGTTCACCTCTTTGCTTCTGCCTTTGGTTCATGACTTACCTATTCTCCTTCTCTTCCCTTGTCTTGTTTTCACCTGTTCCTTTTCTTTTCCCTTGTTCTCTCCTTGTTCCCTTGTCTTGTTTCTCCTGTTATCCTTCCTTTGCCTTTATTCTTTCCTCGTCCTTCACCTTCTTTGTTTTGCCTTTTTAGATTGTAAGCTCTTTTGGACAGGGACTGTCTATTTTTGTTTTTCTTTTGTACAGCGCTGCGTGCGTCTGGTAGCGCTTTATAAATGCTCAGTAGTAGTAGTAGGATTAGGTTGCCTCAGATGCATCTAGGGACAAACCTAGAGGCGCAGAATTTGCTGAAATGTTGTCCGACTTAGGTCCCACTCCCTGGGATCAAGAGTGGCAACTAAGGAAGTTCGCCTCTATGTTGTCGATTCTGGTGATATGTTGAGTCGAAAGAGCTAGAAGGTTCCTTTCTTCCCAGGAAAACAGGAGGGTCATCTCCAGGACCATTCCAGCACTCTTCGTGCCCCCTTGCTGATTGACATATGCCACTGCTGTGGCACTGTCATAAGAACATAAGAAATGTCATGCTGGGTCAAACCAAGGGCCATCAAGCCCAGTATCCTGTCTCCAACAGTGGCAATCCAGGTCACAAGTACCTGGCAGGTTCCCAAATGTTTGTCCCACGGTAAGCAGTTGATTTCCCGGGTCCTCTTTAATAATGGTTCATGGACCTTTTCTCCAGGAACTTGTCCAAACCTTTTTTAAACCCAGCTACACTAATAGCTTTTACTACATTCTCTGGTAACAAATTCCACAGTTTGATTATGCATGGAGTGAAATAAATATTTTCCCTTATTAGTCTTAATTGGGTTACGTTATAGCTTTATAACATATCCCCTTGTCTTTCTACTTTTCGATGGTGTAAACAACTGATCTATGTTTACCCGTTCCATTCCATTCATTAATTTATAGACTTTTATCATATCTTCCCTCAGCTGTCTTTTTACCAAGTTGAAAAGCTCTAACTTTTTAAGCCTTTCCTCATATGGGTTTCCTTCCATCCCCCTTTATATCAATTTGGTAGCTCTTAGAAACATAGAAACATGATGACAGAAAAAGGCCACATGGCCTATCTAGTCTGTCCTTCCATATCAACAACTACAATAGTCCACTTTTTACCTTTAGAGATCCTCTGTGTTGGTCCCAAGCTTTTTTGAATTCAGTTACTGTCCTCATCTCTACCACCTCCACTGGGAGACTATTCCACGGATCCACTACTCTTTCCGTAAAGAAATATTTCCGCATATCACTCTTGAATCTATCTCCCTTCACCCTCATTCCATGTCCCCTCATAGCAGAACTTGCTTTCAAATGAAAGAGGCTCTCTCCCTGAACATTTATGCCACGGAGGTATTTAAACATCTCAATCATATCACCTCTATCCCGCCTTTCCTCTAAGGTGTACATATTAAGATCCTTAAGTCTGTCCTCATATGCTTTATAATGAAGCCCACTAATCATTTTAGTAGCCACCCTCTGCACCGACTCCATCCTGTTCACATCCTTTTGAAGGTGCGGTCTCCAGAATTGCACACTATACTCCAAATGAGGTTGCACCAAAGACTTATACAGAGGCATTATCACCTCCTTTTTTCTGCTAGCCATTCCTCTCCGTATGCACCCAAGCATCCTTCTAGCTTTTGCAGTCACCTTTTCTACCTGTTTAGCTTCTTTAAGATCATCAGACACAACCACGCCTAGGTCCCGCTCTTCTTTAGTGGACAAAAGTACTTCACCTCCTATACTGTATTGCTCCCTTGGATTGCTGCAGCCCAAATGCATGACCTTACATTTTTTAACATTAAATCCTAGCTGCCAAATTCTAGACCATTCTTCAAGCTTAGCTAGATCCCTCCTCATGTTATCTACACCTTCCTGGGTGTCTACTCTATTGCAGATTTTGGTATCATCTGCAAAGAGGCAAACCTTAACCGACAACCCTTCAGCTATATCACTAACAAAGATGTTAAAAAGAATCGGACCAAGGACAGATCCCTGGGGCACACCACTGGTAACATCCTTCTCCTCAGAGAGAGCTCCATTTACTTGTACTCTGTCGCTTCCCACCCAACCAATTTCTAACCCAAGCAGTAACTTTAGGGTCTATCCCTAGGGTGCTCAGTTTGTTTATAAGTCGCCTGTGAGGAACAGTGTCAAAGGCTTTACTGAAATCTAAATACACCACATCTAGAGCTCTCCCTCGGTCCAACTCCCTGGTCACCCAGTCAAAGAAATCAATCAGATTTGTCTGACAAGACCTGCCTCTGGTGAATCCATGCTGCCTTGGATCCTGTAATCCGCTGGACTCAAGAAACCTCACTATTTTCTCTTTCAGCAGCGTTTCCAATAATTTACTCACCACCGAAGTTAAACTAACCGGCCTGTAGTTTTCAACCACATCCTTACTTCTGCTTTTGTGTAAAGGCACCACATGAGCCTCTCTCCAGTCCTTTGGCACCACTCCCGACTCCAACGAGGCATTGAAAAGGTCAGTCAGTGGAGTTGCTAGAACGTCCCCAAGTTCCCTCAGTATTCTAGGGTGTATCCCATCCGGTCCCATCGCTTTGTCTACTTTAAGTTGAGCTAGTTTCTCACGAACACAGTCTTCTGAAAATTGTTCAAGATGTCCCTCGCTTCTGTTCCTATTTGTGGGTGTTTTCTGAGGTCCTGCTCCTGGTTCTTCATCTGTGAACACAGAACAAAAATATTTGTTAAGCAATTCCGCTTTATCCTTATCAGCTTCGACATATTCCCCCCGTGCACCCTTGAGTCTGACAATACCACTTTTGCCCTTCCTCTTCTCACTAATATATCTGAAAAATGTCTTATCCCCCCATTTTATTGCATTGGCTATTTCCTCCTCCTTTTGAATCTTTGCCTTCTTGACTACTTTGCTAGCTTCTCTAAGTTTTCCCCAATACAGATGCCTGTCTTCCTCTCTCTGTGATCTCGTGTATTTCATGAAGTCCTCCCTCTTTTTCTTCACTTTTTCAGCTACTTCCTTAGAAAACCGTAGTGGCCTCCTTTTCCTTTTGCCTTTATTTACCATTTTAACAAAAAGGTTGGTTGCCCTTAAAATATCCCCTTTCAATTTTGCCCACTGTTTTTCTACATCCCCCAGCTGTTCCCATCCTACTAACGACTCCCTGAGGTATTGGCCCATCTTCGCAAAGTTAGTCTTCCTAAAGTCTAAGATCCTCACCTTTGAATGGATTCTAACAGCCCTAGTCCTAATACTGAACCACACCATCTGGTGATCACTGGATGCAAAATGATCTCCCACTACAACATCAGAAACACTTTCACCATTAGTAAGCACCAAGTCCAGTATGGTCCCTTCACGTGTGGGGTCTGTTACCAATTGCCTGAATAGTTCTCTCTGTAGAGAATCCAGGATCTCCTTACTTCTAGATGATACTGCAGCAGGAATGTGCCAATCAACATCTGGCATATTGAAATCTCCTATCAGTAGCACTTCCCCTTTCCTAGCAATGCTGCGTATGTCTTCAATTAACTCTCTGCCCACCTCTTCCTCCTGTGTGGGAGGTCTGTATATCACATCAATGCAAATAGATTTCTCTTTACCTCTTTCTAGTTTAACCCACAATGCCTCCTCTCTCCCTTTTAAGCTCTGTAATTCCAAAGCTTTAATAGTAATTTTTACATATAGTGCCACTCCTCCCCCCCTTCTTCCTACCCTGTACCTTTTCTAATTCTACTATATCCTTTTTAAGAAATGGAAACCAGAATTACACACAATATGCAAGGTGTGGTCACACCATGGAACAATGCAGAGGCATCCTTAGTTGTATTCTCTAGAATACACTCTGACTACTCTGCCCTTGACTAGGGTCTGGAAGTGCAAAAGGGCCAGACGAATGGCCCTTGCTTCGAGATGGTTGATAGGCTGCTTCAATGGTCCTGAGATGTCGGATTGACTAGGGAGCTCAAACAGGCTGGCATTTACTCCCCCCACCTCCCTCCCACTATAATACCTATGACACCTACCACCGATCTTGCAAACTAAAACCCATTACTGTAAACCACAACCTACATCCCTCACCCCCCTCAAATCCACCCCATCCCCCCCTCAAATGTGCCCTACTTAATGCCCGTTCAGCCAGAAATAAAATCCCCTTGCTTGCTGACATCACTACTGATTATAACCTTGATATACTCTGCCTTACCGAAACCTGGTTCCAAGAATCTGACACTGTATTACTAAATCAAATATGCCCCAATTTATACTCAATTAACGTTACTAACAGATTACAAGGTAGAGGAGGTGGTGTAGCTATTATTTCTAGATCCAGCTTACAACTTTCCTCTATCGAATCCACTTCCACCCAAGGCATGGACACTATTACTGTCTCCAACTCTACTTTAACCCTACACCTCATATATCGTGCACCACAAGCAGACTCCTCAGATCTCTCCACGATCCTAGATACTGCCTGCTCCCCCCAACTTACATCACGCCCTCTAATAATCTTAGGTGATTTAAACCTACATTCCACTTCCTCTTCAAATTCCTCCTCCTTCCTCCAAGCTATGAGCACCCTACATTTTACCCAAATACTTCATAACCCTACACACTCTAAAGGAAACACCCTCGACTTAATTTTCATCCCTCAACACCCTCATCTCAAAGACCAGATCCAACATACTATCCAACCCATACCTTGGTCTGACCATTCCATTATCTTCTTCACCGTCCCCTACTCATCTTCTCAAAATAAACCTCACTCCCATCCTCAACCCATTCGAAAATTCAAACCTTTCAATGCAGCTAACTTCCTAGAGCAAATTACTCCTTCACTTGACCAATTAAATGACAAAATTCCCAATCTAAATTCCACCATCTCTTCTTGGAATCAAACACTATCCTTAGCATCCCTACTCCCACCTAAGCATCTTTCTAACAAACATCGCAGAAGAGCCCCCTGGTTTTCTACAACCCTGAGAAATCTCAAAAGAGAGCTTAGACGTCTTGAACGCAAATGGAGACATACACAAGATCCAGATGTATACAATACCTATAAAACTAAACTCTGATCCTACTGTGCAGAAACCATTAATCATAAAAGAGAATACAATGAAAACATAATCCAGCGTGCCCTCAACAAACCAAGGGAACTCTTCTCTATTGCCAAATCCCTAAAAAAAGACCCCAACCCACATGACCAACCATCTAAAATATCCACCCAAGCTATAGCTGACCACCTGGCCTCTAAATTCCTCCCCCCCTCCCCTTCCCCATCTAACAAGCAATTCCCAACCACCATAATACTCAACCACTAGAGAACTCATGGTACGAATTTCACACTGTCACCTCGGAAACTATATCTAATGTCATAAATAGTTTGAATGCTTCTACATCTGCCCTTGACCCTTGTCCTGCCCCCTGGATAAAATCCACCAGAACATCCCTCAGCCCCTACATCCAGACCATTGTACAATTCTCCCTCCAGTCTGGATCTGTACCTCCCCTACTGAAGTGTGCCTCTATCCGCCCCATCTTAAAAGGATCTAGACTTGACCCCACCTCCCCTTCCTCCTATAGACCCATCTCTAGTATACCCTTCCTTGCAAAGATTACTGAGAAAATTGTCCAAGCCCAACTACAGGATTACATAGATGATCACTCTCCTCTTGACCTATACCAACATGGATTTAAGAAGAATCATGGAGTTGAAACCCTCCTAACCTCCCTTCTAGACTCATTGTATTTACACACTCATAACCCTACCCAGGGTTGCTTACTTATATTCCTCGACCTAATTTGCTGCCTTTGATTCTCTTCCCCATAATCAACTCCTAACCAGACTTCATGAAATAGGTCTGAGAGGCACTACTCTAAAATGGTTTCGCTCCTACCTAGACTCCAGAACACAACAGGTCCATATTGGAAGTGACACCTCCGTCCCATTTATACTAAAGCAAGGTGTCCCCCAAGGCTCTAGCCTCTCTGCCTTACTTTTTAGCATCTTCCTCCAACCTGCCTGCAAAATTTTCCAAAACTCTGGCATTCAATACCAATTATACGCAGACGATATGATGTGCTTCACACCATTTAGTCTCGCTAACCCTGACTTTACCAAATTAAATGAATGTTTAACCAATCTTGGCTTTCCCAACACAACCTACTTATTAACCAATCCAAAACTGAAATCCTCCAAGTATTCTCCAACCCCTTATATACCCCTCCCCCAACACTCACCCTTGGCGACCTCACTCTCACTATAAAAAACCAAATGAAATATCTTGGCATCATCCTCGATCAGAACCTCTCCTTCATTGATCATATAAAGAAAACTACTAACGCAATTTACGCAAAGTTGCGTACACTCCGTAACATCAAGCCCCTCTTAAGCCCCAACTCATTTCGTACTGTCTGTCAGGCTCTCACAACCCCCTCACTTGACTATTGCAACCTTATCTATCATGGCCTCTCTAAAACTACTATCCAACCTCTCCAACTTGCCCAGAATACACTAGCACGTTTAATAACTAACAACCCTAGGCGATCCCATATTACACCTGTCCTCTATGACTTACACTGGCTCCCAATCCAACTCCGAGCTAAATTTAAAGTGCTCACCCTTATTCATAAGATTATCTCAAAAGAATCAGCTCCTTGCCTTTCCCCTCTCCTGGCCTTCCCTAATAATACAAGAACGCGCCGCTCCTCTACCAAAAACCTTCTATCCATTCCTACATCCAAGATACACTTTAAACAATCTACTAGCAACAGGGCCTTCTCTCTCTACGCCCCCTCCCTATGGAATACTCTTCCCCATGACCTACGTAACTGTGTGAGCCACGCAGAATTTCGAAAAAGATTAAAAACTTACCTCTTCCTCGAACACTTTTCCCTACCACCCTAGTTCCTCCCCCCTACTCCTACTCCTACCCTCCTACTAGTCCCTCTAATTGAGATCCCAGTGACCCTTGCTATTTCTTAGGTAAACAAACGATTCATATTATTGTAAATAATATTTTGTACATAGTTATTAGTTTATTAGTTCCCTAGTTCTTATGTTACTTATAGCCACTTATTCTCGTTCTATGTAACCTGTTACCTTGTTCTATGTTCTATGTAAACAGTTGTATAATACTGTCAGTTATGTTACATGTAAACCGTCTTGAATTGCAGAAAGACGGTATATAAAAACTGTTAAATAAATAAATAAATAAATCCATTGACAAGAGAAGCCATGAGTGATCATCCAGAGGCGCGCTCTTTCCAAAAATGTTGTGGCTACTGCCACCATTGCAGGCTGGACACCATCTCTGGCAGAAGGGGAAGCCTGACCAAAGAGTCACACAGCAGGGACTTCTGAAACATATCAGCTCATGCCGACTGCACCATTACAATCACTGCCACTATCAAGCCGAGAAGCTGTAGATAATCCCAAACCCAGGGAACCTGCTGAGATCAGAAGGCTGCCAGCTGAACCAACAACTTTTTCACTCTCTCTTTGGGAAGGAAGACTTTGCCTATCCGAGTGTCAAAACGAGCTCCTGGATATTCCAGCAATTGGCTCGGCTCCAATTGGCTCTTTCTCGATTGGTCACCCAGCCAAGACTCTCCAGGAACTGTACCACACAAGTCAAAAAAGCACTGTAACCTGGCCTGGATAAGCTATGGATAAGATATGGGTGAACACAGAACCCTTGAAGCCTCAGCAAAGTGGCAACCACCACCATGACTTTCAAGAACGCTCTAGAGGTGGTGGAGAGGCAAAAGGGAAGAGTTGCAAATTGAAAATGAGAGACAATCATGGCAAAACAGAGAAAGCGCTTTTGATCCTCGCAGATAGGAAATAAGCTTCAGTGTACCGCCTGGATCACTGACCGCAGGGTCTCTATACAGAAGTGTTGGGTGCACAGATGAATAGTGACTCTTTTGAGGTCGAGAATTGGCCAAAAGGAACCCCCTTTCTTTGGCACCACAAAGTAGATGGAGTATCGGCTCTCACCTTGCTCGGCAGGGTGAACTGGGACCACTGCCCACAGACATCAATCTTTCCAATAAGATCTTAATGGGGTCGTCTTGGCCAGAGATCCACATTGGGAGAAGACTGAGGCTTCTAGAATAGGCTATTTGCACTCCAGAACATAGCTGTGCTGAATGGTGTCTAGCACCATCACTGGTGACCCAGAAAAAGCACAGCCTGTAACCCACTGGAGGCATCCCAAAATGGCACCTTTGGCTTATCTTCCAAGAGGCGACGAGGTTTGGACTCATCCAAATCCTTAACCAGTAGCAAAGCCATATCCAATGTCACATCATCATCAAAAGAATCCAACAGAAAGGCTGTTGCCAACTCCAAGAGGAGTCTAATATCCCCTGAGGCAACAGATTGAATCCACTGGAGATGAGCTTGAGTCGTCAGGCCTGCACACATAGCCAACTGGAGGATAAAAGTAGAAGCTGTGACTTGAATCCTCAGAAGAGTCGATCTTATGATCCAGGTGGTCTGTTTTAGGGCTGTCCCACCCTTCTCTGAGATGGTGGTCCACTTTGTGACTGCTGTGACATGTGCATCCATTTTCGACATGCTGAACCATGCGGTGCAGTCTTCCTGTACAGGGCATAACGTTTTTACAAACCCTCAGTCCCTTTATTGAGGAACTGGACAAGTCACACTGAGTGGATCATGCTTTTGATAACTTCCAGAAAAGAAAATTTTGTTGTAGACTTCTGAAGTCCTTACAGGAGAGTATAGATCTTTAGCTCTTGCTCTTCTGTTGGTGGGTCAGTCAAACACAGAGTGGACGGCACTTAAGCAATCAGAGACACTAGTTTGTCCTTCCAGAACAGGTGGATAGTACCGAATTTGCCATGATCTTCTGAAGGAGAAGACATCTCATCTTCAAGATTAGAATCATCACCCGAGGCATCAGGATTGGACTCCAGGTCTTGGCCAAAGGACAGTTGATCCAAATCTCCAGACTCCAATTTTCACCAAGATCGCCTAGAATGCGGTGCCCAAGCTGGACTCCCACTCACCACCTGCCCTCTTCAGAGCGAGAAGAAAGTTTGAAAGGACTCGGAGGCTCCAGGGTCTAAGCTGCAATGCCAAAAAGGCAAAATTAGACCTAACCTGCTTATTCCTTGAATCCCTCTAGTCCAGGTCCAGTACTTGTGCGTTATCTCCGTCCACCAACAGCTAGGAACTGAGCATGTCAAGTTTCTGATGTCACAGTAGAAGAGCTCCCTCCTTAGGCACCAGAAACCAGTATCCTGTTGACAAAGTAGACCCCTAGAGAGCACCGCTAGTCACACATTTGAAACAACACCTCTGGCATACACTAGGAAGGAGTAATAAACTGTATCAGCAAACAAAAACTTTATGAAACTATGTACACAATGAGAAGAAAAAAACAAGCAGCTAAGCTCATACTTGCCGATCCCCTTCCATGAGGATTCCAGGGAGAAAATGATGGACTTCTGAATAAAGCCCTCCAGTGCAAACAGCTGGACGTATCCATGCCGCTCAACCCTAAAAATCTACAGAAAAGAGACAATGCCAAATTAGTGTGGGTCCTGGACTGGACTGACTCAAGGAAAGACAATTAGCAGATCAAGCACCTTCCTAATCATCTCTCCAGTCCAGTCCTTGTGGGATGTACCAGAGTAGACTTAGAATGGGAGTCCCCTTGTGGGATGTACCTGCGAGTCTGACTTGGAGCACCACTACCCCAAAAATGCACAACATGATATGCCTGAATGTCCAGGCGGTAGTGCCACATAAAGGTGTGCAGAGATGACCACATGGTCACCCCACAGATGGAACCATCCCATGCTCCGCCCAGGAGGTCGCATGTGATTTTGTGTACTGGGCTATAAGAACATCCAGAACCACGTTCCTTTTGAGAATACAGGCCAAGGTGATAGCATCCGTAACCCAGTGCACCACTGAGCCCCTAGAAACCACCTCCCCTTTGTGGGAACCACCAAACAAGACAAAGAAAAGGTCCAATCTACGGACCGATTCAGTCTGCTTAAGGTAATAGCGCAGGATCCTGCGTATGTCCAATTGGTGAAGTTGATTACCCTCCTCAGTGTCTGCGACACGGAAACAACCCAGCAAGATTACTGTTTGATTTAGCTGAAAACGCGATACCACTTTAGGCAGAAAGGATGGTACAGACTGCCAAATCACCTTCCCCTTGGACATGAGCCAAAAGGGGAGGCTCTGCAAGACAGGGCTTGCAACTTGGAGATGCGACGAGCCAAGCAAATGGCAGTCAACACCACCGAATTTCAGAGTGATGTCCTTCAGGGAGACCCGAGACAGATGTTCAAATGGAACATTGGTTGAGGCTGCTAGCACCAGGTTGAGATCCCATGGCGGCACTATGGTATGTAAGGGCAGGTGGGCGGGCAGATAGAAACATAGAAAAAGAAATATGACGACAGAAAAAGACCACATGGCCTATCTAGTCTGTCCTTCCATATCAACAACTACAACAGTCCCCTTTTTACCTTTAGAGATCCTCTGTGTTTGTCCCATGCTTTTTTTAATTCAGTTACTGTCCTCATCTCTACCACCTCCACTGGGAGACTATTCCACGGATCCACTACTCTTTCCGTAAAGAAATATTTCCGCATATCACTCCTGAATCTATCCCCCTTCACCCTCATCCCGTGTCCCCTCATAGCAGAACTTGCTTTCAATTGAAAGAGGCTCTCTCCCTGAACATTTATGCCACGGAGGTATTTAAACATCTCAATCATATCACCTCTATCCCGCCTTTCCTCTAAGGTGTACATATTAAGATCCTTCAGTCTGTCCTCATATGCTTTATAATGAAGACCACTAATCATTTTAGTAGCCACCCTCTGCACCGACTCCATCCTGTTCACATCCTTTTGAAGGTGCGGTCTCCAGAATTGCACACTATACTCCAAATGAGGTCGCACCAAAGACTTATACAGAGGCATTATCACCTCCTTTTTTCTGCTAGCCATTCCTCTCTGTATGCACCCAAGCATCCTTCTAGCTTTTGCCGTCGCCTTTTCTACCTGTTTTGCTAGTTTAAGATCATCAGACACAACCACGCCTAGGTCCTGCTCTTCTTTAGTGGACAAAATTACTTCACCCCCTATACTATATTGCTCCCTTGGATTGCTGCAGCCCAAATGCATGACCTTACATGTTTTAACATTAAATCCTAGCTGCCAAATTCTAGACCATTCTTCAAGCTTAGCTAGATCCCTCCTCATGTTATCTACCCCTTCCTGGGTGTCTACTCTATTGCAGATTTTGGTATCATCCGCAAAGAGGCAAACCTTACCTGAAAGCCCTTCTGCTATATCACTAACAAAGATGTTAAAAAGAATTGGACCAAGGACAGATCCCTGGGGCACACCACTGATAACATCCTTCTCCTCAGAGTGCGCTCCATTTACTTGTACTCTTTGTCGCCTCCCACCCAACCAATTTCTAACCCAAGCAGATGGATGGACTTGTTTCACCGCCCAGAGAAAACAGATCATATCAGGGTGTGCTGCCAAGAAGCAACTCTGCACGCGCCCCTGGTAACAAGAAAAAGCTGCTATCTGGACCTGCAAGATGTTTAAGCCAACCGCTTGTCTAGCCCCACCTACAAGGCGGCCAGGATGTCTGGAAGTGAAGTGACAAAATTTCAGTGGCCCCTGGGCTCGTACCAACTCTCAAACACACACCAGACTCTGAAATAGACCAACAAGCTTGAGTGTTTGCTAGACTTAAGCATCGTAGCTAACATCACTGCTGAATATCCTTTATTCCTCAGCTGTGCCCTTTCAAGAGTCTTGCCATAAGCAAGACCCGATCCACCTGTGGTAGGAGGACCGGCCTCTGAGAGCACAGGGTCACTCAGTTTGAGAGCTGCCAGGGGTGCGTCTTGACCAGCCGAAGCAAATCAACGTACCACAGTCAATGAGGCTAATTCAGAGCAATTAGAATCCGCAGCCCACCGTGAACTTCTATGTATTGCAATAGACATCCTATTAGAAGCCATGGAGGAAAGGCATCCAGAAGACGATGTGTCAGCCATGGCTGGGCCAGTGTATCGAACCCTTCCAACAATACTTCCCTGCACCTACTGAAGAACTGAGCTGCCTTGGTGCTGCCCACGGAGGCCATGAGGTCCATGACTAATTGACCCACCCCGTGAAACCCGGCTACGTTGAGCTCCCACTCTCTCAGGTCTAAACCGGTGCAGACTGAGGTAACCGGCTTGAACATTTTCCTTTCCTACCAAGTGAACAGAGAGAGATGTCAGATGCTCCTCCACCAGCATCGCACTGCCCATGCCCCACTGGCCGTTAAGGTACGTCACCACTGTCGCATCATCGGAATAGATCTGCACCACCCTCCCAGAAATCCCGGGAAGGAAGTACATGATCGTCAAGAAGAATGCTCGCATTTCCAGCGAATTGATGGACCAGGCACTCTCCTCCAGAGACTACAACCCTAGTGTCTCCTGTGACTCGTGATGTGTGCCCCACCCCATGAGGCTTGCATCCATCGTCACTAACATCGGTAGACTCCAATGGCATGCCTGGCATCAGATGGTTCAGTTGCCACCAAGAGAGCCGCTCTCATGTTGTTAGCAGGCAAATCAACTGTCACGACATCTAGTGATATTTTGGCGACCAACGATAGAGTAGGGCGGCCTGCAGAGGCCTCATGTAGGCGTGTGCCCATGGAACTAGGTCCAAGGCCTCCACCATGGAACCCAGAAGTGGTGGAAATGCTTCATGCCCAAGAAGCTCCGCACCTGAGATTGGAGTTTCTCCAGGACCAAGCAGGAAGTCAGTCCTCACATATTGGTGACATCGACGTCGATGGAGCCCCCATGCGGAGCATTTCCCCAGCTTTCAAGGAAAGCCTTTGGGAATGCAGGCATGCATGTGCTGTCCCCTTCCCGCCCAAAGGTGCCATCTTGCTCAGTCTTTCTTTTTCCGTGGAGCCCAATGGACGTGAGTCTGTGTCACCCGGAAAAGTTTGATTTTTTCCTGCGATTTTCGCTCTCTTTTGTCCGGTTCGACGCCAGTTCCCCTTCCTGCCTGGGTTCGGTATGCCGGTATCGACCCGATCTTTTTTTTTTTTTTCGGTTTTTGCCCTTCGTGGCACGCGTTCACGCTCTTTTTCTTTTTTCCCTGGAAGGCCGGTCTTTTGACCTCGCGGGGGCCCTTTTTTCCCCCGATGGCCTCCAGTGGTTTTAAAAAGTGCGATTGTTGTAAGAAGCTCATGTCTCTTACCGACACATATGACTGCTGCCTGCGTTGCCTTGGGCCGGACCATAATCCCAAGGTCTGTGTCCCATGTGAAAAGATATCCACCAAGGCACTCAGAAGCTGGCAGCATCAGAAGGAGAGAATTTTTTCTGACTCTGCCTACGGACGAGCCCGGACCTCTTCAGAGGCCTCAACGTCTCGGGAGTCTGACCCCGAGCTTCGTTGGGGTTCCAGTTGGGAGCATAAGAGGAAGAGGAAGCTCGTGAGGGCGGTGTCGGAGGATACCCCTGGTTCCTCGAAGGCCAGGTCCCGGACCCCTGACCGCTGCCCGGGCCTTTGGAGCTGGAGAAGCCGCCTAAGGTACCTCGTTGTAGAGCTAGAGCCCGTCCAGCACATTCCTGTTGTCCTCGAGGACTCGCCTCCCAGGGAGCCGCAGCCGGGGTCCGAGTTGGTGGCTGCTGAGTCTCCTGAGCTTGGACTCAGGTTGACAGCCTTGGAGTGCAGACTGTGCCTTCATGGATCAGCAGCGGGTGCTGATGGCCAGCTTGACTGGTGCATCTGCCCCGACCACCGGGACATGGATGTCTAAGTCAACCCCGGAGACCGAGCCGGTTCTCGACGCCATGAAGGCCTGAGTCCGGACTCGGTCTCGGTCTCCCTCGACCTCCCGTTCGGGACCGTGGGCGTAGACGCCGATGCCCCTGGCATCGGGGCGGGTGTTACCAGAGCCCGCACGGTCGGAGCCCCTCGACTCTTCCTCGGATGAGTCTGCGTGGGAGACGGAGGACGAAGAGTCCCCCGATACCTTTCGTACTCGGTGTGTCCCTTCGGACTCACCGCAGTCCGAGCCCCGGAGTAGGTCCCCACCGGAGGACACCCGGTTCTCGGAATTCGTAAGAGACATGGCCAAGGATGCCATCGGCAGAAAGTGCTTCCAGGGCTCGATGCTTGCTTGCCGTGTCCAGTCCTACCAGCTGTACATGGGCATGTACTTGCAGGACCTGGCTAAGGAAATAGCCAGGTTCTCGGCTGGCCTCTCTGGGGAACCTTTGCAGAGGTTCAAGACCTTGTCCTCGGGGATCCGGGAATGCTCCAAATTCATCTCCCGGGCAGCCTACGATGGCTTTGAGGCTTTGGCCCGGGTAGCGGCGGCCGGCATCGGTGCTCGACGCCAGGCATGGCTACAGTCATCGGACCTCGAGCCATGGGTACAAGACAAGTTGGTCGATGTCCCCTGCTGAGGTGAAAACCTCTTCGGCAAGCCCATGGCCGAAAAGGCCGCTGAGCTCGAGACCGAGACTCTAACAAGGACAAGGATGTCCAGAAAAACTTCTGCCCCTTCTCATAAGAAAGGCTCGGGGAAAAAAGACATTTTACCCGAGGAAGTCACCTGGCTACAAACCTTTCCCTCTCTATCAGGCCTCCCCAGCTCCCCAGCAGGGTCAGCAGGCCAAGGGGCAGGGACATGGGCCCCATAGGCAGAAAGCCCCCAAGCCTCCAGCTCCTGCTCCCACTCAGCAGGGAGAAGGTTTTTGACTCCCACTGCATAGCCTCTCCATCTCTGCTGGCCCAACTCAGTACGGGAGGTCGGTTGGCCCAGTTTGCCCACCAGTGGCCGCCCATCACAAGAGATGGCTGGGTACCGAGCATAGTCCAGAAAGGCTATCTGCTCCATTTCAATCAGGTACCCCCTCCTACTTTCCAGAGGAACCTCCAAGGCCTACTCTGCATCAGGAACTCCTTCTCAAGGAACTGCAAGGTCTTTTTCACGACAGGGCGGTGAAGCCTGTACCTCCCCACCTGCTGGGGCAGGGCTTCTACTCCAGGTACTTTCTTGTGCCAAAGAGAACTGGAGGTATCCGGCCCATTCTGGACTTGAGAAATCTCAACAAGTTCTTGGAAAATGAAAAGTTCAAGATGCTTACTCTTGGAACGCTGCTGCCCTACCTCCAGCAGGGAGATTGGCTATGCTCCTTAGATCTGAAGGATGCATACACTCACTTCCTCATTCATCCAGACCACAGAAAATACCTAAGGTTTGTGGTAGGAAGAAACCATTTTCAGTACCGTGTACTGCCTTTTGGCCTAACCTCCGCCCCACGGGTCTTCACAAAGTGCCTGGCGGTGGTGGCGGCCTACTTGAGAAACCAGGGTATTTTTGTCTTCCCCTACCTGGACAACTGGCTCATCAGGGGTCAGACTCTCCAGGAGGCCAGGCAAGCCACCCTCTGTACTGTCTCTCTCCTTCAGCAACTAGGCTTTGTCATAAACTTCGGAAAGTCCACTTTTCTCCCCTCCCAGAACCTGAAGTTCATAGGAGCACGGTTAGACTCCCTGCAAGCAAAAGCTTACTTGCCAGAAGACAGAGCGGGAAGGCTGATGGACTTGGCCAGCCAGTTTCTAGACAACCCACTGGTTTCCACCAGACTCTGTCTGAGACTCCTGGGCCACATGGCATCGACAGTGCATGTGACCCCCAAAGCCTGCCTGCATATGAGGCCTGCACAGTGGTGTCTCAGGACTCAGTGGAGGCAGGCTACAGGAAGCCTAAGAGACAAAGTAAGGGTGTCCAAACCCTTCCTGAACTCCCTGCAGTGGTGGCTACACCCCCCTAACCTTCTACAGGGAATTCCTTTTCAGGTACCTGTTTCCACTGTGGTACTCACAACCGATGTCTCCTTGCAGGGCTGGGGTGCACATTGTCTGGACAAGTGCACACAGAGCCTGTGGTCTCCATGGGAGGCCACGCAACAAATCAATCTCCTGGAACTCAAGGCGATACGCTTAGCCCTCAAGGCCTCCTCTCACACCCTGGCCCACCAATCTGTCTTGGTGCAGACAGACAACCAGGTGGCGATGTTCTATGTGAACAAAGAAGGGGGCACGGGGTCCAGGCTCCTGTGTCAGGAGGCACAGGCCCTATACTCTTTTGCACTTCGACACAATATGCTGCTCAGGGCAATCTATCTTCCTGGCCACAAAAATTTCCTGGCAGACAGACTGAGCAGGGTTCTACAGCCTCACGAATGGCAACTGCACCCTTTGGTGGTTCAGAACACTTTCCTGAAATGGAGACTTCCATCCATAGACCTCTTTGCCAGTCCCCTAAACCGGCAGCTGCCTCAGTTCTGCTCCAGGCAACCGCATCCCACGAGATTTGCAGCGGATGCCTTACTGATCTCATGGTCCAAGAGCCTCCTGTATGCGTTTCCTCCCACGCCCCTGGTGGCCCGAACCTTGTTCAAGATTCTAAGGGACAGGGCCTCGGTCATATTGGTAGCCCCCAGATGGCCGAGGCAGCCCTGGTTCCCGCTTCTGTTATAGTTGGCGGTGGACATCCCACTCCCTCTGGGGTTGCAACCCGATCTTCTTTCTCAGGATCAGGGTTCCCTTCTGCACCCCAATCTCAAAACTCTCAATTTTATGGCCTGGAGGCTGCAAGGGTAGTGCTGGCTCCCTGGGGCCTGCCTCAGGAAGTTAAAGAGGTGGTCTTGGCCTCTAGGAAGCAATCCACCAGAAAGACCTATGCCCTGAAGTGGAAACGGTTCTCCTTGTGGTGTGACAGATGCCAGGAGAATCCTTTCTACTGCCCTATGCCAGTGGTGCTTCAATACCTGCTGCACTTGTCTAAACAGGGTCTTAAGTCCAATTCTGTTCGGGTACACCTTTCTGCTCTGGCAGCCCACCACTCACAGGTGGAAGGGCACTCTTTATCGGTTCACCCCTTGGTGTCCCGGTTCCTCAGAGGCTTGCTCTTGCTAAAGCCTCCTCTCCGTCCGCCAGCGCCAGACTGGGAGTTGAATGTGGTCTTGCAGCAGCTTACTCGCCCTCCCTTTGAGCCGATGGTTACGTGTCCTCTCCGCTTCCTTTCTTGGAAGGCTCTTTTCCTAGTGGTACTGACCTCAGCCAGACGAGTGAGTGAACTTCTATCACCAAAAACCTCATCTCTATCCCAGCAACCATAAGACATAGTAAACAATTTACCTGTAACAGGGCCTTTTCCCTCTACGCCCCTACCCTATGGAACTCCCTCCCTCATGAGCTGCGGAATTCTAGAACTCACCTTGAGTTCCGAAAGAACTTAAAAACCTTCCTTTTTCAGGAACATTTTTCCCTTCCACCTTAGTCTCTCACTTCATCTACCTCCCCCTAGTCCCTTCTACCTCTAAACCTCCTTAACGGCCTCTGATACCTTGGTAATTACCTTGTAAATAGTTCTATCATTATGTTTAGTTATTTATAGACATGTTATATACATTTTTACTTGGTTCTATGTTCTATGTAAACAGTGGAAACACTCTATCTTAAATGTTCTATGTAAACCGTCTTGATTTGTAGAAAGACGGTATATAAAATCGGTTAAATAAATAAATAAATAAATAAATAAACTTCAAGCCCTGGTCTGTGACAGGCCATACACTCGTTTCTACAGGAACAGGGTAGGACTCATCCTAAGTTCCTCCCGAAGGTGGTCTCCTCTTTCCACCTCAATCATAGAAACATAGAAATATGATGACAGAAATAGACCACATGGCCTATCTAGTCTGTCCTTCCATATCAACAACTACAACAGTCCCCTTTTAACCTTTAGAGAACCTCTGTGTTTGTCCCCTGCTTTTTTGAATTCAGTTACTGTCCTCATCTCTACCACCGTGCACAAGGAGGAGCGAACCCCTGCAGGTAAGCCGAACAAACACAAGAAGCAGGAGTTGTTGGAAGAACAGACGGGTCTTTATTATTCAAAAAGGGACCCCAACGCGTTTCGGCAATGCCTTCCTCAGGGGGAGTAAAACCTTACACACGATATAAACCTAATGCAGTCAGAGGCGGTCTTATGTGTGAATAGCCAGTGTTGAATAAAACCTTACTGTGTAAAATCAAACCCGTAAGGGAGCAGAGTCGCAGCAAGTACTTTCAAAGCACGTGCCGAAACGCGTTGGGGTCCCTTTTTGAATAATAAAGACCCGTCTGTTCTTCCAACAACTCCTGCTTCTTGTGTTTGCTCATCTCTACCACCTCCATTGGGAGACTATTCCACGGATCCACTACTCTTTCCGTAAAGAAATATTTCCGCATATCACTCCTGAATCTATCTCCCTTCATCCTCATCCCATGTTCCCTCGTAGCAGAACTTGCTTTCAATTGAAAGAGGCTCACTCCCTGAACATTTATGCCACGGAGGTATTTAAACATCTCAATCATATCACCTCTATCTCGCCTTCCCTCTAAGGTGTACATATTAAGATCCTTCAGTCTGTCCTCATATGCTTTATAATGTAGACCACTAATCATTTTAGTAGCCACCCTCTGCACCGACTCCATCCTGTTCACATCCTTTTGAAGGTGCGGTCTCCAGAATTGCACACTATACGCCAAATGAGGTCGCACCAAAGACTTATACAGAGGCATTATCACCTCCTTTTTTCTGCTAGCCATTCCTCTCCGTATGCACCCAAGGAAACTTCTGACTTTTGCCGTCGCCTTTTCTTCCTGTTTAGCTACTTTAAGATCATCAGACACAACCACGCCTAAGTCCTTTTCTTCTTTAGTGGACAAAAGTACTTCACCCCCTATACTATATTGCTCCCTTGGATTCCTGCAGCCCAAATGCATGACCTTACATTTTTTAACATTAAATCCCAGCTGCCAAATTCTAGACCATTCTTCAAGCTTAGCTAGATCCCTCATGTTGTCTACACCTTACTGGGTGTCTACTCTATTGCAGATTTTGGTGTCATCCGCAAAGAGGCAAATCTTACCTGACAGCCCTTCCGCTATATCACTAACAAAGATAAAAAGAATCGGACCAAGGACAAATCCCTGGGGTACACCACTGGTAACATCCTTCTCCTCAGAGTGAGCTCCATTTACTTGTACTCTTTGTCGTCTCCCTCCCAACCAATTTCTAACCCAAACAGTAACCCTAGGGTGCTCAGTTTGTTTATAAGTCACCTGTGAGGAACAGTGTCAAAGGCATTACTGAAATCTAAATACACCACATCTAGAGCTCTTCCTCGGTCCAACTCCCTGGTCACCCAGTCAAAAAAATCAATCAGATTTGTCTGACAAGACCTGCCTCTGGTGAATCCATGCTGTCTCGGATCCTGTAATCCGCTGGACTCCAGAAACCTCACTATTTTCTCTTTCAGCAGCGTTTCCAATAATTTACTCACCAACGAAGTTAAACTAACCGGCCTGTAGTTTTCAACCACATCCTTACTTCCGCTTTTGTGTAAAGGCACCACATGAGCCTCTCTCCAGTCCTTTGGCAGCACTCCCGACTCCAACGAGGTCAGTCAGTGGAGCTGCTAGAACGGTCCCCAAGTTCCCTCAGTATTCTAGGGTGTATCCCATCCGGTCCCATCGCTTTGTCTACTTTAAGTTGAGAAAGTTTCTCACGAACACAGTCTTCTGAAAATTGTTCAAGATGTCCCTCGCTTCTGTTCCTATTTGTGGGTGCTTTCTGAGGTTTCTGCTCCTGGTTCTTCATCTGTGAACACAGAACAAAAATATTTGTTAAGCAATTCCGCTTTATACTTATCAGCTTCTACATATTCCTCCCCTGCACCCTTGAGTCTGACAATAGCACTTTTACCCTTCCTCTTCTCACTAATATATCTGAAAAATGTCTTATCCCCCCATTTTATTGCATCGGCTATTTCCTCCTCCTTCTGAATCTTTGCCTTCTTGACTACTTTGCTAGCTTCTCTAAGTTTTTCCAAATACAGATGCCTGTCTTCCTCTCTCTGTGATCTCTTGTAGTTCATGAAGGCCTCCCTCTTTTTCTTCACTTTTTCAGCTACTTCTTTCGAAAACCATAGCGGTCTCCTTTTCCTTTTACCTTTATTTACCATTTTAACAAAAAGGTTGATTGCCCTTAAAATATCCCCTTTCAGTTTTGCCCACTGTTTTTCTACATCCCTCAGCTGTTCCCATCCCACTAACGACTCCCTGAGGTATTGGCCCATCTTCGCAAAGTTAGTCTTCCTAAAGTCTAAGATCCTCACCTTTGAATGGATTCTAACAGCCCTAGTCCTAATAATGAACCACACCATCTGGTGATCACTGGATGCAAAATGATCTCCCACTACAACATCAGAAACACTTTCACCATTGGTAAGCACCAAGTCCAGTATGGCCCCTTCACGTGTGGGGTCTGTTACCAATTGCCTGAATACTTCTCCCCGTAGAGAATCCAGGATCTCCTTACTTCTAGATGATACTGCAGCAGGAATGTGCCAAGCAACATCTGGCATATTGAAATCTCCTATGATTAGTACTTCCCCTTTCCTAGCAATGCTGCGTATGTCTTCAATTAACTCTGTCCACCTCTTCCTCTTGTGAGGGAGGTCTGTATATCACACCAATGCAAATAGATTTCTCTTTCCCTCTTTCTAGTTTAACCCACAATGCCTCCTCTCTCCCTTTTAAGCTCTGTAATTCCAAAGCTTTAATAGTAGTTTTTACATATAGTGCCACTCCTCCTCCCCTTCTTCCTACCCTGTCCTTTCTGAATAAAGTATAGCCAGGTATAGTTACATCCCAATCATGGTTTTCTGTGAACCATGTTTCTGTAACTGCCACTAAATCCAAGTCAGCCACTCCCACCAAAACTTCAACATCAGGGATCTTATTTCCCATGCTACGGGCATTTAAACACACTGCTTTCCATATGTTACCCCTGCTACCCATTTCCATAGAGGTATTTAATGTATCACCTACCTGGGGGCTTTCACTTACCTGGGGGCTTTCTTCACCCATCCCCAACGAATCTAGTTTAAAGCCCTCTTCAGTAGATTAGCCAGTCTACTACCGAAGACGCGTTGACCTTTCTTGGACAGATGGATGCCATCTCTGCTCTGCAACCCTTGGAACAGCATCCCATGGTCTAAGAAACCAAAACACTCTCGATGACACCATCCACGCAGCCATGCATTCATCTCCAGGATGCGAGCCTCTCTGCCTTGGCCTTTACCCTCAACAGGGAGAATTGAAGAGAACACCTGTGCACTTAACTGCTTCACCCTCTGTCCCAGAGTCATGAAGTCACTTTTGATACATTCCGAGGTATCATATGTTCCAACATGGATTAGCAACATTGGGTAATAGTCAGTGGGCTTGATGAGTCTCGGCAAACTTTCCGTAACATCTTGGATTTTGGCACCAGGCAGACAGCATACCTCTCTGGACATCAAGTCTGGTCGGCAGATGGATGCCTCAGTACCCCTCAGAAGAGAGTCTCCAACCACCACTACCCTTCGTTTCCTTCTGGTCACTGATTCTGCAACTTTGGGGTACTTGAGCTCTGATTCTTCCCTTTCCAGGGATGCTTTCACCTCCTCCACTTCCAGGGCTGCATAATGGTTCTTCAATTCAAGGGCTGGAGAAGTTGGATTGGTGATTTTGCAGGCCCTGGTGACTTGTGTCCAACCATCGACATTCTGTTGGCACCCATCTTCTCCTGTGCTGGAGAGCTTGGTTGCTGCAAGAAGCATCTCATCAGTGTACTTCTCACTGTCTTGAATGCTCCTCAGCCTCGCCACCTCCTCTTTGAGTTCCTCCACTTGTTTCCTCAGAGCTTCAGCATGCAGGCACCCTGCACATGGAACCGGCCCTTCAAATGGCATTAGGACCTCTGTCTGGACCGAGGCAGAGGCTGTAACGGGGGCAACAGCTTTAGCGATACGATTTTTCCCAGCCATTGTTCTGTTCGTGGAGCTTAGGTATCTGTTAAAGCAAAAGAGAGATCTACCAAGTACCAGCCGGTTTCCAAGCTGTCCTTTCAGAGAAAAAGCAGTTAAATCTGTTTAGTTATATTCAAAATGTGCTGGTCCAATTCTCTGTGATTTGTTAAATGGGGAGGTTCCATATAAAGCAAGACTGCTCACTAGGGGTGGGTGGGAGTCGGGGTGGGTAGGGAGGGAACTAACACCTGATTAGGGGTTAGCAGTTTCCAAAACTGAGGAGGTTACTAGAGTTCAGCAACCTATTGTGCTCAAGGAAAGTTCCACTAAAGCGCCAAAAAGAAAGTAACCTTGCTTTAAAAATATACAAAAAACCCTTTTAAGAGCTCCCAGTCAGAGAGCCAGCAATTCAATACAATAAAATATACCCTCAAATCCTTACTGTTGGTTGATCTGTAGAGCCCTTGTTAGGAAAGCCTCAATCAGGAGGTGGTTCTTCCAACATTCTTCCCTAGGCCCCATGCCAGCAGGGCTGAGGAAGTCCTGCATACACTGGACTGTAGAAGGGCCTTGTCTTTCTACATTGAGCGTACTAAGGGTCATAGAAGGGCTACTCAGCTCTTCGTCGCCTTTGACCCAAACAACTTGGGGTTGCCTGTCTCCAAGCGTACCTTGTCCATTTGGGTGGCGGACTGTATCACCTGGGCTTACAGGGCAGCAGACCTTCCCTTGCAGGGTCGAGTCACAGCCCACCGTGTCCGGGCGATGGCTGCATCAGTAGCTCATCTCCATTCTGTACCATTGGCAGACATCTGTAGGGTTGCAACTTGGTCCTCAAGCCAGACTTTTGCAGCCCATTACTGCCTGGAGAGGGAGTCCCGTAGGGACAGTGCTTTTGGTCAGGCAGTACTCCGGAATCTCTTTGAGGTTTAGGCAACTCCTGCCCTCCAGCCCTCTTGTTGGGCTACCGGTGGGATATCTTCTCAGTAAAATTCTTTCCCTGATGCTGAGGCTTCACAGAGGGAGCTCTATTTTTCAGCCTGGGTTCCTGGTAGCCCCGAGCTAGGGAGTCACCCATATGTGAGGACTGACTTCCTGCTTGGTCCTGGAGAAAGAGTAGTTACTCACCTGTAACAGGTATTCTCCAGGAGCAGCAGGAATCAGTCCTCACAACCCTCCCTCCTCCCCTTGGAGTTGCAGTTGTATATAGTTCATTTTCTTTTTTTGTGCTGTCTTTTAGCTATGTCATCAGACTGAGCAAGATGGCACCTTTGGGCGGGAAGGGGACCGCGCATGCATGCCTGCATTCCCAAAGGCTTTCCTTGAAAGCTGGGGAAATGCTCCGCATGGGGGCTCCATCGACGTCGATGTCACCCATATGTGAGGACTGATTCCTGCTGCTCCTGGAGAACACCTGTTACAGGTGAGTAACTACTCTTTCTGGGACCTCCCTAGCGGGAGATATACACATACCAGCTTGGGGTCAAAGTGTGCGCACCAGTATCCAAAGTCCTGGACTAGCCCGAGCTGACTGTTAGTCAGATACACTATCCAACCAAGGTCCTGAAGAAAAGCAACTACAGTCTGAGTGGCCTCTGCACACTCAGCCTACGATTTCACTCTGATCACCCAAATGTTCAGGGAGGGGTGAAGTAAAATGCCTTCCTGTTGTAGCGCCACTGCTGCCACCATCATGATCTTGGTAAAGGTGTGTGGGGCAGTGGCCAGAACAAAGGGCAACTCCTGGAGACAAAAATGACCCGGTGGCACCACGAACCTCAGGAACTGATGAAGATCCGGTCAGATTGGAATGTGAAAGTACGCTCCGTGAGGTCCAGGGCTGCAAGGAACTCCCTCTCCCTAACCGCCACAAGAACAGATTGTAATGTCTCCATGCAAAAATGAGGAGTCGCAGGGTGCAGTTTAGGTGTTCAAGATCCAGGATAATGCACACCCCCATAAGTGGCTCCGCTTAACCATAGCAGCTCATTTAATTGAGGATAGTCCAAGCTAACGTTAGACCCTCCAAAAAATTGACATTATATGAGGCCACAAATAGAGAAGAAAAATTGGCCTCTGCCCCCCCAGGCCTGGCCGTAGTGGGAGAACTTTGCATAGCATTCACAGCAGACTAACGCCTTTAGTCACAGACCATTGAGCTAAACAACCAAACCCAAGAAAAAAAACATACTAGCTCCTTGACAGGATTTCCCCCTCTGTGGAAATCCTGTTAGTATAAAGGGCTTATTGAGCTCAGAGCACATAGATCAGTTGAGGTTAGGTTAATGCAAATTAAACCAGAGCCATTTAGACTAGCAGAGGCTAGGGTAATTCAAATTAAACTAGAGCCATTTAGATTAGCTGAGGTTAGGGTTAAATTAGCAGAGTTTATATGAACTCTGATCAACGCATCTGCTCTTAGAATAACTCAGCTGAGATTACTGCAAAACATATCAGAAACACGTCGAATAACTCAACTCATGTAAATCCAGGACAAACCAGACTAATCCGGTGCACTAAGGCAGCCTTAGTCTAGGTTAATATCAACTAAATAAGAGCCACACAGCGGAACCCTGTTTAGATTATATGAGAGCAAATCAAACAAACCAAAAGTATTTAGAAAATCCTAGGTTAAAAGAAATTAACCAGAATAAATCCAAAGCACCAAGAATAGCAATGTAGATAATTTAGAGATAACTAAATTAATCCAGTCTACATGAATTCAGCAAAAAATCCAATGAAATCAAAAGCACTTAACATAGATCACTAACTCTAGGTATACAAAAGATCTTGGGAGTAATTCAGTTTAGATTATCCCGAAGACAAATCGAGGCACTTAGAATAAAATGGATTAAATCAGGACCCTGAGGCCTCTGCTGTTGTTGCCGGGGCTGATAACCAGTAGGTGGGTTGATAAGAAGGATAGCTCTTCTTTTTATCATAAAAAAAGACTTCTTAGAACTGTTTTTCTTCCTAGAGGGGTCTGACATTTTTCTGGTGAGGTGCTAGAGGGTAAGATCATCTGCCTCAAGTTCCCCTGCTTTCTCTTTCCAACCTTTACCAAAAAAAGGTTTTCACCAGAGCAAGGAATGTTGGCTAACTTATCTTAAACCCATTGCTCCAGATCTGATGCTTGAAGTCAGACTATCCTATGAGCACCTATGCAGACTGCAGTTGCTCTGCTGATAGATTCAAAGGTATCAAATGCAGCCCTGGTAAGGAATTTTGAGGTATTTTGACTTGCTTGACTATTATCAAGTATAAGTCACATTTGTCATTTGGGAGGACAGGAGCAAAGTTTCCTAGATCCCTGGAGACATCTTTAAGGTACATGCCCATGTAAAGGGTATAGGATGTAATTCTAGAAGCAAGCATACAAGCTTGGAAGCATTGGCGTCCAATGGCATCGAGATCCCTGGCATCCTTGCCAGGAGGTACCGATGAATGAGTCTTAGAACTTAATGCATCTCCTGGCCGATTCCACCACCATGGAATGGTGTGGAAGTTGAAGCTTTTCCAGCCTTGGGAATGGAGGAACTCAATAAATGGTATAGGAACAACAGTTAACAGGGCCTCCTACATATGTAGCATTAGATCCTGTAGGATGCGATGCACCGGTAATATTGCTACCTCCTTGGGCATTGATGGGTATTGGAGAATTTCCAATTCCTCATCAATTTCTGATGGAGTGATTTGAAGGCCCGCCACCATATCTCGGATGAAGTCCTGAAAGGGGACATGTCTTCTAGCAGGGGATGCTGCCGTGTATGAGGTGGAGAAGTATCAGAGGGTATATACCTGGAGGCCCTGCAGTCCTCCAATGTATCCTCAGAATCAGAAGAAGATTCTGACTCCAAAAGGAAATCAAAGTATTGATGGTCACGAACCAATGTTGGTACTCAGAGTGAATCACACTGGAACCGGGGAGTGGTTGGGTACCAACGATGCCTACCGGTTCCAGAGGAGGAATCGGAGGAAGGGGTCCCACCGATACAGATTCCAATGGTGGAATCTGAGGAAGGGATCCTGTCTCAAGCGGTGGAATCGGTGGGAGTGGTCCTGATGTGACCAGCTCTAGAGCTGGCATCGGATCCACAGGTACCAGCATTGAAGTGGCTTGTAGTGGCCTGGGTCACCGGGACTGTCAATACCTGCAGTACCACAGCAGTCAGGAGCTTCACTAAGGTCATTTTGATAGCCAGAAAGCACTGATTGACGAACGCTACCGATGCTCGGGTTGATTGTAATACGGGGCTAAAAGCCACTGTCCCAGAGCATGGTACCAGTAGCTCTCTGGAGGTCAATGCATTGGAAATGTCCTGGGACCCCCTTGAGTGGCTTTCAAGGATTGGCATCCCACCGGGACTGCTTTGGCAGGCCTGTCAGCATCCTATGTACCTTCGATGCATCTCTTGGACAATAAGACTTACCTTAATACTCTGTATTGGACTTTGATGCAGAGGATGATTTAGACTTATGTTTGGACTTTTTGGAGACTTTAGACTCAGCAGAGGAAGTCAAGCTTCTCAACGATGCCGAGGCTACTGAAATTGAATTCATGGCGAACAGTGAGTCATACTGCCTGGCCCTGTTCTGTAGGCCTTGTTTGGTCATTTGCTTGCACAAAGAATAGTTGTCTGGCTTATGGTCCGGGTCTAAACATTTAAGACACCAGTAGTGGAATCAGTGATTTACATAGTGCAGGAGCACTTGGAACATTTTTTGTAGCCACTGATATTTGTCCATGACAAACAAAAAAAAAAAGGAGGCCCGAGGCCTAAAATGGCGCTGGAACTGCCTGCAGAGAAAGATAATAAAATTAAAGAAAATAAATAAATAAAGAGTCGGTATCCAGGGAGGGTACCGGTGTTGACAGGAAAGCAGAGTACAGAAATAAAACCCAAAAAGAAGAACGTTTTTTTGGCGGTGACAGGAAGGGCTTCCTGCTGGCTCCGCGGAAAATGAAGAACTGAAAGAGCTGCGAGGAAGGCAGCTGCGCAGGCACAGTGGAGTGCTCCCAAAAGCTCTCCTATTGATTGTTGGGGAGGGTTTCCACGCTGGCTCCGTTAGTACTGACGATGCCCATCTGTGAAGACTGCATTCCTGCAGATACTTGCATCCACCGTCTGTGGAGACTGATGTGCCTAGGAGGCACAGTCTGCTCATGGCACAGTGATGTCATAAGAAGTCTCTGAAACCTTTCTGTTTCCACATCTGCTGGGAAAAGAACACAACCTACTTTTTTGGATTGGTCTAGCAGGATAAAATGGAACTTGATTTTTCAATATTGTTAGGAACCCCATTGTGACTTTTTATTTTAATTTTTTTTAGGAGAACAGGATCCAGAATTTTAAGTCAAAAGGGTAAGGAAAGCCATATGCATGCTATCAATTTTCTGCTACGTTCACATAGCAGCACAACATCACCTCATTTTTGATAGGATAGGTCGAGTCTTGCTGCTTCTTGATTTTCTTGTCTGGACGGCTGATGTCTAGGTTCTTCATGTAAGTTGAGAGCACCTGGGAAACGCCAATGCCAGAGAGAATGCACATTACAGGAGCCAACACCAGCATCAGACGGACCTGGGAGAAATGTGAATACAAAGCATTGGAACTCTGCAGCACAAAATGAAGGTGCTAACCTTTAACAGGTGTCCTCTGTAGACAGTTGGATAATCAACAACACAAGTGTATTTCTGCTGCTGTCAACATGCCACGTTTCTTTCACTGCAGTAGATAAGCCTAGAAGACTCAACGTAATATGTGGAACTTTAAACCATGGGACCCATCAGTCCCATATAATAGCTTAACAACACAAGGGGAGGTTGGGGGAGGATGTTTTATCCTGATGTTTATAGATATTTATTTATTTATTTACAGTCTCTTATATACCGCACTATTCAGCATCAGATATCACCCATTAAAGGTTCTGGCAGGGATGGCCTGCCTGAGACTTCTTTGGGGAGAACAACCCCAGTATCCCTGGCTCCAAGAGCTTATGGGTGGAAGGGAGATCTAGATTAAACCCTAGAAGGAAAAGCTATGAAGGAGATCCAGGCCAGAGTTTAGGAAAACCTAAACAGAAAGAAACCAGAATGTAGAGCAAAGGGGCAGATCCTCTGACTGGATGGTTTCCCAGCGTCTCAGGGAGATGGTGGGTGGAGCTGATAAACCTCTCTGGGAAGATGAGCAGTATTTCCAGCCACCCCCAGTAGATCAGCCACCCCTCAGTAGATCCTGCCTGAGATCAGTTCCTCATGAACCATACACAATCCAGAAGATATCTGAACTTATGGAGGTAAAGCTATTGGCTGGTTAGATGGAGTATCAGGAAACTGGTGACCAAAGTGTGTGAGTGGACCTGCTTAATCTTTCTACTAGTACAAACTGAGCTGTAGGGAATGCAGAATATGAATTTGTACAAAGGTGAGGAACAGAATCAATTGGGACTTATGAACTGAACTATTTCTAATATTTTAATGCATTTCTAATATGTTGATGTGTTTCTAACAAGGGGAATGCAGGAAATAAAATGGCTCCAAAAGAGAGACTGAGGAGGAAGGGCTGCCCTGGTCCTCCACAGGAGAGCAGTCAGCTAGCCTAAACTGAGAAAGCAGGTTAGAAAACCCAGATTGGATCAATTTGCAGCCATGCAAACTGAGCCCAGGACAGACTAGTTTTGAATGTTTTTTTTTTCCTTTGTTGTTTGCTCTGGCTGATGATGTACCTCCTTGTTGGACATAAGAGATTGATAGAAGTCCTTATAACTCTTTGGCTTTTCAACATTTTATTTGAACACTTTGGAATAACCAAGTTGCAAAGACTGGCTGAGGGTTTTCTGTTGATTACAATCTGGGCGAGACTACAATTTCAGGGTAGTATTTGTTGGGCAGAATTGCAGTCTGGAGAGCAGGAATTCCCAGAACCGCAGTAGTTTTTTTGCATAAACTATTTCTTCTATTTTAAAAAAAGAGAAATAATCTAGAGCCTTAAGGGGTTGAGTGCTTTATTAAAAGTGCAATGCCAAGAAGCCCTGGAATAAGGGCATAGTTACTCACCTGTAACAGGTGATCTCCGGGAACAGCAGGAATTTAGTCCTCCCATATGGGTATCGTTGGTACTGAAGGAGCCTGCGCGGGAACGCTCCCAGCGTCCAATTAGAACGCTTTTGGGAGCATCCCACAGCTTCTGCGTGCTGCCTTCCCGCCTTTCCCAACTGCCTCTCTCCAGTTGAGTTTTAGAGCTGAGACAGAGCACGAGGGAAAGGAAAAGAGAGCGATAGAGAGATACAACTCCTAGGGAAGGTGGGTGGGTTGTGAGGACTAAATTCCTGCTGTTCCTGGAGATCACCTGTTACAGGTGAGTAACTATGCTATCTCCAGGAACAAGCAGGAATGTAGTCTTCACATATGGGGACTCCCTAGCTTTAGGTGCCAGGGAGAGACCCCAGAAGTTGTGTGTCCCTGAGAAGGGCTCCACTTCCCCCCATGGATCTCTGGCATCCTACCAGAGATGGTGGGTAGGAGTTGATTAGGTATGGAACAGGTGTTTGAGAACAGCCTGACCAAACAAGGCATCCCGGCGGGAGTCCTTGTCCAAGCAGTAATGGGCTGTGAAGGTATGAACCGAGGCACAAGTGGCTGCTCGACAGATGTCGTCAATAGACACAGAGTTCAGATGAGCCATTGAGGCAGCCATGGCTCTCACATTGTGAGCTGTGACATGGCCCTCCACAGAAAGGTAGGCGAAAGAAATACACTAAGCAATCCAGTTAGATAGTGTTCTCTTGGAAACTGGAAGTCCCAAATGAGAAGGATCAAAAGCAACAAAGAGTTGAGAGGACTTTCTATGTTGCTGTGTACTTTGTAAGTAAAAAGCTAAAGCTCTTTTACAGTCCAAGGTATGAAGATTCCTCTCTGCATTTGATGCATGAGGTCCTGGAAAAAAGACAGGTAGGTAGACCTCTTGGTTAGGATGAAAAGGCGAGACCACCTTAGGCATAAAGTGTGGATGAGTCCTAAGGACTACCTTGTCATGATGGAACCTTGTATAAGGTGGATTAGCTACTAGTGCTTGCAATTCACTAATGCGGCGTGCTGATGTGATTGCAATGAGAAAGATAACCTTCCAAGAAAGAAATTTCAAGGAGGTGGTAGCTAACGGTTCGAAAGGTGGCTTTGTGAGCTGCCCAAAAACCAGGTTCAAGTCACATGCCGCCGGAGGTGGTCTAATGGGAGGCTTAGTTAGGAGGCGGCCTCTCATAAATCTTGCTATAAGAGGATGAGAGTTAATAGGTTGTCCATTTAGAGGTTTAAGAGAAGCTGCAATAGCACTCAAATAGACTCTTACTGAATTTGTCTTAAGGCCTGCATTAGACAAATGGAGGAGATACTCCAGCAAAGATTCCAGAGGTATCGCAAGGGGGTTAAGACCCTTTTCTGAACACCAAATAGTAAACCTTTTCCACTTGAAAGCATAAGAATGTCTAGTGGAAAGTTTTCTGGAAGCATAAAGAACATCTTTCACTTGCTGAGAAAGATGAAGATCTTGGAGATCTAGGCCTTCAGCAACCAAGCCCTGAGATGCAGAGACTGGGGATTGGGATGCCATAACATTCCGTTCTCCTGAGATAGGAGATCTGGAGCAGACCCTAATTCCAGGGAGGGAGCTTGAGAGAGATGTAGAAGCAGTGGGTACCACACTTGCCATGGCCAATGTGGTGCTATGAGAATCATGTGGCCTCTGTCTCTCTGAAGCTTGAAGAGGGTTTTGGGAATTAGGGGAATGGGTGGAAAGGCATACAGGAAGTCTTGACCCCAGTAAAGGAGGAAAGCATCCCTGGCCTGAGCCCCCTGAGCTGGAATTCTGGAACAGAACCGGGGAAGTTTGGCATTCCACGGACTTGCAAAGAGGTCTATGTCCGGGGTTCCCCAAAGTTGAAATATCCCGGTCACCTGGTCTGCATGCAGAGGCCACTCGTGTGGAAGGAGAACTCCACTGAGTCTGTCCGCCCAAGAGTTTTGAATGTCTGGAAGATATACTGCCAGCAGATGAATCTGATGCTCTCTGGCGAGGGCCCATAGTCGCAAAGCTTTGTTGCAAAGCGACAGAGAGCCCGTTCCCCCCTGCTTGTTCACATAGAACATGGCTACCTGATTGTCTGTATGAATGAGGACTGTCTTGTAGCTGGGCAGGGAGTGGAACACTCGCAGAGCCAGGAAAATTGCTTTGAGTTCCAAGAGATTGATATGCAGACAACTCTCTTGCGGAGGACCAGGTGCCCTGGGTGGATTAGTCTTGCAGATGAGCTCCCCAACCCTTTGGAGAAGCATCTGTTGTGAGAGTTGCTTGGGGGTAAGGGTTGTTGAAAGGGGCACCCCAGCAACAGATTTTGAGTGGACGTCCACCATTGGAGGGATAAAATGAGGCGACTTGTGTTTGCTATTTTGTCTGACAGGCACCCTGATGCCTGGGTCCATTGGGTGGATAAAGTCCACTGAGCTGCCCTCATGTGGAGGTGAGCATATGGAACCACATGCACGGTGGATGCCATGTGGCCTAATAGTTGCAACATTTCTCGAGCAGTTAGATGAGGCTTTAGCACTGCTTGAGAAGCTAACTGCACCAAGCGAAGGCAACAGGCCTGGGGAAGATAGGCCCTTAGCCTTTGTGGTATCCAGAAGAGCTCCTATGAACTCTAAAGATTGAGTGGGAGTCAGACTGGATTTTGGGATGTTTATTACCAGCCCTAAATACTGAAGGATATGCATTGTGCAGGATAGAGAAGTCTTGGCATCTGACTGTGTTTGAGCTCCAATGAGCCAGTCGTCCAAGTAAGGGAAGACGAATATTCCCAGAGTGCGGAGAAATGCTGCTACCACAGCCAAGCATTTCGTGAACACCCTTGGTGCAGAGGCCAGACCAAAAGGAAGCACCCTGTATTGGTAGTGTTTTCCTTGAAAAAGGAACCGAAGGAACCTTCTGTGGGTTGGATGGATGAGAACATGGGTGTACGCATCCTTGAGATCTAGAGAACAAACCCAATTCTGACTCTGAAGGTATGGAAGCAGAGCTCCGAGAGAAATCATCTTGAATTTCTCCTTGACAAGGAATTTGTTCAATTCTCTGAGATCTAAGATGGGTCTGTATCCCCCTGTTTTCTTTGGGATAAGAAAATAAGGGGAATAGAACCCTGTGCCCTGTTGATGAAGAGGCACTTCTTCTATTGCCCCTTGGGCAAGAAGGATGGCAACCTCCTGACCTAACAGGTTGATGAGAGAGGTCGGAGAATTGAACTGCTTCACTATTGTGTGAGGGGGCATGCTTGAAAAATGAAGTTTGTACCCCTCCTTTATGATGGAGAGTGTCCAATGCTCTGCAATGCTCTGGGGGCAAAATGACATAACCTTCCTGGAATGGTGGATGGTTCTGGTCCTTCCAGAACCAGAAAGGCTAAGTTCTCTAGCTGAAAGTCAAAGGCCCTGAGGAGGCTGAGGCTGCTGGGCCGGTGGAGGCCTAGCAGCTTTTGCTTTCTTCTGTTTGGGTGGTTGCTGACGTTTGGTTGAAAACTGACCTGCAGAAGATGCCTGCTGAGTATAAGCAGGATAAAATCTTTTCTTTTTAGAAAAAGATGTTTTCTTAAACAACTTCTTTCTAACAGGATCAGCAGTGGACTTGGATAGTCTATCCAAGGTGGAATTTTCAGCATCCATTTCATTGGCTTTTTCCTGCCAATCTTTACCAAACAGGTTCTCACCAGTACAAGGGATATTTCCCAATTTATCTTATACCCAGAGTTCTAAATCAGATGCCTGGAGCCAAGCAATTCTACATGCACCTATGGCAATAGCCGAGGTTCTGCTTATACACTCAAAACAGTCAAAGGCTGCACGGTTGGAGAATTTAGACACATCTTGGGCATGTTTGACCCAAGTGAGAAAGTCCTGTGTTTTATCCTCAGAAATGAAAGGACTTAAAGTCTGTAAATGATCTGTGACCTCCTTTAGGAACATTCCCATGTAGAGACTATAGGAACTGATTCTTGCAGCAAGCATGGAAGCTTGAAAGACTCTACGTCCAAAAGCATCCAGGGTTCTGCATTCACGTCCTGGAGGATTAGAGGCATGTCTTTTTGCACTTCTAATCCTTCTCATAGCTGACTCCACCACAATAGAGTGGTGAGGAAGCTGAGTCTTATGGAACCCAGGACAAGGAGGGACACGATACATAGTATCTAACCTACGAGAATGAGGAGAGGTGGTAAGAGGTGTTTCCCACATCCTCAACATGAGATCATATAGAATCTCATGAATGGGTGAGGTAGCTGCCTCCTTAGGAATTTTGGGATATTGCAAAATTTCTAACTCCTTGGCCCTGTTTCAGGGGCCACAGTAATGGACAGGCCCCGAGCCACCTCTCTGATGAAGTCTTGGAAAGACATGTCCTCTGGAGGAGACATCCTCCGTTTAGGGGAGGACTCCTCCTCTGGAAGAAGCATCGCTGCATCGACAGAACTTTCAGAATCCTCAGATTCTTCTGAGGACTCGAAGTATCGTCTGTCCAGATGCTCCTGCAGAGCCTGATACCCGTACCGACCAAGGTCGGTACCGGGAATAACCAGTACCGGAGAATCGGTACCGGAGGGTATCGGAGGACAGGGTACCGGCATAGCAGACACCGATGCCGATGCTATCGGTACCGGTACCCATACCGATACCGATGCCGGTGCCAGTACCGGTGGAGTTGTCTGTCGCGGTACCAAGGGCATCGATGCCGCAAGGAAAGCCACCAGACTGCGTTCCATGGTCAGAATTCTCTGGTCCATAGACGCTGCCAATGCCTGGATGTCAGTATCGGTGGAGACCACCGGTACCCCAGAGCATGGCACCAGATCTGTCGAGGCCGAGCCATCAAGAACATCCTGGAACCCTGATAATACTTTGGAAGCTGAAGTCTCCCGCCGGGGTAATTTTGCCAGTGCAGAATCCTCGAGGGCAACGCCAGAGGCATCTCGATGCTTAGAAGGAGATCTACCCTTCGAGGACCGGCTGGATTTATGTTTAGTTACCTGAGATCCACGGGAGGAAAAAGCAGCCCTGGAAGACGTTGATGCCACCGAAGCCGCATCAGAGGGAAACAGGGTACTGAGCTTGGCAGCTCGGTTCCGCCGACCTCTTTTAGACATCATGGCACAGGACACACAATCTGTGATGGAGTGGTCAGGACCTAAACATTTTTTTTTTTTAAATTTATGAACTTTTATTTAAACTTTTTCATGAAACCACCATAAACAAACCGTCAAAAAGCCCAGCCCAACTTCTATTCAATGGGCAACTAGCATCTTAAGTTCTATACAACAGAAACACTCCATAACGTATAGTAACCTTAGTTCTGTATGTTTTGCATAATAAACATTGTAACCGCACCATGCCTCTGTTGTATGTATTTATTTACGCTATATCCAAAAGGGGACTGCCCTGCCCCTCTATGATTTACAACCCTTACCCCAGACTGCCCCCTCAACACCCCTCCATTCACCCCGCTGGAGTCAAAAGTACGTTTCCAGCTGCCACTATAGTGAAGTTCTCCCCCTCCCCTTAATTCCCCCCAGCATCATTATCCTCCACGTACTAAGCCTATTCATTTCCCCCCCCCCCAAGGCCCTACTCTCCTATCATATCCTAACTCCCCCCCTACCCTCTCCTTCCCTCCCCACCCGCTGGCTTATCCCCCCCACTCCCCTCCCGTCCCTTCCCCCCTCCCCCTCCCAGACTCCCCCCAAGACAGACTTACCCCCCAAACTTGACTCATTCTCCACCTCCTACCGTCCTTCCCCCCTCCCCTCCCCGCCCATGTCACACCTCCCTCACCCCACCCCACTGCACCTCCCTTCCACGAACCTTCCCTTAACCATTTCCATACCCCCTTCCACCTTTTTACCATGTGTTCCCCTTTTCCCTTCCTTTCCCCCATCAGCCTACACATTGAATATATGTTTGACACTCTTCGCGCATATCTGTCCATGGATGGTAGATTCTTTCTATTCCAATGCCAAGCTATTTCACACCTGGCCCCAGTAACAAAATACCAAATGATTCTCCAGTCACCTTCCCACTTTCCATCCTGTTTATGGAGGAGACACATTTCAGGCGTAAGCCTGATCGTGGTGCCCACTATCTTATTAATGTTCTCCCCTATTTCCTTCCAATACCCTTTAACCACTGGGCATGACCACCACATATGCATCCAGGTTCCCCGCTCACCACACAGCCACCAGCAGTCATCCGATTTCATTACCCCCGCCTTAAACAGCCTCTCTGGCGTAAGATACTACCGGCTCAACACCTTAAACCCATTCTCCCGTAACGAAGTGGCTATAGAAAATCTAGCTATGGCCACTCCCTCACATTCTTCCACCCCCTCCCCCGTTACCCCTAAATATCTTTCCCACGCTTCCATATATTTTAACTTCCCCACTCCCCTTGCAATTAAACCCTTACAGATTCTTGAGATCATACCCTTCTGCCCCATGGATCCTAAGCATGTCCCGTCAAACCACTCCACTGCCCCCGCCCACCTGCTCTCTCACCCTTTGTCTAACCACCGATCCGACCTGCATATACGCAAACCCATCCGACTCCCCCAGTTGATAAAGGTCGCGCACGCCCTCAAAACCTCTAACCTCCTTCCCCACCACTATCTGTGTCACCTGATTTAACCCCTGCTCCGCCCATCTTCTGAGCACTATTTTGCTTGGACCCACGCCCTCTGCACAGCATGCTTGCAAAGACATGGTATGTGACCACCTCTTATCCCCCACCAACCTCTTCCTATGCTGTTGCCACACATTAAGAGTGTGCTCCACCAGGGGGTTCGGCCCCCTCTCCCCCTTCCCCTCCCAAACCATCCTTTCCAATACACCTGGCCCATGCTCGTCTACCTCCATCCTCACCCACTGTTTATGTGGTTCCCATAACCACGCATATACCCCCCTCAATTGCGCTGCCGTATAATACAGAGTAAAGTTTGGTACGCCCATCCCCCCTCCACTCCCAACACTTGTAACGTCCTTGCCGCCACCCTTGGCTTCCCCCCCCCCCATATAAAACCCTCTACTTGTTGCTGAACCCTCCTCAATATTCTCCTGGGACCTTTATTGGCAGGACTTGGAAAAGGTACAGGAACCGAGGGAGGAGCATCATTTTAACTATCGCCATTAGCCCAAACCAGGAATAATACCCCTTGCCCCATCCCCTCAACTGGCCCTCCACTCGCCCCAACAATTTATAATAATTCAACGCAAACAGATCCTCCAGGACCCTCCCCAGTTGCACCCCTAAATATCTGATTGACTTCTTTGCCCACTTAAAAGGAAAATGCTGTCGCAGCTCCACCTGACCTTCCTCCTCCCCTACTATACTTAAAATCTCCGATTTCCCCCAATTTATCCGGAAACCCGCTCTCTGACCGTACTCCTGAATCTCCCTCATCACTGCCGTTAACGTTTCTGTGGGTCTCGTAATTGTTAACAGGATATCGTCTGCAAATAGAGACACCCGATTTTCCTTTTGCCCCACCCTGACTCCCGCTATGTCCTGGCTGTCCCACAACCTCTCCGCCATATTACGGCTGTAATCTATTGTTCTCCTTTCTTCTTGTCTCTTCTATCCTTTTGTCTAGTACTGTATCTCTTATTCTGTCCTATCTCATATATGGCGTTCTTTTCGTATCTTCTATAATTATATTGTATTGTAAACCGCTCTGATGCTTTGGCCTGAGCGGTATAACAAATGATTAAACAAACATATAACGCTCGTATCCACTTCACAAAGCCCAACCCAAACCCCATAGCCTCCAAGACTGAATATAGAAATCTCCAGGACACTTGATCAAATGCTTTTTCAGCATCCAGAGAAACCAGCAACATCTCTTTTCCCTTCTTTTGTGCCTTCCAAATCACATTCAAAATTTTCCTTATGTTATCCGCTACCTGCCTTCCTGGTACAAAACCTGCTTAGTCCTCATGTACTAATTTCCCCAACATCCTATTAAGCCTTGTCGCCAGGACTTTCGCCAGTACCTTTTGCATCTATGTTTAATAGCGAGATTGGCCGATAAGACGCACAGTCCTGTGGGTCTTTCCGTTCCTTATGAATAAGAGAAATTCCTGCCCAGCCCATTGTTTCCGCCAATTTCTCCCCCTCTAGGACCTAAACATTTTAAACACCATTCATGCGTGTCGGTGACGGAAATGGTACCGCCACACTTGGTGCACTTTTTAAAACCTGAGGCAGGTTTTTCCATGTTAAGGAAAGTTTTTGGGCCTAAGGCCCAAAAAGGTGGATGCACTTGAAGAAAATGGAAAAAAAAATGATTTTTTTTTTTTTTTTAGAAATAGGAAAAGAAAGACCGGCGGTACCGGTAGAGCGTCAAAGAAGGCAGACGCGACCACAAAAAGAAATAAAGAAATTCTTCTGCGGTGACAGGAACACGACCTGCTAGCTCCGCGGAAAAAGAAGAACTGGAGAGAGGCAGTTGGGAAAGGCGGGAAGGCAGCACGCAGGCGCTGTGGGATGCTCCCAAAAGCGTTCTAATTGGACGCTGGGGAGCGTTCCCGCGCAGGCTCCATCGGTACCGACGATACCCATATGTGATGACTACATTCCTGCTTGTTCCTGGAGATTACAGTGCCTGTAGACAACACACCCTTAACAGCACACATGAGAAGGTTAATAACTTAGGTCTAGACTTACTAAAACACACTACTGTGTGCCAACATGCATTAATGCATGCTATTTACTGCAGGTCCGATTTTAAGCAGTGGGACCTATTTTCTGATAATATGAATTAATTGAATTAGCTTAATTTAGCAAGCTTGGCTATTAGTTTGCATTATAGTTAAGTAGAAGGAATCTGTCACACAAGGGAGAATGAGCGGTTAAAACCAAGTTAATTACCTGTAATGGATGTTCTTTGTATATAGCAGGAAAAATCAACCCACTACCCACTGTTTCATGGAGCCCTTTCAATCATATACAGTACCTTGAAAGGTCTTTATACCCTTGTACATGTCTCACATTCTGCAGTCTAAAATATATAATTTAAAATGTATTATAAGAGGTTTCTTTTGTTTTACTATTGAGAAAACATACTCTACATATTCAACATTAAAGGACAATTACAGAAATATTCAAAAAGTAAACAGGAATAAGACACCAAAATTTCTTATTGCGTAAGTCCTTACACGCTTTAATTCAGTATTTGGGGGTGGTCCTTTTTGCAGTAATATCAACTAAGTCACTCAAAATAATGGTCTAACAACTTCGCACAGCTGGATGGTACAGTCTGCTTCTCAAGTTGGTCAGGTATCATCTGTGGATTCCTACTCTTCAAACCTTGCCACAGATGTTCTAGTGGACTAAGGTTTGGGTTTTGACTGCCACTCAAAGACCTTCACTTTGCTGAGCCACTCCATTGTTGTGTTTGCTTTGTACTTAGGATCACTGTCGTGCTAAAGGTGATTCTTCTCCCCAGTCAAGGTGCTATGGAAGACTTGAACAGATTGTCAATCTGCATCGATCTATTTTATTTATTACAGAAATCTACAGCTTGCAAATCTAGAATGAGAATTCCTACCCTCAGCAGACACAATATAAAAATATTTAGCTAAAAAATGTAAAACACAAATCATTGGCATCTAATCAAAAACAAAAAATACACAAAAGCAAATCTTGTAGTCTTGAAGGACTACAAAAGGGGACGGCTACTTCTGGGGAGAGATCTGCAATCGTAAGTATTTACTTATGGGAATTTTTCTAAATCTTGGGGGGAAAAGAATTCTTTAGATTAAAGCTGATTAATCTGTGAAGCCAGTGTAATTGTTAAATCAGTAAGGGCCTAGTAGCAGCAAGAGTTTGCAGTTTAAATTTAAAACACAGCAGAGAGCTTTCTGGTTAAATTTAGAATCCAAAACTCCCTCTATCAAAGCAAGGGCTTTGGGACTCCCATTGGAGATTGGTCACAGATTACCTTAGAAGCACAGGACAGGGTACTGTGAAACAGCCAGCTTTTAATAAGTCTTCTTTCAATCCCTCCCTCCCTCCCCGACATCCACCCATCCCTGGGATAATCGTAGCTTTATAGGTGCTTAAACCTCTTAAAGGAAAGGAGGTGCCATATTCACTCTCAGGTGCAGCTGTTTATTCTCATCAGCATACATTAAGGACCTGAGATTAATTAAACTTCAGGTGAACAAAGTACATTAAACATATTAGGTATAGTTTTATTAGTATAAATATCCCTAGAAACCCATAGTAAGTAAAGAACTTAAGTATCTAAACAAAACCTTAAAGCGAAGATGCAGACATCAGTCCACCAGCGACATAGGGGCTTTCCAGTCTTTTGCACCGAGTGTCATATGTATGATTTTCTCTCAGTTGGTGAAGGGTCTTACGTATGCATAAGGTGCAAGGAGCTCTTTGCTCTCAGGGAACGAGTCCGATCTCTGGAGGCAAGAGTAGCAGACATGGAAGATATAAGGAAGACAGAGAGGTACATAGACGAGACCTACAGGAATATAGTCCTGAAGTCCTACCTCCAGTCTGGCAGCATCCCTGTTGCCATGGAGGAGAGAAGTCACGTGACAGGAGAGCATCACCCTAGTGTGGCAGGAAGTGATCCTGTAGCTAGGACCTGTCTTCCAGGTGATGTAAAACCCTCTCTCACCGAGGAAGTTTCTCCAGGGCCATGTGCCCATGAGGGAAGGGTTAGGACAGCTGTTACAATTGGTGATTCGATCATTAGGCATGTAGATAGCTGGGTGACTGGTGGATGTGAGGATCGCCTTGTAACATGCCTGCCTGGTGAGAAGGTAGTGGACCTCACGTGTCACCTAGACAAGGTCTTAGACAGTGCTGGGGAGGAATCTGCTGTCTTGGTACATGTCGGTACCAGTGACATAGGAAAATGTGGTAGGAGGCGAGTCTAGAGGCTAAATGTAGGCTTTTAGATAGGAAGCTGAAATCCAGAACTTCCAAGGCAGCATTCTCCGAAATGCTTCCCATTCCACGCGCAAGACCCAAAAGGCAAGCAGAGCTCCGGAGTCTCAATGTGTGTCTGAGACAATGATGAGGGTTTTGGATTTGTTAGGAATTGGGGAAGATTCTGGGGAAAGGAGGGGCTCTTCCGAAGGGATGGCGTCACTTTAACCAGGATGGAACCAGGCTGCTGGCATTAATCTTTAAAAAGGAGATAGAGCAGCATTTAAACTAGATAATAGGGGAAAGCCGACAGTCACCCAAGAGTGCATGGTTCAGAACAAAGCATCCTTGAAGGATACTACCAAAAAAATGAAGTTAGGGCACATCAGCAGAGAGGTTCCAATAAAGACAAAGGCAGCCCAAATGCCACTGAGTACAGAACAGACAGAGCTTAAAGATTCTAAATTGCCCCTGCCAAATGCTAGAAGTCTAAAAAATAAGATGGGAGAATTAGAATATATAGCACGAAATGAGAAGTTAGATATGATGGACATGGTGGAAGGAGGACAACCAGTGGGACACTGTGATACCTGGGTATGAACTATATTGTAATGATAGAGCTGATCAAATTGGTGGAGGGATTGCACTCTATGTCAGCGAGGCATTGAGTCACAAAGGATTAAAGTTTTGCAGGAAACAAAATTTGTTGTAGAATCTCTATGGATTGAAATTCCATGCAAAAAGGGGAAGGCAATGGCAGTGTGGTTGTACTATCGATCGCCTGGTCAGAATGAACAAATGGATGATGAAATGCTCAAAGAAATCAAGGAAGCTAACAAAAGTTACAGAACGTTAATAATAATGGGTGATTTCAATTACTCTGGTATTGACTGGGTCAGTGTCACGGCAGGACATGCTAGAGAGATAAAGTTTCTAAATGAAATAAATGACTGCTTCTTGGAGCTGCTGGTTCATGAATCGACCAGAGGGGAAGCCATTTTGGACTTAGTCCTTAGTGAAAGATCTGGTGCAAGAGATAAGGGTGTTGGGCCACTTGACAATAGTGATCATATCATGATCGCGTTTGATTTAATTAATGGAGGAGGGATGGTAAGGAAATTCACAGTACTACCTTTTAACTTTCAAAAGGGAGACTATGATAAAATGAGGAAAATAGTTAAGAAAAAACTAAAAGGAGCAGTTGCAAAGGTCAAAGACTTACATCAAGCTTGGGTGTTGTTTAAAAGTACTATCTTGGAAGCCCAGACCAGCTGTATTCCACACTAAGAAAAGTGGAAGGAAGTCCAAAAAACTGCCAGGATGGTTTAAAGGTTAGATCAGAGAGGCTGTTGTTGCTCAAAAAGCAACTTTCAGGAAATGGAAAAAAGAGCCAAATGACGAAAACTGGAAACAGCACAAGCACTGAAGTTAAATGCAAGGCATTGATAAGGCAGGCAAAGAGAATTTGAGAAAAAATTTGCTGTGGAAGCAAAAACGCGTATTAAAGACTTTTTCAAGTTCATTTGTAGCAAAAAACCTGTGAGAGAATCAGTTGGATCATTAGATGATAGAGGGTAAAAGGGGCAGTAAGAGGGGTGAAGGCTATAGCGGAGAGACTGAATGAATTCTTTGCTTCAATCTTTACTGAGGAAGATGTAGGGATGTTACCCATGACTGAAGTGGTATTTAAAGGTGATACTGCAGAGGAATTGAAAGAAATATCGATACACCGGGAAGATGTATTATAACTATTTGATAAACTGAAGAGTAGCAAATCACCTGGACCGGATGGTATACATCCAAGGGTGTTGAAAGAACTGAAATATGAAATTGCAGACCTGCTATTAGTGATCTGTGAACTATCATTAAAATCATCTGTAATACATTGGCGCTCCTCCAATCTTCAGATAACGCCAATTTTTAAAAAGGGTTCCAGGGGTGATCCGGGAAACTACAGACTGGTGAACTTGATGTCAGTACCGGGAAAAATGGTAGAAACCACTATAAAGAACAAAATTACTCATCATGTAGCTAGTCATGGCTTAATGGGAGACAGCCAACATGGCTTTAGACAAGGAAGATCTTGTTTTACTAATATGTTATGTTTTTTTGAAGGTATGAATAAACAGGTAGACAAAAGTGAGTCGGTTGATATAGTGCATCTAGACTTTCAGAAAGCCTTTGACAAGGTCCCTCATCAGAGACTTTTGGCAAAACTAAAAAGTCATGGGATAGGAGGCAGTGTACTATTGTGGATCAGGAACTGTTTAAAAGATAGAAAGCAGAAGGTAGGGCTAAATGGCCAATTTTCCCAATGGAAAAAGGTGAATATTGGAGTACCCCAGGGATCTGTGCTGGGTCCGCTGCTTTTTGACATATTCATAAATGACCTGGAAAAGGGAATAACGAGTGAGGTTATCAAATTTGCAGATGAGACAAAACTATTTAAAGTTGTTAAAACCCAAGAGGATTGTGGAAAATTGCAAGAGGATCTTGATAAATTGGAAGACTGGGCATCCAAATGGCAGATGAAATTTAATGTGGACATGTGCAAAGTTATGCACCTAGCAAAAAACAACCAAAACTATGGTTACACGATGCAAGGTTCCACATTGGGAACCACTACCCAGGAAAAAAGATTTAGACGTCATCGTGGATAACATGTTGAAACCCTCCACCCAGTGTGCAGCGGCGGCAAAGAGAGCAAATAAAATGCTAGGTATCATAAGGAAAGGAATGGAAAATAAAACAAAGAATATTATAATGCCTCTGTATCCTTCCATGGTATGACCGCACCTTGAATATTGTGTGCAATTCTGGTCGCCATATCTTAAAAAGGATATAGTGTTATTAGAAAAGGTGCAGAGAAGAGCCACCAAAATGATAAAGGGGATGGAAGGAGAGGCTAAGAAGGTTGGGGCTCTTGAACCTGGAAGAGACAGCTGAGGGGAGATATGATAGAGGTCCATAAATTATCTTTATCTTTATTGAAAAATTTAATATACCACTTGTACTAAAAGCATCTTAGCGGACAAACAAATTTTAAGACTGCTGGGAAACAGAAAGGAACGCCAATTCATGGTAGACAGGAAAGAAAAGATAGACATAGATAAGAACAGGCGGGGATGGGGGTGAGAGATCAGGCAGGGGGTGTCAGCGAGGGGGCGGGGATAGTGGAGTGGAAGGCAAAGGGAGGTTATATGCACTGCAAAATAGGTGAGTTTTTAGCCTTGATTTAAATGTTTTGTATGAGGTTTCTAAGAGGAGGGTAGTGGGAAGCGGGTTCCAGAGCCGGGGACCCAAGAAGAAAAAAGCTGAGGAGCGTGTGGACTCAAGATGGGCCTGGGAGAAAAAGACAATTAACATGGATTGACTTGAGGGAACAATGAAGTGAATGAAGGTGGATCAAATCTGCGAGGTAAAGTGGAGTGCAGGTATAGATGGGCTTGTGGATGAAGAGAAGCACTTTATAATGTATCCTGTATGGAACTGGGAGCCAATGCAAGTGGATCAGAATGGGGGTAATATGGTCATAACGTGAAGGATGGGTCAAAATACGAGCGGTGGTGTAGTGAACAAGCTGTAATCTTCGTAGTTGGGATTGGGGAAGACTGGCTAGGGAGACGTTGCAATAGTCCAGGCATGAAACAACTAAGTATAAGAGCAGAGTGGTCATGGAGGGGACTGACACAAAGTTGTCGCAAAGTATGGAAGGACTGTTGCACCACCGAGGAAATGTGCTCTTTAAAGGACAGAGAAGAATCCAGAGTAACCCCAAGATAATGCAGGGAAGAAACGAGAGATAGGGGAGGAGGAGGGGAGGGGAACAAGGGGGGGAGCAGGACTCCCATAGGTGAACCAGATGGCAAAGGTTTTGGAGAGGTTAATATGCAGAAAATTAGAGGAAAGCCAGGAGGCGACAGAAGCTAAACAAGAATTGAGAGGAGACATGTCGGGGGAAATGGCATCAGTGTGGTGAAGGAAGAAGATATCATCCACGTCGAAGTAAGCTGAGATACTGTGCTGTTGAATTAGGAGAGCAAGAGGTGCTAGGAAAATGTTAAACAGGAGAGGAGAAAGGACAGAACCCTGGGGGACACCGCAGGGAAGGGGGGTGGGAGAGGAGGAGGGCCCTGAGAGTACGGAGAATGTTCTGTTAGACAGAAAGGAAGAGAACCAGTGAAGGACCGAACCAGAGAGCCCATTGTCGTGAAGGCATATACGGTGGTCCACAAGATTGAAGGCAGCAGAAAGGTCCAGTGAGACGTGTGATAAGGAAGCTTATCATAGCTCAGGAAGGGGCTATAGAAAAGGTGAAGTGTCTCTGAACAAGCAACCTGTCAGTGCTGGTAGAAATGAGAAAACAGAATTTTGCCATAAAAGACTACCAGTCCCAGAATGCACCAGGTTTCCAACAGCCATGAGAGGAGCTGAAGTGGGGAAACGTGTGTTCAATCAGGAGGGCTATGAGGTAATCCCTAAGCACTCATCTCAAAGGGCAGGGCCTGATTCAGCACAGCTGCGCTGTGTTAGGGAGGAGCACTCATCTAGGCAGAATAAGAGTAGAGTTTATTCTACAGATGACCATCTTCATGATCACCTTGGATATCCAGAGAATTGTCCTCAGTATCCTGAGAATCAGCTTGAGTTTGATCATCAGTTTCATCTGAAGGATCATCAGAAGCAGAAGCCAAACCGGACGGACAGAGAGGGAAAGAGACCCTTTGGAAGAAGGAAGAGAAAAGCCTTTGAGAGGTCTAGAAGAGTCCAAAGCAGTACGTATACTGGGAGGTATTCCAAGGGCCAGCATACACCATTGGACTGGGGAAAGCCAGAGGAATGGTGCTGCAGAGCTAGGAATCACCAGAGGCTACCTGTGAGGGAGACGGCTGCACGTGGAAGGGACTCTAAGACCTGTGCCAGAAGGTATGTGAAGAGAGATCCAGTGTCCAGGGATCTGGATTGGAAGGCTGGACATAAGAACTGGACTACATACTGGCCAGGCTATATAGAGAGGAACTCTAGCAGCAATGGAAGCTCAGGTATGAACACTAATCTATGCCCTAGCTATAACCTTGAAAGACAGCAGGGAAACAAGTATTCTCCTGAAAATGTTCCATTGAGAGATTCATCTGTGCCAATCCATGATATTGAACCCATGCTTGTTGAACAAGGGGGAATAATAGCAGATGAGGATCCTGTTTATATGGACTGCTCTCTATCTAAACTCCGTTGGTAACTTTCTGTGATAAAGTACAGCAACCATCACAAAGAAATACAAATTTGTTCTTTAATCTACTCAGAAAAGCTCCTGAAGCAGGATTTGACCCACACAGTGGAAGGCAAGCCAGCTAAGGGGTTTCAGCTGGTAACTGCTAGCAATTAAGCCTTACCTAATTGCTTGTGAGCTAGGAGAGAATCACTTCTGTATCTATGTGGGAAGTAATCAGAAGTTAACCTGAAAAGAACAGTTTGTTTCTTGCTGTGTGGCTTTTCATTTGTTGTTTTCCTGATTTTGACTTTGGTTTTTCCGAGTTAACACTGAAAGCAAGTAACCTAATTTATGTGCTACCAAGCATATCTGTGTTGGGAGAAATAACCCCATAAATAAATATCTTATTGGCTTTACCCAAGAGCACAACTATATTATTGTCAGCAGCTGTGTCTGGTGTGAATGAACTACATTGCCCACAATACCTTGCAAATCATATAGAAATATGCACTTGCCAAGAGTGTGAAGATTCTCAACCAGGCAGCCGTCTGACAGACGGCAATAGAAAGGGAACCATGATCGTGTGCGAAGTGCAATTCCTTGAGAAGGGAGAGGAGGATAGACTCGGTGCTGTGGCCAGGGCGGAAACCAGATTGCCGGGGGTGGAGAGCAAGAGAGGCTTCGAGATGTGAGGAGAGTTGTGCAAACACCTGTTTCTCTAGGAGCTTAGACAGGAATGGCAGGTTTGAGATGGGGCGCAAGTTAGCTGGGGATGAGGAGTCAAGGGAATCTTTCGTCAAAATAGGGCGGATGGAAGCATGCTTCCAAACAGAAGGAAAGATACTGGAGGAGAGGCTGGAGCTGAACATGAATGCAGTGGAACGAGTAAACGTAGATCGATTGTTTACGTCATCAGAATATAAAAAGACTAGGGGATATGTAATGAAGCTACAGGGTAACCTATTTAAGACTAATAAAAGAAAATATTTTTTCACTCAACGTGTAATCAAACTCTGGAATTTGTTACTGGAGGATGTAGTAAAAGCTGCTAGAATAGCTGGGTTTAAAAAAGGTTGGACAAGCTCCTGGAGGAATGGTCCATAAACCATTATTAAAAGGGACCCAGGATATCACTGCTTGACCCAATCCAAGCATTGAGGAATCTGTGTCTTTTGGGGAGACTGCTAGGTACTTATGACCTAGATTGGCCACTGTTGGAAACAGGATACTGGGGCTTGATGGACCTTGGTCTGACCCAGTATGGCATATCTTATGTTCTTATGTAAACGGGGGCGCTGGGCGTGAATGTCCACAGTCTTGGCAAAGGCAAAATACTATTATGACTTGCAAAGGATTGTGGGGGATGTAGTCCATTCATACCAGAATCAGCCGTTCACAAAATAATGAGTTGTGTTGCTCGAGTGTAAGCAAAGGAAAATATATTTTATTCATGGGATTAATTCTCCCACACAGATTTACTTGGTAACACAAAAGGACACTTGCTTCAGTATTGTACTCAGGAAAAACAAATCATGATATAAGGCAACTGAACTTCTTAAGCAATCAAACAATAAAGACCTTGATGGGAAACAGAAAAGGTCTTTTTGAGGGCTCCTGCTAATAACTTTTAGCAGTGCTCCAAAAGCAAAAACAAAACCCAAAAGTAACAAAAACTGCTCTTTTTCAAGGATAACTTTCTTCTATTTACACACACAAACAGTAGTTTCCTTTCAGAGCTCACGTGCAATTGTGCATGGCTCAATTACCAATTAGCCAGCTGCAAACCCCTTTTGCTGGTTCACTTTCTTTACGTGGCTCAAATCCTACCCTAAAGCTTTCTTGCAGACTTTTCTGGGTAGATAAAAGAACAAGTTATAGTTCCTTTTGGTGGTTTTTGTATTATTGAGAAAGTATTTTACCACAGCAGCCTAGACAGAGAGCAATCCATGTATTCATTCTGATCATTTAAAATATCTCCTTCTTCTTCAAATATCATAGAATCAATATCATGGTCTGGTTCAGAGGAATTCCTTAATGGATCACTCTCAGGATAATATTTGTTTCCCTGCTGTCTTCCAAGTGAAGAGCTAGGGCATAGATCAGTGTTCATACCTGAGCTTCCTTTGCTGTTAGGTTTCCTCTCCAGATATCCTGGCCAGTAAGTAGTCCAGCTTTTATGTCCAGCCTTCCAATCAAGATCCCTGGACACTGGGTCTCTCTTCACATACCTTCTTGCACTGGTCTTAGGGCCCCTTCCAAATGCAGCGGTCTCCCTCAAAGGTGCCGTCTGGGAATTCCTGGCTCTGTAACCCCACTCCTCTGGCTTCCTCCAGTCCAATGGAGTATGCTTGCCTCTGGAATGACTCCCAACACACGTACTGCTGTGGGCTCCTTCTTTAGACCTCCAAGATGTCTTTCTCTTCTTGCTCCCACGTTGCTGCTGCTTCTCTCTGTCCTTGATCTCTGAGTTCCTGATCTGTCTGATCTCCTTCTGTGTAGAATATGTTTTACTTTTAACTTGCTTAGAGGGATACTCCACCCTAGCACAGCTCAGCTGTGCTGAATCAAGCCCTGCCCTTGGAGATGAGTGATTGGGGATTACCTCATAGCTCTCCTGATTGAACACACGTTTCCCCACTTCAGCTCTTCTAGAGGCTGTTTGAAACCTGGTGCATTCTGGGACTGGTAGTCTTTTATGAAAACATTCTGTTTTAGTATTTCTACCAGCTAAGACAGGTTGCTTGTTCAGTGCTAATTCACCTCTATTATAGCTCCCTCCTGAACTATAATAAGCTTCCTTATCACACTTAATAAGAAAAGTAAAACAAGTAAACAGCAATACAGTTAAGAATAACCTGTCTGCTATCCAAAAGCCTCACAGTATACCCTGGCTTAGAAGTGAGGTTCATGACTATCATGGTATGCAGAACACTCACCCATTTGGAGAAACTGCCCGCGACAGAAATGCCTTAAGTTTTTATCAAAAAAGTCAAAGACAACCTCTTCCTCTAAGATACGCTCAATCCTCGGTATTCGCAGGGGACATGTTCCTCGAAAACGCCGCAAATACTGAATATGCGAATACTGAGGATTGAGTGTAGTGACCCACACTTCGGTATTCACGGGCTCCTCCCAGCTATTCGCGGATGGCAAATACTGAAAACGTTTCAATCCTGTGCCTCCCAGCCAAAAACGTTTTAGCATCTTAAAGCTTTTTTGGCTGGAAGGAACATTATTGACCCACTTTTCGATATTCATGGTCCGTGAATAGCCAGGAGGAGTCATGAATACCGAAAAGTGGGTCACTATTTCTTAAACATGAATCCGCGAATACGGAACACATGAATACAGAATATTGAGTGTATGTGGTCTTGCTAATGAAAAAGCTCCATCTTGGGTTTTTACTACTAACGTTTCCTCTGTACATTAAGGAGCTATCACCAATTGCGTATTAAAAAAAACAATGTTCGAATGGGATTATATTCCTTAACTAAATCTTTTAGATATAGTAAGCAACTCTCATGAATAACTTTGAACGTTAACACCAGCACTATAAATTTTGATTGGACTAGTATGAAGTAACCAGTGAAGTAATCTAAGCTAAGGAGATGTATGGACCATATCACCCCTATTCTCCAAGAACTACACTGGCTTCCTATTCAAAGCTGGATAAAATATAAATTAATATTGACCACATTCAAAATCATAACAAAAATAGCACCATCTATCCTTTCACAATTGATCAAAGTTGTGCCCAACGACCGGCTAAGAAGAGGTCAAACCAACAACATGCTCATTACCCCAACTAATTTTAGAAAAACAAAACAAAACACCAGTAACAGGGTATTTGAATACGTATCCCCAATGCTCTGGAACCTATTAGCCGAAGAACTCAGAGATATCACAGACTTAACCTTGTTCCGGTCCCATCTAAAAACCTACTTATTTATCGAACATTTTGGTCAAAACGATCGGCTACCTTAAATTGACCCTACATGATACACATTCATCACAGCCTGAACTGTCAATGATCAAAATCAATTAAAAGCACAACTTCTATCCGACAACGTTCAAAACCTACCCTTAATCAATCAACATTAACTATAAATAAGTTATATGTTTAGAAATTATGTAAATTACAATGATTTTGTTCAGCACCTGTTATGTTGTTTTTATGTTTTGATGTACCTGTTGTTCCAAATGTAAACCGCTATGATTCCCTGAAATGGCGGTATATAAAACACACACATAAATAAATAAATACATATTGATTTTAAGTACATTCTGTTAATTATCATGCTGCATAATTTTGAACCACCTGGAACACTCCAATTGATAACTTCGGGAGGCCCAGGCAGACTGTATTAGTACAAGAGGGTGAAGGATTGAGTGGAAATTTTTTCAAGAAGGAAGAGACACAAGCATCTGGAATATACAATTTACCAATTTCCCTGTAAGTATTAGCATATGTGTCTCATATCCCTTCGTGTTAAATTTATCCCCTAATTGTGTTGTGACCATTTTGATTGAAGGAAAGGGGGTATACAAAACTGTCTAAATAAATAAATAATAAATAAATAATTTTTATCACCCATCTTTCCATCAATTTGTGGCCCTGTTCAAATCCAGGCTAAAAACAATTCTTGGAGACTGTTTTTGGACCCTGATTCTCCTAGTCTCCTCTTAACCTCCATGTGTTCCTTAACATTCCATGAGATATATCCTAGTCCCCAGTTGTGCTGTCTGTCTTAACTAGATTGTAAGCTCTTAGGAGAAGGGACTGTCTCTTACATGTCTCTGTACAACGTTACGTATGCAACGTAGCGCTATATAAATGATTAGAAGTAGTAATAGATCTCTTCAAGCCTCCCTGATTCCACTTTTGCAAACCATCCCTACAACATAATGCTACCACTATTTACACTATAGATTGTTTAGCACTGAAACCAAATATTCCAAGGCGCCCTATTATTAAAACAAGCTAAGCTAAAAGTGAATTAGCAGGCAGTAATAGCTACTGTGGTAGCAGTAGTTAGTGCATTCTAATTCATGTACTAACTGCTTATGCTGGATTGGAGTGAGATATGGGCAGGTTAGGGTGTGGACTACCCTGGGCAGTTAACATACTCTAACTTACCATGCGCCATCATGGCTGCTAATGCATGGATGCACTTACCACCTCCTGCTATTGGCATATGTTCCCACAGTCCACTGCTGCTGCCATGCAGCCACTGCAGACCACTATTAAAAACAAAAAAGCAAACAACCAACTCCTGATCAGCATATACCTCTCCCCCTCTGACAGCATCCCCCTCCCTCCAATCCCTTCTGCACTTACCAGAAATGTCCCTGGTTGATTAGTTGGGGGATGGGGGTGGGAGCAGGGGAGCAGCAGCAATTCTTAGACACTCCTGCCACCTTGGCACACAGGAGGAAAATTATGACTATCCCCTAGCAATAGTCTTGTGGTACTATTGCAGGTGGTCAAGCTACTAAATAAGAAAGTGCTCCTTTATTTGGACTTTTCTTCAGTAGAGACTTCCTTCTTGCAACCCTCCCATATAGATAAATCCAAAACAGCAGCAGTTTTCTTTCATTTTATTTTTCTGAATCCTTATGGGCTGTAATACCCAAATTTTTTGTCTTTGATGTTCATTTTTGTGGTGGTTTTCTATCTTTCATCTCATTACTACACCCCCCCCCAATTTTATATTTATTTTCATTTATTAATTATTTTACATTTTTAGCTTCTTTCCATAGGACTCATTTATTGATGGTTCTCCTGCATGGTTAGTAAATGACAACTTAAATTTTCATTGTTTATCAATGTCCATATTTTATTTATTTTCGAATTTCAATTGTCTTTTTAATTATGCATGTTCCAATTTTAATAATTTTCTTATAGATTTTTAAATTTTAATTACTGTTTTTTATTATGGCTCTATTCTTGAAGGTTTTGAAGATGAACACCCCCCTCTTTTCAAAAAAGTGTAGTTACTCACCGGTAGCAGGTGTTCTCTGGGATCAACAGGAATTAGTCCTCACATATGGGTGATGTCACTGACGAAGCCTTGGCGGGAACGCGCCCAAGCTTCCAAAGGAAGCTTTTGGAAGGTGCACATTTCATGCATGCTGGTCTTCCTGCCTGAAGGAGCTATCTTTACTTCAGTATGATGACATAGCTTAATCAAACCAAAAATGGCAAACAACTCCACAGGGAGGTGTGAGGGCAGTGAGGACTGATTTCTGCTGATCCCGGAGAACACCTCCTACAAGGTAAGCAACTACGCTTTCATCAAGACCAAGCAGGAAGTCAGCTCTCACATATGGAACTCCCAAGCAACAAGCTATCGAAAAAAACCTGTACAAAAATGTCCAACAGGACAACCAGAAAAAATGAGCTGAAAAAAATAGCATGAGATAATTGCTGAAAGGTTCTGAGAGTCATCATCCGCAGGGATATCAACATCAGTTCGAGACTATGGTAGTCTGGACAGACAAAAGGGCCGGTGTAAAGGAGTTGCTTCAATTCCCAAAGAGATGCCGGAGTACAGCTTGGCTGAAGTTGCTGTCACATCGAGAAACTGCATCCAAACGGCAGTGGGCTGTAAAGGTATGGACAGAGGGCCACGTAGCAGCCCTACAGATCTCCACCGTGGAGATTGAGCACAGGTTGGCCACAGAAGCAGCCATAACCTTAACATTATGCACCATGATGTGGCACTCCAAAGAGAATCCAGACTGAGCGTAAGCTAAAGATATGCACTCCACCACCCAAATGGAAAGGGTATGCTTGGAGACAGCCACGTGCCCAGCTTGTTGGGATCAAAAAGGGCAGAGCTGGGAGGAGATAGCGTTCTCTTACAATCCAGGGTGTGAAGTGAAGCCTCGGCTCTCTTCGCATGAGGCCTGGGAAAGAAAGTGGGCAATACCATTGACTGATTTAGATGGAAATTAGACACTACCTTAGGCAGAAATTTAGGGCGAGTCCGGAGGACGACCCTGTTCTGATAGAACCGGGTGTAAGGTGGATGTGCCACTAGTGCTTGTAGTTATTATTATTATTATTTAGCTGTATTTATATCCCGCTTTTCACCGGGTCAAAGCGGTGGGGGATACATTTAACACAAGGGGATATGAGACACATACGCTAATACATACAGGGAACATGGGCAATGGAGTGTTAAGTGGCTTGCCCAAGACCACAAGGAGTGCCTATAGGACTAGAAATCCCAGGCTTTATGGGGGGACGAGAGAGAAGCGACCCACCAATGGGTGAGCCGAAATTGGCTTATCTGCCGCCGGACAGTGATAAGTGGCAACTGTGCTGAGGTGAACTCTGAGTTGGACTTGAGGCCAGAGTCAAAGAGGTGTAAAAAGTAGGACAGCACTGACACCACCGAGCAGGAGAAAGGGGTCAAGGGCCCTGCCCTGACACCAAATGAAGAATCTGTGCCACTTGAAGGCAAAGGCACGAAACGTAGAGTCTTTACAGGAGGTTAGAAGCCCGTTCTCCACATCTTCCGGTAGGTGAAGGTCTGCGAGTGCTACCCGCTCAGCATCCACGCCGTGAGCTACAAAGATGCCATGCTGGGATGCAGTCGAGTCCCTTCATTCTGAGAAACAAGGTCTGGGGCACATCCGAGCCTCAAGGGTTGGCAATGAGAGAGGCGAAGTAACAGATGGAACTGAGGCTGCCTAGGCCAATGTGGCACAATAGGAATCATCGTGGTGTGCTCCGCTTGCACCATGAAGAGGATTTTGGCACCAAGGGAGTTGGGTAGGTATGTGTACAGAAGTTCCTTGCTCTGGTCTACGTGGAATGTATCAGGCGTAATCCAGTGCTTGCAAAATACCCTGGAGCAGAAAAGCGGGAGCTTGGCCTTGTGAAGGGGAGGCGAAAAGGTCCATCGACGGTGTGCCCCACAGCTGAAAGATGTCGGTGAGCACGCTCTTGTTGAGAGTCTACTCATGCCACTATGGGACCCTACTGAGATGATGTGCGAGGACATACTGCTGCCCTGGCAGATACAAAGCCCAGAGGATCATGCCGTGCAACATGGAAAATTCCCAAAGATGGACAGCCTCCCAACAAAGGAGGTAGCACCCCGTGCTGCCCTGTCCGTTGATAAAGAACATGGCTACCTGGTTGCCTGAATGAGGACTACCTGGATAGAGAGCTGCAGCTGAAAGTCTCGCAGGGCATTTGCTATGGCTTGGAGTTCCAAAACATTATCTGATGGAGGCTCTCTCGAGCTGTCCAGGGTCCTTGCATATATAAGCTGTTGAGATGGGCTAAGCCCATCTTGGAGGCATCTGAGGTCAAGATGCACTGATGAGGCAGAGACTGGAAGGGAAACTCCGCAAGGAGGTTGGAGGGTTGCTGCTACCAGGAGAGGGACTCCTTGAACAGAAGGGCATAGTTACTCACCTGTAACAGGTGTTGTCCGGGGACAGCAGAAATCAGTCCTCACATATGGGTGATGTCGGCGCCGATGGAACCTGCACGGAGCAAATCCCCAGCTTTCAAAGAAAGCCTTTGGGATTGCTACCACACATGCGTGGTCCCCTTCCCGCCCAAGGATGCCATCTTGCTCAGTCAAATGACATAGCTAAAAAAATGCAAAAACAAATAAAGATGGTATGACTGCAACTCCAAGGGGAGAAGGAAGGGTTGTGAGGACTGATTCCTGCTGTCCTCGGAGAACACCTGTTACAGGTGAGCAACTACACTTTCTCCGGGAAAAAGCAGGAAGTCAGTCCTCACATATGGAACTCCCCAGCTACAGGCTACCAAAACCTACAGCCAAAAAAGGGCTCCCTCGTGGAGAGCCACAAGCAACAGCAATGAAGTCCGTATAAACGGACCAAACAGGACCCCTGTGTCTGATGGAACTAGCACTCCGGTAGCCTGAACACAGAAGGGTCGGATGTTAGGAGTTGCCTAGACCCCGAAAAGGTTACGGAGCATGGCCTGGCCGAAGGCACTGTCCTGTCGGGACACTCAATATCTAGGCAGTAATGAGATGCGAAGGTATGAACTGAAGACCAGGTGGCGGCCCAGCAGATGTCTACTAGCAGGACCGAACGCAGGTTGGCTACTGAGGTTGCCATAGCCCTGACCTGCTGTGCCGTGACCCAGCCTTCCAACGGAAGCCTCGTCTCCTCATAGGCCCGGGTAATACAGTCCTCCACCCATGTGGACAGCGTATGCTTGGCAACTGCCTCCCCCAACTTACTGGGGTCATAGGAAACGAAAAGCTGAGAGACTTTTCAGTGGCCTTGAGTGTGTTGGATATAGAAGGACAAGGTATGGAGGACCATCTCTGCCCGACACATGCGTGTGGTCTGGGAAAGAAGGTAGGAAGGACTACCTCTGGTTGAGTGGAAAAGAACACCACCTTCGGAAGGAATATGGGATGCGTGCAAACCACCACCCTATTCTTGTAAAACCTGGTGTAAGGCGCCTCAGCCACGAGGGCCTGGAACTCGCTTACCCTACGGGCAGAAGTGAGCGCGACCAGAAAAACCATCTTCCAGGAGAGATAGCGAAGGTGGCAAGTAGCCAGGGGCTCAAATGATGGCAGGGTGAGCTACCCCAATACCACATTGAGATCCCATTCAGTCGCCGGGAGGTGAGCCAGGGGCTTAGACAGGAGTAGGCTCCATAGGAAGCGGGACACCACTGGATGGGCCGAGGGGGGCTTCCCGTCCACCTGATGGTGGTTCGCCGCTAGAGCACTGAGATGAACCATAACAGAGTTAGACTTGAGCCCCGCATGAGAGAGGTGGAGCAGGTATTGCAACACCATGACCACCGGGCAAGAGAAGGGGTCGGCACTCCGTTCAGTGCACCAAAGTGCGAATCTACACCACTTAAAGGCCTAGGCCTGTCTGGTAGACACCTTGCGTGAGGCTAGCAGAACATCCTCCACCTCTCTAGGGAGGTGGAGCGGCGCTAAAGTCACCCTCTCAGCAGCCACACCATCAGTGAGAGGAAGCAGAGGTTGCGATGCAGGAGAGCACCCCCCCCTCCTGGGAAAGGAGTCGGGGGGGCGGACCCCAGAGGTATGGGGTCCTCCACTGCCAGTTGCAGGAGCAGTGGAAACCACAGTTGCCTGGGCCACCTTGGAGCTACCAAGATGACCGAGGTCCTGTTGTGGAGAGTCTTGAACTGAGTCCTGGTGATCAGTGGCATTGGAGGGAAAGCGTACAGAAGTCCCTCTGACCATGAGACCAGGAAGGCATTGGCAGCCACTCTTGCGGGGTGAGGCTGCCGGGAGAAGAAGCGGGGTAACTGGTAATTGTCCGTGCTTGCAAATAGGTCCATCACCAGCTCCCACCAGGTCTGGAAAAGCCTGCTGGCTACCCCTGGGGTCCAGCTGCCACTCGTGCGGCTGGAGAATCCTGCTGAGTCTGTCAGCTAGCAAGTTGTCTTGGCCCGGCAGGTATACCACTCTGAGGAGGATGCCCTGTTAGACTGCATAAGAGCACAGATCTAGGGTGCCATGGCAAAAGGCACGGGACCCTGTGTCTCCCTGCTTGTTCACATAGAACATAGCCACCTGGTTGTCCGTCTGTACTAGGACTGATTGGTGGCCTAGGCGATGATGAAAGGCCTTCAGTGCAAGATGAATGGCTCGCAGCTCCAGGAGGTTGATCTCCTGAGCACTCTCGTCTGGGGACCAAGTGACCTGGGTGCGGTAGCCCTCGCAATGGGCTCCCCAGCCCAGCAGGGAGGCATCTGTGGTGAGGACCCTTGAGTGGTTGGGGGTCTGGAAAGGCATGCCCGCCTCCAGGTGCTGGGATGACAGCCACCAGATCAGGGACTTTACAAGCTGGCGGGTCACTGTCCTGGAGGTAGCCCGGGACCATTTCTCCCGCAGGCACCACTGTGCTGTTCGCATGTGGAGGCGGGCATCTGGAGTGACATGCACCATGTGCCCGAGAAGACACAGAAGATGCCTGGCTGGCACCGAGGGACGGTGCTGCATATCCCTGGCTAGCGCCATGAGTCTGGCTGCTCTGTGCGGGCAGGGAAGGCTTTGACCGAAGAGTGTCAATTCTTGCCCCAATGAATTCCAGCCCTTACATCGGGCAAAGGTTCGACTTGGGGTAGTTTATAACGAAGCCCAAGTGTTGTAGGGCCTGGGTGGTGCATGTCGTGGCCTGATGCACCTCGGGGGCTGTAGTGCCCTTGATGAGCCAGTAATCAAGACAGGGGAAGACAAATATCCCCTGGAGCCTGAGAAAGGCGGCGACCACTGCCAGACACTTTCTGAATACCCTGGGAACCGAGGCTAGGCCAAAGGGAAGCACCCTGTATTGGAAAGGATTGCCTCCCACCACAAAACGTAGGTATTGCCTGGGATTTGGGTGGATTAGGATGTAAGTATAGGCATCCTTTTGGTCTAAGGAGCATAGCCAGTCTCCCTGGCAGAGGTAAGACAGCAAAGTTCCAAGGGAGAGCATCTTGAACTTCTCCCTCACCAGGAATTTGTTGAGGTTGCACAGGGCGAGAATGGGCCTTAGGCCCCCTGTCCTCTTTGGTATGAGGAAGTACCTGGAGTAGAACCCCTTGCCCTTGAGGTGTTGGGGCACCAGTTCCACCGCTTGGTCCTCAAGAAGACCTGACAACTCCTTCAGAAGAAGGTCCCGGTGAAGGGGAGACCTGAGGGGATCTCCCGGGAAGTAGTGTGGAGGTACTTGGCTCAGATGGAGGAGGTAACCTTCCCTGACCACCTTTAATGCCCAGGGGTCAGTGGTTATAGCTCCCCACCTGTGGGCATAAAGGGTGAAACGACCCCCAGTAGGCTGCTGATCTCCGTGTGGGAGAGGGGCTATGCTGTCAGAGTGAAAAACTCCTTCCTGGCTGGGCTGGGGCCAGAGCCTGGGGCTTGGGAGCCTTCTACTTACGCGGGCCATGCCCTTGTCCCTTGGCCTGCTGCCCTTGCTGGGAAGCCAGGGAGGCCTGGTAAAGAGGATAAATTTTGGTAAGCAGTGGACTTCATCGGGTAAAAGGGCTTTTTACCCGAGCTCTCCCATTGGGGAGGGGCAGTGACCTTCTTGGAGAGCCTAGTCCTCGTCATGAACTCAGACTCCAGCTCTGCGGCCTTGTCAGTCATGGGCTTGCCGAAGAGGTTCTCCCCCTGACACGGGACATCGACCAACTTGTCCTGTACCCAAGCTTGGCTGCGGGCACTGATGCCCGCTGTGGCTACCCGGGCAGCCGACTCGAAACCATCATAGGCCGCCCGAGACATAAATTTGGAGCACTCATGGATGGCTTTGGACATGTTCTTGAAGCACTGCAAAGGTTCCTCGGAGAGACCAGCTGAGTACCCAAGCGAGTTCCTTCGCCAGGTCCCCAAGGTACATGCCCATGTACAGTTGGTAGACTTGGATCTTCTCCGAGGTTCAGAGACCGGGGAATCGGAAGGGACATCTCGGTGCCTACAGGTGTCTGGGGACTCCTCAACCTTGGTCTCCCAATCTGAATACTCCGAGGACAACTCGTGGTGTTCCTCGGGCCTCGAGGGCCCTGGCACCGTACGCCCCAAGCCTGGGAGACTCATCGGCGATGACCTCAGCCCCGACGAGCAGGAGACCGAGAGCGACCTTGGTCGAGGATCTACTCGGGCCCACATGGCCTCGAGGATCGGCTCAGCCTCTGGGGACGTCTTTGACGTCGAACGCCCGATGGTCGGGGTGGAGGAACCAGACGTGCCGGACATCAGCGCTTGCTGCTGGTCAAGAAGGCAGTCACACTGTGCGCCAAGGCCGCCATCCTGGATGCCAGTCCCGGTGGCTCCATGCCACCGAGAGAGACACGGGCCAGAAACCGGCTCCCCTGAAGGGTAATCCTTGACGAGGACTGTGTCTACCTGTCGAGACCGGTCAGCCACAGGATTCTTCCAAGGGATCTTAGCCAGTCACTCCCTCTCTAATGACTCGAGCGGATATCCGGGCTCCGTGACCGGACCTAGGAGAATCCCGGACGATCAAAGCTATCCAAGGACGCTACCTTCAAGAGCTTCTTCTTCCTTTTCGGTTCCCTCGACGGAGACCCCCTCTCCAAGGACCCACGATGACGCCCGGGTTTGGAGTGTTCCTCCCGAGGTGTCGAGGCCTCCGATGAGGTCCTGGCTCTTGGAGGCATTGGGGAGTCGGGAAAAATTTTGTCATGCTGCTGTTGGCGGCTCCTCAAGGCCTTGGAAGACATTTTTGTACAAAGGCCACAGACAGCCGGGTCATGGTCCGGGCCGAGGCACCGGAGGCAGCAGTCATGCGTGTCGGTTAGGGACATAATCTTACCACACTGATCACAATTTTTTAAGCCGCTGGTAGCCATGGGGGGGAAAAAGAAACCCAGCAAGGTCGAAGACCCTTCGAGCTGCCAGCGGAGAAAAAGGGTGCGAAGACGCCAAAAGAAAATAAAATTTAAACTAAAAAGAATCGACCCTGATACAGAGGCACCGAGGTCGGGGCAGGAAAGGTATCGGTGCAAGACCGGAGACTAGTAAAACACTCGAAACAATCAACTTTTTCTGCGGAAAAAACAGACTATGTCCGTGGGCTCCTCGGAAAAAAAGGACTGAGCAAGGTGGCACCCTTGGACAGGAAGGGGACCACGCATGCGTGGTAGCAATCCCAAAGGCTTTCTTTGAAAGCTGGAGATTTGCTCTGCATTGGCTCCATCGGCGTCGAAGTCACCCATATGTGAGGACTGACTTCCTGCTTGTTCCCGGAGAAACTCTGATTCTGTTCTCTTGGCAGCCAGTCACCTGGCGCCACCGAGTGCAGAGCGTCCACTGTGCCTGATGTATCTGGAGTCTTGCGATTGGTGTTACATGGACTGTAGAAGCCATATGGCTGAGAAGGCACAGCATTTGACAAGCTGTGATGAGGGAGGAACTCAATCTCATGAGACATGGCTACCAAGCATTGGGCTCTGTTCTCCAGCAGAAAAGCTCGAGCTTGAGTGGTCTCCAATGAACTAGAGGTGTTGCAAGGTCTGTAGATGGGATATGGGGTAGTTGATCACGAAGCAGAGGTGCTCCAGGACCTGGAATGGTCAGCTGGGTCGAGTGCTGGACTTCTGCTGGTATTCTGGTCATGATCAACCAGTTGTCCAGACAAGGTAAGACAATGGTCCCTGAGTGTGGAGAAAAGCAGCTACTACCACCAGACACTTGGTGAAGGCAAGTCCAGCACTCGACCCAGCTGACCATTCCAGGTCCTGGAGCACCTCTGCTTCAAAGCTGAAGGGTAGTACTCGGTACTGGTAGTGATGTCCGCTGAGCATGAAGTGGAGATACTGCCTGTGGAAGGGGTGAATGAGGTTGTGAGCGCACGCATCCTTGAGATTCAGGGAACATAGCTAATCTAGAGGTTAAAGGTAGGGTAATAACATTCTCAGAGACACCATCTTGAACTTTTCCCTCACCAGAAATGAGTTGAGGTTGCAGAGGTCCTGAATGGACCGAAAACCTCCTGCCTTCTTTGGAACAAGAAAGCAGTGGGAGTAGAAACCCCTTCCCATTTGAGAAGGGAGAATTGGTTCCACCGCCTGGTCGGCTAAGATCTCCTGCTGAAGCAATATGCAGTAGTGGGGGTTGTGGATAGTTCCCTGGGAAGAATGGAGGAGGAAGCTAATTGAAGCACAGTAGATAGCCATCCTGGACTAAGCTTGAAGGCCCAGGAGTCTGTTATTATGCTTGGCAACCCGTGGGCAAAGTGGATCAGTCTTCCTCCTACCTAAGACGGAACAGCTTCTGGAAGGGGAAGAAGAGCCATGTCCCTGAAAGAATCAAAATCTGCTCCCTGGCTGCAGTTGCAGCGTTGCTTGGGGCTTCAGGGCCTTAGGACGGCATGGTGATGCTGTTCCTGGCCTTCTGCTGTTCTTTCTGCTATGGCTGCTGGTAGAAGTGGTACAGGTTGTAGGAGCCATAGGATTTATTTTTCCTGGGGTAGTAGACTTTTTCCCGTTTAGAAGGGTCCAAGTCATGCTTTCTCTCTAGCTCACCAGCCTTCTCTTCCATCGGTTTGCTAAAGAGGTTTTAGTCCCTGCAGGAGACATCCACCAGTTTGCCCTGGACCCACTGCTCAAAGTCAGACGCCTGCAGCCACACAAGGCGACAGGTTCTGATGCCCACAGCAGCCACCCAAGCCACAGACTTGAAGCCATCATACGTGGCTCGAGTTATCACCTTGGACCAGTCCTTGGTTTTTTGAGATAAGAGCACGGTACCACTGGAGCTCCTATCCAGAGCACTCACTGGAAAACCCAGTGAGCTTGCCAGCCAGATCTCTGAGGTACATACCCATGTACCTGGATATGGGCCACAGCATTTCCTAACAAAACCATCCATGGTGTGGCGTGTGTGCCTCCCGGCCAGGGGGCACCAAGGAGTGCATCTTGGAACTCTTGATGCTGCGCATGGCTTCTCACTCTTGCTCACCCTATACAAGACATCAAGGTGAAGACTCATGGTGAGCCTCTTAAGAGGTGTTTCCCACATCTGAAAGAGTTGTCTCTCAAGAATCCGGTGCATCAACACCATGATCTATTAACTTTTCATACTCCCACCCGTAGTCTCCGGTCTGCCCATGTTAATTGTCTGCACCTTCCCTCTCCCTCACAGGCTCACCTTCAATCCACCAGGCAGTCAGCGTTTTTCTACCTTGGTCCTTCCCTGTGGAACTCCCTGCCCACCACCCTCCGACTAGAAGAGTCTTATTCTAAATTCCGCTCTCTCCTTAAAACTCATTTCTTCTCTTCTGCTTTTAACCTTCCTCCCTGATCCTTAATCTCTTTTGTTTCTTATGTTATTCAACCCTGTTTCTACATTCTTTTTCCTTTTCTTTAGTTTATTGTAACTTCTTTTCCTTTTCTGATTTACTCTTTATTTATTATTGTAAACCGCCCCGATGTAATGGGGGCCGGTATATCAAATGTTAATAAACAATAAACAATGATGGCATCCTTTGGAAGAGAAGAATACTGAAGAATTTCAAGCTCTTCAGCCCTTGGCTCTTCTTTGGCTTCAATAGTGAAGGACAAGGCCTTCCCCATATCTCTTACAAACTCCTCTGTGGGGGTAGGAGGGAGACTGTCTCCTTTTATGGGGTAGTGAAGGATCAGAGGGTATGTCCCGATGAAGTATGGTCTCAGGTCATTTCTCCTTTTGAGTCTCCCAAGCATCAGATTCAAACTCCGAGAGGAACTTGAAGAACCGACATGATTCCTCCTGACGTTTGTGCCGGTCGGGGGGGGTGGACGGTGTTCGAGGTTCCGACAATCCAACTTCGAGACACTCGGTGGAGAAAGGTGGTGTGGCAAGAGGGACCATGAGTGGTCCCGAGAACCGCTATCACCTCGGGGCAGGGCATGTACCTCCAAGATGGGTTGCAGCTCCAATGGAGAGGACGCCGTGGTGGATGGGGCCATTTGCAGTGTCGAGAACTTGAGACAATCGATTACCAGGCAGCCTGCTGGCTAAGGAATGCAGTCAGGATGCGCTCAAGGGGCTCCATGTGCTACATGAGGAGCATGGTCTCCAATGGTAGAGCAGCACAGCAACCTATGGCACCAATGCCGGTTCCCTCAGCAGGGACTCTACAATAGTGACCACCTCGGGAGTTGCCTGCCGGCTCTCTGGGGCTTTGGGAGGCAAAGCCTCGCCCCGGGGCAGCTCTCGGCTTTCAATCTCAGAGTCCCATTGACTCCGTCTCTTTTGGGGAAACTTCTAGGTACGTATGACCTAGATTGGCCACCGTTGGAAACAGGATACTGGGCTTGATGGACCTTGGTCTGACCCAGTATGGCATATCTTATGTTCTTATGATGCCCATGACCCTCAGTCTGGGCTTGGAAACCCTCTTTGACGCCCTCAGGGCTGCAGGCCGGTCCTTCTGGGGGACCTCCTTATCAAAGGGGAGCCTACCAGTCCGATGAACCATGATCTCAGTGCTCGGAGAAGGCAGGGCCTCTGCGCGAGGCCTTGGACTCAGGGAGAGCCTTTGAGGGTATCTCTGCCAATGACTCCGATTACCGCTGTTCCTCCTAATTCCGAAGCCCCTTGCATGTCATCTGGAAACAGAGTGTGTAACTGGAAGGCTCATGGAATGGCATGATGCACTGAAGACATCAGTTGTGGGGGTCTGTCACCGAGATGGTTCTTCCACACTGGGTACATTTTTTAAAATCACTGGCCGGCTTGGACATGTTGCGGCAAGGCAGCTTCTGCCAAGTCAAAAGACTCCCGAAAATCCAGCTGACTAGGGGACACAAGAGAAAAGACCCATGCACCTCAAAAACAAAAAGAAGCCTGAGAAAAGTGTGACTCTCCCGGGCACTGGCAACAAGACAGCAACCGGAAAAAAGCAAAAACATACAGAAAACAATATTGGAAGAGTCAAACTCTTTCTGAGAGATCAGACAAATGTCCAAAGGGCTACATGGAAAAAAGACAACTGAAGTATAGGTAGTTACTCACCTGTAACAGGTGTTCTCCAGGAGAAGCAGGAATCAGTCCTCACATATGGGTGTCATCGGCGCCGATGAAGCCCCAGCGGAGCATTTCCCCAGCTTTCTATGAAAGCCTTTTGGAATGCCTGATATATCTGAATGAACACCCCTTTGACTTGTAGAAAAAGCGGTATATAAGCCTAGCTAAATAAATAAATATCCGCCTTTTCCTCAGAGTAAGAGCATTTACCTTTGTGGCCTCCCGCTCAACTAATTTCTAATCCAGTCAGTCACTTTAGGGTCCATCCCTAGGGTGCTCAGTTTATTTATAAGTTACCTGTGTGGAACGGTATCAAAGGCTTTACTGAAATCTAAGTACAGCACACCTAGGGCTCTCTCTCAGTTCAACTCCTTATTTATTTTATTTTATTTATTTAACCAGTTTTATATACCACCTTTTCCTTCAATCAAAGTGGTTTACATGTTGCTAAGTGTGTACACTTGGGTTGGGTGGGGATAGGTGAGGAAAGGTAATTGGGGATGGGCACTTGGGAAGGAGGTTTGCGACATGTATGAGTGCCATGACTTGCTTGGTTGCGATTATGCTCATATGTTGGTTTGTAGGTTCTGAGATGGTCCATAGTATTGTATAAATAGTGTGGTTTTGAGCATACCTTTGAAGTCCTTTATGTCACTCATGGATCTCATGCTGTCAGGCAGGGTGTTCCATAATTCTGGTGCGGAGAGAGATGGTGCCCTTCTGGATGTTGTCTGAGTAGTTCTTTGGTTTTCAGGTGGGGTGGCGATCTTATTATCCATGCTGCTTCTCAGTGCTCTTGCGCTGGTGTGTCTGGTTATTAGGTTCTGGAGGACATTCGCTGACATGTTGATGATTTTGAAAATGTTTAATGTCGCCTTGAATCTTGCACGAGCTAGTATGGGCAGCCAGTGGAGGTTCTGGAGTACTGGCGTGATATGTTTATTTCTTGGTGTGTTCATGATGATTCTAGCTGCTGTATTCTGCACCAGTTGAAGGGGGTGCATAGTTTGTTTAGGGAGGCTGATATATAATGGGTTACCATAGTCTAGGATGGGTGTAATGAGTGCCTGGTTTAGGATTGGTTTGAGGAGTCTTATGATTTTTAATTTGTAGTATGCCTTTGCCGCGGTTTTTTTGATGTGCGAGTGGCGGTTTAGTTTGCTGTCTAGGGTGATTCCGAGGTATGTCACCTCATCCTTCACATTGATGGATTTGTCTCAGATGCTGATTGTAGGTGGTGGGTTGAAGTTGGTTCTTGTTGTTATGAACATGGCTTCCGTTTTGCTATAGTTTCCGACAAGTTGTTAGTGAGCCACATAATTATTTCATCTAAGCAGTTGGTTATGGGGGTGAGGTCCGGTGTCTGTATATTTATTGGTGTATATATCATGATGTTGTCCGCATAAATGTGGTAGAGCATCCTGTGATTTTTGAGTATATTGCAGATGGGTTGAATGTACAGGTTGAAGAGCATAGATGACAATGCGGATCCCTGGGGTACGCCCTGTAGCATATCAAAGCGTGCTGATATCTTGTCACCACATTTCACCTGTTGTGTTCGGTTAGTGAGATAGGATTTGAACCATTTTATTGTGTTGTTGTGTAGGCCAATATCATACAGCCATTGTATCATTTTGTTGTGGGAGACTGAGTCAAAGACAGCAGATAGGTCCATAAAGACTAGGAGAAATCCTTATGAGGTTGTCCATTAAGGAAGTTAGCAGTGTTTCCATGTTATGGTGAGGTTTGAACCGATGTTGGTGTATGTCCATAGGTACATTCAGGTCAATGTGCTCTTGTAGCTGCTTTTGTACTGATTTTTCGATTATTTTTGCTAGTACAGGGTGGCTGGAGATTGGACGGTAGGAACTGGGATCCATGTGGTTTAAAGCGGTATTCTTCAGGACCAGGCAAATGATGGTCTGCTTGAGGTGTGTCAGCATATATCCTTGTTGGATGGAGATTTCCACTATTTTTTGGATGTGCTGACTTATCTGATCCTTGGTGTCTTTAATCCATGCCACTGGACAGGGGTATGTGGCTGATGTTGTTGTATTCAGGGAATTGATTATTTGTTTGATCTGGAGCACTTCCCAGGTACTTTGGGTTTCTGGGGTTGGTGTGTTGTTCCCATTAATGGGGGGGATTTATGTCTAGACTCCTGAGCTTGCTGATTATGGAGTTCGCGAATAATTGCGGGTCTGTGCTTTCGTGGTCGTGCTGCATGGTGTCCTTGGTGAGTCTCTGCACGATGTTTGTTTATGTTTATTGAATTTGATATACCGCTCAGACCCAAAGGCATAGAGCGGTTTACAATATTACATTATTTAGGGAAAACAAAGAAAAGAACGCCATTTATAAGATAGGACAGAGTAGAGGACAGAGACAGTCAAACAGATAAGAGGAAGAGAAGAGCTCTCTGGGTTTATTCACTGCCTTCATGATGGTATTGGTGTGGTATTGTTTGCAATTGGAGATTAGGTCATTGTATTCCATCTGCTTAGTTTTGTATTGTTGTAGGGTATGCTGTGTCTTGTTTCTTCTCCACCTCCTTTCCAATTGTCTCAATTCCCTCTTTGCTTCTCTTATGGTGTTGGAATACCAGGGTGCACTGATCCTTTTGTATGTGCGTGGTTATGTTCGTGAAGTTGTTGAGGAGGCTGCGGTAAGTACTTTGTCCCAGTTTTCAATTATACTGTCCAGATTTGTGACATCTTGGTGTAGTTGTAGTTTAGGAGTTATTTCCTGTAGGAATTGGTCCCTTTGATACGCTTTGAATCTCCTTTTGAATTGTTCCGCCTTCTTGCAGCTGGCTGGGCTTTTGATTAGTATTGAGAAGGTTATTGCATAGTGGTTTGACCATGGGACTGGCGTGATTGTCAAGTCTGTGGGTTGGTCGTTTTCGATAATCTGTTTTGGAAAGATGATGTCCGGACTGGTTCCATGCTGATGTGTTGGGGCATTCACAATCTTTGAGTGAACTAGAGAGATTGTATTGCTGTGAGGAACGCTCCTGGTTTCTTTGGTGGGTGCGGAACTAGGATTGTAGTCTCCCAGTGCAATGAGTGGTTTATGCTGAGAGCTGTGTGAGCAGATGGTCTCCAATATTGTCGAGACGTCTGCAGACTTAGTATTTGGTGGTCTATATGTGAGGCAGATGGTTAGGTAGTTATTGGAGAAGGTGATTGTGTTCATCTCCATTGTGTGAGTAGATGTTGTAGTCTTGAATTTGTAGTGGCTTTTAGCCAGGATTAGCACACCTCCACCTTTTTTGTGTGTTCTTGTGCAGTTGTAAGCTGTATGTTCCGATGGTGTTATTTGAAACATAGAAACATGATGACAGAAAAAGACCATATGGCCTATCTAGACTGTCCTTCAATAACAACAACTACAACAGTCCACTTTTACCTTTAGAGATCCTCTGTGTTGGTCCCATGCTTTTTTGAATTCGGTTACTGTCCTCATCTCTACCACCTCCACTGGGAGACTATTCCATGGATCCACTACTTTCTGTAAAGAAATATTTCCGCATATCACTCCTGAATCTATCTCCCTTCACCCTCATCCCATGTCCCTTCGTAGCAGAACTTGCTTTCAATTGAAAGAGGCTCTCTCCCTGAACATTTATGCCACAGAGGTATTTAAACATTTTAATCATATCACCTCTATCCCGCCTTTCCTCTAAGGTGTACATATTAAGATCCTTAAGTCTGTCCTCATATGCTTTATAATGAAGCCCATTAATCATTTTGGTAGCAACCCTCTGCACCGACTCCATCCTGTTCACATCCTTTTGAAGGTGCGGTCTCCAGAATTGCACACCATACTCCAAATGAGGTCGCACCAAAGACTTATACAGAGGCATTATCACCTCCTTTTTTCTGCTAGCCATTCCTCTCCGTATGCACCCAAGCATCCTTCTAGCTTTTGCTGTCGCCTTTTCTACCTGTTTAGCTACTTTAAGATCATCAGACACAACCACGCCTAGGTCCCGCTCTTCTTTAGTGGACAAAAGTACTTCACCTCCTATACTGTATTGCTCCCTTGGATTGCTGCAGCCCAAATGCATGACCTTACATTTTTTTAACATTAAATCCCAGCTGCCAAATTCTAGACCATTCTTCAAGCTTAGCTAGATCCCTCCTCATGTTATCTACCCCTTCCTGGGTGTCTACTCTATTGCAGATTTTGGTATCATCCGCAAAGAGGCAAACCTTACCCGACAGCCCTTCCGCTATATCACTAACAAAGATGTTAAAAAGAATCGGACCAAGGACAGATCCCTGGGGCACACCACTGGTAACATCCTTCTCCTCAGAGTGAGCTCCATTTACTTGTACTCTTTGTCGCCTCCCACCCAACCAATTTCTAACCCATGCAGTAACTTTAGGGTCCATCCCTAGGGTGCTCAGTTTGTTTATAAGTCGCCTGTGAGGAACAGTGTCAAAGGCTTTACGGAAATCTAAATACACCACATCTAGAGCTCTCCCTCGGTCCAACTCCCTGGTCACCCAGTCAAAAAAATCAATCAGATTTGTCTGACAAGACCTGCCTCTGGTGAATCCATGCTGCCTCGGATCCTGTAATCCGCTGGACTCCAGAAACCTCACTATTTTCTCTTTCAGCAGCGTTTCCAATAATTTACTCACCACCGAAGTTAAACTAACCGGCCTGTAGTTTTCAACCACATCCTTACTTCCGCTTTTGTGTAAAGGCACCACATGAGCCTCTCTCCAGTCCTTTGGCACCACTCCTGACTCCAACGAGGCATTGAAAAGGTCAGTCAGTGGAGCTGCTAGAACGTCCCCAAGTTCCCTCAGTATTCTAGGGTGTATCCCATCCGGTCCCATCGCTTTGTCTACTTTAAGTTGAGCTAGTTTCTCACGAACACAGTCTTCTGAAAATAGTTCAAGATGTCCCTCGCTTCTGTTCTTATTTGTGGGTGTTTTCTGAGGTCCTGCTCCTGGTTCTTCATCTGTGAACACAGAACAAAAATATTTGTTAAGCAATTCCGCTTTATCCTTATCAGCTTCTACATATTCCCCCCCTTCACCCTTGAGTCTGACAATACCACTTTTGCTCTTCCTCTTCTCACTAATATATCTGAAAAATGTCTTATCCCCCCATTTTATTGCATTGGCTATTTCCTCCTCCTTTTGAATCTTTGCCTTCTTGACTACTTTGCTATCTTCTCTAAGTTTTTCCAAATACAGATGCCTGTCTTCTGCTCTCTGTGATCTCTTGTATTTCATGAAGGCCTCCCTCTTTTTCTTCACTTTTTCAGCTACTTCCTTCGAAAACCATAGCGGTCTCCTGTTCCTTTTACCTTTATTTACCATTTTAACAAAAAGGTTGGTTGCCCTTAAAATACTCCCTTTCAGTTTTGCCCACTGTTTTTCTACATCCCCCAGCTGTTCCCATCCCACTAACGACTCCCTGAGGTATTGGCCCATCTTCGCAAAGTTAGTCTTCCTAAAGTCTAAGATCCTCACCTTGGATGTGATCAGCTGTTAAGCAAATTAAGCAAAAACAAAATAGAGAGACGAAAATCCAGTAAGAACTGTGAGGGGAAAATGGAAAGTAAATTTTTTCTTAAAGTTTTATTGAGTAATAACTTTCTTTAACTTTTATTGGGTAATCTGTGTTAAATTTAGGTTGAGTATTGATCCAGGCTGATCTTGCACAATCTTTAATATTTCGCTCTTGCTCATTAGTGAGACGTCTGAGCCTGCATTTCATCCACCAGCTTTTTGAAGCTGGGTGAATATTGCGTGAGGGCCAGTCTCAGGGAATCCTGGAGATGTTCATCTGTCATGTTGGAACGTAGTGTACTCTGTCATTTTCAGATGGGAAAACACAGATTCACACAAATAAGCTGAACTGAAACAGGAGTGTACAGCTTCACTACATCTTCTCAAGTTGGGAAATTTGACTCTAGGCACTAGCTTCCAAAACGATTCTTACTCAGCACGGGTCTTGAGAAAAATGTCATTTTTAAGGGTTAATATTTCATTTTCAAGAGATGGCTTGTTCAATGAGTAATTTTTACTGATAGCAGCTGCAGTTTCTTTAATGTCCACATCTACTTTGAATGGGTATGACAAGTACTCCACAACTGTTCCAATTTTTTGGACGTCACAGAATCTATTTTCGAATTCCTGGATAACAGAACAGATTTCTGTCACATACTTCTCATTCTGAAAAACAAAATTTGAATATTGTCCCAGATGGTCCTGCGTATTAGGAAAATGATCAAAAGTGTTGTTTGCAAGGTCAGTCATCATTAGCTCAAATTTGCTCTTGTAGGATGAAACTGTACTCATCATCTCGCCAATGCATTTGTTTTTACTTTGTAGTTCAAGGTTCATATCACTTAGTTCGCCTGTAAAGTAAGCGAGAAATGCCAGATCACATAACCACTCCTCATCTTCCAACTCTGCTTGGTCATCTCCCCTCTCCTTCAAAAAACTTATTTCATTCAGCAAATCACAAACTCTTTGCAGAAATTTGTGCCTACTTAGCTGTGTGCAAAATGGTTTCCGCTGCCCCTTTATCAAGAGCAAGATAGAAAAGCCATCTTTGAGGTGATCTTCCACAAACTGAATTTACAATTTTGAAAGTGATGTCCATGACAGTCTGATTTGAGTCTCTTGCTTGCCAAAACTTGCTGGTAAATGATGCAGTGGTAATAAAGGAAATCTGGGAAGTCGTCATGCTGTCTACAGAGGGCTATGAAACCGTTAACCTCACCTGTCATTGCTCTTGCTCCATCAGTAGTGATAGAAACAACTCTATGCAATGGAAGATTACACTTTGTCACAAAAGAATGGAAAGAACTGGATATTTCCTGACCGGTAGTTCTCCCTTTTAAAGAAATCATTCCAAGTAGTCTTCTTTAACACTACTGTAAAGTCTTCAAAAAACATCCGGATAAAGACTAGTAACTGGGCTATGTCTCTTATGTCTGTAGATTCATCGAGTTGGAGTGAGAAAGCAACACAATTTGAAACATCCTCTAACAATTGTTCAGCTGTGTCTCCACACATCTTTTCTATTCGCCACATGACAGTGATTCTTGACAATTGTACATCTTGAATAGCAGCTATGATTTCTTTCTTATTTTTAAAAGGGACTTTGATAAAAACACATTAGAATATAGACAAGAAACCAAAATTAAAAAGATTAAAAAATATAAAAGGGATGAGGAGGACTATAAATACAACAGTCTATTATTGGACATATAATAAGTCTGATCAAAATGATAGGCGGAGGAGCACATCCCACAGGAGACTGATTGACTCCCCAAGACCACCACCTAGAAAAAACCAGATTCCTTCCAACTATAATGAACGGAGAGACCGCCTTAGATCATTTTCCCCCAACTCAGAACATGAAAGAACCTCTAAGCGTTCCAGACACCATTCCAACAATCAGATTGAACCCTCGGTCTCCTCTGCCCCACCCCCGATTTCCAAGCCACCCCGCAGCCCTAGACGGGATTTTCACATGGAGACCCTTTGGAGGGGAGGTGGGAAAGACATATTCACAAGGTCACCTCATTACCGACAGGACAGACACATGGATCCTCTACCAGTGCAACATCAACAACGCACCAGGAGACAGTCCCCAAGCTTCCCAGCCAAACGACGCTTAAACGGGGATCTGTAAGTAGTATTGTAAATCTTTCCAAGTATACACTTTCTGACTTAGAAACTGAAGTCTTGGAAAAGGGACTGTCCTTTGTCCCTACACGACAGCATGACAAGTTCACCACTCATATAGAGCTCTTTAAGTTCTTCCGTAAATTGAAAATTTTGGACCATTTTGATACTAATATTAAAGGTGCTCCTGACTCCTCGGTTGTAAGAAATCCATCGAAATGGGTTCCTCCTAATGCGGATGTTATGATAACTGCTTACGAACGTGTGGTTTTATCTAAGGTTAATCAACTGTATCAAAGGGATAATTTTAGAACATTTTATAACCTCACAAAGCCACAAAAATTGGCGCTGAAGGATTTACAATCCAATAACACTATTATCATCAAACCAGCCGACAAAGGGGGTGCTCTTGTCATCCAGGATAGAGAAGTATATATAGCCGAAGTAATGCGCCAGCTTAATAACAATGAATTTTATTTCAAAATTTATGATGATCCTACACAAGTGCTGAAACAAAAGATTGAGACTATGATTTTTATTGGCAAAGAGGCTGGTTACTTGACTACACATGAGATATCTTTCTTAACCGTAGCACATCCTATTATACCTACTATATATGTACTACCTAAGATCCACAAGTCTTTAGTTAATCCTCCTGGTAGGCCAATCGTATCTGCGATAGGGTCCCTTTTGGAGCCATTATCGAAATTTCTGGACGTATTCTTGAGACCATTTGTAGTCTCTATTCCATCTTACGTGCAAGATTCTACCCATATTATTAATATCCTACAGTCTTTTACTGGATATCATCAAGGCCTTCTTCTTGTAACTCTAGATATGAATTCGCTATATACTAATATTCCCCAACAAGCAGCTTTGGAAGTTTTAGCCAATACTCTTATTCTCAGACCTAAGCCTGTTCGTATCCCTACCTTTTTCCTCACACAGTTAGTGTCACTAGTGATGATGGAAAATTACTTTAGTTTTAGAGGGATATTTTATAAACAGACAAAAGGGGTAGCCATGGGGTCGCCCATGGCACCGGATGTTGCGAATCTATATGTAGCACAATTTGAGAAACAACATTTGACCTCACATCCATTTTCATCAAATGTATTGCTTTGGAAACGGTATATCGATGATATCCTTATAATATGGGAAGGGACTGAGCTTGTGCTTAATGAGTTTTTGATCTGGCTTAATACATTGGATCAGAATTTACAATTTGAAGGCACCTTTAGTATGAATGAGATTTCATATTTGGATATAATAATAAGGAAGGGTGACGAAGGATTCATCACAGACCTTTACCAAAAACCAACTGACCGTAACACCCTTTTGAGGTATGATAGTAGCCATAATCCTTCCTTAAAAAACAACCTACCAATTAGCCAGTTTTTAAGGGTGAAGAGATTATGTACTAACACCTCTGATTTTGAGAACCAAGCAGTTAAGATGCATCATAAATTTCGCGAACGTGGATATTCTGAAAAATGTATTAAAAAGGCGTATTTGAGAGCTTGTATGACGGACAGGTCATCATTGTTAACTAAGAAGAAACGTAAGGATAATACTGATAGGGTGGTATGTGCCCTAACATTTACTAATTTGTCTAAGGAGATTGTTAATATACTGAAACAAGAGTGGTATCTACTCAATTCAATACCATCACTTAAATCGAAGTCTCTTATGGTTGCCTATAAAAGAAATCCAAATTTATCGAATCTTTTGGTCCCTTCAGCATTAACTAGGTATAACCCGCCCCCGAAAAATAAGGGCCATTATAGCTGCGGGAATTGCTCGGTCTGTCTCCACACGATTATTGTGAAAAATAGTTTCACTCACTCTACGTCTAGCCATAAAGTATATTTACAAAATTATACCAACTGTAGGACATCCAATGTGATTTATTTAATAATGTGTCCATGTAAGATGATATACATTGGTAAAACCATTAGAGAGATACGAACGCGTATCATTGAACATAGGAGTAATATAGTAAGAAAAGTCCCTGACAAGCCCCTGGTAGCCCATTGGATCAACGCTGGACATACGGTTAATGATTTAAAATATTTTGTTTTGAAGAAAGTGACCCCACATTGGAGGGGAGGCGACATTAATAAAGCTCTCTTGAAGCTTGAACAAAGATTTATTTTTGAATTCAACAGTTTGGAGCCCTCAGGTTTAAACCAGGAGGTTGACTTATCAGTTTTTCTATGAATATTAGATATGGTTTATTCTCTTTTTTTGTGTGGTCTGTTATATAATCCTTGCTCATGCCTTGATACACTTAATTTGTTATATTAGGTAGTAGTGATTACATTGTTTTATTATATATTTTTATTATTTAGTGTTATCATTATGATTATTCACATTAATATTATCATCATTGTTATTTATTTCCTTAATTAGGATACTGTTCCATGATGTCCATTTTTGTTCTCTTAATCTCTTAACCATTTTATTGTATTATCATTTATATGTCCACTTATGGCGCAGTTATTGACTGTTATATAGTTAAGGTTTTAGTATAATAATTATTTATCTATTTATGCATTATTTTAACCTATGTGACACCTCCTTTTATACTGGTCGGGTATTCATATTATGGTTTGGTTATTTATTCACATGAGGGCATTTTATTTTACTTCCCTGTCACTTATGTATTTCTTCTGTAATTGTTTGGTTCACAGTAGTAGTCTTTGTACAGTTGTACAGATTTTATTAGGTTGTTGCGCCTCTGCACAATGTGAATTCCGTTTAAATATAAATATAGATTTTATATTGCTTTTGCCATTTAATGAAGTTTCCAAAGTGTCAATTATGGACATGCAGTCGGCTTCTATACGAGCCCGTTCCCTTCAATCACAATGTGTATCAGTGTTTTTTGGTTACGTAGAGTCCCTTCAGCTCCGCCTCCCGAGCCTCGGTTTGAGTTTTGGCGCGACTGTCCAGATTTTTATAGCTTTCTTTTAAGGCTACTGCCTTCTAAATTTCACAGATGCCTGTGACTGCCTTCGGGGCTGACACGCTGAGTGTTTTATTATTAGTTTTGTTGTTTACTGCATTCTTGAGGTAAGATCGTCGTGCCGTTCACGATTATGCAAGGTTCTGTCTCACTTCACAGTTTTCTTTACCACTTGGTTTCATTCTCACGGTTAGTTACACACACGGTTGCTTTAGTATGGTTTGACTTTTCTCTCACTCATCTGTATGTTTCTTGTAGCTACATATTATGGATTCTATCATTTAGCACTTTTACTGATCACTGTGATCTTTATATTTGAAGATTCACACTTTCGATATGTAATGCATTTTCTAAAGGGAGGTCTTTACTTCACTCACTTCTTTCCTAGTCTCACGCACTGATCTGCATATACGAATTCACTTTTGTCTGAGGTTCATCATGCTGTTAATCTATGTTGGTTTCTTCGTGGTCTGACACGATTAGTGATTTATTATTAGGGCAGTTGTTTATTGTAGTCTTGAGGTTAGATCGTTGTGCCCTTCGTAATCATATAAAGCTCTGTTTCACTTCACAGTCACTCTTACCACTAGTCCTTTAGCTCTGATTTATGGTGTACTTCTCACGGTGCTTAAGGCTACACATATGTTCGTTGGTTTACTTTTTATGTTTTTAATGGCAGGGTTTCATACGCAATTTCTCTTGTTCACATGCATGTCCTCTGCTGGTAAATATCTTAGATTCCATTAATTAGCACTGATACTGATCGCGGTGAACCTTTCAGTTGAATTTTCATGTTTTCTATACTTATTGTTTTTTGAGGGGTGATCTCCACCCTATTCACTACTGTGTTTGTTTCTATTTCGCATGCTATTGACCTCACGCAGGGGAGAACGTGCTTTCACTTTTTTTCTGGTTTCACGTACTGATATCCAAACAGGATATTGTTTTTGTCTGAGGTAGATTATTTGCTGGTCTATGGTTCTTTGGTGTCTATTGTTCAATTGGCTCTTTCACTTGATCTGCTCAACTATGCATCCAGTAGATAGTTTCTCTTCAGTTATTACCATTTTCATTCTTTTCACCTCTTTTTTGTTTTTTAGTGCCTCTGGTAGTCTGGTTTACTATTCCAATAGCGCAATAACTTACAGATACTTATGAGGTTTTGCCTCTACAGTATTGGCTGTTCAGATATACAATTTTCCTCTGTGAATCAACGTATGTATTATGCGATTTATGGATTTTTGTTCCTTTTATATGTCTAACCAAAATTTATTTATTTATTTCACGTTTGGGCATCTTCCTTTTAATGGGTGTCGGTATGTTGTTCTTCCTTTATAAACATATGAGGGCACACACATGTGCTGCATTGTCTGGGTTGTGTACAAAAGGTTTAATTTATATTTGTTTTTCTGTCATGCTTTTGGTCCTGCGCCTGTACAAATGTACATTGTGTTTTTATTATATCATTTGAATGGTATTATGCTTTTCTTTATCATGTATTATTTATCCTTTTAATGCTATGTATTATTATTTATGTTTTTAATATTTCCCTTGGTTTTTTTTTGCGTATTTAATTGTTTATTAAATTGTACCTTATTGTTTTATATGTTTTTAGTTGTATACCCCCTGAAGAAGGCGGTAACGCTGAAACGCGTTGGGGTTGGTCAATAAACATTGCTTACCATCCTTGACGACCCGTCTCTTGCTCTTTGTGTACCTGCTGTCTCTGCAAGAGCACTGCTCTCCGTTGTGTTTGCTCCAGGTTAAAGGGCAGGGCCCGCTTGCAGTCCAGAATGTGGAGCGATGTCTCTGCCCTGCTGGCATGGGGCCGAGGGAACAATGTGGGAAAGTACCACCTCTTGGTTGAGGTGGAATGGACACACTACCTTTGGCAGGAACTTGAGGTGCGTGTGAAACACAATTCTATTACTGTAGAGCCTCATATATAAGGTAGGTGAGCCACCAGGTCCTGGAGCTTGTTGACCCTGAGAACTGAGGTAAGCGTCATGAGGAAGATCACCTTCTAGGATAGATACTTGAGGTGGTATGAGTCAAGAGACTCGAATGGTGGCGCAGTGAAAGGACTAAGTTGAGGTGCCATTCTGCCATCGGGGTGGGGGGGGGCAGACAGGTGGATTAGAAAGAAGTAGTTCCCTCAGGAATCGAGTTACGAGGGGCTGAGTGAGAAGGGCTTGTCCATGACCAGGTGATGGTACTGGAGCACCAGATGGACTGAGCAGGAGAAGGGGTTAACCTGCCTCTCTGCAAACCAAACTGAGAACCTTCGCCACTTGAAGGTGTAGGCCCAGCGGGTGGAAGGCTTGGGGGAAGCCAAAAGGACTGTCTCCACCTTGCTAGAGAGATCCAGGTGGGCCAGAGCTACCCTTTTAGCAGCCAAGCTGACAGGGACCGAGAGGTTGGGGTGCAGGAGGGAGCAGTCTTCTTGTGTAAGCAGGTCCAGGTCTCACCCCAGAGGGACCGGGGGGGGGGGGGGGTGCCGGGGAAAGGCAGAGGAGCAGCAGGCTGATGGCACTCAAGGCTGATGGCACTCAAGAATCAGCTCCACTTCTGGGGAAGCCCTTGCTATGAGGGGGCCGGTAGTCGGAAGTGATGACCTGGAGGAACTGGGCATCAGAGTCCACTGTTGGGCCATGAAGGCAGATAAACTGCGTTCTAAGGTCGCCATCCTGGCCTTGATGCCAGAAGGCTTCCCAGCCACTGGCACGGGCACTGAGGACCTTTGGTCCAACACTGGCACCATTGATGAGGATGTCCTTGATGAGGATGGCCTCCGAGAACTGAGACCAATCCCTGGACGCTGATGGCATTTTCTCCCGCCAAGGCAGCTTTGGGGGCTACTACCGGCCATCGTCCTTGGCCTTGGTTGATGGCTTCGAGGCCGGGTGCCATGGAACTTCCTCACAGTCCTGGACTTGTCAACTGAGGCGGTCACCAACGATATGTTGATTCTGTGTTTGTTTGCTCTTCCATTCTCCAGGTACTGTCCACAATAGCATTCTGCCTCCTCCTGCCCACCCAGAAGGGATGTCGCCAGCTCACTCGGCTGTCTGCCACACACTGCACTTCCTGCATTTAAGCAACTCCCCTGCGGCGTTCTGTGCACCCAAGGAGCAGGAAGCACTCCTTGGGCTTTTCCTCTGCCTTTTTCAGTTCTCAAGGATAAGTCTCTGTCTCAGACTCCCTTTGGTAAGGTCACCTGTATTCTACTCTTTCTGGTTACCCTTCTTTCCTCTGTGATGCCTGTCCTTACCATGGCCCCTTATCCCTATTCATTGGGGTTGGCGCCTTGGTTCGACAATTGTGTCTCCTCAGCTCCCCACTCACGTTCCCCTTCTAATCTTCTCCCCTGTTGCCCGCCTTCCTCTACTCCCTCTCCCCTGCTAACCCTTCCCCCCCTCATTTCCATCCTACACCTTTTCCCTTTTGAACTGTCGCTCACTGCATTCTAAAGTTATTCCTGTCCATGACCTTGTATTGCAACATTCCCTGGACCTCTTCTTCCTCTCGGAGATATGGCTCCGTGAGGGTGAAAAACTGCTTCTCAACAGCTGCCTCCCCCCAGGGTACTCTGCTCTCGCCACTCCTCGGCTGGGCTGGTCTGGAGAAGGGGTCGCGGCTATCTTCTGTTCCTCCCTTCCCATTCGTGAGATTCCCTCCCCCGCCCTGCATTACCCTGAGTCCTTCCCCCCTCACCACTTTCTCCTCATTTATTCTCCCCCTGCCCTCCAGCCCTATCTCTGGGATTCCCTCCTTCTTACCCTCTCTGAGGACTCCCTTCTCTATCCTCATGATAGTGAGGATTGTTGGTGATTTTAATGTGCATTTCGACTCATTTCTACCTCTTGCGACACCTCTTTCCTCGCCCTCCTTTCTGATTTATCCCTCCACCAATATGTTCCCTTCCCTACTCACTCTGCTGGCCATACCCTCGACCTTGTGATTTCTCCCCTTCCCTCCCTCCCTTCCTCCCCCTCTGCCCTTTCCGCTTTCCCAGACACCCTGGTCGGATCATTTCTGCATTCTTTTCGATCTTCCACTTTCCCTGCCATTTATTTATTTATTTATTTAATGTTCTTATATACCGCGCTCTCGCTCATCAGCGCGGTTTACAGTAAACATAAAGTGCTCACAGATAGCAACATGCTGTCGTGAGCTTACATGTAACAGGAGATCTAACAGGATTCAACTTAGGAAAACTTTGTACATCTTAATTATACAACTATATACAATGGTAGATTTCTTGTTATACAGAAGAGATGGATCAGAGCAATTTTGGTTTATAAAGGGGGCTTAGGAAAAGTTGAGAGGGTAGGAGATGGTAACTGGTGTTGGGAGAAGTGTAAGAGGAACAGGTGGTGTTTTATAACTTTTCTAAATTGCTTGAGGTCCTTGATTGCTCTTACGGAGGGAGGAAGATTGTTCCAGCATCTAGGAGTGAAGTATGAGAATGCTCTTTCCGTGGTTGCATTTGAACGCTTTGTGGAGTCGGTTGGGATGGTTAGGGTATTGGCCGCTACCGATCTCCTGGATCTGGTATTAGGGGTGTGAGTGAGGAGTATGCAGATTGCTGGGGGCGCTAAGTTATTGATGGCCTTAAATGTTGTAAGTAGTGCTTTGTATGTAATTCTGTAAGGTATTGGGAGCCAGTGTAATTCCTTTAATATGGGGGTTATATGATCACTCGTTGAGGCCCCATGGAGGATGCGAGCAGCGGTGTTCATTGCTAATTGAAGCGTGGTTAGGGTGCTTTTTGGGAGGCCGTGGAGAACTATGTTTGTGTAGTCAAAGTGGGGAGTGACTATCGCTTGAAAGATGGTGCAGAAGTTGTCGGGATCGAGCATGTTTTTGAGGTGTCGGAGGGTCCTAATCTTAAAGTAGATGGTTTTTACTGTTCGGTTTATGTGCTCTTTGAAGTTTAGGTGATGGTCCAGTTACACCTAGATATTTTATGGTGGTTTTGACTGGAAGTTCGGCGTCCCGTACTTTTAGGGTAGGTGGGGGTGAAAATTCCTTGTTCTTGGTGATGATTAAAACTTCGGGTTTTTTGAAGTTTATTCTCATGTTCTGTGTGAGAAGCCAGTCTGCTATTGCATCGAAACACTCTACTAGGACCGTGAAATCTGGTAGAGTGATGTTGATTGGTGTGAAAATCAGCACGTCATCTGCATAGATTAGAGAGGATACTCCGAATGAACGTGTGATCTCACATAACGGCTGCATATAGATATTAAAGAGTAGCGCCGAGAGGGAGGATCCTTGGGGGACTCCTTGTTTCAACTGAAATGGTTCTGAGGTGTTTGTTCCCATACGAACATGTTGCCAGCGCTCTTCCAGGTACGATTTACACCAATCCAGTGCTAACCCCTGGATCCCTTTGCATTGGAGTCGGGTTAGGAGTTTGTTATGGTCCACTGAATCAAATGCTGCGGAGATGTCTAGGAATATTAAAGCAAATCCATTATTGATGCTATCGATTCCAGTGATGAGAGTGTTGGTTAATGAGGCAGCAGTCTTTCGACTCCATGAGCTTCTCTGAAGCTATGTTGACTGGGGTCTAGTGGAGATGTGGTGTCTATATGTTGTTGGATCTGAATTTGTGTTATCTTCTCAATTATTTTAGCTAGAAAGGGGATGCTGGCAATTGGATGATAGGATTCTTCCTTTGTTGAGTCTAGTTGGTTGTTTTTTAGAAGAGGTCTTATGGAGGTCTGCTTGAGAGCTGATGGGAAAGTTCCTGTTGAGAATGATTGGTTTATGATTTTCGATATGCATGGGCTGAGTTCAGATCTCATTGCTTTTATCCAGTGTGCTGGACATGGGTCATTTGCTGCCGTAGTTGTGTTTATTCTGGTGACAATGTCTTCAACATGTTTTGTGGAGGGGAGTACAAACTTGCAGAGTGGGTTCTCATGTACATGAATTTGGGAAGGTATCAAGGGGGAGGCTATTGATGTTTTGATGGCTTTTGATTGGATGTAGTTGGCGTACTTTTGGGGGTGTATGGATTCTTGCTGTGGCGGGGATAGTTCTGTGGTTAGTACTCTTACGAGGTTAAAGAGCTCTCGTGGATTGTTTAGAGAGCGGTTGAGGAGTTCCGAGTGATAGGCTTTTCTGCTGTACCAGACCGCTTCACGGTGGGTTTTTAGATGGGTTAGGTATGATGCTTGGTCAGAGGAGTTCTGGGATTTACGCCGTCTTCTCTCTAGCTTTCTCAAAAGTGTGAGGGATTTCTTTAGCTCTGGGGTGAACCATGGTGCCGATGGTTTTTTATCTAAAAGGTTATCCGGTATTGGGTGGCTATTAGCTGTAGATAGTTCCGAGTATTCCTTGAGGGTGCTGTTCCAGTTGTCAACCATGTCACTGATGTTGTCCGATGGTTGGGTCAGTTTTGGGAGGACGATGTTCATGATTTCTTCTTTGTCAAATGTCAAATGCCATCTTCCAGGCCCTGCCCCCTCCCTTCATATCCTTGCACCAGATCATACCTACTACTCTCCAGCATTTCCCCTCTGCAGACATCATCTTTGCACCTGATTTTCATTCTCTCTCTCTTGACCAGCAAGTCCAGGTCTGGAACTCCTCCCTGCTCTCTGCCCTTGACACACTTGCCCCACGTCATCTGGTCCCTCGCCCTCGTCAGTCCAACCCCCACCCCTGGTATTACCCTGGCCTTCTCCTGCTGAGCACCTGTGGCACAAGGATCCCTCTGGGGAATCCATGGCTCACTTTCGTTACTGTCATTCCCTTTACTGTTCCTCAGTTCATGATGGCAAACGCACTTACTACACCAATTTCATCTCCTCCGCCTCTGGCTCCTCCCACCAGCTATTTTCTGTCCTCCACACTTTGTTGGCCCCTTCTACCTCCCCCAACCCAGCCACTCCTTCTGCCTTTCCCGACCCCGCTCTCCTGGCAACCTGTTTCAGCGATAAGGTCCAGGTCCTTCGCTCCGCTTTCACCGCCTGCCCACACCCCTCTCCCCCCTCCATTCTCGGCCCCTCCTCCCTCCCCACCTGCGATCTCCTCCCTCTCTCATCGCTGGCTCTCATTTTGCCCCATCTCCCCTGCTGAGCTGTCTAAAGCACTTTCCTTCACTCACAAGACGACCTGCTCACTTGACCCGATTCTTTCCTCCTGGCTCTGCGAACCCTCCCCCGCCCTTCTCCCAATTGTTCTTGCTATATATATATTTTTTTTTTTAACTCTAGCCTTTCCTCTGGCCTCTTTTCTACCCCCTGGAAGCATGCCATTGCCCGTCCCATCCTCAAAAAGCCTTCCCTTGACCCCTCCTCCCCCACAAATTGGCACCCCATTTCTAACCTCCCTTTAAGCTCTTAGAGAAGTTGGTTTTCTTACAGCTCTCTTCTTACCTCGACACCACCCTCACATTACACCCTCGTCAATCGGGTTTTCGCCCTGGGCACAGCACTGAGACTATCCTTCTTTCCTTCCTTCCTTAATGAACTGCACTCTTCTCACGACTGTGGGCTTTACTCTATCCCCATCTCCCTGGATCTGTCCTCTGCCTTCTATCTTGTTGATCACGTCACCCTCCTCTCTCACCTCTCACACGCTGGGATTGAAGGGACTGTCCTCAAATGGTTCCGCACTTTTTTCCTCCAGATCCTTCTCTGTCCTGGCTGGCTCCTCCTCCTCACCAATCACCCCCCCTCTCCTGTGATGTCCCCCAGGGGTCTGTTCTTGCTCCCCTCTTGGTTTTTTTTTTTTTTATGCTTTATAACACAGACCAAATTTTATATTCATCCGCATAAACATTTCCATGTACCTTCCCCCCTCCCCTCTTTTTACAAGCCTACAAACCTCCCCCTCCCCTCCCCCCAACCCATCCCCTCCCTCCCCATCCTACCACCTCTACAGTCACCCAAGTTTCTCTTCTATCTATTTATTTTCCAGCACAAATATTTCTCCCACACTCTTAAAAACAATTTGGAGCCATTATTCTTAATTGCTGTTGCCTTACTAAGTAAATAAGTGGAGTCAAGGGAAGACACATAGTCCCTCAGAGCGGGCGGGTTCGGCTGCCGCCAGCTCCGGGCAATCAGCAACCTAAAGGTCACACACCCCACATTAACAAAGAAACTTTCTGATTGGTTTAAATTCTCCGGTCTCATCCCCAACACGGCCACAGCAGGGTTAATCTCTATCGTTTTCCCCAATATATTACTCAAAAATCCAAACACCTCTTCCCACCGTGCATATACATCTTTACAGGACCACCATATATGTAAGAACGTCCCTGTTTCCCCACACTCCCGCCAACACTTATCAGTCAGCCCTGGAAACATGACATGTAATTTCTCTGGTGTGAAGTGCCATCTATACAATAGTTTATAGTTATTTTCAATAAAACTTGCGGCAAGTACACCTTTGTATCTATTTTGAAAAATACTTTCCCACAAATCCTCCTCCCACTTAGTCCCCAAGTCTTGTTCCCAAGCTTTTTGGAATGGTCCCTGACACCCCTCCTCTTCCATCATGTTATAAAATTTAGTCAATATTTTCTTCTTTTGCCCCATTAAGAAGATTTTTTCAATATCCGTTGGATCCCCCTGTAAGTCGGGCAAGATCTTATGTTTCAGATAATGACATATCTGATGGTAGGGGTACCGATCTTTAGACTCTAGGCCAAATTGCTTCTCCAATACAGAGAAGGCCTTTATCTCTTTACCCTCTAGTAATTGTCCTATATGCGTTAACCCCTTCTGAGCCCATTTCGTAAATTCACTAGGCCCCAAAGCTGGTGGAAAGTCCGGATTACAAATTATAGGTATCAATCTAGACACTCCACCTGCCCCCAACCACTTCCTTTTCCATCTATGCCAGAGGTGCAGAGTTCTCTGAATATAAGGGTTACAGTCTCGCCCTCCTTTTTGTATCCCTTGTGGCAACCATATCCAATCAGATAACTTTCCTTCCGTTAAACCTTCCGCCTCCATACGTACCCACTCCTTCCCTTCCTCTGCCCCCCAATCCACTAGGGCACTTAATTGAGCCGCTTCCTTATATCTGTTCATATCAGGAATGGCCATCCCCCCTTTGCGCCTACTCTTGGTAAGCGTCGTCCATGCAACTCGATTACTTTTCCCTCCTCCAATAAACTTCATAATTATCCGTTGTATCTTCCCCATAAAACTTCTGGGCATCCCCACTGGTAGTGCTCTGAACAAGTACAGCCACTGGGGCAAAACCACCATCTTAATTGCTGAAATCCTCCCCAGCCAAGATAATTTTTTACTTTCCCAAAATTCCAATTCCTTCTGCATCTTCTGTTCCATCATGCTAAAATTTACCCTCCCTAAATCCGATTCGTTGGCCATTAAGTATATCCCCAGATATTTCACCCTCTGCTTAGCCCATTTAAATGGTAGCCTCCTCTGCAAGAGTTGCTGGGTTTTTATATCTGTGGATATATTCAAAATCTCAGATTTTGTAGCATTAATCTTAAATCCCGAATATCTGCCAAATTCCATTAATATCCTGTAAAGCGCCTCTACCGAGCACTGTGGCTCTGTCAACAAAAATAGCAAGTCATCTGCAAACAATGAGATTTTACTCTCCCATGTTTTCCCCTGGACCCCCTTTACTGCCGGACACTCCCTCACCAACTGAGCCAGGGGTTCCATTGACAGAACGAACAGAAGTGGCGAGAGTGGACAGCCCTGACGGGTCGCTCTCCCCAGTTCAAATGCTTTAGAATATTCCCCATTAACACAGATCCGTGCCATAGGATTGGAGTAAATTGCCTTGACCCAATTTAAGTACGCCCCCCTAAACCCATTAATTCCAGCACCTGCATCAGGTAGGGCCAGGACACGCGGTCAAAAGCTTTTTCCGCATCTATGGTCAATAAAACCATTTGTGTTTCCTCTGTCTTTCCTTTCCAGATCGTATTCAGCACTTTCCGAATGTTATCTGCTGTTTGCCGACCTGGCACAAAACCTCCCTGATTTTTATGTACCAAACGGGGCATAAAGGGTAATAATCTATTAGCCAAAATTTTAGTGAAAATTTTAAAATCTGACCCCAGCAGCGAGATAGGTCTATAGGAGCTGCATAAAGTAGGATCCTTCCCCTCCTTTGGTAACAGTGTAACACTGGCCGTACGTAGTGTTTCAGGGAGTTGCCCCCCATCCCGAAAGGAGTTATAAAGCCGAGCAAAAATACCGCTCAGCACCTCCTGAAAAGTTTTATAAAATTTGTTAGTATACCCATCCATCCCTGGTGCTTTGTGTGCTGGTAATGATCTAATCACTGCCCCTACCTCCACCGCTGTAATGGGCTTCGCTAATAACTCCGCTTCAGCCTCTGATAATTTAGGCAGCTGCATCTGCAAATAGCGAGCACGCTCCACCTGTGACCCAGACTCCTCTGCCGTGTATAAGTGTTTATAAAATTGCACAAATTGTTCTTTAATCTGTTCCCCCTTCCTTACCTCTCTCCTCCCCCGCATCGTGAATCTTAGTTATAAAATTCCTCTTTTGATGCTGTTTCAGCCGGTAAGCCAGCCATTTGGTAGGTTTATTGCCTAGTTCAAAGAAGGTTTGCTTCAGTTGGTCCTGGGCAAATTTGATCTCCCCCAACTCTCTTTTCGCTTCCCGTAGCTCCTGTAACTCCCCCTTCATCGATCTCACCCCTCTGATGTCGCCCTTCCCATTCTCTGATCTTGCTTCTTAGAGAAACTTTCCTTTCCTCCTTAGTTCTTTTCACATGCGTTCCAATTGAAATTAACTCCCCCCGCACAACCACCTTCAAACACTCCCAAAGGGTCTCCACACTACAATTATCCCTGTCATTCAACTCTAAATAATTTATTATAGCTGTAGCTACTTTTTGTCGTACTTCTGGGTTCTCCAAAAGGGACTCATTCAGCATCCATCTGCTCTGTGGCGTCCTCCCAGACCCTACCACCACATCAATCCAGACCGGCGCATTGTCCGTCCACGTCCTTTCCCCAATTTCACAATTCTCCACCTCAGCTAACAGAGTATCAGAAACCCACACCATGTCTATCCTTGAAAATGAAGTGTGTACTGGTGAATAAAATGTATACTCCCTTCTCCGACCTCTCAACTCCCGCCAGGTGTCTCTGATTCCCAGATTCTTACTCATTAACTTCAGCCGCCGCCTATTCTTTGCATTGCCATCACAACATCCTTTAGAGTTGTCTAGTTGGGGGTTAACGGTCAAATTAAAATCCCCCTCCCCCATAATCACTGCCCCCTCCGCAAACCTTTCCACAGTTGTAGCCAGTCCTTCATAAAACCTCCCTTGGGCTGAATTGGGACCATAGACATTCACTAAGGTGAACAATTTTTCCCGAATTTTAAGTTTGAGGAGTAAAAAATGCCCCTCTCTATCCCGGTGCACTGCCCCCATGGAGTATTGTATTTTCTCATTTATCAAGATCCCCACTCCCCCCTTCTTCAAGTCTACTTTATTGGAAGCGAACCACTGTCCTGGAAACTTTTTGTGTAACTCTCCACTCATCCCCTCTTTTTAAATGGGTTTCTTGAATAAAAATAACATCTCCTCTGAGCCTAGCAAGTTCTTTAAACATCCGCTGTCTTTTTATCGGGGAATTCAGCCCCCTGACATTCAATGTTAATACTCGTAACTTATCCATGGTCTTCAATTGTTGGGGTACTAATAAGTGACTGTCTTATGGCAGGATAAATCCCCCCTTCTATCCTTTCCCCTACCCTTCCCCTTCTTAGACCCCTCCCTCGCTCCCCCTCCACCCCCTCCTCCCCTCTTCTCCCCACCTCCCGATTCTGTAAGGCATGACATCGACCCCGACAGTATATAAACATTGCCCATACCCCTCCTGCCTGCATAATATCATTTAAATCTCACCCCCTGGCTCCTTGCCCCCGACAGATATAACCCCTTCAACACAGCAAGTCAAGCAGATTTACATCTAAGAGAAAAGTCTCAAGTTTTATCTGTGCTCTCCCTCGGTAGCCATGTTCTTCTTCTGTTTCCGTAGTCTCTTCTCCCCCAGCTATACCCTTCTCCAGCGGCCTTCCTCCTCCCATTGCTTCCCTTTCGGAGGACTCATAATGCTTGTGCCCTCAATCCATCCTGCCTGTTTCATGGCTTCCTCCACTGACCGGATGTGGGAAGATACCCCATCCACGCTAAACAGCAGTCCAAAAGGGAAAGTCCATTTGTATCTTATGTTCTCCTCCCGCAGCCGCCTTGTTAATCCACTTAGGGCTCTCCGCTTTCTCATGGTGATAGCCGATAGGTCGGCATAGATCTCAATTTTGTGGTTTTCTCATCGCACTTCTGTAAGTTTGCGCGCTGCCAGCATCACCATAGCTTTCGTGGTATACTCATGGAAGCATGCAATAATGTCCCGCGCTCTGCCATCCCGCTTTGGGCCCAGAGCGCGATGCGCCCAATCTAATGTCCAACACAAGCCAGAGCCATCCATACCAGCTTGATCCAGGATCTGCTTGCTTATCTGCTCCACCACCTTCACACAATCCTCTTTCTCCTTGCTTTCCGGTATGCCCCGGATTCGAACATTTGATCTTTTAGATCTGTTCTCCAGATCTTCCATCTTGGCCCATATCTCCTCCTGCTCACCCATCACACCATCCAGCTTCCCTTGCAAACCTCTGAGGGCTCCTTCTTGTTCCTCCACCTTATTTTCCATATCCACCAGCCTCTGGCCCACCTCTTTCACATCCTCTTTCAACTCTGCAATCCAGTTCTGGGCCTCGGCTTTAAAGTGTGCCAGATCTTGCCTGAGAGCCGTAAACCAGCCTTTTAGCTCTCCATTGAAAGCCTCCAGTTCGGTTCCGCGGTGGCCCTCTGCCTCCTCTGCCCCACTTGCCTCCTCCATGTTCTTCGCACTCGCCACCGCCATTTTGGCTTTCCCCGCGGCACTCCCGCTCGCGGCCTTAAAAGCAAAGTTTTTCAAATCAGTGGAGCTTTTCCTTGGCGCTGACATCCCCGTGTCTCTCGTATATCTCTTAGCTCTGCTCTCAATGCTCTCCACTTCACCGAGGCTACGTATATGCAGGTTTCTTTATCAACAACGACGGAGCACCATCTTCGAGCTGCCGTCTAGCTGGGTGATGTCATTTCCTCGCTCCCCTCTTGTTTAACATTTTCCTGCCCCTCTCACTCTTCTGGTTCAACAGCACCATGTCTCTGCATATTATGTAGATGACATCATTCTGCTAGACCATACTGACCCTTCTGCCCCTGATCTTTCACCCCTTAATAACTGTATCTCATGCACCGATTCCTGACTAGCCTCAAATTTTCTCCACCTTAAACTAACTAAAATACAGGCTATTTAGGTCACGTTCGGCAACCCTACCCCTTCCTTGGCCCTCTCTATTTCATTCTCCCCCCTCCCTCTGGGATCCATGTTCCGCTACCTCGTCACCCTGGACTTAGCCCTGTCATTTCACAACCATCTTTCCTCAGTGATCCGTCGCTCTTTCTGTTCCCTGTGTCAAATCCATGCCGTCCGACCTTTCCTTGCCACATCCTCTCTAATTACTCTCCTCATTTCACTAGTTATGAACAGGATAGATTACTGTAATGCGCTCTTGCTGGCCTCCCACAATATGAACTCCACAGACTTCAATTACTATAAAACACAGCAGCCTGTACTGTCATGTATGCCTCCCGAACTGATCACATTACACCTCTGCTTATCCATCTCCACTGGCTACCCGTTGCCTAAAGGATTCAGTTTAAGATTCTCACCTTTGTACACAAGGCTATTCATTTCACTTCCCCTCAGTATATCTCTGACCTAGTCCATCTTCACACCTCTCACTGCTTGCTACGACACAGTCACACAAACTGCATGTCTCTCCCCTCCCTGGCTCACCTTGAATCAACTCACAGCTCTGAATTTTTCTTTCTTGGTCCCAAGTTCTGGAATTCTCTCCCACCTGACCTCCGCCTTGAGTCTTCCGTCACCAAGTTCAAGGCTCTGTTAAAAACCCATTTTTTCTGCACCGCCTTTAATCTTCCTCCCCCCTCTGTCCCTAGCTGAGGTTTCCCTCATCGCTCTTCTCACTGCCTGGATCCTCTGTCTCTAGTTTCTCCCTTTTTCTTTGTTTTTCTCTATCCTATCAAAACTATGGCGTTCTTTTCCTTTTCCTGGCAGTGTGCATTTTGCTCTTTTTTGTAAACTGTTCTGTTGTTTCTTCGAAGGGCGGTATATCAAGAAATGGGATAAAGATAAAGATAAAGCTCAATGCTCCGTGACATCGAGGCTCCAAGGCAGTGTGGTTGCTGTGTGAGGTGGAAGCTTCTGCGGCGGTACTTGAGGGCACTGGTCCCATGGACGACTCTGAGGCCCAGTCGGTCTTGTGTAAAATTGACGTGCTGCTTCTTGAGACCTAGGAGGGTCTTGGGAGTCCATCTGCTGGCAGAGATTACATGCCAAAGTATCATGATCTGGCCCAAGATTGCTTGTCCTTTAGATGCTCTATGTGTAAGTTATGGTTTTATTTATTATTTCATCAATATTCTATTTATTTATTTATTGATGTAATACAATACCTTTTTATATATTATGATTTTAACTTTTATGTTTATGTTTACTATTTTTGAGGTGTGTTCTTTAAGACCCCCTGAAGAAGGCCGGTGGCCGAAACGCGTTGGGGCGCAATAAACAAGGTTTATTATACCAGTCCAGGCTCCGCTTTTTTGTTTTCTTCTATATTGTGCGGATCCTTAGCTCCTTTTTTGGTACCAAGGCACAGAAGGCAACAAACATGCGGATCCATGCGCGACATGTTGTGAGCGCAATGGTCACAGGGTTTGAAGCCACTGACTGAGGATATGGCAGGAAAGACAGTCTCTGTGAGGTCAAACCCCCTTGGCCTAGCCAGAAAGAGCACAAAAAAACCATGCACCCGAGAAAAAAACCCCCAAAGGGGAAAGAAAAAGGTAGCCAAAGGAAAATGTGATGCCAGAGGGAAGCACAATCGGGAGATGGGAGGGAACTGGTACACGACCGGAGACAAGTGAGAAAAAAAGACAAGAAATCCCTCCCCTCCCTTTTTCCGGGGGGGAACAGACATGTCCAATGAGCTCCGCAGAAAAAAAAAGGGAGACTGAGGCAGGATGGCACCCTTAGGCAGGAAGGAGACCACGGCATGTGTGGTACATCTCCCAAAGGCTTTCTTTGAAAACTGGAGAGAGGTTACCGCAAGGGCTCCGTCGGCAATGACATCACCCATATGTAAGGACTGACTTCCTGCTTGTTCCCGGAGAATATTTCTTTATGGAAAGAGTGATAGATGCATGGAATAGTCTCCCAGTGGAGGTGGTAGAGATGAAGACAGTATCTGAATTAAAAAAGCATGGGACAAACACAGGATCATTAAAGGTAAAAAGGGGACTATTGTAGTTGATATGAAAGGACAGATTAGATAGACCATGTGGTCTTTTTCTGCCATCATGTTTCTATGAATCTATAGGGGGGAAAAAAGCCAATCAGAATAAGAAACTAAATTCCTGAAGTCCAGCACTTGAGATAAAAAAGTTTAAATATAGTGCCTAATACAAAACCCTGCTATAAGGCAATAGCCTTGAAGAGAGAAAACTGACTGAGGAGGCAACAATCATTAGGTCTCCAAAGAGACAAAGAAAAACTCATTTGACTAAAGATGTGGACAATGATGGACTAAGGGGACCAACGTGGAACAACAGAGCGTCAATTCCTGTGCAGGTCATGTAAAGCTCTCAGAACCTTTCTACAGTTATGGGACAAACTTCATATCAACACATTACATGCTGTCCTCCCACTTGCTTGGTTTGTTCATCTGTTAGTTGTAATTAGACTTAACAGGAATGGCTCATTGCAGTTTAACAGGCTTGTGTGGAACCTCATCAGAAATTTAGCAGAGGTGAAGGGACACTTACTAGCCTGGAAAGGAAAGAAATGCAGCAGATAATTCAATAGTGATTTCTACAGTACCTCCCAAAGGTGTAATGTAGAGTCACCTCAGAAAAGCTCCCCAACTCCCTCCCCCCCCCCATGCATGAACTAGTGAGGTTTATAAAATATGTTGTCAGCTGTAGAAGAGTGGGGAAAAATACAAGAAAACTGCAATACAGTATTAAAAAACCCCAACATCTCAGCACTAGTCTGATGCAACATGGGAATGTGAGATTATCTAACGCTATTGCATCTAGCTCCTTTAGAAGCAAAATGAAAATCAAAGAAACGATCAATCCAAAAAGTTCTCTCTGCACTATCATTCAATGAAGAGGAGCTACACAAATGCGGTTGAAGTGTTATAATGAAAAGACGCACTGGGATCTTGTTTGGATGAACGACGTTATTAGAAATCCTGAGGATAATCACTATCTAGCAAACAGTGTTAGGAGAATCAGAATGGTTGAAACTCCTTTTGTTACAATGAATAAAAAATATTCATGATGGCTGCTGGAGTGAACGTCGGTTGAGATCATGCCGAAACGGAAAGGCAAGCTAAGGCAGTTCCCGCCTGAAACCATAGCGGGCCCCATGGATCGGTTCGTTCATCTGACCGAGGAAGCGATACAGGAGATCAGAATGGGTAGTGGAGGATCGTGGGAGGAGACAATTTCTCCGGAGGGCTTGGATATTACACTCTCTCCTGTGGCAAGGTCCCTGCCTCAGCCCCCAGCGCCTTCTCCGCTACCTTCAGCTTCTCCAGTGAGTGAGTCGGAGTGCGGCGTCACTGCTGGGGCGGGGCGGGTTGCAGACGTGGTGGAAGCGGGGAGAGTGAGCAACGGCGCAGGTGGAGATTCTGAGGCAGCTGGTTTCCAACAGTTGGGTTCGCAAACCCCGGTTCATGCTGCAGGTACTCTGTCAACCCCTTCTGAGGTTTCTCTCTCTTCGTTTGAACTTGTTCGCCCCAAGGTAATAATTTGGATACTATATGGCAGCGATGGCGAACCTATGGCACGCGTGCCAGCTGTGGCACGCGAAGGCCTTGCAGCTGGCACGCGGGAAGGTCCGCAAAAAAAGAAAAAGCTGGCTCTGACTGCTGCCGCGGACGCGGCAAGGGCAGAATGCAGCTTCCCGCGGGGCCCCCTCCGCCCGCTAAGCCCCTCTGCAAGAGCTTTCAGATTCGCGAGGGAGAGCGTCTCCCTCGCGTCTCTGTTAAGCCCGCAGGGGCTAATGGGAAATTTCCCATCAGCCCCTTTAGACGCGAGGGACTGATGGGAAATTTCCCATTAGCCCCTGCGGGCTTAACAGAGACGCGAGGGGAGATGCTCTCCCTCGCGAATCTGAAAGCCCTTGCAGAGGGGCTTAGCGGGCGGAGGGGGCCCCGCGGGACATTGCAATCTGCCGCGGCAGCAGCCAGAGCCTGCTTTTTTTTTTTTTAAATTTGCCGGGGGGAGGGGGGGGGTTAGGACTGCTAATGGGCAGGGAGGGGGGGTTAGGACTGCTAATGGGCAGGGAGGGAGGGAGGGAGGGGGTTAGGACTGCTAATGGGCAGGGAGGGAGGGAGGGAGGGGGGGTTAGGACTGCTAATGGGCTGGGGGGGGGTTTAGGACTGCTAATGGGCAGGGAGGGAGGGAGGGGGGGGTTAGGACTGCTAATGGGCGGGGGGGGTTAGGACTGCTAATGGGCAGGGAGGGAGGCAGGGGGGGTTAGGACTGCTAATGGGCAGGGAGGGAGGGGGGGGTTAGGACTGCTAATGGGCAGGGAGGGAGGGGGGGTTAGGACTGCTAATGGGCAGGGAGGGAGGGAGGGGGGGGGTTAGGACTGCTAATAGGGAGGGGGGGGGTTAGGACTGCTAATGGGCAGGGAGGGGGGTTAGGACTGCTAATGGGCAGGGAGGGAGGGGGGGGTTAGGACTGCTAATGGGCAGGGAGGGAGGGGGGGTTAGGACTGCTAATGGGCAGGGAGGGAGGGGGGGGTTAGGACTGCTAATGGGCAGGGAGGGAGGGGGGGTTAGGACTGCTAATGGGCAGGGAGGGGGGTTAGGACTGCTAATGGGCAGGGAGGGAGGGAGGGAGGGGGGTTAGGACTGCTAATGGGCAGGGAGGGAGGGGGGGTTAGGACTGCTAATGGGCAGGGAGGGAGGGGGGGTTAGGACTGCTAATGGGCAGGGAGGGAGGCAGGGAGGGGGGGTTAGGACTGCTAATGGGCAGGGGGGGGTTAGGACTGCTAATGGGCAGGGAGGGAGGCAGGGAGGGGGGGGGTTAGGACTGCTAATGGGCAGGGAGGGGGGGGGTTAGGACTGCTAATGGGCAGGGAGGAGGGGGGGTTAGGACTGCTAATGGGCAGGGGTGGGGGTAGGACTGCTAATGGGCTGTGGGCTGATGGGGGCTGTCTGGAAATGGGGTGATGGGGGTTAGGACTGGTAATGGGTTATAGGGGGGGCTTAAACTGAAAATGGGGTGATGGGGGTTTAGGACTGGAAGTGGGTTGATGGGGGGGGCTAGGACTGGTATTGGGTTGGGGGGTTGCTAGGACTGGAAATGGGCTGATGGGGGGCTAGGACTGGAAATGGGCTGATGCAGGGACTAGAAGGGAATGGATGCTGGGTGAGGCTGGAACTAGAAGGGAGCTGATGTTGGGGGAGGATTAGAATGGGATGGGGCTGGGAGAGTAAAATGGAGAGGGGAAAAATATTTTGTGTGGGAGGGATAAAAAATCTACAATTGGCCGGGTATTGGGAGAGTAAGTGGGGATTGAGGATGGAGGGGTAAAATATGAGTGGATGAAATAGGAATGAGGAAAGAGCAAAAGGAGAAAGATTAGTATGTTAAAGCGGATGTAGAGAGAGAGAATGGAAAAAAAAACTAGAAGAGAGAAGAAAGGACAAATGGACAGCAGATGATGGAGAGTTAGCAGAAAACATGAAGAAACCAGAAGAAAGTGGCTGGAGCAATTGCAACTGTGTAACTGAGCTGAGGTATTCTGTTTATGTAATTCCTTTTTGACATTGCCACTTGTTCTCTTTCCCCAGTAGGTCATGTATTGTTATTGTCTGAAATGTATTGGTTTAATATTTGCAGTGTTGCCTTTTGATAGGTATGGTGTGGTGCTTTGTGAGTCCTGGTAGTGCTGTTAGGATACGGCGGGTTTGCTATTGGTTCTAAATGGGCAGTGTTTGTAGTAGTTCCTAATGTGCCTGGCGGTTGGCACTGGATTATAGTAATGTAGAAATCTTTTAGTCTGTCTTTATCCATACACTCATTAAGAGACATGTTTACTAAAAGTTAGTGTATGTTAGCATTATGCAAATATTTATGCAAATTGACGTGCTGGCACTTTGAGGAAATTCTTTGGTTTTGTGCGGCAGTTTGGGCACTCGGGCTCAAAAAGGTTAGCCATCACTGCTATATGGGATGCAATTGCTTCATTAACAGTTGCAGTCGCTACTCAGTTTGCTGGGGCTTCAGCGAAAGTTTGTCAAGTTGAAGGAAAATTACAGGGCTGCTGTATGGATGTGGACCAACTTAAAAAGCAGGCTGGAGAAACTTCCCAAAAGTTGAATTGTGTTTCGGATACAAATATGGCTGTCATTAAAGATAATAACTTTCTGCGTGTCAAGATGGAAACTTTGGAAAATGCAGCTAGGGCTGCTAATTTGAGAGTGCTGAATTTTCCTATTATCCCAGGGACTACACCGCTGGATCTTTTTAAAAAATATTTGGTTGAAGTGTTAGCAGTGCCTCATGATTTAATGCCACCAATTTCGAAGGTTTTCTATCTTCTCCAGGGAAAAAGGGAGCCTGGGTCTACTAGGAATGATTTGGTTACTGATGTGATCTCTGATGTATTAAGTGTTTCTGATCTACTTGCTTCCCCTATTGATAGCTCTGTTAAAAGTTTCAACCTTGTTGGTTTCCCTTGCTTTAGTCTCAGATAGGGAATGGCTGCTCAAATTGTTCTTTAAGAAACGTTTCTCTTTGTTTTACCGGGTAAAAGTGTCTATGTTTCCTGATATTAGTAGAGTCTCAGAAAAGACAGACAATTTCTTTTGTTGAAGAATGGGGTGTTGCAGATTGGGGGGCATTTTATTTGCGTTTCCCATGTAAATGTGGCATTGTGTATAAATCTCAGACGTTTATATTTTTTCAGCCTGAAGCCTTATCTGTGTTTATTAGTTCCAGATTACCCTCATTTGTGTCCCAAGCTGTTAGTTAAAGTAACCTTGCTATAATTAGGTGTCTCCTCGGTCCTCTGGCCATCTTGTTTTTCTTTCTTATATTAATCTATTGTATTAAATCTTGGTGATTTCCTCAGCCATCAAGTTATATTTCACTTTCCCATTTATTGTGGACTGCAGTGGAACCTGTCATTTTTTCTGTTTCCTTTTTCAAATGTTGTTGATGATTTATTCCTGGATGGTATCTTCTTTTCTGTTGAGCATGTATTGCTTGGGTTTTTTTTTGTAAAAACGTATAAATAAATTAAAAATATATATATATATTCATGATAACATTGTATACACATTAACCAGTGTTATGACATTTTGTTCATAAACTTTAACTTCTACCTCAAGCAGCAGTCCTTACCATGACTGCAGAGAAGTACATGCTGGTCACTCCATACATGATGATAAAAATCCTGGCATCAGACAGGTTATTGAAGCAGTAATAAAGACCCACTGTAGAGAAAGGACAGTGAAAATATAACAAAAGCTCAGCCTAAAAAAATACATTTATATCAATTGTTTTTCAATTATTTTGACCTCCACTTCCTCATCATTTCCTTTGATTTATAAATCTGCACTTCCAGAGGATGCCCAAAGATTGCAACATAAAATATATAATTCCATAAACAATACAAAGCTATGTTCAACATCCAGGGTAAATAATGCTGATAGATGTATGAACATGCCAGACGTATATAGCGGGCAGTTTTTCCTTCTAAGACAATAAGTAACACAGGCAAAACATGCAGGGGGAAGGGGTGTTGGGTATGAACAGTGGGATCAACAATATATCAATTAAAACTATGAGAACCATAATCACACAATAAAACCAATATGCTTATATTTATGTTTATTTGATATACCGCCCTACTTTATCAATAGTAGTAAATATAACTTTACAACTTAAAATGACATTATTCTGGTCTTTTATCTAACCTCCAAGATCTTTCTGCTCTATGCTGGAGATTTTCTTTTTTTTTTTTTTTTTTTTTAATTTTCATGAAGATTCATTGATTTTGCTAAGGTCTTAGATACATTAATTAGATTCTTAAAAGCTCACAATGTTGGCTACTCCAGCAAAACACAGAAAGCAGAGCATAAAGGTGACATTTTACTTACCAGATGATGTCCTTTCCTTGACTCCTGCTAGACCAGTCCAGACAAATGAGTTCTGTTCCCCAATCACCAGATGTGCGTTGACAGAAAACCAATGAAACATTCAGGCTTCGATGACATCATCCCCATGCCTCTATCAACCTGAGTCACTAGGGATAAAACCAGTATCCATACCAAAGCATATGGAAAGGAATGTCAAACCTCACACAACCTCAACGAGAGTGATAATGTTCAAGCAGTGTGCAAATTGTGTACAGGATTAGTTTGAACAGAAGGCTTGGCAGAAGGGTATGAACCCGCAGGATCAACACTCAAGATTATAGTGGACTAAAAGGTACCACTGTATTGCAGCAAACCAACATAGTTTCAGGGATGAGTCCTGGACTGGTCTAGCAGGACTCAAGGAATGGATAATATCTGGTAAGTAAAATGTTAAGTGCCGCCAAGTCTGTCTCGACTCATGGAGACCCTCTAGATAGTTGTCCTAAACTGCACTCGGTCTTCAGTCTGGCAGCTAATTGCTGAAAGAGTGGCACCCTTAGCTGCTGTTATTGTATTGATCCATCTCATTTATTTATTTATTTTATTTATTTAACAGTATTTCTAAACCGCCTTATCTTAATAATCAAGGTGGTATCACAGCAAGCAATCAGGTAAAGTGTGTGTGTTGTACATGCAGTGAGGATAAAACTTAGTTGTGTGAGGGATGTGTTGGGTGCTTGATTTGTTTGAGCTATATACAGGGTGGGCTATTTACAGTGGTGCTAGAATCATATTTTATATATATTCAGTTGTTTGGGAGGATTGGAGTGCTGTTATCCATTCTCTTAGGTTATGTGATGTGACCATAGTGCTCTATGAACAGCATGGTTTTCAGTTGTTTTCTGAAGTCTTTGAGGTCTGGAGTTGCCCTTAGATCGTCCGGTAGATTGTTCCATATTGTTGGAGCAGCCATGGAGAGAGCTCTGTCTGTTGTGTCCTTGCGTGTGTGCTTGTGCTCATTTGGGGTGCTGACTCGGTTGCGTGTTTGACTTCTTCTGGGACGTGCGCTGGTTTCCGGTTGTATGAGCAGGTGGAGGCTGTTGGCTGATGTGTGTTCTTTTATCTTAAATAGGTTTATGATAGTCTTGTATCTGATGCGAGCAATGATTGGGAGCCAGTGTAAGTCCTTTAGTGTAGGTGTGATGTGCTCCTGCCTTGCGGCTCCGGATATGATTCGAGCTGCAGTGTTTTGTGCCAGCTGTAGTGGTTTGAGAGCTTGTTTTGGTAGTCCGAGGTATATCGGATTGCAGAAGTCCAGTATTGGGGTTATCAGTGCTTGACAGACTGTACGGAAGTGTTCTGGAGCGAGGAGTGGTTTCAGTCTCCTGATGATTCGCATCCTGTAATATGCTTTTTGGATTGTTTTGTCTATGTGTGGTTTGAGGTTGAGTTTACTGTCCAGAGTAACCCCAAGGTATCTCACCTCCGATCTTATCGGTATCGTGGTGCTTTGTATCTTTATGTTTGGTGGGTGTGTGAAGCTTTGGTTTCGAGTGATGATTAAAGCTTCAGTCTTGTTGTAGTTTATAGCTAGATTGCTAGATTGTTGTCTCATTGCTGGCCTTCCTCTTTTGTGTTGACCTTCTATGTTGCTAAGCATGATGTCTCCTTCTCTAATGATCTCTCTCTTCGCATGATGTGTCCAAAGTATGAAAGCAAGTAAAATGCCACCTTCCATATCATCCTGCTAGATCAGTTCAGACAAGTGGGATGCACCAAAGCTACAACTCCACTGGGTGGGAAGAAAGCACAGCAGTTCATAAAATCTTTGCGCCAAAGGCCATATCTGCATGAGCATGGACATCCAAGAGGTAATGCTTGACAAAAGAGGAAAGTGATGCCCCACGTTGCCACTCAAAATATGTCTGAGGGGTCTACTGAGCCACACTCCATCTACAAGGATGCTTGTGCTAGAGTAGAACATGTGAGCAAATCCTCCGGACCAACCGGTTCCGTAACAGATATGCTGAGGAAATGGTCTCTTTGATCCAGCACCCCAATGTAGACAGCGACCATGTCACTCCTGCGCGGTCCAGCAAACAGATGATTCAACATACAAAAGGAATTTATACCCTTCAAGTACCAGAGAAGTATCCTCCGGACATCCACAAGGCGAAGATCCTTATCTTGCCCTCAACACGGCATCTTAGAGAGGGAGGGCAGAGAAACCACTTGGTTCACATGCAAGGATTGGGACTTTGGGCAAAAAGGAAGGCACAGGCCAAATGAAGACTGCCTCATTCAAGGACAGATATGGATTCCTGGCAGCACAGAGCCTGAACCTTGGAAATCCTTCTTGCCGAACAAATCGCAGCCAAGAAAAAGTCTTGAGAGTTAAATCCTTAAGAGAAGCACACCTCAAAGGCTGAAAGGGTTCTGACATCAGGGCCCTGAGCACTAGACAGAGTTCTTTGGAAGAGACAACTGACTGAATGGGGTAGAGAGGGTCCAAGATGCCGAATGGCCTGGAGAAACACAAAACATTTGGGTGTGAGGCCAAAGACCGTAGAGCCACCAGACCTCTGAAACAGGATAAAGCTGCCGCCTGAACTTTCAGAAAGCCAAGGAAAAGGCTCTTTTCCAGACCATCCTGAAGGAAGGCCAGCAGAGACGGCCCCTTTACCACTTCAGGAACAAGCTTTTGTGTGGCACACAAACACTCAAAGAGGCACCAATTCCAGGCTGGTAGAACCTCTCCTGGCCTTGAGAAGAGTGAAAACTACTGAAGGAGAATAGCCTTTATGCATCAACCGACTCCTTTAAAAAAGAGTTAAGCCATAAGCAAAGAGCTGGGTCATCTAGTACAATCGGCCCTTGGTGCAACAGGCCACAGAATGGGGGCAGTCGAAGAGAAGGTTCCTGCAGGAGCAACATCAGGGCACTGGAAAGCATAGTTACTCACCTGTAACAGGTGATCTCCAGGAACAGCAGGAATTTAGTCTTCATATATGGGTATCGTCGGTACCGACGGAGCCTGCACAGGAACGCTCGCCAGCGTCCAAATAGAAAGTTTTTGGGAGCATCCCACAGCGCTTGCGTGCTGCCTTCCCGCCTTTCCCAACTGCCTCTCTCCAGTTGAGTTTAAAGCTGAGACAAAGAGAGAGAGAGGGAAAGAGAAAGAGATAGACAGAGAGATACAACTCCTAGGAGGAGGTGGGTGGGTTGTGAAGACTAAATTCCTGCTGTTCCCGGAGATCATCTGTTACAGGTGAGTAACTATGCTATCTCCAGGAACAAGCAGGAATGTAGTCTTCACATATGGGGACTCCCTAGCTTTAGATGCCAGGGAGAGAACCCCAGAAGTTGTGTGTCCCTGTGAAAGGGCTCCACTTCCCCCCATGGATCTCCGGCATCCAACCAGGGATGGTGGGTAGGAGTTGATTAGGTATGGAACAGATGTTGGAGGACAGCCTGACCAAACAAGGCATCCTGGCGGGAGTCCTTGTCCAAGCAGTAATGGGCTGTGAAGGTATGAACAGAGGTCGAAGTGGCTGCTCGACAGATGTCGTTGATAGACACAGAGTGCAGATGAGCCATTGAAGCTGACATGGCTCTCACATTGTGAGCTGTGACATGGCCCTCCAGAGGAAGATTCTTACTCTGATAGGCAAAGGAAATACACTGTGCAATCCAGTTGGACAGTGTTCTCTTCGAGACTGGAAGTCCCAAATGAAAAAGATCAAAAGCAACAAAGTTGAGAGGACTTTCTATGTTGCTGTGTCTTTGTAAGTAAAAGGCTAAAGCTCTTTTACAGTCCAAAGTATGAAGATTCCTTTCTGCATTTGATACATGAGGCCTTGGAAAAAACACAGGCAGGTAGACCGCTTGGTTCAGATGAAAAGGCGAGACCACCTTTGGCATAAAGTGTGGATCAGTCCTAAGGACTAACTTGTCATGATAGAACCTTGTATAAGGAGGATCAGCCACTAGTGCCTGCAATTCACTGATGCGACGTGCTGATGTGATTGCAATGAGAAAGATAACTTTCCAGGAAAGGAATTTTAATGAGGCAGTGGCTAAGGGTTCGAAAGGTGGCTTCATGAGCTGGCCAAGAACCAGGTTTAGGTCCCATGCCACCGGTGGTGGCTTAATGGGAGGCTTAGTTAGAAGAAGGCCTCTCATAAATCTTGCTATAAGAGGATGGGATGAAATAGGTTGCCCATTTAAAGGCTTAAAAGAAGCTGCAATAGCACTCAAATGGACTCTTACTGCGTTAGTCTTAAGTCCTGCATTGGATAAATGAAGGAAATACTCAAGTAATGATTTCAGAGGTATTGCAAGGGGGCTAAGACCCTTCTGCGAGTACCATATGGTAAACCTTTTCCACTTGAAAGCATAAGAGCGTCTTGTGGAAGGTTTTCTGGAAGCATAAAGGATATCCTTTACTTGCTGAGAAAGGTTAAGATTTAGGCCTTCAGCAACCAAGCTCTGAGATGCAGAGACTGGGGATTAGGATGCCATAACATTCCGTCCTCCTGAGACAGGAGATCTGGAGAAGACCCTAACTCCAGAGAGGGAGCTTGAGAGAGATGTAGAAGCAGAGGGTACCACACTTGCCGTGGCCAATGTGGAGCTATGAGAATCATACGGCCTCTGTCTCTCTGAAGCTTGAACAGGGTTTTTGGACTTAGGGAAATGGGTGGAAAGGCATAAAGGAAGTCTTGACCCATAAGAACATAAGATATGCCATACTGGGTAAGACTAAGGTCCATCAAGCCCAGCATCCTGTTTCCAACAGTGGCCAATCCAGATCATACGTACCTAGCAGTTTGCCCAAAAGAAACAGGTTCCGCAATGCTTGTACTGGGTCAAGCATTGACATCCTGGGTCCCTTCTTAATGGTTTATGGATCTTTCCTCCAGGAACTTGTCCAAACCCTTTTTAAACCCAGCTACACTAACAGTCTTTACTACATCCTCCGGTAACAAATTCCAGAGTTTGATTACACGTTGAGTGAAAAAATATTTTTTTTTATTAGTCTTAAATAGTTTACCCTGTAGCTTCAATGCACGTCCCCTAGTCTTTCTATATTCTGATAACGTAAACAATCGATCTACGTTTACCCGTTCCACTCTGTTCATTAATTTATAGACTTCTATCATATCTCCCCTAAGCCGTCTCTTTTCAGGTTAAAGAGCCCTAAACGTTTTAGCCTTTCTTCATAGGAGTATCCTTCCATCCCCTTTACCATTTTGGTGGCTCTTCTCTGAACCTTTTCTAATAACGCTATATCCTTTTTAAGATACGGCGACAAGAATTGCACACAATATTCAAGATGCGGTCTCACCATGGAACGATATAGAGGCATTATAATATCTTTTGTTTTATTTTCCATTCCTTTCCTTATGATACCTAGCATTCTATTTGCTCTCTTGGCCGCCGCTGCACACTGGGCAGGGGTTTTAACATGTTATCCACAATGACACCTAAATCTTTTTCCTGGGTGATGGTTCCTAATGTGGAACCTTGCATCGTGTAACCATAGTTTGGGTTGTTCTTCCCTAGGTGCATAACCTTGCACTTGTACACATTAAATTTCATCTGCCATTTCAATGCCCAGTCTTCCAATTTATCAAGATCCTCTTGCAATTTTCCACAATCCTCTTGTGTTTTAACAACTTTAAATAGTTTTGTGTCATCTGCAAATTTGATAACCTCACTCTTTATTCCACTTTCCAGGTCATTTATGAATATGTCAAAAAGCAGCGGACCCAGCACAGATCCCTGGGGTACACCACTATTCACCTTTCTACATTGGGAAAATTGGCCATTTAGCCCAACCCTCTGCTTTCTTTTAACCATTTCTTGATCCACAGTAGTACACTGCCTCCTATCCCATGACTCTTTAATTTTGCTGAAAGTCTCTGATGAGGGACCTTGTCAAAGGCTTTCTGAAAGTCCAGATACACTATATCAACCGACTCACCTTTGTCCACCTGTTTATTCACACTTTCAAAAAAAATAACAGATTAGTAAGACAAGATCTTCCTTGTCTAAAGCCATGTTGGCTGTCTCCCATTAGGCCATAACTATCTACATGCTGAGTAATTTTATTCTTTATGATGGTTTCTGCCATTTTTCCCGGAACTGACGTGAGGCTCACCGGTCTGTAGTTTCCCGGATCACCCCTCAAACCCTTTTTAAAAATTGGTGTTACATTGGCGATCCTCCAATCTTCAAGTATTAGAGATTATTTTAGTGATAGTTCACAGATTACTAATAGCAGGTCTGCAATCTCATATTTCAGTTCTTTCAACACCCTTGGATGTATACCATCCGGCCCAGGTGATTTCCTACTCTTCAGTTTATCTAATAGTTGTAATACATCTTCCGGATGTATCGATATCTCCTTCAATTCTTCCACACCTTTAAATACCATTTCAGTCATGGGTAACATCCCTACATCTTCCTCAGTAAAGACCGAAGCAAAGAATTCATTCAGTCTCTCCGCTATCGCCCTGTCGCCTCTTAGTGTCCCTTTAATTCCTCTATCATCTAATGGACTCTCTCACAGGTTTTTTGCTACGAATGTAGGAGGCAAGCATCCCTGGCCTGAGAGCCCTGAGCCGGAATTCTGGAACAGAACCGGGTAAGTTTGGTATTCAACGAACTTGCAAAGAGGTCTATGTCCGGGGTTCCCCAAATTTGAAAAATCTTGGCCACCTGGTCTGCATGTAGAGACCATTCGTGTGGAAGTAGAACTCGACTGGGTCTGTCTGCCCAAGAGTTTTGGATACCTGGAAGATACATTGCCAGGAGATCAATCTGATGCTCTCTGGCAAGGGCCCATAGTCGCAAAGCTTTGTTGCAAAGCGACAGAGAGCCTGTTCCTCCCTGCTTGTTCACATAGAACATGTCTACTTGATTGTCCGTATGAATGAGGACTGTCTTGAGCAGGGTGTGGAACACTCGAAGAGCTAGGAAGATTGCTCTGAGCTCTATGAGACTGATGTGTAGATGAGTCTTCTGTGGAGTCCAAGAGCCTTGGGTAGAGAGGTCTTGCAAATGAGCTCCCCAACCCATTGGTGAAGCATCTATTGTGAGAGTTGCCTGGGGTAAAGGTTGTTGAAATGGGGACCCCACCAACAGGTTTTGATTGGATTGCACCATTGGAGGGACAAAATAAGGCAATTTGTGTTTGCTATTTTGTCTGACAAGCACCCTGATGCCTGAGTCCATTGAGTGGATAAAGTCCACTGGGCTGCTCTCATATGGAGGCGAGCAATAAGGAACCACATGCATGGTAGATGCCATGTGGCCTAGTAGTTGTAACATTTCTCGAGCAGTGAGATGAGGCTTTAGCACTGCTTGAGAAGCTTACTGCACCATGCGAAGGCAACGGGTCTGGGGAAGATAGGCCCTTGCTTTTCTGGTATCCAGCAAAGCTCCTATGAACTCTAGAGACTGAGTGGGAGTTAGGCTGGATTTTGGGATGTTTATGACCACACCCAAATACTGAAGGATACGCATTGTGCAAGATAGAGAAATCCTGGCCTCTGACTCTGATGGGGCTCGAATGAGCCAGTCGTCTAAGTAGGGGAAGACGAATATTCCTAGAGTGCGAAGAAATGCTGCTACCACAGCCATGCATTTCGTAAACACCCTTGGTGCTGAGGCCAGGCCAAAAGGAAGCACCCTGTATTGGTAGTGCTTTCCTTGAAAAAGGAAGCGAAGGAACTTTCTGTGAGTTGGATGGATGAGAACATGAGTGTACGCATCCTTGAGATCTAGAGAACAAAGCCAGTCCTGACTCTGAAGGTATGGGAGCAGAGTTCCCAGAGAAGCCATCTTGATTTTCTCTTTGAACAGGAATTTGTTCAATTCTCTGAGGTCTAAAATAGGTCTGTGTCCCCCTGTTTTCTTTGGGATAAGGAAATAGGGGGGAGTAAAACCCCGTACCCTGTTGAGGAGTGGGTACCTCTTCTACTGCCCCTTGGGCAAGAAGCATAGTGACCTCTTTATCTAACAGGTTGATGAGAGAGGTCTGAGAATTGAACTGTCTTACCATTGTGGGAGGGGGCATGCACAAAAAGTGAAGCTTGTACCCCCTCTTTTATAATTGAGAGAGTCCAATGTTCTGCTGTTATCTGCCCCCATCTGGGGGCAAAGTGACACAACCTTCCTGGAATGGTGGAAGGCTCTGGTCCATTGAGAGCCAGGAAGGCTAAGTTCTCTAGATGGAAGTCAAAGGCTTTGTGGAGGCTGAGACTGCTGAGACGGTTGAGGCTTAGCAGTCTTTGCTTTCCTTTGTTTAGGTGGTTGCTGACTCTTTCGGGCAGGTTGACCTGCAGAACGTCCCTGCTGGGAATAAGAGGGATAAAACCGCCTCTTCTTGGAGAGGAATGGTTTCTTGAAACATTTATTCCTTGCTGTGGCTTTGGATAATCTATCCAAAGTGGAGATGTCAGCATCCAATTCATTGGTTTTTTCTTGCCAATTCTTTCTGAATAGATTCTCACCTGTACAAGGGATATTACCCAGTTTGTCCTGCACCCAGAGCTCCAAATCGGATTCCTGGAGCCAGGCAATTCTACTTGCACCTATGGCAATGGCAGAGGTTCTGCTTATGCACTCAAAACAGTCAAAAGCTGCACGATTGACAAACTTAGAAACATCCTGGTCATGTTTGACCAGTGTGAGAAAATCCCGCCTCTTATCATCAGGAAGAAGAGGGCTCAAAACCTCTAAATCTCCTGCGACTTCCTTAAGGAACATTCCCATATATAAAATATAGGAACTGATCCTGGCAGAAAGCATGGAAGCCTGGAAAGTACGATGTCCAAAGGCATCCAAAGTTCGACACTCACGTCCTGGAGGATTAGAGGCATGCCTCTTTGCACTTCTGATCCTTCTCATAGATGATTCCACTACAATAGAGTGGTGAGGAAGCTGAGTTTCTTGGAAGCCAGGACATGGAGGAACCCGATACATGGTACCCAGTCTATGAGAGTGAAGAGAAGTGATAAGGGGTGTTTCCCACGTTCTCAACATGAGATCATGTAAGATCTCATGGATAGGCAAGGTAGCTGCCTCCTTAGGAGCCTTGGGATATTGCATTATCTCCAACTCCTTTGCCCTGGGCTCTGTTTCAGGAGCCACAGTAATGGAAAGATCTCGAGCCACCTCCCTGATAAAGTCCTGAAAGGAGATAGCTTCTGGAGGGGACATCCTGCATTTAGGAGAAGGCGGCTCCTCCGGGAGAAGTACTCCGGTACCGAAGGAGCTGTCAGAATCCTCAGACTCCTCTGAGGACTCAAAGTACCTTCTGTCCGGATGCTCTTATAGAGCATGATACCTGTACCGACCAAAGTCGGTGCCGGGGGAGAAACGGTACCGGTGTATCGGAAGGCATAGCATGACTCGGTGCCGGCAAAGCAGACGTCGATGCCGATGCTGTCGGTACCGGTACCGATACCAGTGCCGGAGTCGATACTGGTGCCGGTTGAACTGTCTGACGCGGTTCCAAGGGTGTCGATGCCGCAAGGAGAGCTGCCAGACTGCGTTCAATAGCCAGGAACCTCTGGTTTATCGACGCTGCTGATGCCTGGGTATCGGTACCAGAGAAAGCAGCCAGTACCCCAGAGCATGGCATCAGTAGTTCTGCCGAGGTCGAGTCCTCGAGAACATCCTGGAGCCCCGATAATGTTTTGGAAGCCAAAGCCTCCCGCCAGGGCAATTTTGCCGGTACAGAACACTCAAGGACAACGCCAGAGGCATCTCGATGCTTAGAAAGAGATCTACCCTTTGAGGACCGGCCAGACTTATGTTTAGTTACCTGTGATCCATGGGAGGAAGACGAAGACCTGGAAGACAATGATGCCACAGAGGCTGCATCGTAGGGAAAAAAGGTGCTGAGCTTAGCAACCCGGTTTTGTCGACCCCTCTTAGACATCATGGCACAGGCCATAAACTCCGAAATGGAGTGGTCAGGACCTAAACATTTAAGACACCAGTCATGGGTGTCGGTGACGGAGATGGTACCGCCACACTTAGTGCACTTCTTGAAACCCGAAGCGGGTTTTTCCATAGTAAAGGAAATTTTGGGCCTAAGGCCCAAAATGGCGCGTGCACCTGAGGAGAAAAGTTTGGAAAAAGATAACTATATATATATATATATTTATTTTTTTTTTAAAAGAAAGAACCGGCGGTACCGGTAAAGCGTCGAGGAAGGCAGGCACAACCACAAAAAAGAAGGATAATAGGAAAAATTTTCTGCGGCGACAGGAACAACGACCTGCTGGCTCCGCGGAAAACAAAGAACTGGAGAAAGGCAGTTGGAAAAGGCGGGAAGGCAGCACGCAGGCACTGTAGGATGCTCCCAAAAGCTTTCTAATTGGATGCTGGGGAGCATTCTCGCGCAGGCTCCATCGGTACCGACGATACCCATATGTGAAGACTAAATTCCTGCTTGTTCCTGGAGATCCACATTTTCCTCAGTCAGTCTGGCACCACCAGAAGAATCCAGCCTGGATGACGCTCCATGTGCTGTAGTACATATCCCACAAGTGGTCATGAAGGAATCACATACAGCAGGTACTACTATTGCCAGGACTGAACCAGGGCATCAACGCCCTCGGACACTGTTCCATGCATCGACTGAAGAAATGGCATACGTTGGCACTGGATTGGGTTGCCATCAAACGTATTTTGGGGTGACCCCCAACAGCAGAGAATCTTCTTAAATGCCTCCCGACTTCCCACTCTGTAGGACTGAGAAACTAATGACTGAGGAAGTCTGCCTCCGCAATGTCCACCCCAGCAATGTGTTGAGCCAAAAGATTAGGAGATTCTTTTCCATACTGGTGAACAAGAAAGTCATCTCTAAGGCCACCCTGGCACTCCTTGTGCCATCTTGCCAATTGATATATGCTACTGCCCTGGTATTGTCTGAGAACACTAATACCATCTTTCCCTTGACCAAGGGCTGGAAACACAAGATGCCTAATTGAATGGTCCTTAATTCGAGAGGGTTGATGGGTCACACCATCTCCCTGCAGCTCCAATGGCCCTGAGTTGTTCAGTTTTAACTGTGGGCTCCCCAGGCCATCAGACTGGTATCTATCGACAGAGAATCAACAAGTGATCGTCCAGCAGCACACTCTTTTCAGATGACATGGCTATTACCAACACCGCAAGCTGGCTTTCACTTCCATCTGGAGAAAAGGTTGAACTTGAACTCCTGAGAGCCCAAGGACCATTGAGTCAGCAAAGACTGCTCAAGCAGCTTCATATGGGCATGCGCCCATGGCACCATCTCAATCGCTACCGCTATCAGGCCAGAAGCTGCAGATAATGCCAAACTCTGGGGAGCCTATTGAGAACAGAACATCGCAAGTCAGTCAAACAACCTCTGCACTCTCTCCTCAGGCAGGAAAACTCTGCCCACTCGAGAATCAAACTGTGCTGACAGGAATTCCATGGATTGGGAAGATTCCATCTGACTCTTCCCCCAGATTGATCACTGAGCCACCACTTGGGCAGGCACCCAAGACGCCTCTAACAGAGATCAGGCTTGAATGAGCCACTCATCCAGATATGGGTGCACATGACAGCCATGGCCTTGGAAAACACATCCTTAGAACAGTGGAGAGGCCAAACAGAAGGGCAGCAAACCAAAAATGTGAGCCAAGCATGGCAAAAACACATATCACTGCTGATCCTCCCAGATCGGAATATGAAAAGAAGCTTCAGCCAAATCCACAGACACTAGAAACTCCCCTTGGTGCACCATCTGAATCACGGATCTCAGAGTTTGCATTCAGAAATGCAGTGCATGCAAATAAGCATTGACCCCCTTGAAGTTGAGAATTGGTCGGAGGGAGCCAACCTTCTTTTGTACCACAAAATAGGTAGACTATTAGCCCTTGCCCCATTTTGCTGGGGGAACAGGCACTACTGCTTTTGGATCTTGACTCACTTGATCTCCTTTGTGTTTCCTCACCATTCCCCCTAGATGTATCCCTGTCTACACCTACTGTGTTATCTGTTTGGACTAGATTGTAAGCTCTGATGAGCAGGAACTGTCTCTTACATATATGTGCAGTGCTGCATATGTCTTGTAGCGCTATACAAATGCATCTTCAGGTGCAGCAACTTCTCCAATGTGACACGCTCTTCTGTTCTCTGAACCACATGGGGAGATGACAAAGGCCTCCAGAATTGGCTCTTTGCATTCAAGGATATAGCCATTTTGAATGGTGTCTAGCACCCAGCGATCCTTGGTGACCCGGACCCACTCCTGAAAGAAAAAGCGAAGTCTGACCCCAACCGGAGGCATCTGGAAATGAGCCCCCAAACCATTGCACTGTATGGGAGGGAATTCCATCTGGAGGAAAGAGTTTCTAGGCCCAGGAGCCCCTCAAAAAAAACTGAGTACGGTCTGAAATCCAGAAGAAAAAGAGGAAGGTCTTCCAGGACGATAACGGGAGTCCTGAGACCCCCCCCCCCCCCCCGCAGAATTCAGTCCAGTGTGCCTGTGACGGGTGGAGGCCTAGGGGAAGAATGGCCCTGTACACTTCCCAGGCCTTTTGGCTATCTTCTGGGAGATGATGAGGCTTGGCTAGCCCAAGTCCTTCACCCAACTTTTACAAATTGGTCCCAAAAAGAAGCTTCCCCTTAAAGGCCAGTTGAGTTAGCTGGGCTTTGGAGGACATGTCCACCACCCAGTGGCGGAGCCAAATGCAATGCCACACCACCATCAATAGCATATTATTTCTAGCCGCTAAGCAGACTAGATCATACACAGCATCTGACAGGAAGGCAGTGGCTAGCTGCAAAAGGGGAGTAGTATCCTCTGGTGGGAGAGACTGAATCCACTGGAGAAGGGCTGAAGATGTCAGACCTGACAGCAGCAGCTACTGCAAACTGATTTTTTTTTTAACAAGAGAATCCACTTTACGATCCCTCCTTTAAGGCCAATCTGCCTTACATGGATTGGACTGTTTTGTGACCGCTGTGACTTGCAAATCCACCTTAGGCGAACTGAACCACACGATGCACTGCTCCTCAGAGACAGCGTACATCCTCTTACACACCTTAACCCCTTAGGCAGGGAATTGGGAAAGTCTCATTCCGACCAGATCATACTCTTGATAATGTCCAGAAATGGGAAGACTGTTATAGATTTCCAAACTCTTTGTAGGAGTGGATGGACCTGTGGTCCCTGCTCCTTCATTGGAGCGTCGGCTAGATTCACAGTGAATGAAACGCGATCAATGTCGTCAGCTCTTCCTTCTGAAACATACAAATAATGCCAGCCTCCTCATGAAGGTGAAAACACCTCTTCCTTTGCATCAGATTCCTCGGCCAAGACAACAGAACTAAAGTCCAAGTCCAAGTCTTGGACAGACTCCAACTGATCCACATCTCAAGAAAGCAACTTCTGCTTGAGTCACTTAGAAGATAGCGCCCAAGCTGGGCTTCTACATTCTGCTTGTCCCTCTTGTGACTGAGCTTGAAGGAATCCAGAGGTTGCACAGTTTGAGTTTACAAGGGAAAATGGCCAGGAGTGGTGTAGAAAGGAAAAGAATTCTGGGAAGGACAACCTAGAACCTGAGAACTTCTCTCTCTGAGAATGACTGCCAGCCATAGGGCACACATCTGTAGTCAAACCCTTCAAAGAAGGGGAGCGACCCGAAGTGCAGTCACAGAAACTCCTTACCCATATCACTATCCATCGTCTCCTGCTTTGAGGCGGGAAATGCTGGGCCAACTGAATCCCTGGATGGGAGAAGGGAGATGGTCCTCCCAATGATGAGTCAGAGACTGCCATACAAGAGCAGATTCTGGAATCCAGTGGCGAGACTCTTAGCTTGCTACAGGTCAAACAAGAAGTAATTAGACCTTACCTGCTACTTAGTATTCCTGAAGGACCTCCAGTCTAGTCCCTTTCTTCTGGGTTGTGCTCCTCTTCTAGCAGCATTGGAGACTGAGTACGTCATTCTTTGATCCCACAGGATATATAACCACCCACCAGCTTCAGTATCCTGTTAACAAAGCAGACCTAACGGAGAGATGACTAAACTAGAAATTTAACCAGAACACTCTCTCCCCCCTCCCAGGAAGGGATGACCCATCCCCCTACGAAGAGGCGGCTTACCTGACCCCTGGCCTTCCCATACCGAACGCCAAGTCAATTTCCATTGTGATATCAGTGCCCTGCAACTGCCTCTTCCACCTCGGCACCGAAACTGAAAGAGAAACACCTCTGCCAAGCCAACCACCCCTCTGAACTTCTTCTTCGGCCCGGAACACTCCTCTTTATCACCCTGTGCGGGAAACAGGGACTAGACTGGAGATCCTTCAGGAATACTAATTAGCAGGTAAGGTCTAATTACTTCTTCCTAAGCGTCTCTCCAGTCTAGTCCCTTTCTTCTGGGATGTAACTCCGAACTGCACTGAACACCACAGCAAGAATCATCCAGAAAGCAAAGAAAAGCGACCACATCACTCCAATTCTAAGAGACCTACACATACTTCCCCTCAAAGCAAGAACTAAGTACAAATCCATCCTACTCACCCACAAAGCCATCCACCAAGCACAGAACACCCAACTTCGCACCCTACTAACTCGTCCAGCCCACGACAAACCAACGAGACAGGCCTCCACCAACTACCTCACAGTCCCCCACAAAAGAACCAAATGCTCTCAACAGACATGCAACCGAGCATTTGAACTTTATGCACCTTCCTTATGGAACTCACTACCGAGCCACCTCAGAAACAATAACAATCTACCGTCATTCAGAAAACAGCTAAAAACCATCCTGTTCCAAGAATATTTCAAGACAACCCCCATCAAACAATGCACCAACTCCTGAACTGCCTCATCCTGTACCCCTGAGCAACAACTGCTCTGCACTGTCCATGCCTAAAGTCTGTCTTATGTTGAAATCATCAATGTTGCCTACCTGGTGATGGTCCCACCCTGTAACTTAATTCTCCCCACCCCTATATGTAACACCGCTTTGACCCGGTGAAAAGCGGGATATAAATACAGTTAAATAAATAAATGTAACAGAGCAGTTCAAGCATGGGAGGGGCCTGCCAAACCGGACCGAAGTACCGCTCTCCCAAAATCAGCATCCGCTGCCGCCTGAACATCCAATCAGTAGTGCTTGGCAAAGGTATGCAATGAGGACCACGTAGCCATCCTACATATTTCTGAAGGATGAACCAAACTATGCTCCGCCCAAGAGGTAGCCTGAGTCCGAGTGGAATGAGCCCGGAACCCCAGCAGAATCTGTCGACCTTACAGGAGATATGCCGAAGCAATGGCCTCCCTGATCCACCTTGAAATTGAAGCTTTGGCCGCCGCTTCTAGTCTGCGCAGAACCTCAAAAAGCACAAACAACCTTTGAGACTTGTGGAACTCCTTCATACGCTTCAGGTAACGCCTCAACATCCTACGTACATCCAACTTCCGAAGATGGGCGTCACTCACCTCTTCTCACCCTACCCCGCCAAAGGACGGAAGAAAAATGGACTGATTCACATTGAATGGGGAAACCACCTTGGGCAAGAACGAAGGAACCATCCTCAACACCACCTTATCCTTGCAGAAAACGAGGAAAGGTGGAGAACAGGACAGTGCTTGTAACTCCGACACTCGTCTGGCCGAACAAATGGCCACCAGAAAAACCGTCTTGAGAGTGAAGTCCTTTAAGGAAGCAAGGCACACCGGCTCATAAGGTTCCGCCAGGGAATCCAATACCAGGTTAAGATCCCAAGGCGGGACGATCACCCTTTTTTGTGGTCTCAAATGTCTCACTGCCTTTAGGAAACTAACTACATCCGGATGCTCGCCTAACAGCTTTCCCAAAACCTTACCCCTGTAACAGGAAATAGCTGCTAGCTGAACTCGCAAGGAACTGGCAGCCAGACCCTTCTGAAAACCATCCTGCAAAAACTCCCAAACCTCCGGAACGGAGGCTTTTAACGGCCCCAACTGTCGCTCCTCACACCAATTCTCAAATATTTGCCAAACTCTCACATACGCAATACAGGTTGATCGCTTGCGCACCTTCAGCAAGGTTGAGATCACTTCCCCGGAATATCCTTTCTTGCGCAGCCTTGCCCTTTCAATAGCCAGGCCGTAAGCGAGAACCGATCCACCTGCGGCATTCTTACCGGACCCTGAGTGAGAAGGTCCTCCCTTACTAGAAGCCACCACGGCCTGTCCGCCAACAGACACATTAGGTAGGCATACCACGGTCTCCTTGGCCAATCCGGAGCTATCAGCAGCACCAAACCCTGATGTGCCTCTATCCTTTGCAGAACTCTGCCTATGAGCGCCCACGGAAGAAACACATACAGCAACCCCTCTGCGGGCCACCTCTGAACTAGGGCGTCCAGGACCTCTGACATTCTCTCCTTCCGTCTGCTGAAGAATCGGTTGGCTTTGGCCGACTCCCAGCGTGCCATCAGATCCATGACCGGCTGTCCCAACCTGCATTCCAGCTGGTGGAAGACTTCCTGGCAGAGTACCCACTCGCTGTGATCCACCTTGTGTCTGCTGAGGTAGTCGGCCGTAACATTTTCTACTCCTGCCACATGTTGAGCTGACAGGGCCAACAGATGAGCCTCGGCCCATTCTAAGAGGATTCCCACTTCTTCTTCCAACAACGGGCTGCTGGTGCCTCCCTGCCTGTTGATGTAAGCCACTGCTGTTCCCATCTCTTCCCCGCCACCTGTTCCCTCTCCTCCTCCCATCTCCTCTCTTTCCCACTTCTGGGCCTCTTTTGACCCGATTACTTCTCCTGAACTTCTCCAACTTATATCTTCTTCTAAGAAAACTTCCTGCCCCCTTGACCCCATTCCTTCCTCCTGGCTTTTGACCCCATCCTTAGGTTTTCTCCCCTTCATCCTCACCATCTTTAACTCAAGTCTCTCCACTGGAACTTTCCCGAAATCTTGGAAACATGCTTTGGTGCGCCCTATCCTTAAAAACACCTCACTAGATCCTTTGGTCCCTGCCCACTATCGTCCCGTTTCCAACCTCCCGTTCTTATCTAAACTCTTGGAAAAATTTGTCTTCGCACAGCTTTCACATCACCTTGATTCTATTAACTTCCTTCACCCCCGTCAATCTGGGTTCCGTCAGGGTCACAGTGTTGAAACGGTTCTCTTGGCTTTCTCTAATGCACTGCATGTTGCACATGATCGTGGTGATATTTCGGTAGCGGTTGCTCTAGATCTCTCAGCTGCCTTCGATCTGGTCGACCATTCCCTCCTTCTTCAACGTCTACGGGATGCGGGTCTTTGCAGCACTGTACTTCACTGGTTTCACTCTTTTCTCTCTTCTCGGACTTACTCAGTTCTTTCATCCTCCCCGTCCTCTCCCTCTTCCAATCCTCACGCTCTTCCCTGTGGTGTTCCCCAGGGTTCTGTACTTGCCCCCCTCCTCTTTAATCTCTTCCTGGCGCCCCTCGCATCTTTGATACAGCAATTCGGTATTTCTACTTTTTTCTACGCAGATGATATCCTTTTGCTTCATCACACCTCGCCTTCCTCCCCTGACCTTGCTGTACTAGATTCTTGCCTTGCAGCAGTAGCTGATTGGTTGACACTCAATTGTCTCCATCTGAACCTCACTAAGACTGTTGCTATCTGGTTTTCCCACGGCTCTTCCCCTCCCTCTTTGGCTCCCTCCTTCTATGGGTCCCCTGTACCTCTGGTTTCCACTTTCCGATACCTCGGTGTACACTTTGACTCTGACTTGTCTTTCCACTCTCACATTTCTCACATCACCAAAACATCTTTCTTTTTTCTTCGTCAGATCCGTTCTATCCGTCCTTTCCTCTCCCCTTCGGCCCTTGTCACTTTGGTTCTCTCCCTAGTTATGTCACGGGTGGACTTTGCGAACTCTCTATTTCTCGGTTTCCCGAAATACCAACTTGCTCGCCTCAGTAGAATTCAGCACACTGCCGCACGCCTGGTCACACAATCTTCACCTCGGGATCATGTAACCCCTCTGCTCTTTCATCTTCACTGGCTGCCCGTCCCCTTTAGGGTAACTTTCAAATTGCTTATCCTGACTCATAAAGCCTTTCACACTAGCACTCCCCAATACCTAACTGATCTTCTCTTCTTTCACTCTCCTAGACACACTCCCCGCTCTTTCCATCTCAACCGTCTTACCCTCCCTTCCCCTTCCCGTGCCCACCTTCAATCTACCCGTTCCTCTGCCTTCTTCTTTGCTTCTCCTGCCCTCTGGAACGCCCTCCCCCCCTCCCTCCGCCTAGAACCTCAGCTTGCCACCTTCAAACAACAATTAAAAACCCATTTGTTCTCCCTAGCCTTTAATATTCCCTCCCCCTTTGTATGATTGTTTCTCTTCCCTACCTTTTGTTTCTTGCCTAGGCCCACCCTATGTTATGTTTGTTTTGTCTCTTTGTTTGCTTTGCTGTCCTATCAAACATTGTACACTTCTTTTCCCTTTCGTTGGCCTTGGCCTTCTTTTATTGAATTTTAATTGTACACCGCCTTGATTTTGTGAAAGGCGGTTTTTATCAAATACAATAAACATAAACATAAACATAAACTCTCACTGCCCTTCTGTGAATGCAACACTGGAACGCTTTGAGAGCTAAGGTCACCGCCCTCAACTCTAACCTGTTGATGGGCCCCAAGGATTCCTGAGCACTCCATAGACCCTGGGCAAACCGCCCCTTGCAGTGGGCTCCCCAGCCGGACAGGCTCGCATCCATCATTACCTGTACCCACTGCGGAGGTTCGAGGGCCATTCCGCTCTCTAGAGTCCCCGGGTTGAGCCACCACTGGAGAACCTTCTTGGTTTCGAAGGAACATGGGAGCGTCACTGACAAAGGCTGATGCTAATGAAACCAACGCCGCAGAAGGACTTCTGCAACGGGCGCATATGTGCCCTGGCTCAGGGAACCAGATCCAATGTCGCTGCCATGGTCCCCAATACCTGCAGGTAGTGCCATGCCGACAGCGCCTTCCGATCCACAAACTCTCTTATCAGCTGACGCAGGCCTTCCACTCTCTGAGCTGGCAAGAAGACCTTGCCTATCCTTGTGTCGAATCTTGTTCCTAGATACTCGATCACCTGAGTGGAAACCAACCTGCTCTTTGCCAGATTGATTACCCACCCCAAGCTTCGGAGGAACTCGACCACTCTGGCCGTCGCCTTCAAACTCTTGTCCCTGGACTTGGCCCTGATCAACCAATCGTCCAAGTAAGGATGAACCAGAATCCCTTCTTTGCGTAACGCCGCCGCTACCACCACCATCACCTTGGTGAAAGTACATGGAGCTGTTGCCAGATCTAACGGTAGCGCTTGGAATTGAAAGTGTCCCATCGGTACCGCGAAGCACAGAAACTGCTGATGAGACTCCCTGACGGGAATATGCAGATATGCCTCTGTGAGGTCTAGAGACGTTAGGAATTCCCCCTGTCGGACCACCACGATCACTGACTTCAGAGTTTCCATCCGGAAATGGGGAACCCGCAGACACCGATTGGCCCTTTTTAGGTCCAGAATTGGTCTTAGGGAGCCCTCTTTCTTTGGGACTACAAAATAGATGGAGTATTAACCTGAACTGCATTGGTCTTTCAGGACCGGGACCACCGCTTTCAAGGCTGCCTTGACAATGTTTCCTGCACCGCCACCCGCTTGGCCTGAGACTTGCACGGCGACTGGACAAAAGAAGGGAGAACTGGCCTTGCAAACTCTAAGGCATAACCGTCCCGCACTAACTCCAAGACACAGGTCGAATGTAACCCGGGCCCAGGCGGGAAGGAACTGCCGCAACCCACCTCCCACCGGCAGCACCTCCACCTGAGCACCCGCAGCTTTATTGAGTCTTTCTGTGGACGGAGGCGGAAGGAGAGGTTCCAAAACCTCTTCCAGCTCCCTGAAACCCCCGGAAGCCTTGTCCCCTCGAAGCAAAACGACCCCTCTGAAAAGAGGTCTGCCGAGGCGGACGAAACTTGCGTGAGTGCTTCTGCTGAAAACGTCCCAGGCCCGTAAAGGCAGTCCCAGGCAGTCTGCCCCCTTTTGACTCCCCTAACTCCTTCACCAACTTGTCCAACTCCTCCCCAAACAGAAGTTTACCCCTACAAGGGAGTCTACCAAGCTGGGCTTTAGACGACCCGTCTGCCGCCCAATTGCAAAGCCAAAGGTACCTCCGAGCCGCTACCACAGATGACATATTTTTGGACAGAGACCGAATAAGATCATATTGACTGTCCGCCAAATAGGCCGCTCCGGACTCCATTTTAGTGGCCTATACCTGCGGCCCAGTCGAAGGATCCTCTGCCATCCTCAGCTGCTGAGACCACCTCAGGCAAGCCCGGGCCACCCAGGCCCCGCACACTGATGCCTGAAGCGCCAAAGCACTAATGTCAAAGGCTTGCTTCAACAACGTGTTCAGCTTTTTGTCTTGGGCATCTTTTAAGGCTGTACTGCCTTCAACCGGAATCGTAGTCTTCTTGGTTACTGCGGATACTGCCGCATCCACTCTTGGAGATTTAAACAACTATTTCTCTGCTTCGGGCAGAGGGTACAAGCGCGACATAGACCGTACGCCCCTCAACCCTCTATAAGTAATGAATATATTCTTAGTAACCGCTCCTAGTAACAGGTACCTATGCAGTATTATTATCCTTGTAAATAGATTGTAAATAATTACCCTTGTTATCCAAGTTCCTTCCCTTGTTATCTGTAAACTCATGCATGTTGACTGTACTGAGATTTTTGTTCTATGTGAACCGCGCTGATGCTGAATAGTGCGGTATATAAGAGAATATAAATAAATAAATAAACCCTGCCTCCGGCTGATCCCACTCTTCCTGGATCATTTGCCGCACCACCTTATGGACTGGAAATACCCTCTGGGATTTCCTTACCGCCTGGTTTAAGGGATCTTCCAACTCCTCTTCTTGATCAGGCACCCCCGACATGTAAAGCACCTTCAGGGACTCTCCAATTAAGGCCGGCAGCTCTTCTCGTCGGAAGACCCTTACAATTCTTGCCTGCTCCTCAGAGATCTCTCCCTTCTCAAGCTCTTCTCCTTCTTCCCCCTCTTGCTTGGACAGCTCCCTTTCCAGAGTTTCTGAATCAGGGGAAAGAGGGTCCTCTTCTTCCAGGGTTCTGGCCCACTTGGATGGAACCACCGTCTCCACCAGGGACTTGGCCTGTGCCTCACGCTTTTGAGTGCGCCCTCAAACTCCCTGCTGGCGCAAACAAAAGGCTTCATGCAACAACAAAACAAACTCCGGGGAAAAACCTTCCCCCTGGCTTACCTCTGCCGAGGAGGTCCCCGATTGTGGTTGAGACACCCCTTGCTGCTCCAAATTCAAAGAGAGAGCAGAACATTCCCCCAGGAATCCTTCCAGAGGTTCCACAGATGCCTGAGAAGCCCCAGCCTCTGGATCTGGAGAACCGCCAACCTGAAGCCCCTTCTCCACTGAGGCCGCTTCCATGGCGCAGCCCCTACAGACTCCTGCTTCGGAAACTGAACTTTTGCGGGCTCCACAAAGCACACACTAAGGCCTGGCTGGCATCTTGCTCCAGTAACAAAAAATGAACCGTTCTCTCTCTTATATATATTTTCTTTTTTTTTTTTTTAACAGAAAACTAGAGTATCTACCTCTAAGTCTACACTATATATATATACCTAAAATACCTATCTATCTAACTATCTATCTATATCTATCTAAATAAGCATACAAGCACACATACACACTGTCCCACCAAAACCTCTTGCAGTGGGAAACTGCCGCCGATGGCCTCCTCTCCACGAGCTGCACGGCGCTTGGCTCCTCCCCCCCAGGCGCTCAAAAGATGCACGAAAGGGAAAACAGCCTGGACTTGCTTTCGCTGGGCCCCGCCGCCACGGTCCTTGTTGGCGCACAAGGCTAAGGTGCTCTCCTCTGAATCGACCCCTCTTACCTCGCGGTTGTCCCGGCTTGTTGCCCTGCCGCTCCGAGGAGTGCCGAGAGCAAGCAGGGGCCTAAAGCCTTCCCTCCCTCGTGCTCAGCCGTCTCCCAGGCTTCCGCTACGAGGTGGGAGGCAGCTCAGTGGTGCTGAATCGTTAAGAGACCCGGCGGAAAAAACCTCGCCAGTCTCTTCTTTTTGCTTTTTTTTTTTTTTTTTAACCTCGGGCCTTGTTCCTCCCAGGCAAGCCTCCTCTTGCACCAATCCCCCGACTGAGAAGGGAGGCGGGGTCTCTTCTTCCTATCACCGCTGCAGCCACCAAAAGAAATCAAGGTAAAATAAAGAACTAAAGGTAAATCAAATCAAACCAAAAAGGAAATGGGCATTAACTAAATCCCCTAAAACTAAAGTCTCTCCAGTAAGTCTTCCCGGCTTAATGCTCCTAGCTGCATTGGAGACTGAGTATACTGAAGCTGGTGGGTGGTGCCAGTGGTTATATATCCTGAACCGCAGTCTCCAATGCTGCTAGTAGAGGAGCACAACCCAGAAGAAAGGGACTAGACTGGAGAGACGCTTAGGAATGCCTTTTAGAAGACACAAAGACGACAGAGTTGAGGCAAGGCAACACTTTTGTGTGCTAAGGCTGCAAAGGCACAAGAGCACACGCTGGAGCTGCTCAGGCAGAAAGCGACTGCTTGATCGCAAGGCATGCAAAACCAGAAAACGCTAACAGCACGCATTGGAAAAGGGCAGGAATTCCTCACACTGCACTAACAGCTGTTCGTGGTCCACCCCGACTATGCCCCAAAACAAATGAATTCGGGAGCCCCCAACAAGGGCAATGACAAGGTCAAGGCCTTGGTACTCACCTCCTAGGAGCCCCAGGCAGGAAAAATCATGCTGGGCTCAGTGCTATTCCCTCTGTTGCTGTTTTTCTCCTGTTGTTGTTGTTAAGTGCCATCGAGTCGGAGTCGACTCATGGCGACCCTCTGGATAGCTATCCTAAATTGTGTTCGGTCTTCAGTCAGGCGGCTCATTGTTGACAGACTGGTACCCGTAGCTGCTGTTATTGTAGCGATCCATCTCATTGCTGGCCTTCCTCTTTTGCGTTGACCTTCTATCTTGCCAAGCATGATGTCTTTCTCTAATGATCTCTCTCTTCGCATGATGTGTCCGAAGTATGAAAGTCGAAGTCTTGTCATCTGAGCTTCTAAAGAAAGCTTAGGTTTGATCTCCTCTAGTACCGACTGGTTTGTTCTTCGGGCAGTCCATGGTATACACAGTATTCGCCGCCAGCACCATAATTCAAAGGCATCAATTTTCTTCCTGTCTGTCTTTTTCACTGTCCAGCTTTCACATCCATATGATGTTATTGAAAATACCATGGCTTGAACAAGTCGAATCTTTGTATGGAGAGAGACATCTCTGCTCTTGAGAATCTTATCTAGGTCTTTCATAGCCATTCTGCCAAGAGCAATGCGTCGTCTGATTTCTTGACTGCTTGTTGCTTCTTTATTGATAGTTGATCCAAGTAGGTTAAAGTTGTTCACGATTTCAATTTCTTCTCCTTCAACGATGAACCTGTTGATTATGCCAGTTGTCATGATCTTTGTCTTCTTTACATTAAGGTGCAGGCCCATTTTGAGACTATGTTCTTTGATTGTGAGAAGCAAATGTTTCAGATCATCTTCACTTTCAGCCAGTAATGTGGTATCATCAGCATAGCGAAGGTTGTTGATGAGTCTTCCACCAATCTTCACACCTCTGTGGTCTTCATACAGTCCTGCTTCTCTGATGATTTGTTCTGCATATAAATTAAACAGGTAGGGGGAAAGTATGCAGCCTTGTCTTACACCTTTGCTTATTTTAAACCATTCTGTTTCTCCTTGTTCCGTTCGAACTGTTGCTTCTTGATCAATGTACAGATTGCGCAAGAGAACGATCAGGTGTTCTGGTATACCCATGCTTCTTAACGTGGCCCAGAGTTTCTCATGGTTTACACAGTCAAAAGCCTTGCTATAGTCGATAAAGCACAAATAGATATCCTTTTGGTATTCTTTAGTCTTTTCAAGGATCCATCTCACATCCGCAATGATGTCTCTCGTTCCTCGTCCTTTCCTGAACCGTGCTTGCACTTCAGGTAGTTCTTGTTCTAGGTATGGCTGTAGTCTCTTTTGAATAATCTTCAGTAGAATCTTGCTGGCATGTGGGATCAGAGCGATTGTGCGATAATTTCCAGAGTCAGTTGGATCACCTTTCTTTAGTATTGGTATAAACACAGATCTTTTCCAGTCAGTTGGCCATGATGTTGTCTTCCATATTTCTTGGCAGAGCCTTGTAAGTACGGTAACAGCTGCATCAGATTGCTGCAATACTTCTATGGGAATGCCATCAATGCCTGGTGCTTTGTTCTTTGATAAGGCTTTCAATGCTGCTTCAACTTCTTCTTTCATCACCAATGGTTCCTGATCATAAGGTATAGGTTGAAACGGCTGTTGGTCCACATGATCTTTATCATATAAAAACTCTGTATATTCCTTCCACCTTTTCTTGATCTTCTCAGCATCATTCAACATAGAACCTTGAGCATCTTGTAACATTCCAATTCGAGGCTGGAACTTTTTCTTTAGCTCTCGCAGCTTTAGGAAAGCCGATCTTGTTCTTCCTCTAATAGTTTCTGCTTCTATTTCCTTGCAAGTGTCATTGTAGTACTTTTCCTTGTCCTGTCTTGCTGCACGTTGGAAATCTCTGTTGAGTTCTGAGATTGTCTTTCTTTCTCCTTTGGCTTTAGCTTCTCTGCGTTTCTTCCGTCATCCATTTTGGCCGTTTTTGCTTTTTCACCTTTTGTAGAGACTTCTCGCTTTCTTCCAGCACAACCTTCTTGACGTCATTCCATAACTCTTCCGGAGCTCTGTCATTTGTATCTAAAGCAGCAAATCGATTTTGCAGGCAGTCTTTAAATTCCAGTGGTATATTCTCAAGGTCATATTTTGCTGCATTCATGAGTGGTTTGCTCTTTTTCAACTTTAGCTTGAGTTTGCATACTAGTAGTTGATGATCTGTACCACAGTCAGCTCCAGGTTTTGTCTTTGTTGATGTTACAGAGCTTTTCCACCGTTGACTTCCACAGATGTAGTCAATTTGATTTTTATACAATCCATTGGGTGAAGTCCATGTGTACAGTCGCCGCTTGTGTTGCTGGAAGAAGGTGTTTGAGATGAATAGATCATTGGTCTTGCAGAATTCTATCAATCTTTCTCCAGCTTCATTTCTGTTGCCAAGTCCATATTTTCCAACTACTTTGCCTTCTTTTTGTTGCCAACTTTTGCATTCCAGTCACCCATGACTATCAGGATATCCTGTTTGCATGTTCTGTCAATTTCAGCTTGTACTTGTTCATAGAACTCTTCAATTTCATTCTCTTCTGCAGCTGTTGTTGGGGCATATACTTGAATTATAGTTGTGTTGATAGGCATTCCTCGTAGACAAATAGAGATTAAGCGTTCGCTGACTGCATTGTATTTCATTACAGTTCTTGCAAGTTTCTTCTTTATTATAAATGCAACACCATTTCTTCTTTGTCTTTCATTTCCAGCATAGTAGACCATGTGATCATCTGATGCAAAGTGCCCGATGCCAGTCCATTTCAGTTCGCTGACACCCAACAGATGAAGTTGTACACGTTCCATTTCATTCTTGACCACCTCCAACTTCCCTTGGTTCATGCTTCGTACGTTCCATGTTCCAATGTGTAAGACATCTTTACAGCTTCTGACTCTCATTTCATGCGCAGCTACATCAGCAGTCAGACTTCCCGAGGGCTTTGATCCAAACACATCATAAATGCTGGCTTTACTCTGAAAAGTCTTCAGCTCTTCCCCAGTAGCTAGTTGAGTGCCTTCTGACCTGGGAGTCTCATCTTCCAGCACCATAGCACAATTTGTTTTGTTGTAACTATCCATTGGGTTTTCATGGCAAGATACAGAAGTAGATTGCCGGGCCTTCCTTCCGCGCAGTTTAAGTTTGGTGTTGTTGCCGTTGTCACAGAAATGTGATCCTCCGCCGTCAACACTATCCCATTCTGCTGCTGCCCAGATGGGTGGTTTGTCTTCGTCTGGCACCTCAGCTGAGACCTGTCCATCTTGGGAGACCCTGCCAGTAGTTAAACTACCGATAGTTTAGCTCTCAGCATCACTGATGCACGCAAGCCCTCACAGCACGACAAGCTGCAAACCAAGTGAGAGGTTTTTCTCCTATTTCTTTTTTGCCATTAGGGGCAAAACCAGTATTTTCCTGTCTCCAGCAGATGGTGGATGGATTTGTTTCAGCTCTGATAGAATCGGAACAAATAAGGATCCGAAGAAGGCTCTCAGAGGTATGTGACTGCAAACCTGTTTTTTAAAAAGAAATAGGAGAAAAAGACAGGAAAATACTGGTTTTGCCCCTAATGGCTCAGGCTGATAAAGGCATGCGGATGTCATCAAAAACTCACTATTTTATTGGTTCTGTCACCACACATCTGCTGGTAGGGAAACACAACACACTTGTCTGGACTTGTCTAGCAGGATGATATGGAAATGCTACTTAATTAGTGCATTTATGCCTAACATTTGTCATTTTTAGTTCATTAAAATAAATCTTTTGCCCATTTTTGAAAGGTGAATAGTAACAAACATACCTGGGAACATGAAGACAAGGAGCTGTAAATCAAAGTAGTAAGATGACCAGGTGGTGGGCTGGTGCTCAGAGACAGATGCAATGATGGGAATATTATTCTTGGCATAAGAAGGATCCAATAGGGAATAGAAACGTCCAGTCCAGGGGGAGATTTTACCTGAAACAGAAATTATGAATAATCTTGTATCTCAGATCTCTAAGACATTGGCTTACAATGAAGATATGTCTATTTCTGTAGAAAATTCAGAGAGTGATGTAATAGAATGATTGTAAAACTCATCTGTAGCAGGTGTTCTCCATAGACAGCAGAAATAAGTCTTCACGAATGGGTGACGTTCCCGATGGAGCCTCATGAAGGAACACTCCCCAACTTCCACTGGAAACCTTTGGGAAGTTCCACCACGCAGGCACGCCTGCCTTCCCGCCTGCTATGACACCATCTTCTCTCCAGTATAACAGAGCAAAAGAGAAAAAGCAACTTCTTGGGGAGGTGGGAGAGTTGTGAGGACTTATTCTTCTGTCCATGGAGAATACCTATTACAAGTAACTATGCTTTCTCCATGGACAAGCAGGAATGAAGTCCTCATATATGGGATTCCCAAGCTATAGATTACCAAAAACCAAGGAAGCAATAGCCCAACCAGGGCAACAAACTGGAGAATCATAAGAAGAAGTGAGGGTAGTCCCTGCAAGGGACTTGACTGATACAGCATCCTTCACGTACATCGAAACTGAGAGGACAAACTAACAGAAGGGCCAGTGGGAAGGAGTTGAATCTAAGTTCCAAAGAGATGCTGGAGTATAGCGCTGCCGAAGTCGCTGTCGTGTCGGAAATCCCCACTCACAGTAATGAGCTGTGAAAGTGTGGATAGAAGACAACGTAGCAGCCCTGCAAATCTCCTCCATGGAGACCGATCACAAGTTAGCCACTGACGCAGCCATGGCTCGGACCATTGTGAGCCATGACATGACCATTAAGGCTCAGGCCTGTCTGAGCATAAGCGAAAAGAGATGCAGTCTGCCAACTAAATGGACAGTGTGTGTTTCAAGATGGCAGCACCCAGCTTGCTGTGGTCAAAAGAGATGTGCAGCTGGGTGGAATGCCAGTGCGCCTTCATCTGCTCGAGATAGAAGGCTAGAGCTTGCTAGTAGTCCAGCATGTGCAGTGTAGACTCCCAATGGTTGGAGTGAGGCCTGGGAAAAACATTTTGATTGAGGTGAAAAGAGGAGACCACCTTGGGCAAGGAACACTGATGCGTTCGCAACACCACCCTATTCTGATAGAACTTGGTATATGGTGGGTGAGCCACCAAGGCCTAGAGCTCATTGATACAGCATGCCAAAGTGACCGTCCACAAACCTTCAAGGTCAGGAATTTCAGAGGACCGGATGCAAGTGGCTCAAAGACAGCCAACAGGAGCTGCGCCAGAACCATATTGAGGTCCCAAGCCACTGGCAGGGGCTTGACCAGAGGTTTAGAGAAGGAGTAAGTCCCGCATGAAGCAAGCCACCAGGGGCTGAGCTGAGATGGGTTTCTCCTTCGAGCCGCGATGGTAGGCCCCAATTGCACTCAGGTGGACTCTGACCAAATTGGACAAGACCAGAGTTCGAAAGGTGCAGGAGATACCCCAGGAGCTTGTCCATGGTGCAAGAGAAGGGATCCAGAGCCCTGTGAACCTCCGCTACTTAAACGTGTAAGACTTTTAAATGGAATTTCTGCAAGAGGCCAGGAGGATATCTGTCACATCAATGGGCAGGTTAAGTTCCCAGAGAACTACCCACTCAGCATTCAAGCCGCGAGGGCCATGGACCGGACGTTAGGATGCAACAAGTTCCCGTCTTCCTCAGAGTTGAGGTCTGAGGCACAACCCAGTCGTAGAGGCTCCTGCCGAGAAAGTTGAAGCAGCAGGGGAAACCACAGCTGCCTGGGTCAATATGGGGCGATGAGGATCATTATACCTCTGTCAGCATGAAGTTTCAACAACGTCTTTGCTATGAGCAGGTTCTGGGGGTATCTATAAAGCAGACCCACACCCCTAATGGAGAAGGAAGTCATCAGAGGCCAATCAGCCGCTGGAAGCCATTCTGGAGCAGAATCGATCCATCTGGGCATTGTGCAGCATGGCAAAGAGGTCTATCATGGGAGTACCCCCATTCCTGAAAGATCCAGCCCACTACCCTCCTGTTGAGGGTCCACTAATTCGGCTGGAGGACCCAACTCAGGTGATTTGCCAGGGCATTAAGTTCATCAGGCAGTTAGGTTGCCCATAGCTCCATCCCATTGGCAGCAGTGAACTTCCACAAGCGAACCACTTCCACAAGCAAACACTTCCCAGCACAGGAGATATGATCCCACGCCTCCCTGCTTGTCAATGTAGAACATCATCACTTGATTGTCCATTTGAATCAAGACCACCTGGTTGGCCAAATGTGTCTGAAAAGGCCCAAAGGGCATTTGCTATGGCTCGGAGCTCGACTAAGTTTATCTGGTGCAGGCTCTCCTACTCGGACCACAGGTCCTGGGTGCACAGGCCATCCAGGTGAGCCTCCCAGCCAAGCTTGGACACATCCATGAGGAGTGTCCTTTGGGGCATATACAATGGAAAAGGGAGACCCCAGAGCAGGTTCTGCGGCTCCAGTCACCAATGCAGGCACTACATGAGGGGTGCAGTGACTGCTATCTACTCCTGGAGTTGACCAGTGGCTTATTTCCACTGCATGCTTAGAGTCCACTGAGACTGCCTCATACAGAAACAAGCCAGCAGAGTCATGTATATAGTCTAGGTCATGTGGCCAAGCATCTTCAGCATCCTGCCGTGCTGTCGAGTCCTTTGCATGTCGCCTACCACTTCTGTTAGCTGCTGGATGTGGTCTACTGGGAGAAAGGCCTGGGCCCGAGATGTATCGAGGAGGGCCCCGATGAACCCCAGCTGCTGAGAAGGCTGGAGGTGCAACTTGGAGTAGTTGACTACGAACCCCAGCTGCTCAAGCACTTGAATGGTCAGGTGAACTGACTGCCAGACTCTGTCCGGAGTGGAACATTTGATGAACCAATCGTCAAAGTAGGGGAAGACAAAGACCCCCAGAGTCCGGAGATAAGCGGCTACCACAGTGAGGCGCTTCGTGAAGACCCGGGACATGATGCAAGACTGAATGGGAGCACTCAGTACTGGTAGTGCTGAACCACTAGAATGAACCGGAGGTACTTGCTGTGAACTGGTGGATCAGAATGTGTGTGCATGAATCCTTGAGATCCAGGAAGAATAGCCAATCATCCTGGAGGAGATAAGGGAGTAGTGTCCCTATCTTGAACTTTTCCTGCACTAGGAAGAAGTTGAAGTGCCAAAAGTCCAGAATACAGAGATACAAAAGAATCCCACCCAAATATTACTAAGAATAAGGGAAGACCAAAGACAAAACAAAAAAACTATTTTTAAATGTTGGAAAGCTTGTTGTGCAGGGAGAAAGAAATCCCTCCAAAAAACAAACAACTCCTTTTTAATCTTTTTAAAGTGAATGAAATCTCAAACTCAAAATGTGGCAACCAAAAGCCAATAAGCTAAGAAATTAAATGACCTACAGGTTTACAAAATACAGTAAATACTCAGCTGGCAATCGGAGCCGGAAAATCTGCTGGAGGCCAAAGATGTTAAAACAGTAAGGTCTGTAGAACCAAGGATGTCAGAAAGTTTTCAACCACAACCATATGAAAGTAGGAAGTTCTTAAAACACAGCGAATTTGCTGGAAGCCAAAATTGTTGGGCCGGCAACACTTATAAAAAGCCTGCAGATATTGGCTTTGCTCACTTGGTGCAAAAATCCTCAATTCCCATAGAGAAGATGTCATCCAGAATAGGTTTTAGTCTTTTTGGGGACCAGGAAGTAGCTGGAATAGAAGGCCTGCCTGACCTGAGCCCCTCTGGCAAGCTTGGTCAGAAGGGTGGAAATCTTCTATAGCGGGTCCAGAGGGTACTTCCCCGGGGGGCAGCAACTGGGCAAAGTGCAGCATGTACCTGGCTTTAGACGATGTGCAGGACCCAGGCATCCAAGGTGATGAGAGGATACCTGTGGGCTAAGTGGACGAGCTGCTCCCCCCTATCTGAGGGGAGGTACCCCGTCGAGCACTGGGAAATTGGCTATGCTCCAGAGGAGCAAGTCAAAAACCTGCCTCCTGCTTTGGCTGAGAGGAAGGCTGAGCTTTCTGAGGTTTATCCTGTTGCTGCTGAGCAGGGCCTACGCCTTTGGCTGAGCATTTTGAGGGCTCTGGTACTATCAAGTTCTTATGCTGGAAGGTGATCTTCCCCTGGTATTTCTTGCGCGATGGGTCAGCAGTCTTTCTCGAGAGCCTGGAGATGGTCACATGCTCCTTCTCAAACTCACCCACTCTTTCCACCACTGGTTTTCATCCTGGCAAGGCACATCCGCCAGCTTGTCCTGGACCCACTGATCGAGGTCCAAGGACTGGAGCCAAGTGAGACGGTGTGCCCTGATGACCACTGCCACAACCCTGCTGGCTGATTCAAAGGCATAATAGGTTGCAAGAACCATATACTTTAGCAATCCTTGCATTGGCCCATCACGGCATGGAAGGAATCAGAGGATGAGGAAGCCCAACTCAACCAGATCCGTCATGATGTCCTTCAGGAACATACTCATGTATAGCTAATAGAGAAGATCCTGGCCACCAGCATGGAGCCCTGGAAATATCTCCTCCCAAAGGAAATGAGGGTCCAGGCTTCCCTGCCCAGTGGCACCGATCGAGTGGAGAACTCTGGCATCGGTGAGATAGATGGTGCACCGAGTGATGACACTGATGTACCAGGGCATTGGAACCCAAGAAGCTGGACAGGGAGATGGCCATAGGAACAGGCATTGATTCCGACCACCGACTTGATGCACCTGCCTCAGCAGGGAGAGCATGGGTCTCAAGGATGGGCTGGATGGAGTGTGGTGACGATGCCAGAGTCATCGGGGGGCCAGCTTGCTGTGTGGCCAGTATCGCCGCCATCTGGCCTCGAAGGTGCGAAGGTATTCCTCCAACACCACCGTCTCCAAAGGCATCGTGGCAGAGATGACAACTTCAGCCACCAACTCTGGCACCCATAATGGGGACTCCACAATGGTAGGTTCATTAGGAGACTGCTGGTGGCCCTCTGGGGCTCTGAAAATCAATTCCTCCAGCCGGGGCAGCTTAGTGGGCAGCTCCCGGCCATCGCTCTTGATGTCGCGGCAGGAAGGATTCTGATGCCAATGTACATTGCTTTTGGTTTGGTGCTTGGACACCCCCTTCGAGATCGACGGAGTCAATGACAAATCCTTCCTCAATTCCAACCAGAGGTCGATGAAGAGTCTCTGCTCCATAGCACCACACCCCTCGGCTCAAAGTGTGCATGGACATCTCTTAATGACGACACCTCGGTGGAGCCCCTTGACGGTGTCAACGTTGATGCCAGCGCCAAGAACACTGAATTTGAAGGCCTGAAGAGAGATTCCCTCTGCTTCTCCCGGCCCTTCCTCATCATTGGCTAGCACAGATTGCACGAAGGAGGCTGGTGGTCGGGCCCAATTATGCCTGTTGGTGACCGAAATGATGCATACACACAATGCACTTTTTAAAGCTACTAGCTAGCTTGGATATGTCCACGAACATGACCATAATAAGGTCAAATGGCTTAATATCATCAGCCACAGAAAAGCCGCAAAAAAAGAAACATGAGAAAAAGGCAAAAAATACCACAAAAAGAAATGTCAGCCCTAATACCAACACAACAGACAACAGGCAGTAGAACAGGTAAAGAAAGCAATCCACAAGGGGGTTAAAAAAATAAAACTTTTCCCACTGATGGGGCTCCACAGAAAAAGACTGGAAAGAAGATTGTGCTGTAACAGGCGTGCATGAGTGGTGGAGCCTCCCAAAAGCTTCCAATGGAAACTGAGGAGCAGTCCCACGCAGGGCTCCATTGGGGACTTCACACATACGTGAGGACTTCATTTCTGCTTGCCATTGGAGAAAAAAACCACTAAAATTTAGTGCATGCTTTCTTTATTGCTCTCATTAACTCACAATCCGCCCAAAACAAATCTCAAACCCTATCCGACTGCATAACAGACAAGCACGACATTCTATGCATCACTGAAACCTGGTTCTCTGATAATGATAATGTCCTGCTCAACCAACTCAACACTACCACTCACAACATCCACAACTGCCCTTGCATGTACAGAGGTGGCAGAATCTGCATACTGCGTATAGTTTAATTATTGTTCTATATAACCTTAACTGTTCTATGTAAACCGCCCCTGATCGTTGGAAGGGGCAGTATAGAAAACTGTTCAAATAAATACTTACAAATCCAACACCATGAACTACGCCTCCACTCTCAACTTTCACATCACAGTTTCGAGCCACCAACCTCTAGGTCTAGCTAAAGATCCCCTCACACCAATGTTTAAGAGCTCGCCACCTTAATGGAAAAAATCTGCTCTAACTCAACTACCCACAAAGACCTCATTCTAGGCAAATGGCAGTGGAGGCAGATGGGATCTAAACATCCTATCTGCCTCCACCGCCCCCTTCTCAGCCTTCCTTGAAGCTATGACCAACCTACAATACACACAGCTTATATCCACCCCTACGCACACAAAAGGTAGCATCCTTGACCCGGGTCTTCTTCTCAGATCAATTCTTAAATGCACACAGATATACTCTACCCACAATACTTGCACAGTTCCCTGGTCTGATCACAACCTCATCTCATAATATACACAGCTTCTGCCTACAAACCTTGCATCAGAACTCCCCGTCAATAACTCAAAGCTTCCAGTCTTTTGATGAACAAGCCTTCCTCCAAAAAACTATCCCAAACCTAGCTACAGTGCAGATTTTTGTTTCGAGGACAGCGCAAGCTGTCCTCGAAACAAAAATCTGCACTTAGAACTCAACTATCTCAGCTGCTGCTCTTGCTCCTCCCAAAGCTACACTGACATAGCGGTCAAGGAAAAGAATACCAGAACGGCATTGAATAGAAGTGTTGGGACAGTGATTATTCTGTGAATCGTGTGGAGAGGCAGAAGATCCTGAAGTACCAAGAAATGCAGTCAGAGATCAAGAAAACATGGCAGAAAGATACGGAAATATTTCCCATTGTACTGGGAGCCACAGGATTGATAGAGAAGAATTTCCTAACACATCTTAACCAACTACCCATACATGTTACATCTTACAAACTCTAGCAGGAAGCTCTCTTTAGCACGATGCAAGTATGACACTGAGCATTAGCAGTAAATTTGAGAGATTAAGATCATACTCCACATACCCTGGCTTAGAAGTGAGGTTCACGACTGCCATAGTATGCGCAAAACTAACCCATTTGGAGAAACTATCCCGAGAAAAACAATGAACACAAAATATATTAAGGGAGATCCAAAACATCAAGCTGAAGCATGCTGCATTAACAGAAGATGAGGGAGCCCCGCGGGACACTCCATGCCGCCGCGGCGGCAGCGGGCAGCTTTTTTTTTTTTTTATTGCCATGAGCCGAGGGAGGGGGGTTAAGACTGGCAATGGGCTAGGGAGGGAGGGAGGGGGTTAAGACTGGCAATGGGCTAGGGAGGGAGGGAGGTTAAGACTGGCAATGGGCTAGGGAGGGAGGGGGGTTGAGACTGGCAATGGGCTAGGGAGGGAGGGAGGGAGGGGGTTGAGACTGGCAATGGGCTAGGGAGGGGGGGTTAAGACTTGCGGATGGCTGGGGAGTTGGGTTAAGACGCAGGGGGATATGAGGGGGAAGTTAAGACTAGCAATGGGCTGTGGGCTGATGAGGGCTGGCAATGGGCTATGAGCTGATGAGGGCTGTCTGGAAATGGGGTGATGGGGGGGTTAGGACTGGTAATGGGCTATGGGGGGGTTAAGACTGGTAGTGGGCTGATGGGGGGGGTTAGGACTGGTAATGGGCTATGGGGGGGTTAAGACTGGTAGTGGGCTGATGGGGGTGTAGGACTGATAATGGGTTATGGGGGGGGTGTAGGACTGATAATGGGTTATGGGGGGGGGGCTAGGACAGGAAATGGGCTGATGGGGAGGGGTTAGGACTGGTAATGGGCTGTGGGCTGATGGGGGGGTTTAGGACTGGCAATGGGCTATGGGGGGCTGACTGGAAATGGGCTGATGGGGGGTTAGGACTGGTAAAGGGTTATAGGGGGGGGCTTAAACTGAAAATGGGGTGATGGGGGTTAGGACTGGAAGTTGATTGACGGGGGGCTAGGACTGGTAATGGGTTGGGGTGTTGCTAGGACTGGAAATGGGCTGAGTGGAAGGGGAGGCTTGAACTGCAAATAGCTGATGGGGAGGGGGCTTGGAATGGAAATGGGCTGTGAGGGAAGGGAGCTAGGACTGAAAATGGGCTGATGGAACAGCTAGGATAGGACTGGAAATGGGCTGTTGGGGGGAGCTAAGATTGGAAATGGGCTGTGGTGGGGGCTTGAATTGAAATGGACTCATGGAGGGGCTAGAACTGGAAGTAGGCTCATGGGGGGGCTTGGACTGGAATTGGGCTGAGTGGAGGGGAGCTATGATTTGACATGGGCTGATGGTGGGGCTAGGAAATGAGTAGAAATGGGCTGATGGGGGGGCTAGGATTGAAAATGAGCAGATGAAGGGACTTGGACTGGAAATGTGCTGATGCAGGGACTAGAAGGGAATGGATGCTGGGTGAGACTGGAACTAGAAGGGAGCTGATGTTGGGGGAGGATTAGAATGGGATGGGGCTGGGAGAGTAAAATGGAGAGGGGAAAAATATTTTGTGTAGGAGGGATGAAAAATCTACAATTGGCCAGGTATTGGGAGAGTAATTGGGGATTGAGGATGGAGGGGTAAAATTTGTGTGGATGAAATAGGAATGAGGGAAGAGCAAAAGGAGAAAGATTAGTATGTTAAAGCAGATGTAGAGAGAGAGAGAGAATGGAAAAAAAACTAGAAGAGAGAAGAAAGGACAAATGGACAGCAGACGATGGAGAGTTAGCAGAAAACATGAAGAAACCAGAAGAAGGTGGCTGGACCAATTGCAACTGAAAAAAAAATGCACAAAAGGTAGAAAGATATCTCTTTATTTTGAATTTATTAACTGGAATATGTCAGCTCTGGGAAATGTGCATCATTAACATCTGCGCTTTGTTTGGTACAAGAGGAAATTCCTATTTGACGTTGCCACTTGTTCTCTTTCCCCAGTATTCTCTGAAATGTATTGATTTAATATTTGCAGTGTTGCCTTTTGATAGGTAGGGTATGGTGCTTTGTGAGTCCTGGTAATGCTGTCAGGATACGGCGGGTTTGCTATGGGTTCTAAATGGGCAGCGTTTGTAGTAGTTCCTAATGTGCCTGGCGGTTGGCACTGGATTATAGTAATGTAGAAATCTTTTAGTCTTTCTTTATCCATACACTCATTAAGAGACATGTTTACTAAAAGTTAGTGTATGGTAACATTATGCAAATATTTATGCAAATAAGACCACTTATGCAAATGACGTGCTGGCACTTTGAGGAAATTCTTTGGTTTTGTGCGGCAGTTTGGGCACTCGGGCTCAAAAAGGTTAGCCATCACTGGTCTATAGTAACAAAGGAAGAGCTGGAAAGCAGGTTAAAACGAGTTCCTAATTGGAAGAGTCCTGGCCCTTGATATAGTGTATCTGGACTTTCAGAAAGCCTTTGACAAGGTCCCTCATCAGAGACTTTTGGCAAAACTAAAGAGTCATGGGATAGGAGGCAGTGTACTACTGTGGATCAAGAACTGGTTAAAAGACAGAAAGCAGAGGGTTGGGCTAAATGGCCAATTTTCCCAATGGAGAAAGGTGAATAGTGGTGTACCCCAGGGATCTGTGCTGGGTCCGCTGCTTTTTGACATATTCATAAATGACCTGGAAAGTGGAATAACGAGTGAGATTATCAAATTTGCAGATGACACAAAACTATTTAAAGTTGTTAAAACCCAAGAGGATTGTGGAAAATTCCAAGAGGATCTTGATAAATTAGAAGACTGGGTATCAAAATGGCAGATGAAATTTAATGTGGACAAGTGCAAAGTTATGCACCTAGGGAAGAACAACCCAAACTATGGTTACACAATGCAAGGTTCCATATTAGGAACCACCACCCAGTAAAAAGATTTAGGCGTCATTGTGGATAACATGTTAAAACCCTCGGCCCAGTGTGCAGCGGCAGCCAAGAGAGCAAATAGAATGCTAGGTATCATAAGGAAAGGAATGGAAAATAAAACAAAAGATATTATAATGCCTCTATATCGTTCCATGGTGAGACCGCACCTTGAATATTGTGTGCAATTCTGGTCACCGTATCTTAAAAAGGACATAGAGTTATTAGAAAAGGTTCAGAGAAGAGCCACCAAAATGGTAAAGGGGATGGAAGGATACTCCTATGAAGAAAGGCTAAAAAGGTTAGGGCTCTTTAACCTGGAGAAGAGACGGCTGAGAGTAGATATGATAGAAGTCTATAAATTAATGAACGGAGTGGAACGGGTAAACATAGATCGATTGTTTACATTATCAGATTATAGAAAGACTAGGGGACATGCAATGAAGCTACAGGGTAAACTATTTAAGACTAATAAAAGAAAATATTTTTTCACTCAACGTGTAATCAAACTCTGGAATTTGTTACCAGAGGATGTAGTAAAGGCTGTTAGTGTAGCTGGGTTTAAAAAAGGTTTGGACAAGTTCCTGGAGGAAAGGTCCATAAACCATTATTAAGAAGGGACCCAGGATATCAATGCTTGACCCAGTACAAGCATTGCGGAACCTGTGTCTTTTGGGGAAACTGCTCGGTACGTATGACCTAGATTGGCCACTGTTGGAAACAGGATACTGGGCTTGATGGACCTTGGTCTGACCCAGTATGGCATATCTTATGTTCTTATGGCCCAGAAGGAGTAACCAACTTTTGGCTCAAACAGTTAACATCACTCCACCAAGACCTGTCCAAACTGCAAAAATCAATTGTTCAAGCAATCGGACTTAACACCGCAATGGCTCACTACAGGAAGAATGTTTCTCCTTCTGAATGGAGACCAGACTAACATTCCTAAAGGTTATTGACCTGTTTACCTACAATCTATAAGCTACTTACTGCGATAGATGCAGACAGAACAAACGATCTCATCGAGCTCAGTAACATCATGGCAATAGAGCAAAAGGGCAATAAGAGAGGAGCACATGGAACCAAAGACCAGTTAATGCTGAATAAGGCCATTATGGCCAGTGCTAAGAAAGGCAGAAATCTCAACATAGCATGGATTGATTATAAGAAAGCTTTTGACAGCATCCCACACTCTTGGATAATGCACTGCCTTGAAATGTATAAAATAAATTCTGGTTTGATAGAGTAAATTAAGTTCACTATGAGAATGTGGCAATCCATATTCTTTTTGAGATATGAAGATGATCAGTACAGTACATCATTCCTAACATTAAGATCCAGTGAGGAATATTTCAGGGAGATTCCCTGTCGCCACTTTTTTTGGCTTGGCGCTTAATCCAGTAAGTGCTCTCATCAACTCTTTGGGGTATGGATTTAGCCTGAATTCTAAGACGGTACCAACCCAGAAGCAACTTCCCATCTGCTTTTTATAGATGATCTGAAGCTCTATAGTTCCAACAGTTAGCAGAGCAACTTTGTGTGGTGAAAAGCTTTTCTGATGACTTTTCTGATGATCAAGATGGCTTCTGGCCTTGACAAGTGTGCTAAGGCAACCTTTTTCAGAGGAAAATTGAGCAAAATCGAAAACATCTCCCTTGCTGAGAGCTGTGACATCAAGGACCTTGAATAGGAAGGCGTATATAAGTATTTCGGAATAGAAGAAGGAATGACACTCAAACAAAAGCTGAGAGAGAAGATCAGTAAAGAATATTACAGGAAATTAAAACTGTTATTGAAAAGAGCTTTAACATCACGAAATAAGATACAAGCCATCAATCAGCTAGCAATTCCTGTACTCTCATACAGTTTTGAGATTGTGGATTGGCCTCAAATATCTTGAAAAACTGGATGTGCAATCAAGAAAACTGCTCCATGCTCATGAAGTAATTTACAAGAATCAGTGTATGCCAAGATTGTACATGCCTAGAGCTGAAGGAGGGCTAGGACTTCTAGAGATTGACTACACCTACAGAGCTACAATTGTAGGCCTCCAAGTCTATCTGATAGCATCATTGGATCCAAATATGCAAAAATGTGCTGAAATATGAAAGTAAACGTCCAGAATCTGTCTCCATCATCAAACTTGGACAAGGGTTCCGATGATTAGAAGGTTTGAGTGAGAATCCACAGGCATGCATGGTCAAGGAAGTAATAGAATTCCAAAAACAAGAGAAAAACCTCTTCAAAGAATTAGATTAGTAGGTGAGGAAAAACAAGTGGCAAATGCACAAATACAGTGGAAAATACAGAGCGTTACTCCAAGAACCTTTTGTCAATCAAGAATGGACACATGAATGGTTGAGGAGAGGTGAGGTGAACTGAAACCAAAGGATGAAAGATTGATAGTTGCAGCCCAGGACAGCGGATTACAGACTAGATGGTTTATGGTGAGTATTGAAAAAACTGGCACAACAGACATATGCCGATTCTGTAAGAAAGAGCTGGAAACAGTGACTCACCTAATAGCAGGATGTGATGTTCTGATGGCAGAAATTTTCTCTACAGAAAGGCACAACAAAGTAGCATGCCTCCTCCACTGGAAACTCTGTAAACACAACATCACTGTCCCTGAAAAGCAATGGGATCATGACCCTATAGGAACAACAGAGAATGAGGTGGTCATGATCACCTGGGACATTCCCATTCTGATGGATAAGAAATTGGATGCCAGGAAACCTGACAGTGGTAAAGGAGAAAAATACCAGAAAAGCACTGAATACTAGAACAGCATTGCAACTAGAAGCATCGGTACAGACTGATTATTCTGTGAATCGTGTGGAGAGGCAGAAGATCCTGAAGTACCAAGAAATGCAGTTAGAGACCAAGAAAATGTGGCAGAAAGATACAGAAATATTTCCCATTGTACTGGGAGCCACAGGCTTGATAAAGATTTTCCAAGCACATCTTGACCAACTACCCATACATGTTACATCTTACAAACTCCAGCAGGAGGCTTTCTTTGGCACGATGCAAGTATTACATTGCACCTTAGCAGTAAATTTGAGAGACTAAGATCATACTCCACATACCCTGGCTTAGAAGTGAGGTTCACGACTGCCATAGTATGCGTAAAACTAACCCATTTGGAGAAACTACCCCAAGTAAAATAACAATCACACTCTCCCTGGTACACCACAGTTCTAAAAACACAGAAACACAACTTGCGATTTCTTAACGACAATGGAGAAAGTCCCAAGACTACCAACTCAAATCTACATGAACTAAACTTATACCACAATGCCACTATCCATGCCAAAAAAAAAAATATTACATCATCATCACACACTTCATCAACAAACCCAAAGAGCTCTTCGACCTTGTCAAAGCCCTCACTAAAAGACCCATCACAAAAAAACGTGTCCACACTCTTAATCCACAGGACATGGCCTCATATCTGCTGGCCAAGCACAAACTTATACCCTCCAGCAGCTCTACCATCCCAACCTTGAACAAGGAGACCATTCAAGATCACCATTGGACTACCTTCAAGATATTATCATATGAGGAACTCAACAACATAATCAGCAGCATCAACACCACCACCTCACCACTCGACTCTTGCCCAGTTTCCTGGCTTAAAATCACAAAAGAACAATAACTACCAATCATATCTGACATCGTCCACTCATCCCTTTCTCAAGGAATCCTTCCTCCTTCCCTCAAACAAGCAACAATCAGACCACTCCTGAAGAAACCAAACCTGGATCCACACTTACCCTCCTCTTAGAGACCTATAACAGTATACCATCTATCTCCAAAATCATTGAAAAAGCTGTACAAACCCAATTCCAAGATCACGTAGACCACTATGCACCTCTAAACACGCATCAACATAGATTCCGACCCAACCATGGCACAGAAACCCTTATGACCTCCCTTAAACTCACTCTTCACAGGCATCGAAGCAATCACCCAAGGCTTCATCCTGCTCTTTCTGGCCATCACCACCGCCTTTAACAATGTATCCCACCAACTCCTCCTCAACCAACTCCATAGGGGTGTGATGGTGGCTTGGCAGACTGAGCGGAATGTGTTGGTGGATAGGATGGGGCGTAGGTTTCGGAGCGTTTTGAGTTTATAGTATACCACCTTGGTGATAACTTGAATATGGGCCTTGAATGTCAGCTGCTGGTCCAGTATGATACCAAGGTATTTTATCTGGATGTTGATTCAGATATCGTTGTTGCTGAGTCTGATGGTGGCAAGGGGAATGAAGTCGGGGTCCTTTGTGACATGAAGGAGCTTTGTTTTATCAAGACTGATAGAGAAATTACGAAGATGGAGCCAGTTGGTTACTTCCATGAGGCACGAATAAGAGCATTCTCACTGCACGCCCCCACCCTCTGGAATTCACTACCCCCCTCCCCCCTAATTTGAAGTATCAAATTAATTGTAGACTTTCGCAAACTCCTCATGACTCACCTCTTCCTGGAACATTTTTCTAACAGACACCCAATAACTACAGAACAGGACTATGTCATATAATCACATCACTCACCACACCTCCATGAAGCCCCTACAACACCTCACAACTCCCCTACCCTTCTCCCTACTGTACATAGCTATTTAAATCCGTATTGATATGAATGTGTTGATAGGTTCTTTGTTCACATTTAAAATATTTTTTATGTTTATTGTGGTTATTGATTTTCATTATAACTCATTCATTGTACCAACTCAGTTCCATGTAAACCATTTGGACACAGAAAAAACGGTATATAAAAATTTGTTTAATAAATGAATACTAAAAAAGAATGCAGTGAGTTAATACTGTGCAAGTTGATACTTAAAAAGAAAAGTGAGCTAACCAGAAGAGAGTGCAATAAAAACAGTAGTAACTTGAAAAGGTATTTTAAATATGGTACAGGTCAACTACTTCAGCAGTATAATCATTCAAAAGAACTTTCATCAGCTGGGCTAGCATGAGTGGCTCTATGTGAGATTTCAATAGAAGCAAGCCTTACATAAAATGAAGTAAAGGCTGTCAGAGAAGGATTTACCTTCTACAAGGTAGACAGGCACCAGTTGTGCTGAGGGAGATCCTGAGTGAGTCTTTAAACCGGGCTCTGATGATGAAAAAAGTACTTAAGTAGTTTTTGTGAAGCAAGAAGGATCTAGGGCAAGGGTGAACAAACTGTTTGGTCTCAGGGCTATATTAGGAGCTGTGAATGAGTTAGGGGGTTGGTCCAAAGAGCAGGAGTTTATCCAGCGTCGGACCAAAATGCTTGCTGACAAAGAAAGTTCTTATAGGAAATACAGATCACTTCAATTAATATATGACCATGGCCTCTGCTGGTTTCCTACATTTATTTATCTATCTGTGCTTTTATACCACTTTTCACCAGGTCAAAGCATTTACAAACAACTGAAGGATACAGTAAAACAAGGAGTGAATGTAAAGAACTATGCACAAATAACTTATTTATGAGCTGGTATAAACGAATACGTAACCATAACATTGGTATGCTTTTGTTGGGATATGTGGGTGGGTAGGATTATGTTCTAGGTCCATAATGTTCAATGAAAAGATGAGTTTTCAGGTGCTTCCTGAATGATGAGAGGTCTTTTGATGCATCTGATGATGGGCAGGGAGAGAGTGATATACAGTGGATGCGTAAAGTTCAAATGCTCTTGTGCAGGCTTGCTGGGTGATTTTGGTTTTTGAGTGGGGGATGATTAGGGTGTTGCTGGTGGATTGGCGGCTGGTTCTGTTTGGTTGGAAGGGGTTGAGGAGGCTGAAGAGGTGTGAGGAGAAGGAGGAGAGTCAGCATCATTCAGCTGAACCAGAAGGTCCTCTTTAGATGATTTGCTGGTATTTGCGCATCATTAAAAGTAGAACTTCCAACTCAGATTTATGATGCTGACTCATGTAGGAGGGGGATGGTTGCAGCAACACTAGCAGTGGATACAGCCAGTAGATCTTAGTTTGAGCTTTCAGCCGGACAGTAAGGGGCCTGTGGGCCACTTGTTATTTCTTTGCAGCAGCTCGATGGCAGGCCAAACTTTACGTGCCGGCAAGCTAGTCCCAGCTCATGGGCCACATTTTGCCACCTCTGGTCTAGGCTTTTCCCTCATAAGAACATAGAAATTGATGGCAAATAAGGACTATATGGCCTATCAAGTCTGCCCATCTTAGTTGCTTTGGTGAATATATTTACGGTTTGCAGATCTCATCGATCATACACATGTAAGTCATTTAATCAAGTATCTTTCTCTCCTCCTCCACATCCCCCACCCCCTCCCCCTTCCTCCTCTACCCTTCGCCCCTCCCCTCCCCCTTCCCCCCCCCTTCTCCCTCCCTCTCCCCTTCCCCTCTTTCCCCATCCATTTCCTCTCTCCCCTTCCCTCCTCCTCCCCCCTCCCCCTCCCTCTCTTCTCTCCCCTCTCTCTTCTTCTTTTTTCCCCCCTCCCTTCCCCTGCTCCCTTCCCCCTTCCCTTCCTTCCTTTTTCCTTCTTCCTCCCCTCCCTCCCTCCCTCCCCCCTCCTTCTCTTCCTCCCATTCCCTCCCTTTCTCCCTGTCCTCACCTTCCCTCCCTTCCTCCCTCCCTCCCTTTGTCCCATATTATATAATAAGTTTGTTATCATATATTTTTGAATATACATTATTTTATTTGAACATTTATTGTTTATCTATTCCGTGATTCCACCCTGTTTTTTCTTCGTTCATTATAGATGTATGTTTTTTTTTTTTTTTTTTTTAAATTTTGGATTTGTGAGCACATGTACATGAATACGTTTTTTATGTATTTATTTATAATATTGGTCCAATATCATAGGCAAATATGTTTTTTAATATTTTTAATATATTTATATGTTTTATATGTTGTATGTCATTTAGCTGTGTGCCCCCTGAAGAAGGCTACGGCCGAAACGCGTAGGGGTTAATAAAAATTTGTTTACACCCACCGACGACTCTTGCCCTTTGTTGCATTGCTATCAAGTCTGCCCATCCATACCAAACACTAAGCTCTATAATCCCTTCCTCTACCTTACAGATCCCTCTGTGATTGTCCCATGCTTTCTTGGATTCAGATACACACCTCATCTCTGCCACCTCTGCTGTGCACTCTCATTCTAGAGCTTCTTTTCAATTGAAAGAGGCTCACTTCCTGTGCATTTACAAGGTGCAATGAGAAAGTTTCGAGACTTGCACAATAACACAAGTAGCATAGCAATGACAGTTATTGCATTCAGTCTTCTTCAAAGTAGTCCCCTTCTGATAAAACACTTCCTGCAGCGTTCCTACCACTACTGGAAACAATTTTGAAATGCCTCTTTCGTTATGCTGTGAAGTCATTGTATCAAATTTTGCTTAATGATCTCTGAGTCGTTGAATCTTTCTTTCAGTGGTAATTTCAATTTTGGAAACAAGAAAAAGTCATAGGGTGTGAGGTCAAATGAGTATGAAGGCTGACGGACTTGCTCAATTTGATGTTTGGCCAAGAACTGCAGGACAAGATGTGATGCATGAGCTGGTGTGGATGAAGCAACCATTCACTATTCCTGTGCAACCCTGGCCTCCTTTGACAAACTGTATCTCTGACAAATCAGAACTTGGACGTAGTACTCCTTACTGATGGTTTGGCCTTTTGGAGCATACTTATGAACAATTCCCTTGTAATCAAAGACAACCGTGAGCATTACCTTAATATTGCTCTTCACCTGACAGGCTTTCTTGAGTCTAGGAGAGTCTGAAGCCTTCCATTGTGAGGACTGAGCCTTAGTTTCCGGGTCATAATCATAAACCCATGATTCATCACCATTAATAATCTTTCTGATAAAATCGGAGTCATTTTCAACGTATTCCAATAACTCCCTGAGTGCAGACAGTTGATCTTTTTGGTCAGGAGAGAGAGGTTTTGTCACAAATTTTGCAGACACACGTCTCATCCCAAATCAATACTAAGAATGGACTGTACCATCCCGAAACTGATGTCCATGTCCTCAGCAAGCTCCCTGATAGTCAATCAACAATTTAAGCATATTGCAGCACACACTGCTTCAACTTTGTCTTCATTCCTGCTCGGGATGGCCTTACAGAACATTCTTCGCCGTCAACAGTTTGGCGACCAACTTGGAAACGTTTATACCAGTCAAACTCGAGTACGACTCATGCATTCATCACCATACACTTGCTGTAACTTGTCATTGTCTCTTTGCATGATCTCCAAGTTTTGGGCAGAATTTAATGCAAATTCGCTGTTCAATTTTTTCACTCATCATAAATCTGATGAACTGCTTTTACACAATACCAAACATCACGTGATTAAAAAAAATGCAGGTGTGCTTCAGCCATGCTACACGCCACTCATGCAGAGCACATAACTGATCACTGCATGTTTAATAACATCGTGATATAACATATTGTTATATAACTACATACACAAGTCAATATTTTTTGATCACAACTCATATGCCATGGAAGTATTTAAACTAAATCATATCTCCCCCCTCTTTCGTCTTACTAGCAAAGTAAACATATCGAGATCTTTTAGTCTGTTGAAGTGGTGTTTACTTGTGGTAGAATGGAGTCAAGTATTGTCTCTTAACAAATTACCTGAAACAACATTGTTGAGTTGTATGTTGCTGTTTAGAACAAGGTAGTTATGCTGGAATCTCTAATGAGGTCATGTGGTGAACCGACCAGGGAATTGGTACAATCCGATATGGGATGAGTTATGTTAGATACAAATATCAGGTCGAGGGTGTTTCCACCTGCGTGCGTGAGACCTTCAAGGATTTGGATCAGGCCTCAAAGTAAGGCAGAGGATTGTGTTGCCGAGGCCAAAGTCAAGTTGACGTCGCCTAGCATGAAAAATGATTTACTTTTGCTAGAGTAGGTACATGCCAGTTCTATTATAGATAAAAGATCTTCAGAATCAGCGGTTGGGGATCTATATATCAGGCATAGATACATCTGTGTGTTTTCAAACAGGATGCTGTTAATGTGCGGGTTACATAGTAACATAGTATATGACAGCAAATAAAGACCATCATGGTGAATCTAGTCTGCCCAGCAAGGTGGCAAGAGTAGGTGCACCTGCCACTCGGTGCAGGTCACCCCTCCCCATGCCTTTGTTTAGGAGTATACCCCACAGCTCTGTGCAGGTCACCCCTATTTGCTGAGACAGAGACAGTTAAGGTTATTTTAATTTTATCCTGTTGCCATAAAGGGATCCACTGTGTCTGTCCCATGCCATTTTGAATTCTGTCACTGTATTTGCACCCACCACTTCCATTGGGATGGCATTCCAAGCATCCACCACCCTTTCAGTGAAAAAAATATTTCTTGACATTGCCTTTCAGTTTACCCCCTGAATTGCCTGGGTTGATACTGTGTTGATGAGTTTGAGGTTCGGTCATTAGTTTGATAGAATGAGTACTCCTCCCCCCCTTCTACGTCGTCTGGAGCAGTTGTGGATGTCCATGGCTGTTGAGGTGAGTTGGTTCATTAGAATGGTATCAGATTGTGATAACCATGATTCAGTGATGCACATTATATCAACTTCCTGGTCTTGAACATAGTCTGATATAAATAGATCGAGCACTGACTAGCTCTTTCCAGGCCGAGCCCAAAACTCTTGGGATCCAAAATTCTGACTAAATATTCCTATCAAATGGTATATAATACATGACCATAGCAGAAGGAAAATCACTGTTAGAACATATTGAATAAGATGGGTACAATTTTTCAGAAATTTGCAAAAATTAACCAGGCTGCAGAATGTGGATTAAAAATTTAAAGTAGGCCTTGAAAGGGCTAGAGAACATTTGATATGAAGAGCGTAGTGTGGATTTATGTGAGAAGGAGTTGGAGTTGATTTAGTGTGTACTGGTATCAACCGCTGTGGTCTCTTATGGGTATTTGATTGTGGCTGTAGAGTAGTTAGGTGGTGTCTCTCTTGATACAGTATTGGAATCAGGCCATACCTTGTGTGGATCTGGATGCTCTTAGTAGGGATAGTATGAGGAGGAGTAACATTGAGGAGATGAGCCAATTCATATTTTCAGGTATTTGTGAGGTTTGTCTTATCAATAAAGGGGTATGTTTACTAAACGGCAGTAAGGGAGCATGCTTTTCAGAGCGGTAATGGCAGCAAAAAGGGGTTTCTGTGCGAAAAAGGCTCTGAGTGTAGGAAGTGTTAAGGGCAATATGGACTATTTAACGTGCGGAAACGGGACATCAGGCATTAAGGTGTCAAGCAGGCACCTTAATGTCTGGAAATGGCTGTAACCTTAATGCTGGATAAAGCAGCAGAAAGGGAAGACAATCTGAAGGTGATGGATGGAAGGGCAGGTGGGAGATGATGGATCTGCCAGACCAGTGGGTACCCTATGTGGCAGCCAGTAGGATGAGCATATGGGATACTGGTGTATGAACATAACATAAGATTTGCCATACTGGGTCAGACCAAAGTTCATCAAGCCCAGTATCCTGTTTCCAACAGTGGCCAATCTAGGTCACAAGTACCTAGCAGTTTCCTCAAAAGACATAGGTTCCACAATGCTTGTATTGGGTCAGGCAGTGATATCCTGGACCACTTTTAATAATGGTTTATGGACCTTTCCTCCAGGAACATGTACAAATCTTTTTGAAACTTGGCTACACTAACAGCTTTTACTACATCCTCTGGTAGCAAATTCCAAAGTTTGATTACACGTTGGGTGAAAAAATATACTCTTTTATTAGTCTTAAATAAGTTACCCGGTTCCTTCATTGCATGTCCCCTAGTCTTTCTATATTTTGATGGTGTAAACAATCGATCTAGGTTTCACACTATTCATTAATTTATAGACCCTCTATCATATCTCCCCTCAGCCGTCTCTTTTCAAGGTTGAAGAGCCCTAACCTTTTTAGCCGCTATTCATAGGGGTATCCTTCCATCCCTTTACCATTTTGGTGGCTCTTCTCTGTACCTTTACTAATAACACTATATCCTTTTTAAGATATGGTGACCAGAACTGCACACAATATTCAAGGTGCGGTCGCACCATGGAACGATACAGAGGCATTATAATATCCTTTGTTTTATTCTCCATTCCTTTCCTTATGATATCTAGCATTCTAGAGTGTGTACGTTTTGTTACTGGAAGACCCAACCCTCTTATAGTCAAGTGCACGAGAAGCGTGAGGTCTTGGAAAGAAGACCGGTAGGATCACTGACTAATTGATATGTAAAGGAGATACCACTTTCGGTAGAAAGTGGGGATGTGTCCAAAGGACAACTTTGTCATGATGAAATCGTGTATACTGTGCATGAGCCACTAAGGCCTGCATCTCATTGATGCGTCTGGCTGAGGTCACGGTGATGAGAAATAAAACCTTACAAGAAAGTACCATAGGTGTGTGGTTGTTAGGGGCTCAAACAGAGGCTTGAGGAGTTGAGCCATACTACATTAAGGTCCCATGCTACCGGCGGTGGTCGAAGGGGTGGCTTGGTGAGGAGGCCCCTCATGAAACGTGCCACAAGAGGAACTGTGGAGATGGGCCGACCATCCACTGGTTTATGAAAAAATGAAATAGCATCGAGGTGCACCCATATCGAATTAGTTTTGAGTCCAAGAGAGGACAAATGCAAGAGGTATTGCAAAAGCATGGGAACTGGTGCCTCAAATTATTTTGAGAGCACCATGAGGCATATCTAGTAGAGGAGGAGTGGCCTAGTGGTTGGGGCAAGGTACTTCAGGCCGGAAGGTCGGGGGTTCAAATCCCACTAAAGGACAGCAACCTTGGGCCGGAAGGACTGGGGTTTCTAATCCCACAGGTTCTCCTTGTGGTCTCGGGCAAGCCACTTAACCCTCCATAGCCCATGTTCCCTGTAAAATAGTTATCTCCAAGTTATAATGCCCTGTTCAATGTAATATCAGTTTGTTCAATGTAAACCGCCTTGATATCATGAAAGGCGGTATATAAGAAATGTTAAATAAAAAAAAATCTAGGCCATTTGAAAGAGTAGGCCTTCCTGGTAGAAGGCTTTCTGGAGGAAAGGAGAATATTTATTTATTTATTTATAATCTCTTATATACCGCACTATTCAGCATCAGCGCGGTTTACATATAACAAAAATGCTCAGTACAGTTAAACGCGTATGAGTTTTACAGGTAACAGGGCACAAAAACTTGGATAACAGGGGAAAACTATTTACAAAACTTACTACATGGAGTCATAACAACAGTATTTTCACAGAATACCTTTACAGCTGTAGATAGTGATAGATTTTGAAAGATCATGCTCTTACATCCATGTTGTCAGATGGAGTGACTGCAGATTGGGATGGAGGAATGTTCCGCTGTCCTGAGATAGAAGACCCGGCCTATTTATTTATTTATTTACATTTTCTTATATACCGTGCTATTCAACATCAGTGTGGTTTACATGAAACATAAAACTTGCACGTTACATTGACTGATCAGTGCTTACAAGGAACAGGTAATAAAACTTGGATAACTTGGGGTAACTATGTACATTGAGGCATCATGGAAATCTTATCTCGCATAGATTCTACTGGAATCGGAGGAGTCTGTGTCAGCCGAAGTAGGAGGGGAAATCAAGGCTGACGGGGCCAGCGAGGGGCTATGAGGATCATAGAGCCCTTGTCTGCTTGGATTCTGAGGAGGGTCTTCGGAATCAGAGGAATGGGGGGAAACACATAAAGTAGCCCCCTACTGCACTGGATCATAAAGGCATCGGACACTAGACTGAGTTTGGATGGTATCTTAGAACAGAACTGTGGAAGCTGAGAGTTCTGCAGAATGGCAAAGAGATCTATTACTGGAGTTCCCCAGATTTGTAAGAGTTTTGCCACTGCTTCTGGATCTAAGGACCACTCGTGAGATTGTAGGATCCGACTCAGCTTGTCCGCCAAAGTAATTAGATTCTCCTGGAATGTAAATTGCACGAAGATACATGTGGTGGAATGCAGGCTGCCTAGCATAGGCCTAGCATAGGGAAAGGGAGCCCATCCCACCTTGTTTGTTTATGTAAAACATTGCCACCTGATTATCTGTTCTGACCAGGATCTGGCTGTTAGAGGTGTAGTGCTGAGAAACTTGGAGGGCATTGGTAACTGCTCGAAGCTCAAGGAGGTTTATCTGCTGTGTTGATTCCTGGGTTGTCCACAGACCTTGTGTGGAGATGGAATCCAGATATGCTCCCCATCCGAGCTTGTAGGCATCTGTAGTCAGTGTATGTTGAGGATGGGCCATCCGAAAAGGTGACCCTACGAGAAGATTTGTTGGGGTGCACCACCATCGGAGAGACTTGGCCAGAGGGCGTGTTACTTGTATATCATCCTGTAGATTCCCTGTGGCCTGGGTCCATTGGGTTGATAGAGTTCACTGTGCTTGTTGCATGTGGAGTCTCGCATAAGGAATTACATGTACTGTGTAAGCCATGTGTCCCAAGAGGCATAGGAAGTCTCGAGCCGTGGCAGTCTGTTGCTGGCGCATGCGGGTGGCTAGATTCACTAATTTGCTCATGCAGTCACAGGAAGGCAGGCTCTGGACTGTTTTGTATCCAGCACGGCTTCTACCCTCCTCATGGCATTAACAGGTAAACTTCTAAAAGTAACTGAAAAGCCTAATCCTGGATTCATTCTAATTTTCCTTGACATAACAGCGGCATATGACTCCATAATACATGAATATCTCATACCTAGATTGCAAGAAATCGGCCTCAAAGACAAGGTTCTGTTATGGTTTAAGTCCTACCTTTCAAACCGAACCATCCAAGTAAAAATGGGCAACACCACATAACCCATTCTACCAAAAGAAAGGCTTACCACAAGGTTCTGTGTTATCAGAGCTTCTTTTTAATCTATACATTCAACCTATTTGCAGCATAATCAAGAGTCATGGCATGTATTACTACCTGTACACAGATGATATTATGTTATACACCCAAATCAACACCAAACAGTTAAACTTAGAAAAGATAGAGGAAAGTTTCAATAATATTATTACATGGTTGGCAGAACACAATTTTCAAATAAATTTGAAAAAAACTGAAATTCTATTCATTACAAAAGACAGCTTCTTCACTCCACCAGAATCTATTACGATAAAAGAAGTAACCATTCAAGTCAAAAAAAGAGGTGAGAAACTTAGGCATCACACTAGACCATCAGCTTAATTTCGCCAAGCATGTGAGCAACCTAACAAAAGCCATCTACACTAAACTAAAGATGCTTCAACATTTAAGATCTCTCCTCTCCACAAGTGACTTCAGAACAGCAGTCCAGGCAATAATCTTCCCGCACTTTGATTTCTGTAATGCCATACTAATGGGCCTCCCAAAGCAAAGCATCCGCCGCCTTCAGCTGGCCCAAAATACAGCGGCTAGAGTAATCTCGCAAGTCCCAATCAAAGATCACATTACCCCAATATTAAAACATCTGCACTGGCTACCAATTGAGAGTAGAATAAAACAAAGTTATTAACACTATATTCAAATCCCTCCAAACAGAAGCATCCTCTTGCCTGAAAGCGCTTATACAAGTCACCCCGGAAAACAGACCACGAAGAACCAGTAATAAAAATTCTCTTGAGGTACACACTGAATTTAGAAGCTGCAACTCAACAACGTCCAAGAGAGACTTCTCCCTTTATGCCCCTCTCCTATGGAATTCACTTCCTGCCATCATAAGAGATACTATTAAATCTTTCCGTAAACTTTTAAAAACATTTTTGTTCAAGGAACACTTCAGCAAACTAATCACCTAGTTCAAAAACTCTCCAATTAAAGCAACAGGCCTGCTCACGGTTTCAAGATGCTTTCAAGATCAGTATATTTAATCAACATGCTTAGTTTCCTGTATATAGTTACTACTTCAGTCGGCAGATTGCTGTGCTAAGTTGTTTCTTCCCTTAGTTCCCATCACTCCTTGTGCACAATGTTACATGTTTTATTTTGTTAAATGTACTTTCAATTCTTTGAGTTCAATGTAAACCGCTTTGATTCACGAAAGGCGGTAAATAAGCACAAATAAATATCTTTGGGTTGGAGTAAGGTGGGACTTTGGGAAATTTATTACAAACCCCAGATGCTGCAATAGTGCAAGAATTCTTTGACGAGAAGAGCAGAGTTCTCCAGGAGAGTCTGCCTTTATTAACCAGTCATCTAAGTAAGGGAAGACAAAGATCTTGTTGCTTCGAAGACATGCTGCCACCACAGCCATGCACTTTGTGAAGGCCCTTGGTGCAGATGAAATACCAAAGGGAAGGACCCTGTATTGGTAATGGGTGCCCTGACAGGTGAAGCAAAGGTACTGTCTGTGGTCTGGGTCAATCAAGATGCGAGTGTAGGCCTCTTTGAGGTCTAGGGAACAGAGCCAGTCGTGTTCCTGTAAACAGGGAAAGAGGGTTCCCAGGGAGATCATCTTGAATTTCTCCTTAACAAGGAACTTGTTTAGTTCCCTGAGAATGAGAATTGGCCTGTGGCCTCCTGACTTCTTTGGAATGAGGAAGTGCACTGGAGTGGATGCAGTCATTGAAGTCAATGCTCTCAGTTGCGGTTCCGTGGCTGTCAGTGTAAGAGGAACCAAAGCCACAAGGAGGGCTGCTATAGTTTTTTTCCAAGGACAGCATCCGCTGATCCAGGGAGGTTGCCTACATCTGGTTCAATGAAAGAACGGGGCTGGGCGCCCCTGTACCAAAGCAAGGCATCTGGGGCTCTCCGGAGGACAAAGCCTTGGGTGCCTCCTGATTCCCTATTAAGGCTCCTCCTGCCGGGGATGCCTAGACCGAAGTCCAGAGTCAGAAGAAATTCTGGTTGAGTCACGTGGTTACAGCGGGATTTCCCCCTCAATTCCCGAGACTTGGCTGAGAAAATCTTTGGACTTTTCCTTCGGATCCTTCAGCTTCTCTGAGGAGTCTCTTAGCTTTACCCTGTCTTTTGAAGGTTTTGAAGGAGACGCAGTTTTCTTGGTCATCATCTCCGAGTGCCTCTATTCCTTTGAATGCTTAGAACCATGTGAGCATGAGGATGCCCTGGAGGAAGTGGAGGCCAAGTGATATTAATTCTGAAGGGAAAAGCTCCCCGAACTTTCTGGCCTGATTCCCTAGGCCCCTCTTCATCATCTGTTTGCAGAGGGAACTTTCTTGGGGTATATGGTCGGGACCAAGGCATTTCAAACACCAGTCATGTTTATCTGTTACTGAAATGGTGCTGGAGCACTTAGTGCATTTTTTGAAACCACTGGAGGTTTTCTCCATCATAAAGATAGTGGGCACAAGGCACAGAGGTAAAGAAATTTTTAATTTTTTTTTAAAAAGAGAAAATGAAAAGAAAAATATAAGGAAGAAAAAGGAAATCAGTATCGGGCAATACCAGTGTGGTTAGGCAGGAGTGGTTTAAGAAAAGTTTTAAAGTTCTTTTCTCCATTGAGAGAGTGATAACCCGTTGGCTCCGCGGAAAAAGAAGAATGGAGGAGAGGGAGTTAAGAGCAGAGAGGCAGTGGTGCAGGTGCAATGGAGTGCTCCCAATGGTTTTCCTATTGGTAGCTAGGGAGCTTCCCGCGTGGGCTCCATTGGTACCTGATGTCACCCATCTGTGAAGACTACATTTCTGTTTGTTCCTGGAGATGGGCCATACTCTCAGAGGGGCATGATGGGAAATAGCATGTTTGTTGACCCAAAGTGTGGCCAGAATGCATAATAAAGTAGAAGGATGAGTGTCTGCAAGTCACAGCAGAGCCTGGACTGCTACAGGCAGGGATATAACCTGAGTAACATACAGGCGCAAAATTTATTTATTTATTTATTTACATTTTCTTATATACCGCGCTATTTTCCATCAGTGCGGTTTACATTGAACATTTTACATACACATTTCAAATGACTTGATTTGTGTTTACAATTAACAGGAATAGGAACTTGGAAAGAAACAGGGGTAACTGAATAAGTGGGAATCTAACCCCTGTCCTGTTTATGGGGACACTGCACTAACCAGTATGCTACATCTCCATTCCTCTCTATATGCAATGTCTGGATTCAAATAGCTTGCAGGATTCTGCCTAAACTGTCTGCTGTGTATGCAGGTAGAGGTTAATCCCTCCAGTACCCATGATGCACTACACACACAGAAAAACAGTCTGCAGCTGATCACCAAACGGAGAGTGGACTGATTCATCACATCAGCTCAGTACAATGCACAGACAGTGAGTGCTTCAATCACTTAACAGCTACAAACTGTGTTACTGAGCAGTGTTAGCAGTCACTCTGAGGGTGAGGATGGGCGCACAGCACCTGGTCCCCAGACCTTGCACTGCTAAAGATGGTATCTGCCGGCTATGCCGCTTTTGGATCTTGACTCACCTGATCTCCTTGTGTTTCTTGTCATGACTAGATTGTAAGGTCTGATGAGCAGGAACTGTCTCTTACATGTCTGTGCAGAACTGCATACATCTTCTAACGCTATACAAATGCTCAGTAGTAGTAGTAGACCCACATCACTGCCAGTGTATGGCAAGTATTGTCTGCAGTATGTTATGCTAGTCACCTTGTTTCCTGCACAATTGCAGCATGTTGTAAGTGCCAGGTATAATTGGGCCCTGTGTCCTGCCCCTGTTGGACAGGGACCCTCCTTGAACAGTGCATTTCAGTGGCCACTGTTACAAAGCTGCTGCCATGGACGCCAAATGCAGTGGGGGCTTCTACATGGAACACTGCTACTGTCCGGCTATGACCACAGTGAATAGGCCAGAACATAAGAACAGCCATACTGTGACCAAGGTCCATCAAGCCCAGTATCCTGTTTCCAACAGTGGCCAATCTAGGTCATAAGAACCTATCAGTCTCCCCAAAAGACACAGGTTCCTCAATGCTTGTATTGAAGGACTACAAAAGGATATCAATGCTTGACCCAATACAAGCATTGTGGAACCTGTCTCTTTTGGGGAAACTGCTAGGTACGTATGACCTACATTGGCCACTGTTGGAAACAGGATACTGGGCTTGATGGACCTTGGTCTGACCCAGGTATGGCATATCTTATGTTCTTATGTGGACTGCTACTTCTGGAGAGAGATCTGCAATTCTAAGTATTTACTTCTGGGAACAACTGCTGTCCCAACCATCCAGGACTAACAGTCTACCACAACAAGCTCAGTCAGACTGCACCCGACGCCCACCACTGGGCTGTTTCATCCATGCACATACCAACTGCAACTGGTCCACATACAATGCATGCACACAGAGCGACCATGTGCACCCTGGCTTGGGATGGACCAAATGGACACCCAGCATTAACTCAGTGAGTGGGCTCCATGGACAGATTGCACCCACATCAATCGAGTTAGACGTTATATAGCACTATGTGGATACGTAGCCATGCCATGGTCACTGCTCGATTAGAGTGAGAGTGCCCTGTCAGCATGACATGCTGTGGCCACCCAGGCAATACACATGTCAGACATGCACTACGATGTCTCAGCCATTGACCCTACTGTCGAAGCAGACACATCCTGGCCAATCTGCTCTCCTTCAGGCCATACCCACAATCCTCTGTTCCTCATCATGCATATTTGCAGACTAACCCTGGGAACAGCTTAGGCAATGTGAGGCACAGTGAAGTGCAGAAAGCCACAGAACAATGGAGAGACAGACACACACAAACACTCATATCGCCGCACTATGCAAAAGTGGGGATGGTTGGCATTCCTCCCAGCCACTTTGGTCCCCATATCAGCTCAAGCATTGGGTCTTGAAAGACTACAAAAGGAGACTGCTACTTCTGGAGAGAGATCTGCAATAGTGAGTATATACTTCTGGGAATTTTTCTGAAGGGAATTCTTTGGATTAAAGCTGATTAATCTGTGAACCCAGTGTATTTGTTTAATCAGTCAGGGCCTAGTAGCAACAGTTTAAGTTTAAATTTAAAACACAAAAGAGAGCTTTCTGGTTAAATTTAGAACCAAGCAGAGAACTTGTAGTTTAAATTTCATACTAGGTCAGAGTCTAGCAGCAGCAAAGAGCTTTAATTTAAATCAAATCAGACTATAACTTAGCATAAAATGCAAAACAGGGTCAGTATTCTTTGAGCAATAAAGTCTTCTAGAGACCTTTACAAAGAGGCCTTCTACCTGGGGGGAAAGACATATGAAACCTTTTAAATAGATGTTAAAGCCAGGTGGCATGTCAAAAGGCCATTCTGAAAGACTCCTCCTATCCAAGCAAGGACTGTTAATCACCCAGGAAGTTGGTCACAGCTTACCTTAGAAGCACAGGAAAGGGTACTGTGTAGCAGCCCTCTTTGAATAAGTCTTATTTCCCTCCATCCCTCCCAAACACCCCCCCCCCCGGGATAATCATAGCTTTATAGGTACATACACATCTTAAAGGAAAGGAGCTGCTCTCAGGTGGAGCCCTTTATCCAAATCAGTCATACATTAATGACCTGAGATTAATTAAGCTTCAGGTGAACAATGTATTAGGTACACTTTAATTAGTATAAGTATCCACAGCAAACCTTAGTAAGTAAAGAACTTAAAGATCTAAACACATGCTTAAAACTAAGATGCAAACAGCAGTCCAGCAGCGAGATGGGGGCCTTCCAGTCTTTTGAATTGAGTGTCACATGTATGATTTCTCCCAGTTGGTGAGAGGTCTTACATGTGCACTAGGTGCAAAGAGCTCTTTGCTCTCAGGGAACGAGTCCATTCTCTAGAGGCTAGAGTAGCAGACATGGAAGACAAAAGAAAGATAGAGAGATTCACAGACGAAACCTGCAGGGATATAGTCCTGAAGTCCCACCTCCAGTCTGGCAGCATCCCTGTTGCCATGGAGGAGAGCATCACCATGGTGTGGTAGGAAGTGATCCTGTAACTAGGACATGTCCTTCAGGTGATGTAAAACCCTCTTGCACCGAGGAAGTTTCTTCAGGGCCATGTGCCCATCAGGGAAGGGTTAGGACAGCCGTTATAGTTGGCGATTCAATAATTAGGCATGTAGATAGCTGGGTGGATGGTGGAAATGAGAATCGCCTGATAACATGCTTGACAAGTGCGAAGGCAGCAGACCTCACGTGCCACCTAGATAAGGTCTTAGATAGTGCTGGGGAGGAGTCTGCTGTCTTGGTATATGTCGGTACTAATGACATAGGAAAATGTAGCAGAGGTTCTGAAAGCTAAATTTAGGCTTTTAGGTAGGAAGTTGAAATCCAGAAGTTTCAGGGTAGCGTTTTCCGAAATGCTTTCCATTCCAAGCGCAGGACCCAAAAGGCAGGCAGAGCTCCGGAGTATCAATGCGTGGATGAGACAATGGTGCAAGGATGAGGGTTTTGGATTTGTTAGGAACTGGGGAACATTCTGGGGAAAGGAGGGGCTCTTCCGAAGGGATGGGCTTCACCTTAACCAGGATGGTACCAGGCTGCTGGCATTAACCTTTAAAAAGAAAATAGAACAGCTTTTAAACTAGATAATAGGGGAAAGCCGACAGTCACCCAAGAGCGCATGCTTCGGAAGAATGTATCCTTGAAGGATACTACCAAAAGCACAGAGGTTCCAAAAAAGAGTAAAGTAGCCCAAATGCCCTTGAGAATGGAGCAGAAAGAGCTTAAAGATTCCAAATTATCCATGCCTACCAATAGCCAGATTAATATGAATAAAATACAGTCTCTAAAATGCTTGTATGCAAATGCTAGAAGTCTAAAAAATAAAATGGGAGAGATAGAATATATAGCACTAAATGAGAGGTTAGATATGATTGGAATCTCAGAAACATGGTGGAAGGAGGACAAGTGGGACACTAAAACCTGGGTACAAACAACATCGTAATGATAGAGCTGATCAAATTGGTGGAGGGGTTGCGCTCTATGTTAAATAGGGCATTGAGTCAGAAAGGATTAATGTTTTGCAGGAAACAAAATTTGCTGTAGAATCTCTATGGATTGAAATTCCATGTAAAAAGGGGAAGGCGATGGTAGTGGGTGTGTACTATCGACCGCCTGGCCAGAATGAACAAATGGATGATGAAATGCTCAAAGAAATCAAGGAAGCTAGCAAAAGTAACAGCACAGTAATAATAATGGGTGATTTCAATTACCCCGGAATTGACTGGGTCAGTGTCACGGCAGGACATGCAAAGTTCCTGGATGAAATAAATGACTGCTTCTTGGAATAGCTGGTTCATGAACCGACCAGAGGGGAAGCCATATTGGACCTAGTCCTTAGTGGAACACCAGGTCTGGTGTAAGAGATAAGGGTGCTGGGGCCACTTGGCAATAGTGATCATAGCATGATTGCGTTTGATGTAATTAGTGGAGGAGGGATGGTAAGGAAATCCACAGTACTACCTTTTAACTTTCGAAAGGGAGACTATGATAAAATAAGGAAAATAAAAGGAGCAGCTGCAAAGCTTAAAAACTTACATCAAGTTTGGGTGTTGTTGAAAAATACTATCTTGGAAGCCCAGACCAGCTGTATTCCACACTTTAAGAAAAGTGGAAGGAAGTCCAAAAAACTGTCAGCATGGTTTAAAGGTGAGGTCAGAGAGGCTGTTGTTGCCAAAAAGCATCTTTCAAGAAATGGACAAAAGAGCCAAATGATGAAAACTGGAAATAGCACAAGCACTAGCAAGTTAAATGCAAGGCATTGATAAGCCAGGCAAAGGGAGAATTTGAGAAGCAGCTTGCTGCGGAAGCAAAAACGCGTAATAAAGACTTTTTCAAGTACATTCGTAGCAAAAAACCTGTGAGAGAGTCAGTTGGTCCATTAGATGATAGAGGGGTTAAAGGGGCACTAAGAGGCGACAAGGCGATAGCGGAAAGACTGAATGAATTCCTTGCTTCGGTCTTTACTAAGGAAGATGTAGGGATGTTACCCATGATTGAAGTGGTATTTAAAGGTGCGGAAGAACTGAAGGAAATATCAATACATCGGGAAGATGTATTGCAACTATTTGATAAACTGAAGAGTAGCAAATCATCGGACCGGATGGCATATATATCCAAGGGTGTTGAAAGAACTGAAATATGAGATTACAGACCTCCTATTAGTAATCTGTGAACTATCATTAAAATAATCTGTACTACCTGAAGATTGGAGAATGGCCAACGTAACGCCAATTTTTAAAAAGGGTTCCAGGGGTGATCTAGGAAACTACAGACCAGTGAGCCTGACGTATCGGGAAAGATGGTAGAAACCATCATAAAGAACAAAATTGCTGAACACGTAGATAGTCATGGCTTAACGGGAGACAGCCAACATGGCTATAGACAAGGAAGATCTTGTCTTACTAATCTGTTGTTTTTTTGAAGCTGTGAATAAACAGACAAAGGTGAGTCGATTGATATAGTGTATTTGGAATTTCAGAAAGCCTTTGACAAGGTCCCTCATCAGAGACTTCTGGCAAAACTAAAGAGTCATGGGATAGGAGGCAGTGCACTATTGTGGATCAGGAACTGGTTAAAAGATAGAAAGCAGAGGGTAGGGCTAAATGGCCAGTTTTCCCAATGGAGAAAGGTGAATAGTGGTGTACCTCAGGGATCTGTGCTGGGTCTGCTGCTTTTTGACATATTCATAAATGACCTGGAAAAGGGAATAACGAGTGAGGTTATCCAATTTGCAGATGACACAAAACTATTTAAAGTTGTTAAAACCCAAGAGGATTGTGGAAAATTGCAAGAGGATCTTGATAAATTGGAAGACTGGGCATCCAAATGGCAGATGAAATTTAATGTGGACAAGTGCAAAGTTATGCACCTAGGGAGGAAAATCCCAAACTATGATTACACGATGCAAGGTTCCACATTAGGAACCATCACCTAGGTAAAACATTTAGGTGTCATTGTGGATAACATGTAAAAACCCTCCGCCCAGTACGCAGCGGCAGCCAAGAGAGCAAACAGAAAGAGTAGTTACTCACCTGTAACAGGTGTTCTCCAGGAGCAGCAGGAATCAGTCCTCACTTATGGTGATGTCGGCGCCGACGGAGCCCTCGCAGAGCAATTTTCCCCAGCTTTCGAAGAAAGCCTTTGGGAATTGCAGCGCACATGCGCGGTCCCCTTCCCGCCCAAGGGTGCCATCTTGCTCAGTCTGATGACATAGCGAAAAGACAGCAAAAAGTTAGCAAAAACATGCAATAAGAATGACTGCAACTCCAAGGGGAGGAGGGAGGGTAGTGAGGACTGATTCCTGCTGCTCCTGGAGAACACCTGTTACAGATGAGTAACTACTCTTTCTCCAGGACCAAGCAGGAAGTCAGTCCTCACTTATGGGACTCCCGAGCTTAAGGCTACCGGAGACCTCAAGCCGAAAAAATGAGCTCCCTCTAGCTCAACAGTACAGAAGGAAGGAATCTTCTCTGAATACAAATCCGGCCGGTAGCCCAACACCAGGGCCGGAGGGTAGGAGTTGCCTAAACCTCAAAGAGATTGTGGAGGACTGCCTGTCCGAAAGCACTGTCCCTGCGGGACTCCCTCTCCAGGCAGTAATAAGCCGCAAAAGTCTGGCTTGAAGACCAAGTAGAGGCCCGGCAGATGTCTGCCAATGGAACAGAGCGGAGATGAGCCACTGACTCAGCCTTCGCCCTGACACGGTGAGCCGTGACTCGACTCTCTAAGGAGAGGCCGGCTGCCCCATAAGCCCAGGCGATACAGTCAACTACCCAGATGGACAAAGTACGCTTGGAGACAGGTACTCCCAACCGATTGGGGTCAAAAGATATGAAAAGCTGGACAGCTTTTCTATGCTCTCACGTACGGTCAAGGTAGAAGGATAAGGTCCTTCTACAGTCCAGGGTATGCAGAACTGTTTCAGCTCGGCTGGTATGCGGCCTGGGAAAGAAGGTCGGAAGAACCACCTCTTGACTGATATGAAAAGGGGAAACCATCTTTGGAAGAAACTTAGGGTGAGTCCGTAAGACTACCCTATTCTTGTAGAACCTAGTGTATGGGGTCTCCGATACTAGGGCCTGTAGTTCACTAACGCGCCTAGCGGAGGTAAGGGCTACCAAGAAGAGAGTTTTCCAGGAAAGGAAACGAAGAGGGCAGGTAGCCATGGGTTTAAAAGGCGGACAGGTAAGCCTTTGCAAGACCACATTGAGATCCCAGTCAGGGGCTGGAGGGCGCAAAGGAGGCTTAGGCAGAAGGAGGCCTCTGAGAAAATGCGCCACCAAGGGGTGCAAGGAAAGAGGCTGGCCCTCCACCGGTGAATGATGTGCAGAGAGAGCACTGAGGTGGACTCTGACAGAGTTGGATTTGAGGCCTAGATCGGAAAGGTGAAGTATTGCAGAACCACCGATACTAAGCAGGCGAAGGGGTCCTCAGACCGCTGAGAACACCAGACAGAGAAGCGACGCCATTTAAGGGCGTAAGATTTCCGTGTGGAAGGTCGCCGAGACGCTAGGACGACAGCTTCCACCTCCGGAGGTAGTAGGAGCGGAGCTAGGACTACCCTTTCAGCAGCCAGGCCATCAGATGAAGGGCCCGGAGGTTGGGGTGCAGGAGAGTACCCTGATCCTGGGTCAGGAGATCGGGCTGAAACCCCAGAGGAAGAGGGGTGTCCACCGCCAGCTGTAGGTGTAGCGGGAACCAGGGTTGTCTCGGCCACCTTGGCGCTACCAGAATCACTGAGCCCCTGTCCTGGACAACTTTGAATAGCATCCAGGACACAAGTGGCGTGGGAGGAAAGGCATACAGTAGGCCCGTGGACCACGAGATGAGGAAAGCATCCGGCGCTACTCTGAGAGGATGCGGGTGCCGGGAGCAGAACCTGGGAAGTTGCCAGTTCAGAGGACTGGCAAAGAGATCCATGGTGGGGAGGCCCCACCGGCGGAAGATCTGCTGAACAACTACGGGGTTTAACCTCCATTCGTGTGGCTGCAGAATCCTGCTCAGTTTGTCGGACAGGCAATTTTCCTGCCCGGGCAGGTAAACAGCTTTGAGGAGGATGCCCTGGTCGACTGCCCAAGAGCACAGTCTCCGAGCCTCTTGACATAGAAGGAGGGAGCCCGTGCCCCCCTGTTTGTTCACGTAGAACATGGCAACCTGATTGTCCGTCTGTACTAGTACAGACTGATGAGAAGTGAGGTGAGAGAAGGTCCGAAGAGCTAGGCGGATCGCCCGGAGCTCCAGGAAGTTTATCTGCTGAGGAGCTTCCCAAGAGGTCCAAAGGCCTTGAGTACATGACCCCTGGCAATGTGCTCCCCATCCCAGGAGAAAGGCATCTGTCGTTAGCACTTGGGAAGGTGGAGGAGACTGAAAAGTCATGCCGAAAACCAGATTGGGCAGATGAAGCCACCATTGCAGAGAGGAGACCAGGCGGTCGGAGATCTGTATTAAGTCCGCCAGGCTCCCTGTGGCTTGATGCCATTGAGTGCGAAGGCTCCACTGAGCAGGCCTCATATGTAGACGGGCATTCAGAGTGACATGGACCGTGGAGGCCATATGACCGAGCAGTTGCAGGAATTGTCTGGCAGAGACCGGTGACGTGCTGCGGAACTCGCCGGCCAGAGCTATGAGCCGGTTGGCCCGTTCCAGAGGCAAGAAGGCACGAGCCTGCAGAGTGTCCAACCGTGCTCCTATGAATTCGAGATCTTGAGAGGGGAGCAAAGTGGACTTTGCGAAGTTTATGACGAAGCCCAAGTGCTGAAACAGAGCTACTGTGCGTTGAGTGGCCTGAGTGACTTCTAGGGAAGACTGTGCCCGGATGAGCCAGTCGTCCAAGTAGGGGAAGACGAAGAGGCCTTGAAACCTCAGGAAGGCTGCTCCCACTGCCAGGCATTTCGTGAACACCCTGGGAGCGGAGGATAGGCCAAAGGGCAGTACTCTGTACTGATAATGATTCCCTGCCACCACAAATTTTAGATATTGCCGGTGGTCCGGATGAATAAGGATGTGAGTATAAGCATCCTTTAGATCCAAGGAGCATAGCCAATCTCCCTGCTGGAGGTAGGGCAGCAGGATTCCAAGGGTAAGCATCTTGAACTTTTCCCTCTGCAGGAACTTGTTGAGGTTGCGTAAGTCCAGGATGGGTCTGAGGCCTCCTGTTCTTTTTGGTATCAGAAAGTACCTGGAATAAAAGCCGTGACCCCTCAGGTGGTGGGGCACTGGTTCCACAGCCTGTTCCTGAAGAAGACTTTCCAACTCCTGAAGGAGTAAATCCCTGTGCAGAGGGGGTCTTGGAGGCTCCCCTGGAAAGTAGGAGGGAGGTACCTGGTGAAAATGTAAGAGGTAGCCCTTTTGAACTACCTGAAGCACCCAGGAATTGGATGTTATGGCTGACCACCTGTGGGCAAAGTGGGTCAGCCGGCCTCCCATGCTGAGAGAAGGCAGCGGAGGGGGAGAGGCTATGCTGACATAGTCAAAAACCCCCACCCTACTGAGCAGGGGCCTGTGTAGTGGGCTTGGGGGCCTTCTGCCTACGGGACCCATTACCCTGTCCCTTAGCCTGCTGACCCTGATGGGGAGCTGCTGAGGCTTGATATTGTGGGTGGTGTTGTTTATAGGCAGACACCTTCCTCGGGTAAAAGGGCTTTTTCTACAAGCCCTTCCTCTTTTGTGAAGGGGCAGAAGTCTTTTTGGACAGGTGAGTCCTGGTTAGAGTCTCGGACTCGAGTTCCGCAGCCTTTTCAGCCATGGGCTTGCCAAAGAGGTTTTCACCTCTGCAGGGGACATCGACCAACTGGTCCTGCACCCATGGCTCGAGGTCGGATGACTGAAGCCAAGCCTGACGGCGAGCACCGATGCCGGCTCCGGCCACTCGAGCCGATGCTTCGAAGCCATCATAGGCTGCTTGAGAAATAAACTTCGAGCAATCTCGAATACCAGTGGACAAGGCCTGGAACCTCTGCAAAGGTTCCTCGGAGAGACCAGCAGAGAACCCGGCAATTTCCTTCGCCAGGTCTCGGAGATACATGCCCATATAGAGCTGGTATGTCTGGACTCAACAAGCAAACATAGAGCCCTGGAAGCACTTTCTACCGAGGGTATCCAGGTTCCGGGCCTCCTTACCCGGAGGCACCGAGGAGTGCATCTTTTGACTCTTGAGCCGATGCATGGCCGATTCCACCACCATAGAATGGTGTGGTAGTTGTGCCTTCTGGAACCCGGGGCTCTTGCGGACTCGATACATGGAATCGACCCGCTTGCTTAACACCGGCGTCGAAGCCGGGCTCTCCCACATGCAGAAGAGAAGTCTTTCCAGCATCGGAGGAACCGGTACAGTAAAGGCCTCCTTCGGGGGAGAGTCATACTGGAGGGCCTCGAGCTCTTCGGCTCGAGGCTCCTCCTCCGGATCCGCGGGGAAGGCCAAAGCCTTGGCCATATCCCTCACGAAATCGGAGAACCGGGTATCCTCCGGGGGGGATCGTCTCCGAGGCTCTGACTCGGGCAAGTCGGAGGGGACGCACCGAGTCTGAAAAGAACCGGGTGACTTGTCCTCCTCCGTGTCACAGCATGACTCCTCCGTGGAGGAATCGAGTGGCTCCGTGCGGGCGAGTGCCGAGGACCTCCGCCCCGACCGGCGTCGATTACCTCGGTCCCGAACGAGAGGCCGAGGGAGACCTTGGCCGAGGATCGACTCGAGCTCGTATGGACTTGAGGATCGGCTCGGCCTCCGGGGTCGACTTGGACATCGACGTCCCGGTGGTCGGGGCAGATGCACCGGCGAGGCCAGCCATCAATGCCCGCTGCTGGTCCATGAAGGCAGTGAAACTGCTCTCCAAGGCCGTCAATCTGATTGCAAACTCAGAAGACCCAGCAGCCCCCGACTCGGGCCCCGATGGCGTAGGGCCCGATGTCAGCTCCTTCGGAGGCGAGTCCACGAGGACTACAGTACTCACGTGTCCAGGAGACTCCACTTCGAGACGAGGATGCTTCGAAGGCCTCTCCGACTCCGAGGACCCGAGGCGGCTGACGGGGCTATGCGACCTGGCCCTCGAGGGACCAGGAGCGTCCTCCGACGCCGCCCTCGTGGGTTTCTTCTTCTGACGATGTTCCCGGGCGGGAGACCCCCGCTCAGAGGAACTCCGACGATACTCGGGGCCGGAGTCACGAGACGTCGAAGCCTCTGACGAGGTCCGGGCCCGACCGGACGCGGAGTCAGAGAAGATTCGCTCCTTTTGAGACTGCCGACTCCTCAACGCCTTCGAAGACAATTTGTTGCACAGACCACAAATCATCGGGTCATGATTGGGTCCGAGGCAACGGAGGCAGCAGTCATGTGTGTTGGTGAGACATATAAGTCTCGTACAGTGATCACACTTTTTAAACCCGCTGGCAGCCATCGGGGGAAAAAGGGCCCCTGCGAGGTCAAAAGACCATGCTGCCAGAGAAAAAGAAAAAAAGTGGCGGGAACCCCAGTCATGAAGGACAAAAATCGAAAAATTGAAAAAATAGTGAACGGACTCGATATCGGAGTATCGAGGCCGGGCGGGAAAAGGACACGGCGTCGAACCGAGAAAAACAAAACAAAAAAATCAACTTTTTCAGCGGCGATCACAAACTACGTCTGTAGGGCTCCGTGGAAAAAAGAAGACTGAGCAAGATGGCACCCTTGGGCGGGAAGGGGACCGCGCATGCGCGCTGCAATTCCCAAAGGCTTTCTTCGAAAGCTGGGGAAAATTGCTCCGCGAGGGCTCTGTCGGCGCCGATGTCACCATAAGTGAGGACTGACTTCCTGCTTGGTCCTGGAGAATGCTAGTTATCATAAGGAAAGGAATGGAAAATAAAACAAGGGATATTATAATGCCTCTGTATCGTTCCATGGTGTGACCGCACCTTGAATATTGTGTGCAATTCTGGCCGCCGTATCTTAAAAAGGATATAGTGTTATTAGAAAAGGTTCAGAGAAGAGCCACCAAAATGGTAAAGGGGATGGAAGGATACCCCTATGAAGAAAGGCTAAAAAGGTTAGGGCTCTTTAACCTGGAAAAGAGACGGCTGAGGGGAGATGTGATAGAAGTCTATAAAGTAATGAATGGAGTGGAATGGGTAAACATAGATCGATTGAGAGTGGTTACTCACCTGTAACAGGTGTTCTCCAGGAGCAGCAGGAATCATTCCTCACTTATGGGTGACATCGGCGCCGACGGAGCCCACGCGGAGCAATTTACCCAGCTTTCGAAGAAAGCCTTTGGGATTGCAGCGCGCATGCGCGGTCCTCTTCCCGCCCAAGGATGCCATCTTGCTCAGTCGAATGACATAGCGGAAGACAGCAACCATAAGAATGACTGCAACTCCAAGGGGAGGAGGGAGGGTAGTGAGGACTGATTCCTGCTGCTCCTGGAGAACACCTGTTACAGGTGAGTAACCACTCTTTCTCCAGGACCAAGCAGGAAGTCAGTCCTCACTTATGGGACTCCCTAGCTTAAGGCTACCAGAGACCTCAAGCTGGAAGGAGCTCCCTCCAGCTCAACAGCACAGAAGGAAGGAATCTTCTCTGAATCTGAATCCGGCCGGTAGCCAACATCGGGGCCGGAGGGCAGGAGTTGCCTAAACCTCAAAAAGATTGTGGAGGACTGCCTGTCCGAAAGCACTATCCCTGCGGGACTCCCCTCTCCAGGCAGTAATGAGCCGCAAAAGTCTGGCTGGAAGACCAAGTAGCGGCCCGGCAGATGTCTGCCAACGGAACAGAGCGGAGGTGGGCTACAGACGCCGCCTTCGCCCTGACACGGTGCGCCATGACTCGACTCTCCAAGGAGAGGCCGGCTGCCTCATACGCCCAGGCGATACAGTCAGCTATCCAGATGGACAGAGTACGCTTAGAGGCAGGGACCCCCAACCGATTGGGGTCAAAGGAAACGAAAAGCTGGACAGCTTTCCTATGCTCACGCGTACGGTCGAGGTAGAAGGACAAGGCTCTTCGACAGTCCAGGGTATGCAGAACAGACTCGGCTCTGCTGGTATGCGGCCTGGGAAAGAAGGTCGGAAGAACCACCTCTTGATTGATGTGGAAAGAGGAAACCACCTTCGGGAGAAACTTAGGGTGCGTCCGCAAGACAACCCTATTCTTGTAGAACCTGGTGTAAGGGGGCTCCGACACCAGGGCCTGTAGTTCACTAACGCACCTAGCGGAGGTAAGGGCTACCAAGAAGAGAGTTTTCCAGGAGAGGAAACGGAGGGGGCAGGTAGCCATGGGTTCAAAAGGCGGGCAAGTAAGCCTTTGTAGAACCACATTGAGATCCCAGTCAGGCACCGGAGGGCGCAACGGGGGCTTAAGCAGAAGCAGGCCCCTGAGGAAACGCGCCACCAAGGGGTGCGAGGAAAGAGGCTGACCCTCCACAGGCGAATGGTGTGCCGAGAGAGCACTGAGGTGGACTCTGACAGAGTTGAACTTGAGGCCGAGATCGGAGAGGTGAAGCAAGTATTGCAATACCACCGATACTAGGCAGGCGAATGGGTCCTCAGAACGCTGAGAACACCAGACCGAGAAGCGATGCCATTTGAGGGCGTAAGATTGTCGGGTAGAAGGTCGCCGAGACGCCAGGACGACAGCTTCCACCTCTGGAGGGAGCGAGAGCGGAGCTAGGACTACCCTCTCAGCAGCCAGGCCATCAGGTGAAGGGCCCGGAGGTTGGGGTGCAGGAGAGTACCCTGATCTTGGGTCAGAAGAACGGGCTGAAACCCCAGAGGAAGAGGGGTGTCCACCGCTAACTGCAGGAGCAGAGGAAACCAGGGTTGCCTCGGCCAGCGGGGCGCTATCAGGATCACATAGGCCCCGTCCCGGACAACCTTGAAAAGCGTCCGGGATACCAGCGGTGTGGGAGGAAAGGCATACAGTAGGCCTGTGGACCACGAAATGAGGAAAGCATCCGGAGCTACTCTGAGGGGATGCGGATGCCGAGAGCAGAACCGGGGTAGTTGCCGGTTCAGGGGACTGGCAAAGAGGTCCACGGTGGGGGAGCCCCACCGGCGGAAGATTTGCTGGGCAATGCCAAGGTTCAACCTCCACTCGTGAGGCTGCAAGACCCGGCTCAGCCTGTCGGCCAGGCAGTTTTCCTGCCCGGGCAGGTAAACAGCCTTGAGGAGGATGTTGTGGTCGACAGCCCAGGAGCACAGCCTCCGGGCCTCCTGACAGAGCAGGAGGGAGCCCGTGCCCCCCTGTTTGTTTACGTAGAACATGGCCACCTGATTGTCCGTCTGCAGCAATACAGACTGACACGAGGTGAGGTGAGAGAAGGTCCGCAGAGCTAGGCGGATCGCCTGCAGCTCCAGGAAGTTGATCTGCTGAGCCGCCTCCCAAGGAGTCCAAAGGCCCTGAGTGCGTGCTCCCTGGCAATGCGCTCCCCACCCCAGGAGAGAGGCATCTGTCGTCAGCACCTGGGAAGGCGCGGGAGACTGAAAGGGCATGCCCAGTACCAGGTTGGGCAGGTGAAGCCACCATTGCAGAGAGGAGACCAGACGGTCGGAGACCTGTAGAAGGTCCGCCAGACTCCCTGTGGCCTGATGCCATTGAGTGCGAAGACACCACTGGACAGGCCTCATATGCAGCCGGGCGTTCGGTGTGGACATGGACCGTGGAGGCCATATGACCAAGCAGCTGCAGGAACCGTCTGGCCGCTCCCGAGGCAAGAAGGCACGAGCTCGCAGAGTGTCTAGCCGTCCCCCTATGAACTCGAGATCCTGAGAGGGACTCAACGTGGACTTCCCGAAGTTTATACGAAGCCCAAGTGCTGAAGCAGAGCCACCGTGCGCTGCGCGGCCTGAGCGACCTCTATGGCCGACTGCGCTCGGACGAGCCAGTCGTCCAGGTATGGAAACATGAACAGGCCTTGAAGTCTCAGGAAGGCCGCCACCACTGCCAGGCATTTTGTGAACACCCTGGGGGCGGAGCACAAGCCGAAGGGCAGCACGCAGTACTGATAATGTTTACCTGCCACCACAAATCTGAGATATTGTCGGTGGTCCGGATGAATAAGGATGTGGGTATAGGCATCCTTTAGATCCAAGGAGCATAGCCAATCTCCCTGCTGGAGGTAGGGCAGCAGGATTCCAAGGGTAAGCATCTTGAACTTTTCCCGCTGCAGGAACTTGTTGAGGTTGCGTAAGTCCAGAATGGGTCTGAGGCCTCCTGTTCTCTTTGGGACCAGGAAGTACCTCGAGTAGAACCCTTGAACCCACAGATGTTGGGGCACTGGCTCCACGGCCTGCTCCCCCAGCAGACCCTGCAGCTCCTGAAGGAGCAAGTCTCTGTGCAGAGGGGGCCTTGGAGGCTCCCCTGGGAAGTAGGGGGGAGGCAGCTGGTGGAAATTCAAGAGGTAGCCCCTCTGAACCACCTGCAGCACCCAGGAATCAGACGTTATGGCCGACCGCCTGTGGGCAAAGTGGATCAGCCTGCCCCCCGTGCTGAGCGAAGGACGCGGGGGGGAGAGGCTATGCTGGCATAGTCAAAAGCCTCCACCCTGCTGGGCAGGGGGCTGTGCAGCGGGCTTGGGGGCCCTCGGCCTATGGGGGCCGTTTGCCTGACCCTTAGCCTGCGGGCCCTGAGTGGGAGCCGCAGATGCTTGATACGGAAAGAGTAGTGGATCCGTGGAATAGTCTCCCAGTGGAGGTGGTAGAGATGAGGACAGTAACTGAATTCAAAAAAGCATGGGACCAACACAGAGGATCTCTAAAGGTAAAAAGTGGACTGTTGTAGTTGTTATGGAAGGACAGACTAGATGGGCCTTGTGGTCTTTTTCTGTCATCATGTTTCTATGGAAGGTGGGGTTGCTTATAGGCAAGCACCTTCCTCGGATAAAAAGGCTTCTTCCCCGACCCCTTCCGCTTCTGCGAAGGCGCGGAGGTCTTTCGGGACAGGCGAGTCCGAGTGAGAGTCTCGGACTCGAGTTCTGCCGCCTTGTCAGACATAGGCTTACCGAAGAGGTTGTCACCTCTGCAGGGGACATCGACTAGCTTGTCCTGCACCCATGGCTCGAGGTCGGATGACTGAAGCCAGGCCTGCCGGCGGGCCCCGATGCCGGCTCCGGCCACTCGGGCCGATGCCTCAAAGCCATCGTAGGCCGCCCGAGAAATGAACTTCGAACACTCACGAATGCTATTGGACAAGGCCTGGAACCTCTGCAAAGGTTCGGTGGAGAGACCAGCCGAGAACCCGGCGAGCTCTTTCGCCAGGTCTCGGAGGAACATGCCCATATACAGCTGGTACGTCTGCACTCGGCAGACCAGCATGGAACCCTGGAAGCACTTCCTCCCGAGGGCATCCAGGTTTCGGGCTTCCTTGCCCGGGGGCACCGAGGAGTGCATCTTTTGACTCTTAAGCCGATGCATTGCCGATTCCACAACCATGGAGTGGTGCAGCAATTGCGCCTTCTGGAACCCGGGGCTCTTGCGGACTCGATACATCGAATCGATCCGTCTGCTCAACACCGGCGTCGAGGCCGGATTTTCCCACATGCGGAAGAGCAGCCGCTCCAGCATCGGAGGGACCGGTAAGGTAAAGGCCTCCTTCGGGAGAGAGTCGTATTGGAGTGCCTCGAGCTCTTCCACGCGAGGCTCCTCCTCAGGATCCGTGGGGAAAGCTAAAGCCTTGGCCATATCCCACACATAAGAACATAAGAACATAAGACATGCCATACTGGGTCAGACCGAGGTCCATCAAGCCCAGTATCCTGTTTCCAACAGTGGCCAATCTAGGTCATACGTACCTAGCAGTTTCCCCAAAAGACACAAGTTCCACAATGCTTGTACTGGGTCAAGCATTGATATCCTGGGTCCCTTTTTAATAGTGGTTTATGGACCTTTCCTCCAGGAACTTGTCCAAACCTTTTTTAAACCCAGCTATACTAACAGCCCTTACCACATCCTCCGGTAACAGATTCCAGAGTTTGATTACACGTTGAGTGAAAAAATATTTTCTCTTATTTGTCTTAAATAGTTTACCCTGTAGCTTCATTACATGTCCCCTAGTCTTTCTATATTCTGATAGCGTAAACAATTGATCCACGTTTATCTGTTCCACTCCATTCATTAATTTATAGACCTCTATCATATCTCCCCTCAGCCGTCTCTTTTCCAGGCTAAAGAGCCCTAACCTTTTTAGCCTCTCTTCATAGGAGTAGCCTTCCATCCCCTTCACCAATTTGGTGGCTCTTCTCTGTACTTTTTCTAATAACGCACAAAATCAGAGAAGCGTGTATCCTCCGGAGGGGACTGCCTTCGAGGCTCCGACTCAGGTGAGTCGGAGGGGACGCACCGGGTCTGAAAAGAGCCGGGCGACTCGTCACCTTCCGTGTCCCAGTCCGACGACTCGGTGGAGGAATCGAGGGGCTCCGTGCGGGCGAGGGTTCGTCCCGACGCCGATGCCGGCGTCGACGACCTCGGTCCCGAACGGAAGGCCGAGGGGGACCTCGACCGAGGATCGACTCGAGCCTGCATCGGCTCGAGGATCGACTCGGCCGCCGGGGTCGACATGGGCGTCGACGTCCCGGTGGTCTGGACTGATGCACTGGCGAGGCCGGTCATCCATGCCCGCTGCTGGTCCAAGAAGGCAGATATACTGCGCTCCAAGGTCGTCAATCTGAGGTCAAACCCAGAAGACCCGGCAGCCACCGACTTGGGCCCCGACGGTGTCGGGCCCGACGTTGGTTCCGTAGGGGAGTCCAGGAGGACAATAGTACTCACGTGTCCAGGCGGCTCCACCTCGAGGCGGGGAAGCTTGGAAGGTCTCTCCTCTTCCGAGGACTCGGGGCGGCTGGCGGGGCTATGCGACCCGGCCCTCGAGGGACCAGGTGTGTCCTCCGACGCCGCCCGCGCGAGCTACCTCTGCCGGCGACGCTCCCGGCCAGGGGACCCCCGTTCAGAGGAACTCCGACGGTGCTCCTGGCCGGAGTCACAAGACGTCGATGCCTCCGATGAGGTCCGGGCCGGGCCGGACCGGACTCCGGGTCAGAGAAGATTCGGTCCCTTTGCGATTGCCGACTCCTCAGCGACTTGGAGGACATCTTGCCGCACGGACCACAACTCCCGGGGTCATGGTTGGGTCTGAGGCAACGGAGGCAGAAGTTATGCGTGTCTGTAAGAGACATCAATTTAGAACAATGATCACATTTCTTAAACCCGCTGGCAGCCATAGGGGGAAAAATTGCCCCCGCGAGGTCGAAAGACCGTGCCGCCAGGGGTGGAAAAGTAAGTGGCGGGAACACCAGTTAGAATAATCGAAAATAAAAAAATGTGAACGGACTTGATAGGGAAAATCAAGGCCGGGCAGGAAAAGGACACGCGAACCGAGAAAACAACAAAGAATTAATCAACTTTTTCAGCGGTGGTAACAAACTACATCTGTAGGGCTCCGCGGAAAAAAGAAGACTGAGCAAGATGGCATCCTTGGGCGGGAAGAGGACCGCGCATGCGCGCTGCAATCCCAAAGGCTTTCTTCGAAAGCTGGGGAAATTGCTCCGCGTGGGCTCCGTCGGCGCCGACGTCACCCATAGGTGAGGACTGACTTCCTGCTTGGTCCTGGAGAATTTACGTTATCAGAATATAGAAACATAGAAATATGACGACAGAAAAAGACCACATGGCCTATCTAGTCTGTCCTTACATAACAACAACTACAACAGTACCCTTTTTTCCTTTAGAAAGACTAGGGGACATGAAATGAAGCTACAGGGTAAACTATTTAAAACAAATAAGAGAAATATTTTTTCAATCAACGTGTATTCAAACTCTGGAATTTGTTATCAGAGGATGTAGTAAAGGCTGTTAGTGTAGCTGGGTTTAAAAAAGGTTTGGACAAGTTCCTGGAGGAAAGGTCCATAAACCATTATTAAAAAGGGACCCAGGATATCAATGCTTGACCCAATACAAGAATTGTGGAACCTGTGTCTTTTGGGGAAACTGCTAGGTAAGTATGATCTAGATTGGCCACTGTTGGAAACAGGATACTGGGCTTGAATGACCTTGGTCTGACCCAGTATGGCATATCTTATGTTCTTAAGCATTGTTAATGTGTGCTCATTGTGCAGGCGCTAGTAGCACACTCTGACATTAACATCCGTTCAGTGTGCCTGTACTATCTCCATCCAGCTATGGATGGTGGAGCCTGTTTGTGTGGCTGATGGGTGTTTTTACCCTTGCTGACTGGTTATTTGGGTTGTACATGCTGGTGCTGTACTTGCACTGTAGGCTAAAGTTTAGCCACATGGAATACATGATCCTCAGCCCGGGACCCTCTGCCTTTGTGTGTTGAGCCACAGTGCTGCCATGGGAACTGATATGCTTCCCATCAGACAGACCCTGGCACATGCTGCAATGCACACAGTACACAGGACCAGGATATGGCCTTGGTCTACTACAGCAGGATGATGCTGCCCCCTTCGCCAACCCCCCCACATCATGCCTGCGTACCGTCAGTGTTGGTGGTGTGCATTTGCCAGCCTGTCCTACATGCGGGTTTGGCGGGTGCTTAGGGTGCAAAGTCCAGATGGGGGGTGTTGCAGCTACCTGGGTTACAACTGCTGGCAGCATCGACCTCTTCTTCCACAGCTGGATTCAGCGGCAGCGGGGGTGGGGGGCAGGAAGGGATCTCTGCCTAGGGTGCCAGGAACACATGGACCGCTCCATGTGGCACATCTCCTTTCCACAGCAACAGCAGCATGTCTGTGTGCTGCCACTGTCACTGCAGCATCATGCTGGACATCACAGATGGTACTGCGAATGGAAGGAAACAACTATGAGGAGAGACTATAAAGGTTAGGGCTCTTCAAACTGGAGAAGCGATGGCTGACGGGAGATATGATAGGGGCCTATAACGTAATGAATGGTGTGAAACAGGTATGTTTATGTTTATTAAAACTTTATATACCGCCCAATACAATTAGCATCTGGGCGGTTCACAATACATAAAATCAATTAAAATTTTTAAAAAGAGAGAGCTGCGAAAAAGAGCCAGAAAAGGAACGCCATAAAATTAGGGAAAAGGGATAGATACAGAGAACAGATTGGGGGGGATAGAAATGGGAAACAAAAGGGAGAGAGAAGGGGAGGACAATAAAAGAAAAGATGTAAGACAGGGGTAGGGGGTATGCTGTCAGAGGCCCAAAGGGGGAGGAGGGGGAGAAGATGGGACTGGGAGAGGAAGGTTGAAGGCAGAACAGAAAAGATGGGTTTTTAGGTTAGTTTTAAAGGACAAATAGGAGGTTTCCAGACGTAAGGAGGGGGGAAGGGAGTTCCAGAGCCTTGGACCAAGAAAAAAGAAAGCAGAAGACCGAGTAGATTCGAGGTGCGCTTGGGAGGGCGGGGGCAGACACATACGGTTAGCGTGAATAGAGCGGAGCGAACGATGAGGGGTATGAAGGTGAACCAGGTTAGAAAGATATAGGGGAACACCTGAATGAATCACCCTGTGAACGAAAATAAGAAATTTGAATTGGACACGAAAGACAACAGGGAGCCAGTGAAAGTGTATTAACAGAGGGGTGACGTGATCAAACCGTGAAGCATGAGAAAGAACACGAACAGCAGCATTTTGAACACGTTGAAGACAAAGTTGGGATTGGGGAAGACCAGCAAGACAAACATTACAGTAGTCAAGACGAGACATAACAAGGGATATAATGAGAGTAGTCATAGAGGAGATAGTAAGAAAAGGTCGTACAGCGCAAAGTTGTTTAAGGGAAAAGAAGGAACGTTGAACAACTGAGGAAATATGGTCTTTAAAGGAGAGGGAGGAATCAAGGATCACACCCAGATACCGCAAGGAGGAGACAGTGGGGATGGGTGAAGAAGAAAATAGGGGAGTGAGGGTAGGAGTGGGATTACCAAAAGTGAACCATATAGCCGAGGTTTTCGAGAGGTTAATATGAAGAAAGTTAGTGGAGAGCCAGGAAGCTACAGAAGTAAGACAGGTATTGAAGGCAGTGATATCGGGTGCAGCAGGATCAGTGTGATAAAGAAGAAAGATATCATCCGCGTAGTAATAGGCAGAGACCCCGTGCTGTTGGACAAGGAGGGCAAGAGGAGCTAGGAATACATTAAAGAGAAGAGGGGCGAGAACAGAACCTTGGGGAACACCACAGGGAAGGGGTGTGGAAGGAGAGGACTCTGAGCCAGTGTGAACAGAGAAAGTGCGATTGAACAAAAAAGAGTGAAACCAACGAAGAACTAAACCAGAGAGACCCGCATCCCGAAGATGAGATAGCAAGGTACGGTGGTCAACCAGGTCGAAAGCAGCCGAGAGATCTAGAGAAACAGCAAGAGAAAGCAAACCATGATCATGAGCAGAGTGCAAATCGTTAAGGAGAGAGAGAAGAACAGATTCAGTGCTGTGGCCTGGGCGGAAACCTGATTGACGTGGATGGAGGGTGAGAGAAGCTTCAAGGTGGGAAGAGAGCTGAGAAAAGACTAGTTTTTCCCATAGCTTAGAGAGAGAAAAGGGAGGTTAGATATAGGACGCCAGTTAGAGGGGGAAGAGGGGTCTAGAGTACTCTTTTTGAGGATAGGACGGACAATAGCATGCTTCCACGGGGAAGGGAAAGTGCCAGAAGAGAGACTAGAGTTAAAAAGTGAGAGAATAAGAGGGGACAATGCCAGAGAAGGTTCCAACAACCAGGAAGAGGGGATGGGATCGGCTGGACAAGAGGTTTTGCGGGTGGAAGTGAAGACCTTAGTAAGAGTGTCTGAGGAGATGGGCTCAAAGGTGGACCAGAGATGAGAGAGGGGAGGAATGGCAGGAGAAGAGGAGGTAGGAGAGGTAGGGGAGGGGGGTACTGTCAAAGGGGGAGGAGAGAGGGGAGCAGGGCAAGATGGAAAGGAAGAGCGGAGGGTACATGTGGATCGACTGTTTACGCCATGAAAATGTAGAAAAACCAGGGCACATGCAATGACACTACAGTGTAACCCATTTATGACTAATAAGAGCAAACATTTTAGCAGTCAACGCGTAATCAGACTTTGGAAGTCATTACCGGAGGATGTAGTAAAAGCGGTTTCTAGCTGGGTTTCAAAAAGGTTTGGACAGGTTCCTGGAGGAAATGTCCATAACCAATTATTCAAGGGGAACCGGGAAATCCACTGCTTGCCCCAGTACAAGCATTGTGGAACCTGTGTGTCTTTTGGGGGAAACTGCTAGGTACTTGTGACCTAGATTGGCCACTGTTGGACACAGGATACTGGATTTGATGGAATTTGCTCTGACCCAGTCTGGCATATCATATGATCTTATGTGCCATTTGGACAGCTGCCGCCGCCCCCCCCCCCCCCCCCAGTGCACAGCAATCCCCACTGCATGACCCACATTACACCTCCATTGCCCCATTTGCACCATCAACATAGTTCCTTTTCATACTTGGGAACCATGCTGATATTGCTAATGGAGCACTACTATCACTGTCTGGGGCTGCCCTATCCAAGCATCACATTGCAGAGGTTGAAATGGGTTCTAAATACACCCTTTCCGTGAGGTTTTACTTGGAATTAGGGTTCCCAGCGTTAAAAGGACTTTTAGGAATGTTGCGCAACAGTCATTAAGGGAGCACACGCAGTTACCGCCCACTCTCTGCCTACTGCTGGAGCCTTTAAAGCCCAATAAAGCGTTTTGTTTTGTTTTTTGCTGCATGAAGGGCACCATGGTGCCGATACAGATGTTAATGGCACACTGGATCCCTTAACACCGTTTAGTAAACATACCCAAAGTGTTGTGCAGGGTATTGTTCAGATCATTAAGTAATGTAGTTTTTGTTTCTCCCAATGCTTGATGAGTGTAGAGCAGGTCTTACCTTAGAGGAAGGGTTGTGGAAATGGTTTCTGATGCAAGTCCTTCTGTGTGCTTCCTGCTAGATCTTCCAGTATCGTTAGAGTGCATGGATTGAATTGGATTTTGTCAGGTTATTTGAATTATTCATATAAGCTATAGTGGGGGATGATGGTTTGTGTGCTGTTGCTGTGGGTATTCCGGTCGGATAACAATGAGATAGCACTACTCCAACTAATCTTCTGTCCATGCCTAAGGGCCCTCTGGCAAGGTCCTCAAGCACGGGAGTACCTAGGGCACAGTGCAGTTTAAAGTCCTGATCTTTAGCTCAATTGGCCTAGGGGGGTAAGGGAGCAGGGTGGAGCTTATCTAGCCCAGTCTCTTGCTCCGATGCTGATCAAGAGGACAAAGAGGACCATGATCTTGGAGAACATGCTTCGGGCAGTGGAGGGTCTGAATAGAAGGGCGGCAAACTGAAGGTGAGAGCCAAGCATGGCAAAACACAGATAGTTGCTGATCTCCCAGACCGGGATATGAAAATATGCCTTGGCCAAAACTAGAGGTGCCAGGAACCCCCTCTGCGCAGCTTGAATCCTGGATCGCGAACTTTCAATCCAGAAACTCATGACGCACAAGCACTTGATGACACACTTGAGGTCCAGAATGGGCTAGAATGTTCCTTCCATGGTGGCCACCATGAAAATAGATGGAATACCTTATGTTCTTATGTACCTGCCCCTGCCCCCATCATCTGGGGAAATGGGCACCACTACCTTCACTACCTTCAGTAAAGGCACCTTGTTCAAAGTGATCCCCACAGTAGCCCTGTTGTCACAAACCCACAAGGGGAGGAGACGCAAGCGACCACAGCCATATTGATTGAAAACTAGTACCCAGAGATCCTTGGAGATTCAGGCCCATTCCTGAAGACGACAGAGTTAAGACAAGTATCATAACAATGTGCGCTAAAGTTGCAGTGGCTCAAAGGTGTGCGTTAACTGTGCTTTTACTGCAGCATGTGTTACAGGCACTATGGCAGGAATACACATTGAGCCGCTTGGGCAGAATGCGCATACAGACTGCGTGACCACAAGGTGCACAATAGGAAAAAAATGCCACTAGTGTGTGAAGAAAATGCAGGAAATCTTCATATCGCATCAATGGTTGTCTGCAGTCTATCCCAAATTGCGACCCACACAGACTGAATCGGGAGCTCCCTGCAAGGATGATGAGGTGAAAGTGTAGTTACTCACCTGTAACAGGTGTTCTCCAGGAGCAGCAGGAATCAGTCCTCACTTATGGGTGACGTCGGCGCCGACGGAGCCCTCGCGGAGCAATTTTCCCCAGCTTTCAAAGAAAGCCTTTGGGAATTGCAGCGCGCATGCGCGGTCGTCTTCCCGCCCGAGGGTGCCATCTTAGCCAGTCAGATGACATAGCTAAAAAAGACAGCATAAAAATTTGCAAAAAGAACATAAGCAGACGATTGCAACTCCAAGGGGAGGAGGGAGGGTAGTGAGGACTGATTCCTGCTGCTCCTGGAGAACACCTGTTACAGGTGAGTAACTACGCTTTCTCCAGGACCAAGCAGGAAGTCAGTCCTCACTTATGGGACTCCCAAGCTCAAGGCTACCGGAGACCCTAAGCACAAAAATGAGCTCCCTCTAGCTCAGCAGCACAGAAGGAAAGAATCTTCGCTGAATTATCACCCACCGGTAGCCCACATCCGGGATGGAGGGTAGGAGTTGCTCAGACCTCAAAGAGATTACGGAGGACTGCCTGTCCGAAAGCACTGTCCCTGCGGGACTCCCTCTCGAGACAGTAATGGACCGCAAAAGTCTGGCTCGAAGACCAAGTAGCGGCCCGGCAGATGTCTGCCAGCGGAACAGAGCGGAGGTAAGCCACTGACGTAGCCTTTGCCCGAACGCAATGAGCCGTGACTCGACTTTCTAAGGAGAGTCCGGCTGCCCCATAAGCCCAAGAGATACAGTCCGCAACCCAGATGGACAGAGTACGCTTGGAGACCGGGAGCCCCAATTTATTGGGGTCAAAAGACACAAAAAGCTGAGCAGCTTTACGGTGCTCCCGCGTACGGTCAAGGTAGAAGTTCAAAGCCCTTCTACAGTCCAGGGTATGGAGGACCGTTTCAGCTCGGCTGGAGTGTGGTCTGGGAAAGAAGGTTGGAAGTACCACCTCCTGATTGATGTGAAAAGGGGAGACCACTTTTGGAAGAAATTTTGGGTGAGTCCGTAGGACTACCCTATTTTTGTAGAACCGAGTGTAAGGGGGATCAGACACGAGGGCCTGCAATTCACTTACGCGTCTAGCGGAAGTGAGGGCTATCAAGAACAGTGTTTTCCAAGACAGAAAACGGAGAGAACAGGTAGCCATAGGTTCAAAAGGCGGACAGGTGATCCGCTGCAAAACCACATTCAGGTCCCAGTCAGGCGCTGGCGGGCGCAGAGGTGGTTTAAGTAGAAGGAGACCTCGGAGAAACCTCGCTACGAGAGGGTCGCTGGAGAGAGGTCTACCGTCCACCGGCACATGATGTGCCGAAAGAGCACTGAGGTGAACTTTGACGGAGTTGGACTTAAGTCCCAGATTAGAGAGGTGTAGCAAGTATTGCAAGATCACCGACACCGGGCAGGAGAAGGGATCCTGATACTGTTGGGTACACCAGACGGCAAAGCGACGCCATTTAAGGGCGTAGCATTTGCGGGTAGAAGGGCGTCGCGAAGCTAAGACGACCTCCTCCACCTCTGCCGGCAGGAGAAGGGGAGCAAGGACTACCCTCTCAGCAGCCAGGCCATGAGGTTGACAGACCTGAGGTTGGGGTGTAGTAGAGACCCCTGATCCTGAGTGAGGAGATCCGGTTGTACCCCCAGAGGGAATGGATCCTCCACCGCTAATTGCAGTAGGAGCGGAAACCATGGCTGTCTGGGCCAGCAAGGGGCCACCAGGATCATGAAGGCGTTGTCTCGGAGCACCTTGAAAAGAGTCCGAGAGACTAGCGGGATGGGAGGGAAAGCGTACAGAAGGCTCCCTGACCATGAAATTAGAAAAGCGTCCGCCGCAACCCGAAGGGGGTGTGGCTGACGAGAGCAGAAGCGAGGAAGCTGCCGGTTGTGAGGACTGGCAAAGAGATCCACCGTGGGGAGGCCCCACTTTAGGAAGAGCTTCTGAACTACCAAGGGATCCAGACGCCACTCGTGCGGCTGGAGGATCCTGCTGAGTTTGTCCGCCAGGCAATTCTCTTGGCCCGGGAGATAAACTGCCTTGAGGAGAATGCCGTGACTGACGGCCCAAGAGCAGAGCTTCTGTGCCTCCCGGCAGAGGAGGAAGGAGCCCGTGCCCCCCTGCTTGTTCACGTAGAACATGGCAACTTGATTGTCCGTCTGGACAAGGACGGACTGGTGAGAAGTCAGGTGGGAGAAGGCCTTGAGAGCCAGGCGGATCGCCCTGAGCTCCAGGAAGTTGATCTGCTGAGCAGACTCCCACGTGGTCCAGAGGCCCTGAGTACGTGCCCCTTGGCAATGTGCTCCCCAGCCCAGGAGGGATGCATCCGTGGTCAGCACCCGGGTCGGCTGAGGTGACTGGAAAGGCATTCCGAATATCAGGTTCGGCTGCCGAAGCCACCACCGGAGAGACGAGATCAGCGGCTCGGAGACGCGCACTAGGTCTGCTAGGCCGCCTGTGGCTTGTCGCCACTGCTGGCGGAGACACCATTGAGCAGGCCGCATATTCAGGCGGGCATTGGGGGTCACATGGACGGTGGAAGCCATATGGCCGAGCAGTCTCAGGAAGCGCCTGGCGGAGACCAGGGGCTGGCTGCGAAAACGGTCGGCTAGGTCCATGAGCCGTTGAGCCCTGTCGAGCGGTAGGTATGCTCGCGCCTGAGGAGTGAGCAGCCTTGCGCCGATGAACTCGAGATCCTGCGAGGGGAGCAAAGTGGACTTTGCGAAGTTTATAACAAAGCCCAAGTGCTGCAGAAGAGTCACCGTGCGGCGCGTGGCGTTGGTGACCTCCCGAGCGGACGCTGCTCTGATGAGCCAGTCGTCGAGGTACGGAAAGACATAGAGGCCGTGAAGCCGGAGAGGGGCCGCCACCACCGCGAGACATTTTGTGAAGACTCGCGGCGCGGAGGACAGGCCAAAGGGCAGTACTCTGTACTGGTAATGATTTCCTGCCACCACAAACCTTAGGTATTGGCGGTGGCTTGGGTGGATAAGGATGTGCGTGTAGGCATCCTTTAGATCCAAGGAGCATAGCCAATCTCCCTGCTGGAGGTAGGGCAGAAGGATTCCAAGGGTAAGCATTTTGAACTTCTCCCGCACAAGGAACTTGTTGAGGTTGCGCAAGTCCAGGATGGGTCTGAGGCCCCCCGTTCTCTTTGGTATTAGAAAATACCTGGAATAAAAGCCTTGACCTCTCAGGTGGTGTGGCACCGGTTCCACCGCCTGTTCCTGCAGAAGACCTGCTAACTCCTGAAGGAGTAATTCCCTGTGCAGATGGGGTCGTGGAGGTTCTCCCGGAAAATAGGAGGGAGGGACCTGGTGGAAGTGGAGAAGATAGCCTTCCCGCACGACTTGAAGCACCCAGGCATCTGCGGTGATGCTGGACCACCTGTGGGCGAAGTGAACCAGCCGGCCTCCGGTGCTGGGAGGAACCAGCGGGGGGGGAGAGGCTATGCTTTGTGAGTCAAAAACCCCCACCCTGCTGAGCAGGGGCTGGTGGTGCAGGCTTGGGGGCTTGCTGCCTACGGGACCCGTTACCCCGTCCCTTGGCCTGCTGGCCCTGTTGGGGAGCTGCAGGGGCCTGATAATGGGGGTATTGTTTGTAGGCAGCCGCCTTCCTCGGGTAAAAGGACTTTTTCCCCGAGCCCTTCTTTTTCTGGGAAGGGGCGGAGGTCTTCCTAGAAAGCCTGGTCCTGGTGAGAGTCTCAGTCTCAATTTGCGCAGCCTTATCCGCCATGGGCTTGCCAAAGAGGTTTTCGCCTCGGCAGGGGACATCGACCAACTTGTCCTGCACCCAGGGCTCAAGGTCTGACGACTGAAGCCAAGCCTGTCGGCGGGCACCGATGCCGGCTGCGGCCACTCGAGCCGATGCTTCAAAGCCATCATAGGCTGCCCGGGACATGAACTTTGAGCATTCCCGAATGCCAGTGGACAAGGCTAGGAACCTCCGCAAGGGTTCCTCGGACAAACCAGCGGAGAATCCGGCTAGCTCTTTAGCCAGATCCCGGAGATACATGCCCATGTATAGCTGGTAAGTCTGGACACGACATGCGAGCATAGAGCCCTGGAAACACTTCTTGCCAAGGCCATCCAGGTTACGGGCCTCCCTGCCAGGAGGCACCGAGGAGTGCATCTTCTGGCTCTTAAGACGATGCATGGCCGATTCCACTACCATGGAATGGTGTGGCAGCTGTGCCTTTTGAAAGCCAGGGCTCTTGCGGACTCGATAGATAGAATCGACCCGCTTGCTCAGGACCGGCGAGGAGGCCGGACTCTCCCACATGCGGAAGAGTAGTCGTTCCAGCATAGGAGGAACCGGTACAGTAAAGTGTTCCCTCGCGGGAGAGTCATACTGGAGGGCGTCGAGCTCTTCGGCTCGAGGCTCCTCCTCGGGATCCGCAGGGAAGGCCAAAGCCTTGGCCATATCCCTAACGAAGTCCGAGAACCGGGCATCCTCCGGGGGGGACTGCTTCCGAGGCTCGGACTCCGGTGAGTCCGAGGGGACACACCGAGTCCGGAAAGAATCAGGCGACTCTTCCTCCTCAGACTCCCAGACCGACTCCGACGAGGACTCGATGGGGTCGGCCCGGGCAGGGCGCGGCGCCGCGCCAGCCGCCCCGACGCCGAGGGAGTCGGCGTCGGCGACCTCGGTCCCGAACGGGAGGCCGAGGGTGACCTCGACCGAGGATCGACTCGAGTTCTCATCGACTCGAGGATCGGCTCGGTCTCCGGGGTCGACTTGGACGTCGACGTCCCGGCGGTCGGGGCAGCGGCGCCAGCGAGCAGTGCCCTCTGCTGGTCCATGAAGGCAGACAGTCTGCTCTCCAAGGCCGTCAACCTGAGTCCGAGCTCAGGTGACCCAGCAGCCCCCGACTCGGGCCCCGACGGCGTCGGGCCCGACGTCGGCTGTCGCGGAGGCGAGTCCAGAAGGACCACAGGACTTACCCGAGCAGGCATCTCCGACTCCAGGCGAGGTCGCTTCGGGATGTGTTCCTTCTCCAAGGACCCGGGGCGGCTGTCGGGGCTATGCGACCTGGCCCTCGCGGAACCAGGAGCGTCCACCGACGCCGCCCTCGCGGGTTTCACCTTCCGACGATGGTCCCCGGAGGGAGAACCCCGGTCGGAGGAACTCCGGCGACGGTCCGAGCTGGAGCCTTTCGACGCGGAGGCCTCCGACGAGGTCCGGGTACGGCTGGGGTCAGCGAAGATTCTATCACGCTGATGCCGCCGACTTCTCAACGCTTTTGAGGACATTTTGCCGCAGGGCCCACAGATCAGTTCCCCATGATCCGGGCCCAGGCAGCGGAGGCAAAAGTCGTGTGTGTCAGTTAGTGACATATTTCGGTCACACTGACCACACCGCTTAAACCCACTGGCAGCCATCGGGGGAAAAAGGGCCCCTGCGAGGTCAAAGGACCGGGCTGCCAGGGAAAAATCGAAAACGAAAGCTGACAAAGTCAGAAAAACCGAAAAAAGTAAGAGGACTCGTGACCGGCGTCGCGAGTCCGGGCGGGAAAAAAGATCGGCGTCGAACCGAAGGAAAAAGAATAAAATAATGAAGAAAATCGACTTTTTCGCGGGGACAAGACGGGGACGTCTGTAGGGCTCCGCGGAAAAAAGAAGACTGGCTAAGATGGCACCCTCGGGCGGGAAGACGACCGCGCATGCGCGCTGCAATTCCCAAAGGCTTTCTTTGAAAGCTGGGGAAAATTGCTCCGCAAGGGCTCCGTCGGCGCCGACGTCACCCATAAGTGAGGACTGACTTCCTGCTTGGTCCTGGAGAAGCCTTGGTACTCACCCCGACAGCCCCAGACAGAGGACCTATGCCAGGCTCAGCTCTACTCCCCTGACACTGTTTCGCCAGCTTTTGTGGCACTGCAATTTAAGGTGGCTTGCAGGCAGATCACTATGTGAACCTTCTGCAATCTTCAGGAGAAAGCATGGGGGAACAGTGGTAGAGGGAGGGTTAGGGGCGTTGAAGTTGTGTGAAGCTGCTGTACTCTTCCAAATCCTTCCAATTTCTGGCTGCTCAACAGCCTCTTATCATGATAAGCACATGGGGCTGTACCAATTTTCCCTTCTCCTATGGCTACCGAAAAGACCAGAGTCTAGTAGACCTCCCACTTCGCACCCAAGTGAGTTACCCTCAATTTTTTCCATCTAATCGTCAAATTTTTCTTCAGAGAGGAGAAAATCCATCTATCATCTGCTAGAGACAAAGAAATACTGAAGAGACCTCTAGTGGCTGAGAGCATTGAGGCATGTGAGTGATGTATTTGAAACCTGGGTTTTTCATTGGTTCTTCGTCTCTACCAATCTCCTGGTGGGAGAACACAACCCACTTGCCTGGACTGGTCTAGCAAGATGATATAGAATCACCGAATATACATACAACCCCAGCCTAATGAAAAATCATCCAAGGTTACTTTGCCTTGTATTGCTGTCCACGAAAAAAGAAACCTTTCTGAAAGCAGACTTGCCACCGCTTGTGGAATATCTTATTTACTACCCCTCAATCCAAGGCCAACTCATGCTGTCGAAGGACTTGACTCAGTGTGTCTACCAGACATGTCAGTCTGTAGGAAAATAGCCTATGCAAACTGTCTGGGGCCACCTGAATACATTGACATGGCTTCCCTACCCTAAAGAGCCCTAGATTTATGATAATCCAGAAATTACAAACTTCGGTGTGCTTTACTGAAAAAAAAAAAAAACCCCTAAAAAAATGTGCTAGTTGTTCTCCTGCTGTATACATGCAGAGATGAGGGAGTCCAATGTTCTCAACTTCTACATCAGCACTGAAGACCTTCAAAATGCTACAATGTTGGAAACATCATGAAACCAGTGTAGAAGGAGATGATGTCACCACCTACATTCATCTGTCATCACAAACACCACCCTGCATCTCACTGGCACATGGCAGAAGATCCTTGGTTCTTCAGCAAAACATGGTAAGCTCAATTCCTGCCAACTGTAGTAAGGGAACATTTGCCTATGCCTGAGCCTCATAATGATGGAGACATTTTCTAAAATGATTACCAGAAGGAACAAAATAAGCTTTCACCTTTTACATTTTGCTCTCAGACTTCTTGGTTTTGGTCACAAATGCTTTACTGGCTATTATTCGTGCAAACTTACTACAGACACACGGTGCGCTAACTGAGCCTGATGTTGACCTACTCCCCCCTTTGTCGAATTTAACAAATGTTGTGGGAGATTGGCTGAATAACCATTTCCTTACTGACTGAAAAGCCGAGGCTGTTTCGGGGCTAGACTGGCTTCTGGCCACATGTTTATTCTAGCAGATTGGGTTATATTTGACATTTTGACATCTTGGGGATAGTCAAAGAAAATTCTCCATCACTGTAAGCATAAAGCAGACTATTGTATAATGACAATTAGATTTTGTTAGGAACTGCATTAGTTTTGAATACTATAGGAGCTTTACTTGTTACAGGAATTACCTTTGCTAAGACATAAGATCTTACTGCTTTCTTTGATGAAGTATTAATTTTTTCTACAATAAAATACTTAGATTACAGCCATCTCTGATCTTTCAATACCAGGTGACCCCAAATTACCTGAAGAATGCTTTGAAGAACGTCTCCTAGACAATATATCACTTCAAAACCCCCTACAAACTGAAGGTTCATCCTTGGGATAGGACTTAACCCCTATAAAATTGGGGGAGGAGGGGGAACTTATTCTCACAAGAGTCACCCCATGCAAGAGGGCACATTTCAAAGTTCACTGACACAAGAGAAGTGATGCTGTCTTACTTCACATACAGTACACCCTGTGGAATAGCGTCGTTACTCACCTGTAACAGGTGTTCTCCAGGGACAGCAGGAATCAGTCCTCACTTATGGGTGACACCGGCACCGATAGAGCCCACGTGGAGCAATTCCCCAGCTTTCAAAGAAAGCCTTTGGAATTGTTGACATGCATGCGTGGTCTTCTTCCTGCCCAAAGGTGCCATCTTGCTCAGTCAGGTCCCAAAGCTAGAGCCTTACTAAGCAATTGGCGAGGGAAGAATAAAAAAATAGCTACTCTTCAGGGGAACTGGGAGAGTAGTGAGGACTGATTCCTGCTGTCTCTGGAGAACACCTGTTACAGGTGAGTAACTACGTTTTCTCCAGGAACAAGCAGGAGGTCAGTCCTCACCAGCTACAGGCTACCGAACCTGTAAGACAAAAACGCCTCCACGAGGCCAAGAGCAGAAGCAGATATCCGAAGGAAGCCCGAGTCCTCGGGCCTTCAGGGCAAGTTCTCGGTAGCCGCAGAAGAAGGGCAGGAGGGCAGGAGTAGCTTATATCCTGAACAGACTACGGAGTACAGCCTGGCCAAAGGTGCTGTGCCGGCGGGACTCTCTCTCCAGGCAATAGTGCGAAGTGAAGGTATTCGATGAAGACGAGGTTGCAGCCCGGCAGATGTCCATCAGAGTCACTGAGCGCAGCGAAGCAGACATTGCCTTGGCACGGACGCCATGTGCAGTGACCCGACGATCCAGCGGGTACCCCTCTTTTATAATGGAGAGTGTCCAATGTTCTGCTGTTATTTGCCCCCATCTGGGGGCAAAGTGCCACAACCTTCCTGGAATGGTGAAAGGCTCTGGTCCATTGAGGGCCAGGAAGGCTAAGTTCTCTAGATGAAAGTCAAAGGCCTTGTGGAGGCTGAGACTGCTGAGGTTTAGCAGTCTTTGCTTTCCTTTGTTTAGGTGGTTGCTGACTTTTCCGGGCAGGCTGACCTGCAGAACGTCCCTGCTGGGAATAAGAGGGATAAAACCTCTTCTTTTTTGAGAAGAATGGTTTTTTAAAGATTTCTTTCTCGCAGGATCAGTTGTGGATTTGGATAACCTATCCAAAGTGGAGTTGTCAGCATCCAACTCATTGGCTTTCTCTTGCCGAATAGGTTCTCACCTGTACAAGGGATATTGCCCAGTTTGTCCTGCACCCAGAGCTCCAAATCGGATGCCTGGAGCCAGGCAATTCTACGTGCAACTATGGCAATGGCAGAGGTTCTGCTTATGCACTCAAAACAGTGAAAAGCTGTACGATATAGGAACTGATCCTGGTAGAAAGCATGGAAGCCTGGAAAGTACGACATCCAAAGGTATCCAAGGTTCTACACTCACGTCCTGGAGAATTAGAGGCATGCCTCTTTGCACTCCTGATCCTTCTCATAGCTGATTCCACTACAATAGAGTGGTGAGAAAGCTGAGTTTTCTGGAAACCAGGACAAGCAGGGACTCGATACATGGTATCCAGTCTGCGAGAGTGAGGAGAGGTGGTAAGAGGTGTCTCCCACATTCTCAACATGAGATCATGTAAAATCTCATGGACAGGCAGGGTAGCTGTCTCCTTAGGAGCTTTGGGATATTGTAAAATCTCCAACTCCTTAGCCCTGGGCTCTATTTCAGGAGCCATAGTAATGGACAGATCTCGAGCTACCTTTCTGATAAAGTCCTGAAAGGAGATATCTTCTGGAGGAGACATCCTACGTCTAGGGGAGGAAGGCTCCTCCGGGAGAAGTATCCCGGTACCAGCAGAGCTGTCAGAATCCTCCGAGTCTTCCGAGGAATCGAAGTATCTTCTGTCCAGATGCTCTTGAAGAGCCCTATACCCGTACCGACCCAAGTCGGTACCGGGGAGAATCGTTACCGGTGTATCGGCACCAGAAGGCATCGCATGACTGGGTGCCAGCAAAGCAGACACCGATATCGATGCCATCGGTACCGGTACCGATACCGGTACCGGCGTTGGTACCGGTTGAACTGTCTGACGCAGTTCCAAGGGTGTCAATGCAGTAAGAAGAGCTGCCAGACTGCGTTCATTGATGCTGCCGATGCCTGGGTATCGGTACTGGAGGCTGCCAGTACCCCAGAGCATGGCACCAGTAGTTCTGCCGAGGTTGAGGCCTCGAACATCCTGGAGCCCCAATAATGCTTTGGAAGCTGAAGCCTCCCACCGGGGCAATTTTGCCAGTACAGAACCCTCAAGGGCAACGCCAGAGGCTTCTCAATGCTTTGAAGGAGATCTAATCTTTGAGGACCGGCTGGACTTATGTTTAGTTACCCGAGATCCATGGGAGGAAGATGAAGCCCTGGAAGACGTCGATGCCACAGAAGCTGCATCTAAGGGAAAAAGGGCACTGAGCTTAGCAGCTCGGTTTTGTCGACCCCTCTTGGACATCATGGCACAAGCCATACACTCAGCGATGGAGTGGTCAGGACCTAAACATTTAAGACACCACTCATGGGTGTCGGTGATGGAGATGGTACCGCTACACTTGGTGCACTTTTTGAAACCCGAAGCGGGTTTTTCCATCGTGGTGGAAAATTTTGGGCCTAAGGCCCAAAATGGCGTGTGCACCTGGGAAGAAAAGTTTGGAAAATTTTTTTTATTTTTTTTTTAAAGAAAGAAAAGAGAACCGGCGATACCGGTATAGCGTCGAGGAAGGCAGACACGACCACAAAAAAGAAAGAATAAGTAAAAAATTTTCTGCAGTGACAGGAACAATGACCTGCTGGCTCCGTGGAAAATGAAGAACTGGAGAGAGGTAGTTGGGAAAGGTGGGAAGGCAGCACGCAGGCGCTCTGGGATGCTCCCAAAAGCTTTCTAATTGGACGCTGGGGAGCGTTCCCGCGCAGGCTCTGTCGGTACCGACGATACCCATGTGTGGAGACTACATTCCTGCTTGTTCCTGGAGACAGAACTATGGTCTTGCATAGTGAAATAGTCTGTAGGTGGAAGAATGAGTATTTACCTGACTGGAGTGAAGACAAAATTGTTAAACTATTATCTGTTGAAGTTAACATCGATTAATTGGAGGCACCTGGAGAAGTTTCATAAAAAATTGAGAAGTATAAAACATGGGTCCAGGCATATACCTGAGATTGTCTGCTAGGTTGGAGGGGGAGGGGGGGCAAGAAGGGGGATAGAGAAGGGGAAAGGATTCTACATGGATGTATCGATATGCCAGTAACTTGGATGGGAAGTTGGGGAGGAATTGTTTTATCTTGCTAGATGATGCAAAGTATTACAAATTTGTATGGCTGTTCTTTTTCAATAATAATTTTTAAAAAATTAGGAAAATTGAGAAATATTGGGAGATTTGAGCACCCTTTTGTCATTATGTTGATGACAGATGAGTTACATGTTTTGACTTTTTTGTGTTGTATTACTCCTCTGATGGATTGACTCATGACCACTTAACCCTCCATAGCCCATGTTCCCTATAAAATAGTTATCTCCAAGTTATAATGCCCTGTTCAATGTAATTTCAGTTTGTTCAATGTAAACCACACTGATGCAGAATAGCGCGGTATATAAGAGAATGTAAATAAATAAATGACGACGGGGGGGGGGGGAGGAGGGACTGTTTGCCTCATGCACACACCTGGGTTAAAGATTTTGGGGAGCAGGTTGTTGGTTTGGGAGGGAGGTATTACTGTGTGATCAATATTTTGGTTTCAGGGGGGCTTGTGGTATTATTTCAATAAAGCACAGTTACTTACCTGTAACAGGTGATCTCTGGGAACAGCAGGAATAAGTCTTCACATATGGGTACGTCGGTACCGACGGAGCCTGCGCGGGAACGCTCCCCAGCGTCCAAAAAGAAAGCTTTTGGGAGCATACCACACGCATGCGCGCTGCCTTCCCGCCTGAACACTTCCCTCTCATCAGTCTGAGACAACTTTCGGTAGGAACTTGCGGTGCGTTCTGAGGACCACCCTGTTCCTGTGGAACCTGGTGTAGGGAGCTGCGGCCATGAGGGCTTGCATCTTATTGACTCGCTGGGCCGAGGTCAGTGCCACCAGGAAGACTACCTTCCAGGAGAGGTGCTGAAGCGAACACGTTGCCATCGGCTCGAAGGGCAGCCGCATCAGCTGAATGAGCATGATGTTCAGATCCCACTCCACCAGCAGGGGCCGGACGGGGGGCTTGGAATGAAGCAGGAGACCAGAGGCTGCCTGAGAGGGGTCTACCCTTGACAGGGAAGTGGGTGGCTGAAATGGCGCTCAAGTGAACTCTGACCGAATTGTATTTCAGCACCACCTGTGAGGAGGAGGTACTGGAGAACCCACCGGGTGGAGCAGGAGAATGGATCGATCTGGAGCTCGGAGCACTAGACCGAGTAGGGCTACCACTTCAGGGGGTAGGCCTGTCTCGTTGAGTCCTTCCTTGACATGAACAGGACGTCCTTGATCTCCTGTGGGAGGTGCAACAAGGCTAAAGAGACCCGTTCAGCCGCCAGGCTGTTAGGGATAGCAAGTCCAGGTTCGGAAAAAGCACCCGTTCCTCCTCCTCTGTCAGCAGACCCGGGGCATTGCCCAGGGGAACTGGGGGCTCCGACGAGAGTGGGAGTAGAAACGGGAACCAAGGCTGTCGAGGCCACAAGAATCACCGAGGCTCGGTCCCGTTGAATCTTGTGGAGGGTCCTCGACATGAGAGGAGTGAGGGGAAATGCATACAGAAGCCCAGAGATCCAGTTCAGGAGGAAAGCATCCAGGGATACCCTGCTCTGGTGCAGTATTGGCCCACAAAAGCAGGGAAGCTGTGCATTCGCCGAACAGGTCCACCAGTGGCAAAACAGGTGGAGAACCACCTCTGGACTCAGGCACCACTCATGGGGGCGGAGAAGCCTGCCAAGCCTGTCCGCAATGACATTGTCTTAGCCTGGGAGGTAGACAGCTCTTAGAGTCATGCCCAGGCGTACGGCGAAGGAGCAGAGGAGGACTGCCTCCCGACAGAGGAGGCGGGAGCCTGTGCCCCACCTCCTTGTTTATGTAGAACATCGTGACTCTGTTGTCGGTCTGAACGAGCACCGACTTGCCCTTCAAAGACCTTCAGGGCCATCAGGACCACTCAAAGCTCAGGCAGGTTGATTTGCTGTCGAGATTCCTCAGGTGACCACCGCCCCTGGGTACGGAGGTTGTCGCAGTCGGCTCCCCAGCCCGAGAGTGAGACATCCGTCGTCAAGATGAGCTTGTGTTGCAGAGTCTAGAAGGGCATGCCCCCGCAAGTGGTGGATTGGTGGAGCGGGGCGCTACCGGAGACCCCCGGGCTGCCTGACGGAAAATCTCATCTGACTTCTACTTACGGCTTAGCAAGGCCTTAGCGGACATTTTCTTACAGAGTGAGCAGAGCTCCGGGTTGTGGTCAGCCCCCAGACAACAGTTGTGGGAGTCCGTGAGCGACATATTTTTGGAGCATCTGTCACATTTTTTGAAGCTGGTGGCCATGAGTGCAAAAAGAGCCCCAGCGAGGTCGCATGCCCTCGAGACCAGCAGTTAGAAAAAAGGCTGAATGGCCAGAAGAGAAAAAACTTTTTCCGAGGGATGAGGATGTGCAGCCGAAGGACCCCGCGGAAAAAGGGAGACTGAGCAAGATGGCATTTTTGAGCGGGAAGAGGACCACGCATGCATGGCAGCAAGCCCAAAGGCTTTCTATGAAAGTTGGGGAATTGCTCCACGTGGTCTTCCTTGGTGCCGACGTCATCCATAAGTACTTGTTCCTGGAGAACACTGCTTGACCCAATACAAGCATTGTGGAACCTGTGCCTTTTGGGGAAACTGCTAGGTACTTATGACCTAGATTGGCCACTGTTGGAAACAGGATACTGGGCTTGATGGACCTTGGTCTGAACCAGTATGGCATATCTTATGTTCTTATGATGGCAAAGACTAGTATGGTCCATTTAGTCTGCCAATTTCGTACAGGTCCCCTCCCCCTTGCCTGTGTTTAGGGTTGTACCTTCCGCTCTGTGCGGATAACCTCCCTCTACGCTTGTGTTCAGGGTTCTACCTGCCAGAAAGACAGAGCTCTGTGTTGAAGCTACCATTTGGCTCGTTCGTATCACTTCCTCTGGTAAAAAAAAAAAATTGAAGATACCTTAAACAAATTAACAGCTAATTGTTTTTTAAACTAAATTAGAATATAGAATTTATCAATAAACCCACAATCTTCATCCAATCCCATGCTTTAAATTACCATATTTCCCAGCAAAGGCTTCGTCTGCTCTCAGTACTCCCTCAGCATTATTACATTGTTGAAATGTACTACAGTTCTTGTTTATATTTCTACCAGATGTTTAAATAACTATTATATTTAACATTGTGTAAAAAAAAATAAGCAATTAATTTTGCATAACTGTTTCTTTGGGGTGCATAATTAGAACAATTTGTTGGACAACTGATATCTGAAAGCCTTCAGAGCATTCCAAATCACAATTAACTATATGAACATTATCTGCTGAAGTTTTCCTGAGCAAATAGCAGTTTGCTAGGTCATACGTACCTAGCAAACTGCTAGGTACGTATGACCTAGATTGGCCACTGTTGGAAACAGAATACTGGGCTTGATGGACCTTGGTCTGACCCAGTATGGCATATCTTATGTTCTTATCTTATGTAATAGGGGCCCCGAATGTGGAGCCCTCTACACGAACTTCACAGCTAGATGTGTGGTGTTCTGCAATCAGTCTGGAAGGTGGCTCAGTTCCCAGAACCTTGCCTAAATGAAGCTCTGACCTCCAATCATCAGGTGACAGTAGGATCCATTCGGCTGGCTGACTGGCTTGCTGCTTTAGCCTGCCACTTCCTTTCAGAGGCCCCTCTGTTGCTGTCTAGGTTGTTGTTGTTAAGTGCCGTCGAGTCGGATTCCACTCATGGCGACCCTCTGGATAGCTATCCTAAATTGTGTTCGGTCTTGAGTCAGGCGGCTCATTGTTGACAGACTGGTACCCGTAGCTGCTGTTATTGTATCGATCCATCTCATTGCTGGCCTTCCTCTTTTGCTGTCTGGGATTTGTCTATAAATCCAACCATGGCTAGAACTCCTTGCCAGGAATTACCTTTACTCTCTTACCTCCCCCTACACTCCTCCTCGGGAACTCCACTATTCTGGCAAATCGCTTCTATTTGTACCCTTCACTTCTAATGCTAACTCCAGACTTTGCTCCTTTCACCTTGCTGCTCCTTATGCCTGGAAGAAACTACCTGAGTCTGTACATGAGATGCCTTCTCTGGCCCTTTTCAAATCCAGGCTAAATACTCATCTCTTTGCTGCTGCTTTCAGATCTTGACTCGCCTGATCTCCTTTGTGTTTCCTTACATTCCCCCTAGACCAGAGGTTCCCAACTCCAGTCCTGGAGGGTCAAACACCATTCAGGTTTTCAGGCTGTACCTAATAAATATGCATGAGATGCATTTGCATGCACTGCTCCCATTGTATTCAAATGTATCTCATGCATAGTAGGGACCGCCTGAAAACCTGAATGGACTGGAGTTGGGAACCTCTGCCCTAGACGTATCCCGTGTCTACAGCTATTATGTTCTCTGTCTTGACTAGATTGTAAGCTCTGATTTATTTTATCTATTTATTCTATTTATATACTGCCCTTCAGCAGAATTAAAGCGGTTTACAGATAACAGTTAAGAAACATTACATATTAATAGATTTCCAACTGGTTTCAACATAGAACAAGAGGGTATTTGGAACATTAGCAATTAAACGGTGCCATAACACAATATACTTACTTACAAGTATCTACAATATGCACAAAGAATTAATTTACAGGAGCGAGGATATCCACATAACAGTGGTGCATCTATTAGTATTAATCAGCTCTTTGGTTAGGTACCTTAACATGGAAGAGGTCAAGGGGATGGGTATGAGGATGGGGGGGGGGGGGTGAAGAGAGAGGGGAGGATAGTATCCTGTTGTGCTGGAGTCTGTGTTCTGTGGGGAAGAGATCTTGTGCTGGTTCATCTGTGTCAAAATGCTCTATGAACATATATGTCTTAAGTAATTTCCTGAATGAGATCAGGTCAGAGGTGGGTCTAAACCTATCTGGGAGAGAGTTCCATATCACTGGTGCAGTGAAATTAAAGGCTCTGTTAGTTCTTGCCCTGATGTACTTTCTATATGTGGACGGTACAAGAAGCGTGTTCTGACTGCATTCCCTTCTTATTCTGTCATTTGGTGGGTTCTTTATGAGGTTGGTAAGGTAAGGTAAGGTGATAAGTTCTATATTAGTTTGAATGTGGTCATTATTATTTTATATTTAATCAGGCTATGAATTGGGAGCTAGTGCAGGTTATATAGCATGGAAATGGAAAAAAAAGAGCCCAATGACAAAAACTGGAAGCAACAAACACTCGCAAGTTAGATGCAAGGCACTGATAAGGCAGGCAAAGAGAGAATTTGAGCAGCAGTTTGCCATGGAAGCAAAAACGCATGATAAAGAATTTTAAGTACATTCGTAGCAGAAAACCTGTGAGAGAGACAGTTAGACTATTAGATGATAGAGGGGTAAAAGGGGCACTAAGAGAGGATAAGGCCATGGCAGAGACTGAATGAATTCTTTGCTTAGGTCTTTACTGAGGAAGATGTAGGGGTGTTATCCATGACTGAAAGCGTAGTTACTCACCTGTGACAGGTATTCTCCGGGGACAGCAGGAATCAGTCCTCACATATGGGTGACATGGGTGCCAACAGAGCTCGCACGGAACAAATCCCCAGCTTTCTAAGAAAGCCTTAGGGATTGCTACCACGCTTGTGTGGTCCCCTTCTCCCCAAGGGTGCCATCTTGCTCAGTCAAATGACATAGCTAAAAGACAGCAAAAACAAATAAGATGGTATGACTGCAACTCCAAGGGGAGGAGGGAGAGTTGTGAGGACTGATTCCTGCTGTCCTTGGAGAACACCTGTTAAAGGGGAGTAACTACACTTTCTCCGGTACAAACAGGAAGTCACTCCTCACATATGGGACTCCCCAGCTACAGTCTACCAAACTATGTTTATGTTTAATTACATTTGATATACCGCTCAGGCCAAAGCATCAGCCAAAAAAGGCTCCCTTGTGGAGAGCCACAGCAGCAGCAATGAAGTCCGTATAACGGACCAAGTAGGACCCCTGTGTCCAATGGAACTAGCACTCCGGTAGCCTGAACACAGAAGGGTTCGAGGGTAGTAGTTGCCTAGACCCCGAAAAGGTTACAGAGCACAGCTTGGCCGAAAGCACTGTCCCGTCGGGACTCTCTATCCAGGCAGTAATGAGATGCGAAGGTATGGATCGAACACCAGGTGGCGGCCCGGCAGATGTCTGCTAGCAGGACCGAACGCAGGTTAACTACTGAGGTCACCATAGCCCTGACCCGGCGCACCGTGACCCGGCCTCACAACGGAAGCCTCGCCTCCTCGTAGGCCTGGGCAATACAGTCCACCACCCATGTGGACAGCATATTCTTGGACACCACCTCCCCCAGCTTACTGGGGTCGTAGGAAACAAAAAGCTTAGACACTTTCCAGTGGCCTTGAGTGCATTGCATATAGGACTGTCTCTGCCCTACTGGCGTGCAGTCTGGGAAAGAAGGTAGGAAGGACTACCCTTCCTGGTTGAGGTCGAAGGAGGACACCACCTTCAGAAGGAATTTAGAGTGCATGCGAAGCACCACCCTGTTCTTGTAAAACCTGATGTAAGGCGCCTCAGCCTTACACCAGGCTGAGCTCACTTACCCAACAGGCAGAAGTGAGCGCAACCAGGAAAACCACCTTCCAGGAGAGATAGCGAAGGTGGCATGTAGCCAGGGGCTCGAATGGTGGCAGGGTGAGCTGCCCCAACACCACATGGAGATCCCATTCAGTTGCAGGGGGGCGAATCGGGGGCTTAGACAGGAGCAGGCCCTGTAGGAAGCGGGACACCACCGGATGGGCCGAAAGAGCTTTCCATCCACTTGATGGTGGTTCGCAGCTAGGGCACTGAGGTGTACTCTAACAGAGTTAGATTTGAGCCCCGCTTGAGAGAGCTGTGCAGGTACTGCAACACCAGGACCACCGGGCAAAAGAAGGGGTTGGCCCCTCGTTCAGTGCACCAAAGTGTGAATCTGTGCCACTTACATAGAAACATAGAAATATGACGACAGAAAAAGACCACATGGCCTATCTAGTCTGTCCTTCCATATCAACAGCTACAACAGTCCCCTTTTTTCCTTTAGAGATCCTCTGTGTTTGTCCCATGCTTTTTTGAATTCAGTTACTGTCCTCATCTCTACCACCTCCACTGGGAGATTATTCCACGGATCCACCACTCTTTCCGTAAAGAAATATTTCTGCAAATCACTCCTGAATCTATCCCCCTTCACCATAGAAACATAGAGATAAGACGACAGAACATTTTTTATTTTTTTCCAACCCCCAACCTACAAAATGGGTGAATGTGGGCCCCCGGGGGCACACAATGTACACCACGTTGACCTGTAGGGGCAGTGTCACATACCCTTCATGCGAGTCTAGACAACCCTCCGCCCTAACAGGTGCCCATGGCAGCCAGACCTTAACACTGGGTACGCACTAATCTGGGTGGTGTCTGGTCCCAGAGTGCCACATGTGACCACAGAACACAGATGGGCACAGAGATACCATGAGATGCACTGCCAAGAACACCGGCCACACACTGTTAGCGATGGGGATGTGCAGCAGGACCCATCATAGGCCCTTAAAGGCATAGGCCCATCTGGTGGTACATGCCTTGCGTGAGGCCAGCAGAAAATCTTCCACCTCTCTAGGGAGGTGGAGTGGGGCTAAAGTCACCCTCTCAGCAGTCACGCCGTCAGCGAAAGGGAGCCGAGGTTGGGATGCAGGAGAGAGGCACCCTCCTGGGACAGGAGTCGGGGAGGGGGGGGCGGACCCCAGGGGTATGGGGACTGCCAGTTGCAGAAGCAGTGGAAACCATGGCTGCCTGGGCCACCTTGGAGCTACGAAGATGAGCGAGGCTTTGTCGTGGAGAATCTTGAACACAGTCCTGGTGATCAGTGGTGTCGGAGGGAAGGCAAACAAAAGTCCCTCTGACCATGAGACCAGGAAGGCATCGGCGGTCACCCAGGCAGGGTGAGGCTGCTAGGAGCAGAAACAGGGTAACTGGTGATTGTCCGGGCTTGCAAATAGGTCCATCACCGGTTCCCCCAGGTCTGAAAAAGCCTGCTGGCTAACCCTGGGTCTAGCTGCCACTCTTGCTGGTGGAGAATCCTGCTGAGTCTGTCGGCCAGCAAGATGCCTTGGCCTGGCAGGTATACCGCTCTGTGGAGGATGCCCTGTTGGACTGCATAAGAGCACAGATCTAGGGCTTCCTGGCAGAGGGTGCAGGACCCTGTGCCTCCCTGCTTGTTCACAAAGAACATGGCCACCTGGTTGTCCATCTGAACTAGGACTGACCAGTGGCCTAGGCGATGATGAAAAGCCTTCAGTGCGAGTTGAATAGCTCACAGCTCCAGGAGGTTGAACTGCTGAGCACTCTCATCCGTGCAGTAGCTCTCGCAATGCTGAGGACACTGGAGTGGTTGGGGGTCTGGAAAGGCATGCCCGGCTCCAGGTGCTGGGGCAACCGCCACCAGATTAGGGACTTTACCAGCTGGCAGGTCACTTGGACTCTGTCCTGGAGGTAGCCTGATCCTAGGACCACTGGTCCCGGAGGCACCACTGTGCTGTTCTCATGTGTAAGTGGGCATCTGGAGTGACATGCACCGTGGAGGCCATGTGCCCAAGAAGGCGCAGAAGATGCCTGGCTGGTACCGCGGGACGGTGCTGCATATCCCGAGCTAGCGCCAAGAGTCTGGCTGCCCTGTCTGCAGGCAAGAAGGCCTTCGATCGAAGGGTGTCGATTCTTGCCCCAATGAATTCCAGTCCTTGCGTCGGGCAAAGGTTCGACTTGGGGTAGTAAATAACAAAGCACAAGTGTTGCAGGATCTTGGTGGTGCGTGTCGTGGCTTGCTGCACCTCAGGGGGCTGTAGTGCCCTTGATGAGCCAGTCGTCGAGATAGGGGAAGACAAATATCCCCTTGAGTCTGAGAAAGGCGGCGACCACTGCCAGACACTTTCTGAATACCCTGGGGGCCGAGGCTAGGCTGAAGGGAAGCACCCTGTATTGGAAATGATTGCCTCCCACCACAAAGCATAGGTATTGCCTGTGGTTTGGGAGGATTAGGATGTGAGTATAGGCATCCTTTAGGACTAAGGAGCATAGCCAGTCTCCCTGGTGGAGGTAAGTCAGCAATGTTTTGAATTTCTACCTCACCAGGAATTTGTTGAGGCTGCACAGGTCGTGAATGGGCCTTAGGCCCCCTGTACTTTATGGCATGAGGAAGTACCTGGAGTAGAACGCCTTGCCCTTGAGGTGTTGGGGCACCGGTTCCACCGCTTAGTCCTCAAGAAGACCTGCCAACTCCTTCAGAAGGTGGTCCCGGTGAAGGGGAGACCTGAGGGGATCTCCCGGGAAGTAGTGTGGAGGTACTTGGCTCAGATGGAGGAGGTAACCTTCCCTGACAACCTTTAATGCCCAGGAGTCAGTGGTTATAGCTCCCCACCTATCCCCATTTGTGGGCATAAAGGGTGAGGCAACCCTCTGTAGGCTGTTGATCTCCGTGCGGGAGAGGGGCTATGCTGTCTGAGTCAAAAACTCCCCCATGGCTGGACTGGAGCAGGAGCCTGGGGCTTGGGAGCCTTCTGCTTACTCAGGCCATGCCGTTGTCCCTTGGCCTGCTGCCCTTGCTGGGGAGCCGAGAAGGCTTGGTAAGGTGGGTAGATTCGGTAAGCAGTGGACTCCTCGGGTAAAAGGGCTTTTTACCCGAGCCCTTCCATCGGGGAGAGTCTTCTTGGAGAGCCTAGTCCTCATCATGAACTCGGTCTCCAGCTCTGTGTCCTTGTCGGTCATCGGCTTGCCGAAGAGGTTCTCCCCCTGACACGGGACATCGACCAACTTGTCCTGTACCCATTGCTCAAGGTCAGATGACTGGAGTCAAGCTTGGCGGAGGGCACCGATGCCCGCCACGGCTACCCGGGCCGCCGACTCAAAACCATCATAGGCCGCCTGAGACATAAATCTGGAGCACTCACGGACGGCTTTGCACAGGCTCTTGAAGTGCTGCAAAGGTTCCTTGGAGAGACCAGCTGAGTACCTGGTGAGTTCTTTCGCCAGGTCCCTCAGGTACATGCCTGTGTACAGCTGATAGGCCTGGATATGGCAATTCAGCATTGAGCCCTGGTAGCACTTTCTGATGAGGGCATACAAGGTGCGGGCCTCCCTGCTGGGGGGCACCAGGAGTGCGTCTTCTGCTCTTCAGTCGATGTATGGCCGACTCCACAACCATGGAGTTTTGCAGCAGTTGTGACTTCTGAAACCCAGGACTTCAGCGGACTCGATACATCGAATCGAGCTGCCTGCTGACCACCGGCACTGATGCCGGTGTCTCCCACATGCGTAATATAAGTTGCTCCAGGATGGGAGGAATGGGCACCGTGAGGGATTCCCGGGGAGGAGCCATGTATTGTAGGATCTCGAGCTCGTCGGCCTGAGGATCCTTCTCGGACTCGGTAGGAAATGCCAAGTCCAAGAAGTCCATATCCTCTGATGGGGACCTTCTCCGAGGTTCAGAGACCGGGGAATCAGAAGGGTCATCTCGGTGCAAACGGGTGTCTGGGGATTCCTCGTCCTCGGTCTCCCAGATGGAATACTCTGAGGAGGACTCGAGGTGAACCCCAGCAAAGTCGAAGATCATTCGGGCTGCCAGCAGACAAAAAAGGGCACGAAGACGCGAAAACAAAAATAAAACTCAAAGTAAAAGGAATCGACTCCGATACAGAGGCGGGAAAGGTACCGGTGCAAGACCGGAGATGAGTAAAACACTCGAGAAAACAACTTTTTCTGCGGGATGAACAGACAACGTCTGGTGGGCTCCGTGAAAAAAAGTAGACTGAGCAAGATGGCACCCTTGGGCAGGACGGAGAACACACATGCGTGGTAGCAATCCCAAAGGCTTTCTTTGAAAGCTGGAGATTTGCTCGGCGTGGACTCCGTCGGCACCAACGTCACCCATATGTGAGGACTGACTTCCTGCTTGTTCATGGAGAAATGGTATTTAAAGGTGATGCCACAGAAGAATTGAAAAATATCAATACATCGGGAAGATGTATTACAACTATTTGATAAACTGAAGAGTAGCAAATAACCTGGACCGGATGGTATACACCCAAGGGTGTTGAAAGAACTGAAAGATGAGATTGCAGATCTGCTATTAGTAATCTGTGAACTATCATTAAAATCATCTGTAATACCTGAAGATTGGAGGATCGCCAATGTAACGCCATTTTTAAAAAAGGGTTCCAAGGATGATCCGAGAAACTACAGACCAGTGAGCCTGATGTCAGTACTGGGCAAAATGGTAAAAACTATTATAAAGAACAAAATTACTGAACATGTAGATAGTCATGGCTTAATGGGAGACAGCCAACAAGGCTTTAGCCAAGGAAGGTTTTGTTTTACTAATCCGTTATGTTTTTTTTGAAGGTGTGAATAAACAGGTGGCAATGTTGAGTCGGTTGATATAGTGTCCGGATTTTCAGAAAGCATGAGAGACTCTTGGCGAAATAAAAAGTCATGGGATAGGAGGCAGTTGTACTATTGTGGATCCAGAACTGATTAAAAGATAGAAAGCAGAGGGTAGGGTTAAATGGCCAATTTTTCCAATGGAGAAAAGTGAATAATGGAGTACCCTAGGGATCTGTGCTAGGTACACTGCTTTTTAACATATTCGTAAATGACCTGGAAATGGGAATAATGAGTCAGGTAATCAAATTTGCAGATGACACAAAATTATTCAAAGTTGTTAAGACCCAAGAGGATTGTGAAAATTTGCAAGAGGACCTTGATAAATTGGAAGACTGGATGTTAAATTGCATATGAAATTTCATGTGGACAAGTGCAAAGTTATGTCCCTAGGAAAGAACAACCCAAAGTATGGTTACACGATGCAAGGTTCCACATTAGGAACCACCACCCAAGAAAAAGATATTGGTGTCATCGTGGATAACATGTTGAAATCCTCCACCCAGTGTGCAGCGGTGGGCAAGAAAGCACGCGGCAGCCAGTGCAACCAACACCGAGCTCCTGAACGGGGCCGGAGACGCCAGCCCAATCGGGGCTGTGGTAGGTGGGGCAACATCTGAAAAAGACGCCGCTGGCGGGAAGAGCCCACACACGCGGCAGCCAGCACAACCAACGCCGAGCTCCTGGATGGGGCCGGAGACTCCAGGCCAATCGGGGCTGTGGGAGGCGGGGCAACATCTGAAAAAGATGCCGCCGGTGGGAAGAACCCATACACGCGGCAGCCAGCGCAACCAACGCCAAGCTCCTGAACGAGGCCGGAGACTCCAGCCCAATCGGGGCTGTGGGAAGCGGGCAACATCTGAAAAAGACGCCGCCAGCAGGAAGGGCCCACACACGCGGCAGCCAGCGCAACCAATGCCGAGCTCCAGAATGGGGCCGGAGACTCCAGCCCAATCTTATTTATTACATGCACTTATATACCACGCTATTTTCCAACAGTGCGGTTTACATAGTACCAGTTAAATACACATCTCAAAACTTTTGATTTCAATCGGGGCTGTGGGAGGCGGGGCAACATCTGAAAAAGACGCCGCCAGCAGGGCCCGTGCCTGAGGGCCTCGCCAGAGGGCCCTTTGGCGTGGCCCTTAGGCGCGGCCCGGGGCGCGAGCTCCGGTGCTCCATAGCTCCTGGGGCCAAACAGGCTTGATTGCTCCTCCACACATCGCCACACATCGCCTCCGGACTGGAACAGCTCACGAGCTCCGCCCTGGTGCCCTCAGGTGACTCTCCCTTCCTACCAACTGCACTGCCCGTCTAGAACTTGCTACCCATTGTTGGCATTGAAATACTACCCACTGCCTGCACAGCACCTCTACCCTCTGCTTGCCTAGCATTGCGCCCATTGCCCATATTGTACTGCTACCCACTGCTGGGCATAGAACTGCATACCCATCGCTGCAAAGAACCATTACACAGGTACACTACCAAAAAACTTCCTCCAGTTTTGCAACTGATTCCTATAGATTTTGGGGTGCTGAATCCAGGAAAAATAGCCAAAATGTTCCATCACGTCAAGTTTTCTTGCAAAATTAGATTTCTTACCCATATAAGGAATGTTCACATAATTTCTTTTTAGCCGACTGCAGTTTATTTTCTTGGCCCAAAATAGAGGTTGTAATGGTTAACTAACTAGAAACACTCCCTCATGATATTTTAGAGTGTTTTGTATTCATTTTATACATTAACAGGACAATTGGGAGGCGGGGGGCTAAATCCAGTACTCGCGCTGGCGCATGTTCTTTCCTGTTCGCCTCGCCTCGTTCGCTCGCTCAAACACGGTGGTTGCGACATGAACGTTCCTGTCAAATTTCAGTTTCTTGCAAGTTCATTATTACCTTTTGTTTGCTCAGTCGTAATCCAGATTTATTCCGAAGTGGTTCACTACAGTTGTAGTTTGCAGTGCTGTGTATTTCTGATAGCTCACAGAGCCAGAGGTTGCGTCAACTCTCCGGACAGTTTTTGTTTTATTTGTGGGGAATATACCGTGAAAAAGCGGCAGAGGAACATTTCTGCATTTATTAAAAAAGTATATTTCGCCTATTTCGGTTTGAAGTTAGGCGATCAAGACAAACCGTGGGCTCCTCACAAAGTGTGCAAGGCATGTGAGGAAGATCTACGCTTATGGATGAAAGGTAAAAAACAAGCATTTCGTTTCGGAATACCTATGATGTGGCGTGAACAAAGAGACCACAGCAGTGACTGCTATTTTTGCTCTTGCATTGTGAAGGGATACAACTTAAAAAATAAGAACGTAATAAGTTACCCCAACCTTCCCTCAGCAATTAGGCCTATGCCTCATAGCAACGAAGTACCTACATAGAAACATAGAAACATGATGACAGAAAAAGACCACAAGGCCCATCTAGTCTGTCCTTCCATAACAACAACTACAACAGTCCACTTTCTACCTTTAGAGATCCTCTGTGTTGGTCCCATGCTTTTTTGAATTCAGTTACTGTCCTCATCTCTACCACCTCCACTGGGAGACTATTCCACGGATCCACTACTCTTTCCGTAAAGAAATATTTCTGCATATCACTCCTGAATCTATCTCCCTTCACCCTCATCCCATGTCCCCTCGTAGCAGAACTTGCTTTCAATTAAAAGAGGCTCTCTCCCCCTGAACATTTATGCCACGGAGGTATTTAAACATCTCAATCATATCACCTCTATCCCGCCTTTCCTCTAAGGTGTACATATTAAGATCCTTAAGTCTGTTCTCATATGCTTTATAATGAAGCCCATTAATCATTTTAGTAGCAACCCTCTGCACCGACTCCATCCTGTTCACATCCTTTTGAAGGTGCGGTCTCCAGAATTGCACACCATACTCCAAATGAGGTCGCACCAAAGACTTATACAGAGGTATTATCACCTCCTTTTTTCTGCTAGCCATTCCTCTCCGTATGCACCCAAGCATCCTTCTAGCTTTTGCCGTCGCCTTTTCTACCTGTTTAGCTACTTTAAGATCATCAGACACAACCACGCCTAGGTCCCGCTCTTCTTTAGTGGACAAAAGTACTTCACCTCCTATACTGTATTGCTCCCTTGGATTGCTGCAGCCCAAATGCATGACCTTACATTTTTTAACATTAAATCCCAGCTGCCAATTTCTAGACCATTCTTCAAGCTTAGCTAGATCCCCTCCTCATGTTATCTACACCTTCCTGGGTATCTACTCTATTACAGATTTTGGTATCATCCGCAAAGAGGCAAACCTTACCCGACAGCCCTTCCGCTATATCACTAACAAAGATGTTAAAAAGAATCGGACCAAGGACAGATCCCTGGGGCACACCACTGGTAACATCCTTCTCCTCAGAGTGAGCTCCATTTACTTGTACTCTTTGTCGCCTCCCACCCAACCAATTTCTAACCCAAGCAGTAACTTTAGGGTCCATCCCTAGGGTGCTCAGTTTGTTTATAAGTCGCCTGTGAGGAACAGTGTCAAAGGCTTTACTGAAATCTAAATACACCACATCTAGAGCTCTCCCTCGGTCCAACTCCCTGGTCACCCAGTCAAAGAAATCGATCAGATTTGTCTGACAAGACCTGCCTCTGGTGAATCCATGCTGCCTCGGATCCTGTAATCCGCCGGACTCCAGAAACCTCACTATTTTCTCTTTCAGCAGCGTTTCCAATAATTTACTCACCACCGAAGTTAAACTAACCGGCCTGTAGTTTTCAACCACATCCTTACTTCCGTTTTTGTGTAAAGGCACCACATGAGCCTCTCTCCAGTCCTTTGGCACCACTCCCGACTCCAACGAGGCATTGAAAAGGTCAGTCAGTGGAGTTGCTAGAACGTCCCCAAGTTCCCTCAGTATTCTAGGGTGTATCCCATCCGGTTCCCTCGCTTTGTCTACTTTAAATTGAGCTAGTTTCTCATGAACACAGTCTTCTGAAAATTGTTCAAGATGTCCCTCGCTTCTGTTCTTATTTGTGGGTGTTTTCTGAGGTCCTGCTCCTGGTTCTTCATCTGTGAACACAGAACAAATTTTGGTGCCTGAACCACCAAAATCTTTGGATAATATTTGTGTGGACGGTTCTGATCATGATGAGACTCATCAGATGGCTTTTCCCGATGAGTCCAGTACTTCCGAGTTTGAAACTGAACCAGATCCGAAACCTGAACATTTCTCTCAAGCTGAATTGAATGATTTAGTCCGGGATTTAGGACTCCCAAAAGATGCTGCCCAACTGCTAGTTTCTCGGCTTAAACAGAAAAATCTATTGTCATCAGGAACAACGTTTTATTGGTACCGCAACCGCGAGACACAATTTTTGAAGTATTTCAGCAAAGAGGAAGATTTGGTATTTTGCAACGATATATACGGAGTGATGGAAAAGTTTAAACTCAAGTATGATCCTGCTGAATGGCGGCTGTTCATTGATTCGTCAAAAGACAGCATAAAAGGTGTTCTTCTTCATAATGGCAACACATTCGCTTCTGTTCCTATTGCTCACTCTGTTATTCTCCAAGAAAAATACGAGAATTTGGCCCTGATTCTTCAGAAGATTCGTTATGATGAGCATAAGTGGATGATTTGTGGAGACTTTAAAATTCTATCCATGCTATTAGGGCAGCAATCCGGTTTCACCAAATATCCCTGCTTCCTTTGCTTGTGGGATAGCCGGGCCCGCGACCTACACTGGGGGAAAAAAGACTGGCCAATTCGGGAGTATTTGAGACCCGGTGAGAAAAATGTTCTTCATGAGAGCTTGGTACCTCGTGATAAAATTCTATTACCACCTCTCCACATTAAGTTGGGTCTCATTAAGCAATTCATCAAGTCCCTTCCAAAAGATGGTGAGTGCTTTCGGTACCTTTGCTCAAAGTTCCCCCGACTTTCTGAAGCAAAGCTAAAGGAAGGAGTGTTTGTTGGCCCTGATATAAGGAAACTCATTTCAGATGGAGCATTCGCTGAAACGATGTCTGAGAAGGAAAAAGAAGCCTGGGATTCCTTCAAGGATGTTGTTCTCAAATTCTTGGGGAACAGGCGGGATGAGAACTATAAGGATATTGTTGCCAGGATGCTCAATGCCTTCAAAGAACAAGGCTGTAACATGAGCCTGAAAGTCCATTTCTTGCACTCCCATGTGAACTACTTTCCCGAAAACTTGGGGGCGTACAGTGAAGAACAAGGTGAAAGGTTTCACCAGGACATCAAGGATGCAGAGAGAAGGTACCAAGGAAGATGGAACACCACTATGATGGCTGATTTCTGCTGGTTGCTGCTGCGGGAAACCCCAGATGAAAAATACGCCAAGCAGCGCACCAAGAGAAGCATTCAGGGGAAGAAGAAACGGGCCCACCAGGAGATTGATTGACCCAAGAATGACTTTAAAATCTAAACCATAGGTGTCAAACTCTGGCCCGCGGGCCAAATTTGGCCCGTAGTGTAATTATATTTGGCCCGCGAGGCTATACCAAATGACTACTAGAGCTAGCCCGCCGGTATTATACAGCGCATTCATTCATCGCTAATACTACAAATCCCATAATGCCTTGCTGTTGTTTTGGCGCGTCAATCAGGTCCCAGAAACGCCCTCTCCTGTGTGACAGAAGTCATAGCGATCTCAAGCTACAACTGTCACTGTGGAACCCCTTCCCAAAAATGGCAAAAAGAAAGGCAGACAACAGGAACTTTCTGGACAGGTGGGAGACAGAATATTTGTTTACATATGTAAAAGACAGACCTGTTTGTCTGATTTGTGGAGTCAACGTGGCTATAACTAAGGAGTATAACACATTCGACGACACTATGAAACAAAACACCATGACAAGTACAAGGACCTGGACATGACTCAAAGGAGCCAGAAAGTGGAGGAGATGAAAAGAAGTTTGGTTTCACAACAGAATATGTTCAAAAAAGCCACATCACAAAGTGAGGCTGCTGTAAAGGCTAGTTATATTGTGGCAGCAGAGATCGCAAAATCAGCCCGGCCCTTTAATGAGGGAGAGTTTGTGAAAAAGTGCATGTTGAAAGTTTGTGACATCGTGTGCCCAGAGAAAAAGCAAGCCTTTTCAAACGTGAGCCTGAGCAGAAACACAGTAGCTGATCGCACATGTGATCTTGCCACCAATCTGTATGACCAGCTTTTGGAAAAGGGAAAAGATTTCGTTGCATTCTCCCTTGCTGTGGATGAGAGCAGCGACGCATCTGATACTGCTCAGCTGTCAGTCTTCATCCGTGGAGTGGACTCAAATATGTGTGTTACGGAGGAGCTATTGGGATTCAAATCAATGCATGGCACAACCACAGGAAAGGACATTTTTGAGGAGGTTTCCAAATGCGTAACTGAAATAAAGCTGCCGTGGGATAAACTCGTGGGATTAACTCGTGGGATTAACGACAGATGGTGCGCCAGCGATGTGCGGTAAAACAAGTGGACTGGTGGGCAGGGTCCGGGAGAAGATGCAGGAAGAGAACTGTGCAGGTGAACTAACTGTTTATCACTGCATCATACATCAGGAATCATTGTGTGGCAAAGCCCTAAAGATGGAACATGTTATGACCACAGTAACACAAGTAGTTAACTTTATAAGAGCCAAAGGTCTGAATCACCGCCAGTTTAAGTCTTTTCTGGAGGAGTGTGGTTCGGAATACGCAGAGGTGAGATGGTTAAGCCGAGGAAAAGTACTGAATAGATGTTTTGAGCTGCATGAGGAAATATGTCAGTTTCTGGAAAGCAAAGGGAAGGACACAGCAGAGCTTCGGGAGAAAGGTTTCTGTGTGAGCTGGCCTTTCTGTGTGACATCTCGAGCCATCTCGATGCGCTGAACCTGCAGCTTCAGGGGCGGGGGCGCATCATCACAGACATGTACGCTGCAGTGAGGGCTTTTAAAACTAAACTGTGCCTGTGGGAGAATCAGATGCTGCAAGGAAACCTTGGCCATTTTCCCTGCTGCCAAACCATGAAAACGCAGTTCTTTACCAACTTGTTCCCATGCGCACAGTTTGCTGAAAAACTCAGTGTACTCGGCGCTGAGTTTAGCCGGCGATTTGCCGACTTTGATGTCCAGAAATGTAGGTTTGAACTGCTCAGTAATCCCTTTGCAGTTAATGTGGAAAACGCACCAACCAACCTCCAAATGGAGCTAATTGAACTCCAGTGTAATGACACGCTGAAGTCAAAGTATGATGCTGTGGGCGCCGCCCAGTTTCCACAGTTCATCCCTGACACAATGCCTCAGCTCCGCACCCAAGCTGCTCAGATGCTCTCCATGTTCGGCAGCACTTATCTATGTGAGCAACTTTTCTCCTCGATGAAGATGACCAAAACATCTCACAGGAGACGTCTGACTGATGAACACCTTCGCTCGATACTGAGGATTTCCTCAGCTCAAAGCCTGAGCCCAGACATTGATGAACTATCATCCAAGAAGAGATGCCAGGTATCTGGCTTGGGCACATCAGATTAGATCAGTGTGCAGCAAACTGAGCAATAATTAACGTTTTCTTTATGCACTTTTTCTTGCTACTCCAAGACATGGGCTTGAATGGTTGATTAATTTTATTATTGTTATTTTATTTTAAAAATTATTATTTATTATTATTTAAATCTTATTTAATAAATGAATGTCATTGATGTTTTTTTTTATTTGAAATTGGTTTTTGCATATCTGAACTATTAAGTTATAAATTGTATAGTAATAAGTGTTGCTTCATATTCAATGTTAAAGCAAATCTTGTTTGGGTCCATATTAAAAGGTTCATTTGTTCAATGCTGGCCCGCGACTTTGTTCAAGTTTTACATTTTGGCCCACTGTGTATTTGAGTTTGACACCCCTGATCTAAACTGTGTTGACAAATATCGTGTTTTTACTAAACTTTGAAATAAAAATTTGCTAGTTATTACCACAGTGTCGGATCTCATTTATTAGAATTTTATTTTCACACCATCGGGTGTTTGTCTTCATGTATTGCAATGGTGCGGTTTGCGTTTTCTATTCTTACATACATACCTGTACAACATTTTTTGCACATTTCTTTGCTTTGCTTTGTGTCTAACCTCGCTCTTATATGCTCAATGTTTGTGCACATGTATGTGGCTGTTTTAAGTGCAGACAATTTTGCTACCATCACAGTGTGTTTTGTTGACATTACTCTATTCTTATGTGCTGCCTTGTTACAATTTTCTTTATTCTTATTTGAATAACTACTAAACAATTAGTATAAAGTATTCATCCAAGAAACTTTTATCTCGATCGCACTCAATCTGAAACGTTCACCTCAAACTGCTAACCCAATGTAGCAAAACATCTGTACGTGATGGAGCAAATTGGTTACCAGATTTGGATTCAGCGCACCAAAAAACGTAAAAATCAATCGAAACATTAGAGGCAGTTTAAAAAAAAAAATTTTTTAGTGTACCTGTGTTATCCATTGCTTACTCATTGTCTTGCATACTGTTGCCACCCATTGTTCTGCATACAGCTGCACTAAACCATTATCACCCATTGTTTGCACACTGTTGCCTCCCATTGTTTTGTTTTGCATACTGTTGTCACCTACTGTTGCCACCCATTGTTGTTTTGCATACTGTTGCCACCCATTGTTTTGTTTTGCATACTGTTGCCACCAATTGTTTGCATTGTATTACTACCCACTGTTGCACTGAACTGTCATCCATTGCTTATCCATTGTTGCATAGTACTGCCACCCATTAATTGCATACTGTCGCCATCCATTGTGGCATAGTACCATCACCCACTGTTGTCTAGAACTGTTATCCACTGCTTATCCTCTGCTTGCTACCCATTGCTTGCATTGAACCGCTACCCACTGCCTGCTTGTCTGCCTATCAAGTGCTACCCATTGTCTACCTAGAACTTGCTACCCACTGCTTGCTCAAACCTTGCTGCCCACTACCATGGCCCCACATCTCATTGTCCTCCTCTTCATTATCCTCCCCAAACTGCCTCCCCTCCTACCAACACCCTCCCTTCTCATCCCTCTACCTTCCCCTACCTTCCTCACTTCCCCCCCACTCTGCCCCCTAGCCTAGCACCTGCCCTTGAGCTTCCTCACACCATCCCCCGCATTCAACTAGCCCCCTTCTCTACCTTCCTCACTTCTCCCTCCATACTGTCCCCCAGCCTTGCACCAACTCTTGAGGTTCTTCACACCATCCCCCGCATTCAACCAGCCCCCCTCTCTTTAAGGCAACCCCACCCTCGCTTCCGCCGTACCATCTCCACTATACCTCGCTCTCTAATACTCCTTCTTTTCTCATCTGGTAACATCAATCCCAACCCTGCCACCCCCCCCCCCCAGATTTCGTTCTCACACTAGAAAAAGTTCCTCACGTACCCCATCTAATCTCATCCACATCCCACTCTTCCCTCCTTCCACCCCCCCCATTCATCCCACACTCAATTATCCATAGATATTAACCCCAACCCTACCCCCAAATATAATCCCCCACATAACCTACCCGATACCATCAAATTACCCCTCATTTCCCCTCCCTCATGTCCCTCTTGGAGTGCATACTCACCTAGACACACCCACCCACACCCTGCTCCCTCAATCTCGGCATTACCTTAGAAATAGTCCCCCACACTACTCTGATAAGAAATCTACACGTAACTTATCAAAACTTTATCCATATCCCTCTCCTCACCCCTTCCGCTCTCGCGTTTTCATGTGCCCTATGGAACGCATGCTCAGTCATAAAAAAAACGCTTTTATTCATGACCTTTTCATCTCCAATGCCCTACACCTTCTTGCCTTGACTGAGACCTGACTCCCCCCTTACGACACCGCTTCCATTGCCTTTCTCTGCTATGGAGGCTACCAGTTCTCCCATACACCCCGACTTACTGGTTGCTGTGGTGGTGTTGGCCTCCTACTCTCCCCCCCCCTCCTGCCAATTCCAACCCCTTCTGCAACCCCATGGAGACTCCTTCGAAGTCCACTCCATTTGCCTCCTCTCACTACTTTCCCTCCGAATAGCTGTTATTTATCGCCCACCAGACAAATCCAAATCAACCTTCCTCACCGACTTCGACTCCTGGCTTTCTGCCTTTATGGATCCCTCCTCCCCCACTCTTATTCCTGGCGATTTCAACATTCACATCGACAACCCCTCTGACCCCCATGACTCAAAGTTCCTCGCTCTTACCTCCTCGTTTGATCTCCAGCCCTGCTCCACTGCCCCCACACACCTACACGGCCACTGTCTTGACCTAATACTATTCTCCAACTCCTCGCCTTCAAACTTCCGCAATTCAATCCTTCCCTCATCTGACCATCACCTCTTAACATTTACTCTTCAACTTCTGCCGTCCCAACCTCGTCCTGTCTCCTCCGTCCTATATAAAAACCTTCATACCACTGATCCCGACTCTCTCCTCCACCATCTCTCCAACTCTTCCTGCCATTTTATCCTCCAAGTCCGTTGACATGGCATTATCCTCATACAATGCCACATTATCCTCAGCCCTTGATGCCCTTGCCCCTCCCACCCCACGTCCTGTCAAATGATCTATTCCCCAACCCTGGCTTTTACCCACAATCCGTTACCTACGCATCTGTGCCCGTTCTGCCGAACGAGCTTGGTCCAAATCCCGCTCCCTGAAAGACCTTCTACACTTCAAATTCATGCTTGGCTCCTTCCAGTCAGCCCTAGCACTTGCCAAACAAGATTACTACATCCATCTGACCAACTCTCTTGCCTCTGATCCTCGCCGTCTCTTTAATACCCTCAACTCTCTCCTCAAGGTCCCCACACCCCCGATCCCGCCCTCCCTTTCTGCCCAAACCCTAGCCGACTACTTCCACGACAAAATCCACAAGATTACCCTCCAATTCCCCACCCCATCTACCTCCCCTCCTCCCCAATTCTCCTCCCCCACCCATACTCCTTCTGCCACCCTCTCCTCCTTCCCTCCGATTGCTGAGGAAGAAACTGCACTCCTTCTGTCCTCCTCCAAACCCACAACCTGTCCATCAGACCTTATCCCCACCCATCTCCTGTGTTCCATCCCCCCTCACCATTGCCCCCTCCATAACTCATATCCTCAACCTCTCACTCTCCACTGCAACTGTCCCCGAAGACTTCAAACACGCTGTTGTCACACCCCTCACGAAACCCTCACTTGATCCCACATGCCCTTTTAACTATCGACCCATCTCCCTCCTTCCCTTCATATCCAAACTATTAGAACGAGCAGTCCACCGTCGCTGCCTCGACTTACTCACCTCCCAGGCCCTCCTCGACCCACTTCAATCCGGCTTCCGTCCCCTACACTCCACTGAAACGGCACTCACAAACGACCAGTTCCTGGCTAAATCCAAGGGCCTCTATTCTATTATCATCCTTCTTGACCTTTCTGCTGCCTTTGACATCCTTGACCACGACCTTCTCCTCATCACCCTCTCCTCACTTGGCTTCAAGGACTCTGTAATATCCTGGTTCTCCTCCTACTTCTCCCATCGCTCATTCAGCATATGCTCTGGTGGCGCCTCCTCCTCCCCTACCCTGCTCCATGTAGGTGTACCCCAGGGATCTGTCTTGGGCCCCCTCCTCTTCTCTCTCTATACCCAAGGCCTTGGAATGCTTATCTCCTCCCATGGCTTTCAGTACCATCTCTATGCCGATGATTCACAAATCTACCTCTCTACACCTAATATTGCTCCGGCAACCCAGTCCAAGATCTCTGCCTGTCTTTCAGACATTGCTACCTGGATGTCTCATCGACGACTGAAATTGAATATAGCCAAGACTGAACTCCTTATCTTTACACCTAACTCCTCCCCCCCCCCCCACTTCCCCCTCTCTCTCAATCCATGTGGATGGATCGACTATCCTATCTGTTCCCTCGGCCGGCAACCTAGGGGTTATCTTCGACACCTCTCTCTCCTTCTCCGTGCATATCCAGCTTGTAGCTAAGACCTGCCGCTTCTTTCTCTACAACATCGGCAAAACCCGCCCTTTCCTCTCTGAACACACTACCAAAATGTTTATCCACTCCTTAATCTCCTCCCACCTCGATTACTGCAACCTACTCCTTGCTGGTCTTCCCGTGAGCCACCTCCTTCCCCCTCAATCTATACAAAATCACGCTGCTCGACTAATCTTCTGCCAGCCTCGCCATGCCCATGTTACTCCTCTATTCAGATCACTTCACTGGCTCCTTGTCCAGCTCTGCATCCAATTCAAGCTTCTCCTGCTGACCTATAAATGCATTCACTCTGTGTTGTTGTTAAGTGCGGTCGAGTCGGAGTCGACTCATGGCAACCCTCTGGATAGCTATCCTAAATTGTGTTTGGTCTTCAGTCAGGCGGCTCATTGTTGACAGACTGGTACCCGTAGCTGCTGTTATTGTCTCAATTCATCTCATTGCTGGCCTTCCTCTTTTGCGTTGACATTCTATCTTGCCAAGCATGATGTCTTTCTCTAGTGATCTCTCTCTTCGCATAATGTGTCCAAAGTATGAAAGTCGAAGTCTTGTCATCTGAGCTTCTAAAGAAAGCTTAGGTTTGATCTCCTCTAGAACCGACTGGTTTGTTCTTCGGGCAGTCCATGGTATACACAGTATTGGCCGCCAGCACCATAATTCAAAGGCATCAACTTTCTTCCTGTCTGTCTTTTTCACTGTCCAGCTTTCACATCCATATGATGTTATTGAAAATACCATGGCTTGAACAAGTCGAATCTTTGTATGGAGAGAGACATCTCTGCTCTTGAGAATCTTATCTAGGTCTTTCATAGCCATTCTGCCAAGAGCAATACGTCGTTTGATTTCTTGACTGCTTGTTGCTTCTTTACTGATAGTTGATCCAAGTAGGTTAAAGTTGTTCACAATTTCAATTTCTTTTCCTTCAACGATGAACCTGTTGATTATGCCAGTTGTCATGATCTTTGTCTTCTTTACATTAAGGTGCAGGCCCATTTTGAGACTATGTTCTTTGATTGTGAGAAGCAAATGTTTCAGATCATCTTCACTTTCAGCCACTAATGTAGTATCATCAGCATAGCGAAGGTTGTTGATGAGTCTTCCACCAATCTTCACACCTCTGTTGTCTTCATACAATCCTGCTTCTCTGATGATTTGTTCTGCATATAAATTAAACAGGTAGGGGGAAAGTATGCAGCCTTGTCTTACACCTTTGCTTATTTTAAACCATTGTTTCTCCTTTATTTTATTTTATTTTATTTGAAAACTTTTATATACCGCCCCTTCCCAAGATCAGTGGCGGTTTACATAGAACATTGGTGAACAAATACATGGAACATTATGCAACATTGCAACTATGTACAAGGAACATTATGAACAAAAGCAAACATATATAGCTCATAACAAGAACCTTTGATTATTTAGACAGTTAATTATTTACAGAATTATAACAAAAAATCTTGATTATTTGCAGAACTATGGTATTTACAACCTGTGACATAACATCAGCTTTGGGAATGATAATATTATTAAGTGAATGAGTATTTGTTTGGCAGCTTAGCAGAGAGAGCTATGGGGGGTGGGAGGCTAGATCTGAGAATTGGCAGTAATGTTGGGTGAATAAGTGTGTTTTTAGTTCCTTTCTAAACTTTGGAGATCTTTTGTCTCTCTTAGTTGATCAGGGAGGTTGTTCCATAGTGTAGGTGCTACGTATGTGAAAGCGCTGTTGCTTGTTATTTGCTTTGTTTTTCTTATTGTATCTGGTACTTGCACTGTATTGAGATTCCTCCTTCTCCTTGTTCAGTTCGAACTGTTGCTTCTTGATCAATGCACAGATTGCGCAAGAGAACGATCAGGTGTTCTGGTATACCCATGCTTCTTAATGTGGCCCAGAGTTTCTCATGGTTTACACAGTCAAAAGCCTTGTTATAGTCGATAAAGCACAAATACATATCCTTTTGGTATTCTTTAGTCTTTTCAAGGATCCGTCTCACATCCGCAATGATGTCTCTCGTTCCACGCCCTTTCCTGAACCCTGCTTGCACTTCAGGTAGTTCTTGTTCCAGGTATGGTTGTAGTCTCTTTTGAATAATCTTCAGTAGAATCTTGCTGGCATGTGGGATCAGAGCGATTGTGAGATAATTTCCACTGTCAGTTGAATCACCTTTCTTTAGTATTGGTATAAACACAGATCTTTTCCAGTCAGTTGGCCATGATGTTGTCTTCCATATTTCTTGGCAGAGCCTTGTAAGTATGGTAACAGCTGCATCAGATTGCTGCAATATTTTCTATAGGAATGCTATCAATGCCTGGTGCTTTGTTCTTTGATAAGGCTTTCAATGCTGCTTCAACTTCTTCTTTCATCACCAATGGTTCCCGATCATAAGGTACAGGTTGAAACGGCTGTTGGTCCACTTGATCTTTATCATATAAAAACCCTGTATATTCCTTCCACCTTTTCTTGATCTTCTCAGCATCATTCAACATAGAACCCTGAGCATCTTGTAACATTCCAATTCGAGGCTGGAACTTTTTCTTTAACTCTCGTAGCTTTAGGAAAGCTGATCTTGTTCTTCCCTCTAATAGTTTCTGCTTCTATTTCCTTGCAAGTGTCATTGTAGTACTTTTCCTTGTCCTGTCTTGCTGCACGTTGGAAATCTCTCTCTGTTTAGTCCTGCGATTGTCTTTCTTTCTCCTCTGGCTTTAGCTTCTCTGCGTTTCTGGGCAATTTTCAGAGTTTCTTCCGTCATCTATTTTGGCCGTTTTTGTTTTTTCACCTTTTGTAGAGACTTCTCGCTTTCCTCCAACACAACCTTCTTGATGTCATTCCATAACTCTTCCGGAGCTCTGTCATTTGTACCTAAAGCAGCAAATCGATTTTGCAGGCAGTTTTTAAATTCCAGTGGTATATTCTCAAGGTCATATTTTGCTGCATTCATGAGTGGTTTGCTCTTTTTCAACTTTAGCTTGAGTTTGCATACTAGTAGTTGATGATCTGTACCACAGTCAGCTCCAGGTTTTGTCTTTGTTGATGTTATAGAACTTTTCCATCGTTGACTTCCACAGATGTAGTCAATTTGATTTTTATACAATTCATTGGGTGAAGTCCATGTGTACAGTCGCCGCTTGTGTTGCTGGAAGAAGGTGTTTGAGATGAATAGATCATTGGTCTTGCAGAATTCTATCAGTCTTTCTCCAGCTTCATTTCTGTTGCCAAATCCATATTTTCCCAAATACTTTGCCTTCTTCTTTGTTGCCAACATTTGTGTTCCAGTCACCCATGACTATCAGGATAGCGTAGTTACTCACCTGTAACAGGTGTTCTCCAGGAGCAGCAGGAATCAGTCCTCACTTATGGGTGACGTCGGCGCCGACGGAGCCCTCGCGGAGCAATTTTCCCCAGCTTTCAAAGAAAGCCTTTGGGAATTGCAGCGCGCATGCGCGGTCCCCTTCCCGCCCAAGGGTGCCATCTTAGCCAGTCAGATGACATAGCTAAAAAAGACAGCATAAAAATTTGCAAAAAAACTAAAGCAGATGATTGCAACTCCACGGGGAGGAGGGAGGGTTGTGAGGACTGATTCCTGCTGCTCCTGGAGAACACCTGTTACAGGTGAGTAACTACGCTTTCTCCAGGACCAAGCAGGAAGTCAGTCCTCACTTATGGGACTCCCAAGCTCAAGGCTACCGGAGACCCTAAGCAGAAAAATGAGCTCCCTCTAGCTCAGCAGCACAGAAGGAAAGAATCTTCGCTGAATTATTACCCACCGGTAGCCCACATCCGGGATGGAGGGTAGGAGTTGCTCAGACCTCGAAGAGATTACGGAGGACTGCCTGTCCGAAAGCACTGTCCCTGCGGGACTCCCTCTCGAGACAGTAATGGACCGCAAAAGTCTGGCTCGAGGACCAAGTAGCGGCCCGGCAGATGTCTGCCAGCGGAACAGAGCGGAGGTAAGCCACTGACGTAGCCTTTGCCCGAACGCAATGAGCCGTGACTCGACCTTCCAAGGAGAGTCCGGCTGCCCCATAAGCCCAAGAGATACAGTCCGCAACCCAGATGGACAGAGTACGCTTGGAGACCGGGAGCCCCAATTTATTGGGGTCAAAAGACACAAAAAGCTGAGCAGCTTTACGGTGCTCCCGCGTACGATCAAGGTAGAAGTTCAAAGCCCTTCTACAGTGCAGGGTATGGAGGACCGTTTCAGCTCGGCTGGAGTGTGGTCTGGGAAAGAAGGTTGGAAGTACCACCTCCTGATTGATGTGAAAAGGGGAGACCACTTTTGGAAGAAATTTTGGGTGAGTCCGTAGGACTACCCTATTTTTGTAGAACCGAGTGTAAGGGGGATCAGACACGAGGGCCTGCAATTCACTTACGCGTCTAGCGGAAGTGAGGGCTATCAAGAACAGTGTTTTCCAAGAAAGAAAACGGAGAGAACAGGTAGCCATAGGTTCAAAAGGCGGACAGGTGATCCGCTGTAAAACCACATTCAGGGCCCAGTCAGGCGCTGGCGGGCGCAGAGGTGGTTTAAGTAGAAGGAGACCTCGGAGAAACCTCGCTACGAGAGGGTCGTTGGAGAGAGGTCTGCCGTCCACCGGCACATGATGTGCTGAAAGAGCACTAAGGTGAACTTTGACGGAGTTGGACTTAAGTCCCAGATTAGAGAGGTATAGCAAGTACTGCAAGACCACCGACACCGGGCAGGAGAAGGGATCCTGAGACTGTCGGGTACACCAAACGGAAAAACGACGCCATTTAAGGGCGTAGCATTTGCGGGTAGAAGGTCGTCGCGAAGCTAGGACGACCTCCTCCACCGAGGCCGGCAGGAGAAGGGGAGCAAGGACTACCCTCTCAGCAGCCAGGCCATTAGGTTGAGAGACCTGAGGTTGGGGTGTAGCAGAGACCCCTGATCCTGAGTGAGGAGATCCGGTTGTAACCCCAGAGGGAATGGATCCTCCACCGCTAATTGCAGCAGGAGCGGAAACCACGGCTGTCTGGGCCAGCGAGGGGCCACCAGGATCATGAAGGCTTTGTCTCGGAGAACCTTGAAAAGAGTCCGAGAGACTAGCGGGATGGGAGGGAAAGCGTACAGAAGGCTCCCCGACCATGAGAGTAGAAAAGCGTCCGCCGCAACCTGAAGGGGGTGTGGCTGACGAGAGCAGAAGCGAGGAAGTTGCCGGTTGTGAGGACTGGCAAAGAGATCCACCGTGGGGAGGCCCCACTTTAGAAAGAGCTTCTGAACTACCAAGGGATCCAGACGCCACTCGTGCGGCTGGAGAATCCTGCTGAGCTTGTCCGCCAGGCAATTCTCTTGGCCTGGGAGATAAACTGCCTTGAGGAGAATGCCGTGACTGACGGCCCAAGAGCAGAGCTTCTGTGCCTCCCGGCAGAGGAGGAAGGAGCCCGTGCCCCCCTGCTTGTTCACGTAGAACATGGCAACTTGATTGTCCGTCTGGACAAGGACGGACTGGTGAGAAGTCAGGTGGGAGAAGGCCTTGAGAGCCAGGCGGATCGCCCTGAGCTCCAGGAAGTTGATCTGCTGAGCAGACTCCCACGTGGTCCAGAGGCCCTGAGTACGTGCCCCTTGGCAATGCGCTCCCCAGCCCAGGAGGGATGCATCTGTTGTCAGCACCCGGGCCGGCTGAGGTGACTGGAAAGGCATGCCGAGTGTCAGGTTCGGCCGCTGAAGCCACCACCGGAGAGACGAGATCAGTGGCTCGGAGACGCGCACTAGGTCTGCTAGGCCGCCTGTGGCTTGTCGCCACTGCTGGCGGAGACACCATTGAGCAGGCCGCATATTCAGGCGGGCATTGGGGGTCACATGGACGGTGGAAGCCATATGGCCGAGTAGTCTCAGGAAGCGCCTGGCGGAGACCAGGGGCTGGCTGCGAAAACGGTCGGCTAGGTCCATGAGCCGTTGAGCCCTGTCGAGCGGTAGGAACGCTCGTGCCTGAGGAGTGTGCAGCCTTGCGCCGATGAACTCGAGATCCTGTGAGGGGAGCAAAGTGGACTTTGCGAAGTTTATAACAAAGCCCAAGTACTGCAGAAGAGTCACCGTGCGGCGCGTGGCGTTGGTGACCTCCCGAGCGGACGCTGCTCTGATGAGCCAGTCGTCGAGGTACGGAAAGACATAGAGGCCGTGAAGCCGGAGATGGGCCGCCACCACCGCGAGACATTTTGTGAAGACTCGGGTGCGGAGGACAGGCCAAAGGGTAGTACTCTGTACTGGTAATGATTTCCTGCCACCACAAACCTTAGGTATTGGCGGTGGCTTGGGTGGATGAGGATGTGCGTGTAGGCATCCTTTAGATCCAAGGAGCATAGCCAATCTCCCTGCTGGAGGTAGGGCAGAAGGATTCCAAGGGTAAGCATCTTGAACTTCTCCCGCACGAGGAACTTGTTGAGGTTGCGCAAGTCCAGGATGGGTCTGAGGCCTCCTGTTCTTTTTGGTATTAGAAAATACCTGGAATAAAAGCCCTGACCTTTCAGGTGGTGGGGCACCGGTTCCACCGCCTGTTCCTGTAGAAGACCTGCTAACTCCTGAAGGAGTAATTCCCTGTGCAGAGGGGGTCGTGGAGGTTCTCCCGGAAAATAGGAGGGAGGGACCTGGTGGAAGTGGAGAAGATAGCCTTCTCGCACGACTTGAAGCACCCAGGCATCTGAGGTGATGCTGGACCACCTGTGGGCGAAGTGAACCAGCCGGCCTCCGGTGCTGGGAGGAACCAGCGGGGGGGGAGAGGCTATGCTTAAGGAGTCAAAAACCCCCACCCTGCGGAGCAGGGGCTGGTGGTGCAGGCTTGGGGGCTTGCTGCCTACGGGACCCGTTACCCCGTCCCTTGGCCTGCTGGCCCTGTTGGGGAGCTGCCGGGGCCTGATAGTGGGGGTATTGTTTGTAGGCAGCCGCCTTCCTCGGGTAAAAGGACTTCTTTCCCGAGCCCTTCTTTTTCTGGGAAGGGGCGGAGGTCTTCCTAGAAAGCCTAGTCCTGGTGAGAGTCTCCGTCTCAATTTGTGCAGCCTTATCAGCCATGGGCTTGCCAAAGAGGTTTTCGCCTTGGCAAGGGACATCGACCAACTTGTCCTGCACCCAGGGCTCAAGGTCAGACGACTGAAGCCAAGCCTGTCGGCGGGCACCGATGCCGGCTGCGGCCACTCGAGCCGATGCTTCAAAGCCATCATAGGCTGCTCGGGACATGAATTTTGAGCATTCCCGAATGCCAGTGGACAAGGCCAGGAACCTCCACAAGGGTTCCTCGGACAAACCAGAGGAGAAGCCGGCTAGCTCTTTAGCCAGGTCTCGGAGATACATGCCCATGTATAGCTGGTAGGTCTGGACACGACATGCGAGCATAGAGCCCTGGAAACACTTCTTACCAAGGCCATCCAGGTTACGGGCCTCCCTGCCAGGAGGCACCGAGGAGTGCATCTTCTGGCTCTTAAGACGATGCATGGCCGATTCCACTACCATGGAATGGTGTGGTAGCTGTGCTTTTTGGAAGCCAGGGCTCTTGCGGACTCGATAGATAGAATCGACCCGCTTGCTCAGGACCGGCGAGGTGGCCGGACTCTCCCACATGCGGAAGAGTAGTCGTTCCAGCATGGGAGGAACCGGTACAGTAAAGTGTTCCCTGGCGGGAGAGTCATACTGGAGGGCGTCGAGCTCTTCGGCTCGAGGCTCCTCCTCGGGGTCCGCAGGGAAGGCCAAAGCCTTGGCCATATCCCTGACGAAGTCCGAGAACCGGGCATCCTCCGGAGGGGACTGCTTCCGAGGTTCGGACTCAGGTGAGTCCGAGGGGACACACCGAGTCCGAAAAGAATCAGGCGACTCTTCCTCTTCCGACTCCCAGACCGACTCCGACGAGGACTCGGTGGGGTCGGCCCGGGCAGGGCGCGGCGCCTGCCGCCCCGACGCCGAGGGAGTCGGCGTCGGCGACCTCGGTCCCGAACGGGAGGCCGAAGGCGACCTCGACCGAGGATCGACTCGAGTTCGCATCGACTCGAGGATCGGCTCGGTCTCCGGGGTCGACTTAGACGTCGACGTCCCGGCGGTCGGGGCAGCGGCGCCAGCGGCGCCAGCGAAGCCAGCGAGCAGTGCCCGCTGCTGGTCCATGAAGGCAGACAGTCTGCTCTCCAAGGCCGTCAACCTGAGTCCGAGCTCAGGTGACCCAGCAGCCCCCGACTCGGGCCCCGACAGCGTCGGGCCCGACGTCGGCTGTCGCGGAGGCGAGTCCAGAAGGACCACAGGACTTACCCGAGCAGGCAGCTCCGACTCCAGGCGAGGTCGCTTCATGAGGTGCTCCTTCTCCAAGGACCCGGGGCGGCTATCGGGGCTATGCGACCTGGCCCTCGCGGAGCCAGGAGCGTCCACCGACGCCGCCCTCGCGGGTTTCACCTTCCGTCGATGGTCCCCGGAGGGAGAACCCCTGTCGGAGGAACTCCGGCGACGGTCCGAGCTGGAACCCCTGGACGCGGAGGCCTCCGACGAGGTCCGGGTACGGCTGGGGTCAGCGAAGATTCTATCCCGCTGATGCCGCCGACTTCTCAATGCTTTGGAGGATAGTTTGCCACAAGGCCCACAGATCATTTCTTCATGATCCGGGCCCAGGCAGCGGAGGCAATTGTCGTGTGTGTCAGTTAGTGACATATTTCGGTCACACTGACCACACCGCTTGAAACCACTGGCAGCCATCGGGGGAAAAAGGGCCCCGGCGAGGTCAAAGGACCGGGCTGCCAGGGAAAAACCGAAACGAAAACTGACTAAGTCAGAAAAACCGAAAAATAAGAAGAGGACTCGTGACCGGCGTCGCGAGTCCGGGCGGGAAAAAGACCAGCATCGAACCGAATGGAAAAAAGAGTAATTATGAAGAAAAATCAACTTTTTCGCGGGGACACGACGGGTACGTCTGTAGGGCTCCGCGGAAAAAAGAAGACTGGCTAAGATGGCACCCTTGGGCGGGAAGGGGACCGCGCATGCGCGCTGCAATTCCCAAAGGCTTTCTTTGAAAGCTGGGGAAAATTGCTCCGCGAGGGCTCCGTCGGCGCCGACGTCACCCATAAGTGAGGACTGACTTCCTGCTTGGTCCTGGAGAAATCCTGTTTGCATGTTCTGTCAATTTCAGCTTGTTCATAGAACTCTTCAATTTCATTCTCTTCTGCAGCTGTTGTTAGACACATACTTGAATTATAGTTGTGGTGATAGGCAATCCTCGTAGACGAATAGAGATTAAGCGTTCGCTGACTGCATTGTATTTCATTACAGTTCTTGCAAGTTTCTTCTTTATTATAAATGCAACACCATTTCTTCTTTGTCTTTCATTTCCAGCATAGTAGACCATGTGATCATCTGATGCAAAGTGCCCCATGCCAGTCCATTTGAGTTCGCTGACACCCAACAGATCAAGTTGTACACGTTCCATTTCATTCTTGACCACCTCCAACTTCCCTTGGTTCATGCTTCGTACGTTCCATGTTCCAATGTGTAAGACATCTTTACAGCTTCAGACTCTCATTTCATGCGCAGCTACATCAGCAGTCAGACGTCCCGAGGGCTTTGATCCAACCACATCATAATTGCTGGCTTTACTCTAAAAAAAATCTTCAGGTCTTCCCCAGTAGCTAGCTGAGTGCCTTCCGACCTGGGGGTCTCATCTTCCAGCACCATAGCACAATTTGTTTTGTTGTAACTATCCATTGGGTTTTCTTGGCAAGATACAGAAGTAGATTGCCAGGCCTTTCTTCCGCGCAGTTTAAGTTTGGTGGTGTTGCCGTTGTCACAAAAATGTGATCCTCCGCCGTCAACACTATCCCATTCTGCTGCTGCCCAGATGGGTGGTTTGTCTTGGTCTGGCACCTCAGCTGAGACCTGTCCATCTTGGGAGACCCTGCCAGTAGTTAAACTACCGATAGGTTAGCTCTCAGCATCACTGATGCACGCAAGCCCTCACAGCACAACAAGCTGCAAACCAAGTGAGAGGCATTCACTCTATGGCCCCTCAATACCTCTCATCTCTTATCTCTCCCTATATCCCCTCTCAAAATTTGCATTCCACTAACAAAGCACTACTATCAATGCCTTTCACCCACACCGCAAACTCCCGACTGCGCTCCTTTCACCTTGCTGCACCTCACGCCCGGAATGGCCTACCTGCATCTGTGCGCCAGGCACCCTCCCTGGCCCTCTTCAAGTCCAGGCTGAAGACCCACCTTTTCACCGTTGCATTCAGATCCTGACTCTTTCCTCATCTCACCCTAACCCCCGTCAACGTTCATGACCAACTACAGACCAAACTGTACCTCACTGTACCTTGCGTAGAACCGATTAATGCTTGCGTAGAACCGATTGATGCTATGCACTGTTTTAACTAATTTACTATTCTATTCTAACTAGATTGAAAGCTCCGATGAGCATGACTCTGACGGGCAGGGGGTGTCTCATGTACGCTGACTACCTCTTGTAGGTTAGCTGTGTGCGTGGTGCTCTAGAAGTAATAAATAGTAGTAGTAGTAAATAGAATGCTAGGAATCATAAGGAAAGGAATGGAGAATAAAACATTATAATATAAAATATTATAATCTTTATCTTTATTGCTAAACTTGACTTGACCACTCCTTATCATCATCAGGGCGGTTTACAATATGGCAAAATGCACAGTGGCCATTGCCGGAAATGGAAAAGAACTACAATTTTGACAGGAAAGCATTCATTCATATCAGTGGGGAGAAAGAAAAGAGGAGGAGAAACATAGAAGGTGCAGGGGACTAGTATCTTCAAGGGTCAGGAGGAGGAAGGTCATAGGCTGAGCAGAAAAGATGTGTTATGAGAAGGGCCTTGAATTTGGGGTAAGACTGTTCTTGGCAGAGAGCAAAAGGGAAGCAAGTTCCACAGAGAAGGTCTGAGAAAGAAAAAGGCTGAATGGCAAGTTTGTTCCAGATGTGCACGTGCTGGGGACGGGAGATGTAGTTGGTGGATATGAACAGTACGAAGGCTATGGGGTACGGAATGGAATTGCAGTAGGTCGGTAAGGTATTGTGGGGTATGCGAGAGAAGTGCCTTATGGGTTAGGATCAGAAGTGATACGGTGAGAAACAGGCAACCAGTGCAAATTGATGAGATGATGCATAATGTGACTATAACGGGTGGAATGGGAAACAATTCTTGTGGCAGTTTTGGATCATTTGAAGACGGTGGAGCTGATATTGGGGGTGACCTGCAAAGATTGATTATTTATTTACATTCTCTTATATACCGCACTATTCTGCATCAGTGCGGTTTACATTGAACAAACTGAAATTACATTGAACAGGGCATTATAACTTGGAGATAACTATTTTACAGGGAACATGGGCTATGGAGGGTTAAGTGGCTTGCCCAAGACCACAAGGAGCACCTGTGGGACTAGAAACCCCAGTCCTTCCGTCCCAAGGTTGCTGTCCTCTAGTGGGATATGAATCACCGACCTTCCGGCCTGAAGTACCTTGCCCCAACCACTAGGCCACACCTCCACTCCAATAATGATGATGTTACAATAATCAACCCGAGAAATTACCAAAGAAAGTAAAAGAGTAGTAAGTGAGGCAGGAGACATGACAGCACGTACAGTCCAGATTTGTCGAAGGTATAAATAAGAGCGGCAGGTAAGAGCAGAGATGTGGTCATGAAAGGATAGGTCTGAATCCAGGATTACTCCAAAGTAGTGAAAGAAGGCGACCAGTGGAATCGGAGCACTGAAAAGGGTAGGAAATATTGTAGGTGAAGAGTTGCCAAAAGTGAACCACATCGCCGAGGTAAGGTTAAGGAGAAAAAGGTTTGTGGACAGCCAAGTAGCAATACGAGACAGACAGTTGTTGAGGGATGAAAGGTCAGGGTTGACAGGGGGAGGTGTGGTGGACCAGAATATCATCATCAGCGTAGTAGTACACCTAGATACCAGACTGCTGCACTAAAAGAGTAAGGGGAGCCAGAAAGATATTAAAGAGAGGGGGTGTAAGGACAGAGTCTTGAGCCACTCCACAGTGGAGGGGCATGGGCTCAGAAGTGCAGGAGTCAGTGATAACAGAGATAGTGTGGGAATAGAGAAAGGAGTGAAACCAATTTAGTACAGTTTCCCGAAGGCCTGCATCCCTGAGATGAGAGGACAGTGTGATCAATGAGATCGAAGGCAGCCGAGAGGTTCAAAGAGACAGCTAAAGAGATATCAGCATGATCGTGAGAGATGTGAAGCTCGTTGAGAAAGGATAGCAGGATATTCTCTGTGCTGTGCCCTGAACGGAAACCCGCTTGATATGGGTGAAGAAACTGAGTGGAATCAAAGTATGTTAAAAGCTGAGACAACACAGCCTTTTCAAGGATTTTAAAAATGGAAGGAAGGTTGGAAACTGGGTAGTAGTGGGCGGGATTGCTGAGTTCAAGAGAGGACCTGTTTGAAAAGGGGGAGAACCAAAGCATGTTTCCAAGGGGTTGGGAATGTACCAGATGATAGGTAGGAAAAAAGCATGGTGAGCAGGGAAGGGAGGAGAGTCAGAGATGGGTCTAAGATCCAATGTGATGGGATAGGATCAAAAGGGTAGTTTTTTTTCAGAGTGGCAGAAGAGGACATATAGCGTTCGGTGGAAATGATATTTTTATTTATTTATTTAGACAGTTTTGTATACCGCCTTATCCTTCAATCAAAGCGGTCACAACACAATTGGGGGATACATTTAACACGCGGGGACATGAGACACATACACTAATACTTACAGGGAACATAGGCTGAAATGAGCACCAGGTATGGGACAAGATTGGGGAAGGAGGAGGTGAGGGAGGAGGGGGGGACGAGAGTGGGGCAGGGACACATGAGAGGGAGGAGCGGAGGTTCTATAACGCCTCTGTATCGTTCCATGGTGCGACCACACCTTGAATACTGCGTGCAATTCTGGTCACCGTATCTTAAAAAGGATATTAAAAAAGGTACAGAGAAGAGCCACCAAAATGGTAAAGGGGATGGAAGGAAACCGCTATGAGGAGAGGCTAAAAAGGTTAGGGCTCTTCAACCTGGAAAAGATATAGCTAAGGGGGATATGATAGAGAGCTATAAATTAATGTAGATTGACTATTTACATTATCAAAATATAGGAGACATGCAATGAAGCTACAGTGTAACCTATTTAAGACTCAATGCGTAATCAAACTCTGGAATTCGTTACTGGAGGACGTAGTAAAAGCTGTTAATGTAGCTGGGTTTAAAAAAGGTTTTGACAAGTTTCTGGAGGAAAGCTACATAAACCATTATTAATGGGGACCCAAGAAATCCACTGCTTGCCCCAATACAAGCATTGTGGAACCTGTGTCTTTTGGGGAAACTGTTAGGTACTTGTGACCTAGACTGGCCACCGTTGGAAACAGGATACTGGGCTAGATGGACCTTGGTCAGACCCAGTATGGCATCTCTTACATTCTTATGTTCTTAATGTGTTCCGATGGGTTAGCCTTGACAGCTATTCTAGTTCAACATGTTGAACTATCATGTTTTACAGCTTGCCTGGGTAGCCCTTGAAAGATGCTATTACAGGAAACAATATGGGGGAATACCATAGCTTGGAGCACTGTTCTGAAGTCATGGTGTGGTAGAAGGGGTCTCAGGTGCTTAATAAGCCTTACTTTGCTGTAGACTATGCCAGTTGTTATTTTGGGTTGTTGTTTAAAGCCTTATCTGATGAACAGGGACTGTCTCTTACATGTGTCTGTGCAGTGCTGCATACGTCTTGTAGCGCTATACAAATACTCAGTATTATCTATGTGCATTTTTACCTGTCAGCATGAGAACAGCACCAACTGTGAGGAGGACAAATCCAACCAGAGAGATGACACTCCTGAAAAGCACCTCAAACTGCTGCGGGTTCAACTTGCTACGCAAGTAATCCACGAAAGCATGAATCTGACATAGACCAAAGACACCAAAGGCAGCCATGTGCTCAGAGGACAGGATCGGCTGTAGAGAGACCAAATACAAACTTACTAAATAAATCTGATAGGGAAAGTAGAGATCAACAAGACAGACTTCTAGCCATACATTTTCATACCAATTATTTAAGAGAAGATAAAAAAGGTATCAAATTGTGATATTTTTGATGTCGTTGGTCTAGGATATTAATATCACAACAATGCACACCAGATTTGGAGCCTGCATCAGAAGCCTCATGAGAAGAGACTTGAAGACCTAAATATGTACACTTTGGAGGAGAGAAGGGACAGGGGAGATACGATTCAGACCTTTAAATACTTAAAGAAAAATGATGAACAAACAAACCTCTTCCAAAGACAGGGAAGCTGTAAAACTAGAGGGCATAACATGAAGCTGCAAGGTGGTAAATTGAAAGGCAATATCAGGAAATATTTCTTCACTGAAATGGTGGTGGATGCTTGGAATGCCCTCCCGATGGAAGTGGTCGGGGCAAACACGGTGATGGAATTCAAAATGGCATGGGACAAACACAGTGGATCCCTTTACAGCAACAGGATAAAAGCAAAATAAACAGTACCATCTAACTTTTGAACTATCTAGCGTCTCAACAAATAGGGGTGTCCTACATGGAGTGGTGGGTTCACCCCTAAACAAAAACATGGGGAGGGGTGGCCTGCACAGAGCAACAGGTGCACCTACTCTTGCCATCTTGCTGGGCAGACTAGATGGACCATGCTGGTCTTTATCTGCCGCCACTTACTATGTTACACCTATATATATATATATATATATATATATATATATATATATACACACACAAATCTTATCAAATTACACATTCAACCTAGATTATTAAAGTACCTCCATTTGCCATTAATAAGTAACATAATATTTTCTTGTTCATTTGTTGTTGATAAGTGCCGTCGAGTCGGAGTCGATTCATGGCGACCCTCTGGATAGCTATCCAAAATTGTGTTAGGCCTTGAGTCAGGAGGATCCTTGTTGACAGACTGGTACCCGTAGCTGCTGTTATTGTCTCGATCAAGCTCATTGCTGGCCTTCCTCTTTTGCATTGACATTCTATCTTGCCAAGCATGATGTCTTTCTCTAATGATCTCTCTCTTCGCATGATGTTTCCAAAGTATGAAAGGCGAAGTCTTGTCATCTGAGTTTCTAAAGAAAGCTTAAGTTTGATCTCCTCTAATACCGACTGGTTTGTTCTTCGGGCAGTCCATGGTATACACAGTATTCGCCGTCAGCACCATAATTCAAAGGCATCAATTTTCTTCCTATCTGTCTTTTTCACTATCCAGCTTTCACATCCATATGATGTTATTGAAAGTACCATGGCTTGAACAAGTAGAATCTATGTATGGAGAGAGACATCTCTGCTCTTGAGAATCTTATCTAGGTCTTTCATAGCCATTCTGCCAAGAGCAATGTGTCGTCTGATTTCTTGACTGCTTGTTGCTTCTTTATTGATAGTTGATCCAAGTAGGTTAAAGTTGTTCATGATTTCAATTTCTTCTCCTTCAACGATGAACCTGTTGATTATGCCAGTTGTCATGATCTTTGTCTTCTTTACATTAAGGTGCAGGCCCATTTTGAGACTATGTTCTTTGATTGTGAGAAGCAAATGTTTCAGATCATCTTCACTTTCAGCCAGTAATGTGGTATCATCAGCATAGCGAAGGTTGTTGATGAGTCTTCCACCAATCTTCACACCTCTGTTGTCTTCATACAATCCTGCTTCTCTGATGACTTGTTCTGCATATAAATTAAACAGGTAGGGGGAAAGTATACAGCCTTGTCTTACACCTTTGCTTATTGTAAACCATTCTGTTTCTCCTTGTTCCGTTCGAACTGTTGCTTCTTGATCAATGTACAGATTGTGCAAGAGCACGATCAGGTGTTCTGGCATACCCATGCTTCTTAATGTGGCACAGAGTTTCTCATGGTTTACACAGTCAAAAGCCTTGCTATAGTCTCTCCTTACCAGTAACCTCACTGGGTTCTTGAAGCTACAAATAACTACATTCACAAACAATGGGAAGGTTATCAAATACAGCAATAAATACAACACAGTTCTATAGAAAAATACACCAAAGCTTTGTGGAGAGAAACTGAGAGAAGCACGTTCTCCCTGTTTACTCTAACTTCTTAGCCATGGTTCACTTTATTTATAAGGCTTTTGTAGATGATACAGCATAATTTCACTTTATCATTATACGTCATGTATGTTTCATATTGTAGGTCAACTTATTCAGTGTGGGTCAGTGTGGAGCCATAAATGGAGTCCGAGACATAATTATTTACTGTTACATGGCCATTATAAGGAGACATACAGGAATCCAAGATATAGAATGACCTAATTGACATAATTGTTTACTGCTAATACCTCTTGATATCTACTAATTACTAACCCTGAGAGTATTTTAGTTAATAACTGTGAGACTGCTATCTGGTATCCCTGAGTCAGAGAGGCTGGGGTACAACCTGCCCTTTCTTTATTTATGTAAACCTTCACCTAGTAAGCTAATATATGAAGTTTTATTTCTAAGCAAGGTTCTGAACAAAATTAACTCTTTCTCAGATTTATTCAGTCTAATAGTATATGGTACTCCGTACGAATATACATGCTTTCAGATAAAGCACAAATAGATATCCTTTTGGTATTCTTTAGTCTTTTCAAGGATCAATCTCACATCCGCAATGATGTCTCTCGTTCCTCGCCCTTTCCTGAACCCTGCTTGCACTTCAGGTAGTTCTTGTTCCAGGTATGGTTGTAGTCTCTTTTGAATAATCTTCAGTAGAATCTTGCTGGCATGTGGGATCAGAGCAATTGTGCGATAATTTCCACAGTCAGTTGGATCACCTTTCTTTAGTATTGGTATAAACACAGATCTTTTCCAGTCAGTTGGCCATGATGTTGTCTTCCATATTTCTTGGCAGAGCCTTGTAAGTATGGTAATAGCTGCATCAGATTGCTATAATACTTCTATGGGAATGCTATCAATGCCTGGTGCTTTGTTCTTTGATAAGGCTTTCAATGCTGCTTCAACTTCTTCTTTCATCACCAATGGTTCCCGATACAGGTACAGGTTGAAACGGCTGTTGGTCCACTTGATCTTTATCATATAAAAACTCTGTATATTCCTTCCACCTTTTCTTGATCTTCTCAGCATCATTCAACATAGAACCTTGAGTATCTTGTAACATTCCAATTCGAGGCTGGAACTTTTTCTTTAACTCTCGTAGCTTTAGGAAAGACGATCTTGTTCTTCCTCTAATAGTTTCTGCTTTTATTTCCTTGCATGTGTCGTTGTAGTACTTTTCCTTGTCCTGTCTTGCTGCACGTTCGAAATCTCTGAGTTCTGTTATTGTCTTTCTTTCTCCTCTGGCTTTAGCTTCTCTGCGTTTCTGGGCAATTTTCAGAGTTTCTTCCGTCATCCATTTTGGCAGTTTTGCTTTTTCACCTTTTGTAGAGACTTCTCGCTTCTTCCAACACAACCTTCTTGATGTCATTCCATAACTCTTCTGGAGCTCTGTCATTTGTATCTAAAGCAGCAAATCAATTTTGCAGGCAGTCTTTAAATGCCAGTGGTATATTCTCAAGGTCATATTTTTCTGAATTCATGAGTGGTTTGCTCTTTTTCAACTTTAGCTTGAGTTTGCATACTAGTAGTTGATGATCTGTACCACAGTCAGCTCCAGGTTTTGTCTTTGTTGAAGTTATAGAACTTTTCCATCGTTAACTTCCACAGATGTAGTCAATTTGATTTTTATACAATCCATTGGGTGAAGTCCATGTGTACAGTCGCCGCTTGTTGATGGAAGAAGATGTTTGAGATGAATAAGTCGTTGGTCTTGCAGAAGTCTATCAGTCTTTCTCCAGCTTCATTTCTGTTGCCAAGTCCATATTTTCCAACTACTTTGCCTTCTTCTTTGTTGCCAACATTTGCGTTCCAGTCACCCATGACTATCAGGATATCCTGTTTGCATGTTCTGTCAATTTCAGCTTGTACTTGTTCATAGAACTCTTCAATTTCATTCTCATCTGCAGCTGTTGTTGGGGCACATACTTGAATTATAGTTGTGTTGATAGGCATTCCTCGTAGACGAATAGAAATTAAGCGTTCACTGACTGCATTACAGTTCTTGCAAGTTTCTTCTTTATTATAAATGCAACACCATTTCTTCTTTGTCTTACATTTCCAGCATAGTAGACCATGTGATCATCTGAAGCAAAGTGCCCGATGCCAGTCCATTTCAGTTCGCTGACACCCAACAGATCAAGCTGCACGTTCCATTTCATTCTTGACCACCTCCAACTTCCCTTGGTTCATGCTTCGTACGTTCCATGTTCCAATGTGTAAGACATCTTTACAGCTTCTGACTCTCATGTCATGCGCAGCTACATCAGCAGTCAGACGTCCCGTGGGCTTTGATCCAACCACATCATAAATGCTGGCTTTACTCTGAAAAGTCTTCAGCTCTTCCCCAGTAACTAGTTGAGTGCCTTCCGACCTGGGGGTCTCATCTTCCAGCACTATAGCACAATTTGTTTTGTTGTAACTATCCATTGGGTTTTCATGGCAAGATACAGAAGTAGATTGCCGAGCCTTTCTTCCGCGCAGTTTAAGTTTGGTGTTGTTGCCGTTGTCACAGAAATGTGATCCTCCGCCATCAACACTATCCCATTCTACTGCTGCCCAGATGGGTGGTTTGTCTTGGTCTGGCATCTCAGCTGAGACCTGTCCATCTTGGGAGATCCTGCCAGTAGTTAAACTACCGATAGTTTCGCTCTCAGCATCACTGATGCACACAAGCCCTCACAGCACGACAAGCTGCAAACCAAGTGAGGGTTCATTTATTCATAATATTTAGATAGTATCTATAAACTCTACATACACCTATAAAATATACAACAAATGATCAATATACAATATAATGATACACAATATAATAATTGATACAAAACATGTAATGCATTATTTTAAAGTTAAAAAGGACAAAGACTAATGATTCCCTTTCCATTCACATTAATATTGCTCTCAAAACATCAAATTACCTTCCCTTTCCTTTGTCCTTTTTAGTTTTGGAAAGGGAAGGTGATTTGATGTTATGAGTGCAATATTAATGTGAATGGAAAGGGAATTGTTAGTCTCTGCCCTTTTTAGTTTTAAAGTAATGCATTACATGTTTTGTATTAATTATTGTATTGTGTATCATATTGTATATTGATCATTTATTGTATATTTTATAGGTGTATGTAAAGTTCATAGATATCTAAACATAAATTATGAATAAATGAAGAGAAAGAGTAGTTACTCACCTGTAACAGGTGTTCTCCAGGAGCAGCAGGAATCAGTCCTCACTTATGGGTGACGTCGGCGCCGACGGAGCCCTCGTGGAGCAATTTTCCCCAGCTTTCGCAGAAAGCCTTTGGGAATTGCAGCGGGCATGCGCGGTCCCCTTCCCGCCCAAGGATGCCATCTTGCTCAGTCTGATGACATAGCGGAAAGACAGCAAAAAGTTAGCAAAGATATGCAATAAAAATGACTGCAACTCCAAGAGGAGGAGGGAGGGTAGTGAGGACTGATTCCTGCTGCTCCTGGAGAACACCTGTTACAGGTGAGTAACTACTCTTTCTCCAGGACCAAGCAGGAAGTCAGTCCTCACTTATGGGACTCCCAAGCTTAAGGCTACCGGAGACCTCAAGCCTAAAAAGAGCTCTCTCAAGCTCAACAGTACAGAGGGAAGGAATCTTCTCTGAATACGAATCCGGCCGGTAGCCCAACACCAGGGCCGGAGGGTAGGAGTTGCCTAGACCTCAAAGAGATTGTGGAGGACTGCCAGTCCGAAAGCACTGTCTCTGCGGGACTCTCTCTCCAGGCAGTAATGGGCCGCAAAAGTCTGGCTGGAAGACCAAGTAGCGGCCCGGCAGATGTCTGACAACGGAACAGAGCGGAGGTGAGCCACGGACGCAGCCTTCGCCCTGACACGATGAGCCGTGACGCGACTCTCCAAGGAGAGGCCGGCTGCCCCGTACGCCCAGGCGATACAGTCGGCTACCCAGATGGACAGGGTACGCTTAGAGAGAGGTACCCCCAACCGATTGGGGTCAAAAGATACTAAAAGTTGGACTGCTTTTCTATGCTCTCGTGTACGGTTAAGGTAGAAGGATAAGGCTCTTCTACAGTCCAGGGTATGCAGAACAGTCTCAGCTCGGCTGGTATGCGGCCTGGGAAAGAAGGTCGGAAGAACCACCTCTTAGTTGATGTGAAAGTGGGAGACCACCTTTGGAAGAAACTTAGGGTGGGTCCGTAGGACTACCCTATTCCTGTAGAACCTAGTGTACGGGGGCTCCGACACTAGGGCTTGTAGCTCATTTACGCGCCTCGCGGAAGTAAGGGCTACCAAGAAGAGAGTTTTCCAGGAGAGGAAACGAAGAGGGCAGGTAGCCATGGGTTCAAAAGGCAGACAGGTAAGCCTTTGCAGGACCACATTGAGGTCCCAGTCAGGGGCTGGAGGGCGCAACGGAGAGAGCACTGAGGTGGACCCTGACAGAGTTGGATTTGAGACCTAGATCGGAGAGGTGAAGCAAATATTGCAGTACCACCGATACTGAACAGGCGAAGGGGTCCTCAGATCGCTGAGAACACCAGACCGAGAAGCGACGCCATTTAAGGGCGTAAGACTTCCGGGTGGAAGGTCGCCGAGACGCTAGGACGACGGCTTCCACCTCCGGAGGGAGCCGAAGCGGAGCTAGGACTACCCTTTCAGCAGCCAGGCCATCAGATGCAGGGCCCGGAGGTTGGGGTGCAGAAGTGTACCCTGATCCTGGGTCAGGAGATCGGGCTGAAACCCCAGAGGAAGAGGGGTGTCCACCGCTAGCTGTAGAAGCAGAGGGAACCACGTTGTCTCGGCCACCGGGGCGCTACCAGGATCACGGAGGCCCTGTCCTGAACAACTTTGAACAATGTCCGGGACACCAGTGGTGTGGGAGGGAAGGCATACAGCAGACCCGTGGACCACGAGATGAGGAAAGCATCCGGCGCTACTCTGAGAGGATGCGGATGTCGGGAGCAGAACCTGGGAAGCTGCCGGTTCAGGGGACTGGCAAAGAGATCCACGGTGGGAAAGCCCCACCGGCAGAAGAGCTGCTGGACCACTGCGGGGTTCAACCTCCATTCGTGCGGCTGCAGAATCCGGCTCAGTTTGTCCGCCTGGCAATTGTCCTGCCCTGGCAGGTAAACCGCCTTGAGGAGGATGTCGTGACCGACTGCCCAAGAGCACAGTCTCCGAGCCTCCTGACATAGAAGGAGGGAGCCCGTGCCCCCCTGTTTGTTCACGTAGAACATTGCAACCTGATTGTCCGTCTGCACCAGTACGGACTGACAAAACGTGAGGTGAGAGAAGGCCCGCAGAGCTAGGCGGATCGCCCGGAGCTCCAGGAAGTTTATCTGCTGGGCGGCTTCCCAAGGTGTCCAAAGGCCTTGGAGTGCATGTCCCTTGACAATGCGCCCCCCCATCCCAGGAGAGAGGCATCTGTCGTGAGCACCCGGGACGGTGGGGGAGACTGAAAGGTCATGCCGAGCACCAGGTTGGGCAGGTGAAGCCACCATTGCAGAGAGGCGACCAGACGGTCGGAAATCGGTATCAGGTCCGACAGCCTCCCTGTGGCCTGATGCCATTGAGTGCGAAGGCTCCACTGAGCAGGTCTCATATGTAGACGGGCATTCGGAGTGACATGGACCGTTGAGGCCACGTGCCCGAGAAGCTGCAGGAACTGTCTGGCAGAGACCGGCGACATGCTGTTGAACCTGCTGGCTAGAGCCATGAGCCTGTTGGCCCCTTCCAGAGGCAGGAAGGCACGAGCCTGCAGAGTGTCCAGCCGTGCCCCTATGAACTCGAGATCCTGAGAGGGGAGCAAAGCGGACTTTCCGAAGTTTATGACGAAGCCCAAGTGCTGAAGCAGAGCCACTGTGCGTTGAGTGGCCTGATTGACCTCTGGAGCAGACGATGCCCGGATGAGCCAGTCGTCCAGGTATGGAAAGACGAAGAGGCCTTGAAGCCTCAGGAAGGCTGCCACCACTGCCAGGCACTTCGTGAATACCCTGGGAGCGGAGGACAGGCCAAAGGGCAGTACACGGTACTGATAATGATTCCCTGCCACCACAAATCTTAGATATTGCCGGTGGTCCGGATGAATAAGGATGTGGGTATAAGCATCCTTTAGATCCAAGGAGCATAGCCAATCTCCCTGCTGGAGGTAGGGTAGTAGGGTTCCAAGGGTAAGCATCTTGAACTTTTCCCGCTGCAGGAACTTGTTGAGGTTGCGTAAGTCCAGAATGGGTCTGAGGCCTCCTGTTCTCTTTATTTTATTTTATTTATTTATTTAATTGGATTTCTATACCGCCTTATCATACAATCAAAGCGGTCTTACAAACAAAGATATTAAGAGTATTAGTGAGAAAATGTAAAGAAATAAAAGTTAAAGTTATGGTATAATGTGTTAGAGTGAGTTGCATTATCTACATAGTGAGCTATACTATAATGTGAGCTATTATACAATATGTATATGATTTACATTCCAGACAAATTAAGTTAGTTAATTGCATGACCGTAGTGTTCTATAAACAAAGATGTTTTCAGTTGCTTTCTAAAGTCATTGATGTCTTGAGCTGCTCTCAGCTCATTAGGTAGAGAGTTCCAGATGGAAGGTGCAGCAAAAGAGAAAGCCCTTTCAGAGGTGTCTTTACGTGTTTTTCTGACATCATTTGATAAGCTGATTCTGTTGTCAGATCCTCTTCTTCTAGGTCTGTTGCTAATATCTGACTGTATGAGATATGTCAGGCTTTCTGCAGAATATTGTTGTTTTATCTTGAAAATATAAATTATAGTTTTATATTTTACACGTGAAGCTATTGGTAACCAGTGAAGCTCTTTCAAGATGGGAGTTATATGTTCTCTACTTGATAGACCAAAAATTATACGTGCAGCAGTATTCTGCGCCAGTTGTAAAGGCTTAAGTGCTTGCTTAGATAAACCCAGATATATTGGATTACAGAAGTCAAGTAATGGAGTAATCAATGCTTGACAAACATTTCTGAAGTGAACAGTATCAAGAAGCGGCCTTAGTCTTTTGATGAGCTTCATTCTGTAATAAGCGCTTTTAATTGTCTTATTTATGTGTGATCTGAGATTCAACTCATTATCCAGAGTAACTCCAAGATATTTTACTTCTGATTTAATAGGAATAGTTGAGTTATCTATTTTGATGTCAGGAGGATGCGCAAAATTATGGTTACGAGAAATAAATAACGCCTCTGTTTTGCTAAAATTAATTTCCATGTTGTTTGTTTTACACCAGTTGGACATTTCTGAGAGACATTCTGTAATGCCCGAGAAATCAGGGTTCTCAATAGTGATAGTTGTGAAAATCATAATATCATCAGCATAGATTGTATACTTAATTCCACTTTTCAAAGGAATTTTGCATATTGGTTGCATATAAATATTGAAAAGGAGCGATGAAAGTGCAGATCCTTGTGGTACACCTTGTATTACTCTTATGGGCATAGAGGTTTTTTCCCCTATCTTTACTTGTAAAAATCTCTCTGTCAAATAGGAATGGAACCATTTTAAAGTGACCCCATGTAGACCAATCTCCTCTAATCTATTTAATAATCTATTGTGATTTACTGAGTCGAATGCTGCAGAGATGTCTATAAAAATCATTATAATTCCTTTCTTAATGTCATCAATGGTGCGGAGTATGCAGTCAAAAAGATAAATCATTAAAGTTTCAACTCCATGGTTTGGGCGAAAACCATGTTGGTTAATATCTAGGGGTGCATGAACATCAATGTGTTCTTGAAGTTGAAGTTGCACTATCTTCTCTATGATCTTTGCTAAAAAGGGTATGCTGGAAATTGGCCGGTAGGCTGCTGGATTATTCTTGTCTAGCGTTGTTTTCTTCGGAATTGGTCTAACAGTTGCAAGCTTAAGTTGCTCTGGTAAAATACCTTGAGAGAGGGAATTTTGCACAATGTTTTGTATGATGTGAATAAAATTTGACTTTGTAGACTTGATCCACGATACAGGACATGGGTCAGTGGGAGAAGTGCATGTGTTTATAGAAGAAATAATGTGCAAGAGTTGCTCCTTTGATGGAAAGGAGAATTTTTCCCAAACCCTGGAATTTGAGACTGATTTTAAGTTAAGTTTTTCTGTAGCTTTTGTCTTAGAGTGGAATTTTTCCCTAATATAGTCCGCATACTTTTGCGGTTCAATTTGAGCTTCCCCTTCTGTCTTTTGCTCCTTTGTTAAAGATTTTACAATTTCAAACAGTTCTCTAGGTTTGTTGATGGAATTATTTATTATATTTGTATGGTATTCTTTCTTAGAGTTTTTAATATGCTCATCGTATATTTTTTGTTTATTTAAGTAAAGCAGCCTTAATTCTGTCACCTTATTCCTTCTCCACTTACGCTCAATTCTTCTGAGCTCTCTTTTCATCAAACGTATAGCTGTAGAATACCATGGCTTGTGATGTTGCTTATTAATCCTTGCTTCCCTTGGTCTCATGTCTGTCATTCTGGCTGCATTAGAAATTATGTGATACCATTCTGTTACTTGTGTCTCTAATTTCACTGAATCTGCAGATAGATGAGGTAAAGTATCTTGTATAAAAGCATCTTTGTTAAATTTTTTGAACCGTCTGTGATAGCATTTGTGGTCTAGGTTCATATCATTTTTTGTTTGTAATAAAATTTCTATTCTAACTATGTAGTGATCTGTCCAAGGAACTGGGGTGATGGTAGGAGTTGAAATTAGACCATCTAAGGTTAATTCATTTGAAACAAAGATGAGGTCAGGCGAGTAGCCATATGTGTGTGTAGGTGCATTAACTATTTGTGTGAAATGTAGTGAGTCCATTGCTTGAAGGAATGACTCAGAGTCTCTACGGTTAATTGATTTAAGGTTGAAGTCACCTAGCACTATTGAGGGTTTGTATGGGGAAGTGATTGAACAGATAGTGTCCAGCGTTGAGGCAAGTTCATCAGAAGATGCTTTTGGTGCTCTATAATGCAAACTAATTGCCATGTGCTTGTTCTCAATGTTAATGGAATTACATTGTGGCGATTCTAAGATACATTGTACTCTGAATCTTAAACTCTTTTTTGCAATTATAAGTACTCCTCCTCCACGTTTGATTGAACGAGAGCTGCTATAAGCAAAGTAAGATTCTGGGACAAGCTGATTGAGAATTACATTATCAGTAGGATTTAACCAAGATTCTGTGATGCAGAGCACATCAGGTTGAGCGTCATCTATATGATCAACTATAGTTTGGACCTTGTTGCATACGGATCTACAATTTATTAATTCAATTGTAGTTAGTTTATCTGTATTTTGTAAAGCTTGATATACTTTTGCTTCGAAATGAGGTCTTTCATTTGAATGCAATTGCCTCTTTGAACTAGAGTAACTACATGAGCCCTGTTTCCAGTGTTGCGGTTTTATGAAAACGTATGTGCATAACAGAAACCAAGTGCCAGGGGGTAACCAGATATAACTGCTTTGGCTGTATTGATGTTGTAAGATTACAGGGATACCTTGATAACAGATAAGGCATAATGGTAACAACAGCATTATAGAGCAAATGCTAGAGGGTTGTACTTGCGGTTAGTTGATGGGAGGCTCCCCTGGAAAGTAGGGGGGAGGCACTTGGTGAAAATGTAAGAGGAAGCCCTTTTGAACCACCTGCAGCACCCAGGAATCGGATGTTATGGCTGACCACCTGTGGGCAAAGTGGGTCAGCCGGCCCCCCGTGCTGGGCTAAGGCCCCTGAGGGGGAGAGGCTGTGCGGGCGTAGTCAAAAACCCCCACCCTGCTGGGCCGGGGCCTGCGTAGCGGGCTTGGGGGCTTTCTGCCTCCGGGATCCGCTACCCTGCCCCTTAGGCTGCTGCCCCTGATGGGGGGTTGTTGAGGCCTGATATTGTGGGTGGTGTTGCTTATAAGCAAACACCTTCCTCGGGTAAAAAGGCTTTTTCCCCGAGCCCTTCTTCTTCTGTGAAGGGGCAGAGGTCTTTCTGGAAAGGCGAGTCCTGGTGAGGGTCTCCGACTCGAGCTCCGCCACCTTTTCGGCCATGGGTTTGCCGAAGAGGTTTTCACCTCTGCAAGGAACATCGACCAACTTGTCCTGCACCCATGGCTCGAGGTCGGATGACTGAAGCCAAGCCTGGCGGCGAGCCCCGATGCCGGGTCCGGCTACTCGAGCCGATGCTTCGAAGCCATCGTAAGCCGCTCGAGAAATGAACTTTGAACACTCTCGAATCCCTGTGGACAAGGCCTGGAACCGCTGCAAGGGTTCCTCAGAGAGACCGGCCGAGAACCCCGCAATTTCTTTCGCCAGGTCTCGAAGATACATACCCATATACAACTGATATGTCTGGACCCGACAAGCAAGCATAGAGCCCTGGAAGCACTTTCTACCGAGGGCATCCAGGTTCCGGACCTCCTTACCCGGAGGCACCGAGGAGTGCATCTTTTGACTCTTAAGCCGATGCATGGCCGATTCCACCACCATGGAATGGTGTGGTAGTTGCGCCTTCTGGAACCCGGGGCTCTTGCGGACTCGATACATGGAATCGACCCGCTTGCTCAACACCGGCGTCGAGGCCGGGCTCTCCCACATGCGGAAGAGAAGCCGCTCCAGCATCGGGGGAACCGGTACAGTAAAGGCCTCCCTCGGGGGAGAGTCATATTGAAGGGCCTCGAGCTCTTCGGCTCTAGGTTCCTCCTCCGGATCCGCGGGGAAGGCCAAAGCCTTGGCCATATCCCTGACGAAATCGGAGAACCGGGTATCCTCCGGGGGGGACCGCCTCCGAGGCTCCGACTCGGGCGAGTCAGAGGGGACGCACCGAGTCTGAAAAGAACCGGGTGACTCGTCCTCCTCCGTGTCCCAGCCCGACTCCTCCGAGGAGGAATCGAGCGGCTCCGTGCGGGTGGGGGCCGGAGACCTCGGTCCCGAACGGGAAGCCGAGGGAGACCTAGGTCAAGGATCGACTCGAGCTCGCATGGACTCAGCCTCCGGGGTCGACTTGGGCGTCGACGTCCCGGTGGTCGGGGCAGATGCACTGGCGAGGCCGGTGATCAATGCCCGCTGCTGGTCCATGAAGGCAGTGATACTGCGCTCCAAGGTCGTCAGTCTGAGACCAAGCTCAGAAGACCCAGCGGCCACCGACTCGGGCCCCGACGGCGTCGGGCCCGACGTCGGTTCTCCCGGGGGAGAGTCCAGGAGGACTATAGCACTCACGTGTCCAGGCGACTCCATCTCAAGACGAGGGGGCTTCGAAGGCCTCTCCCTCTCCGAGGACCCGGGGCGTCCGACGGGGCTGAGCGACCTGGCCCTTGAGGGACCAGGAGCGTCCTCTGCCGCCACCCTCGCGGGCCTCTTCTCCCGACGGTGTTCCCAGCCGGGGGACCCCCGTTCAGAAGAACTCTGACGATGCTCGGAGCCGGAGCCACGAGACGTCGAGGCCTCTGACGAGGTCCGGGCCCGACCGGACACGGAGTCAGAGAAGATTCTGTCCTTTTGCGACTGCCGACTCCTTAGCACCTTCGAGGACATCTTGCTGCACGGACCGCAACTCATAGGGTCATGTTCGGGCCCGAGGCAGCGGAGGCAGCAGTCATGCGTGTCAGTAAGAGACATGAGTTTGACACAGCGATCACACTTTTTAAACCCGCTGGCAGTCATCGGGGGAAAAAGGGCCCCTGCAATGTCGAAAGACCGTGCTGCCAGGGAAGAAGGGGAAACAGGCGGGAACACCAGTTGGAGAGAAAAAAGGAAAAAATTGTTAACGGGCCCAATAGGAGATATCGAGGTCCGGCGGGAAGAGGACACATGAACCGAGAAAATAACAGAACAAACTAAAGAAATCAACTTCTTCAGCGGCGACAACAAACTACGTCTGTAGGGCTCCGCGGAAAAAAAGGAGACTGAGCAAGATGGCATCCTTGGGCGGGAAGGGGACCGCGCATGCACGCTGCAATTCCCAAAGGCTTTCTGCGAAAGCTGGGGAAAATTGCTCTGCAAGGGCTTCGTCGGCGCCGACGTCACCCATAAGTGAGGACTGACTTCCTGCTTGGTCCTGGAGAATATTATGTTACTTATTAATTATTGACATATGGAGGTACTTTAATCATCCAGGTTGAATGTGTAATTTGTTAAGATTGGTATATCTATATCTATATATCTATATATATCTATATATCTATATCTATATATATATATATATAATTTTTGTGTGCACTGTTGTGCTATTAATATATTGATTATTTTGCATATTAATAGTGATTTAATTTTTGTTGGTCTAGGATATGCTGTCAAAGGTTACATTTAACACTGTTGCCCACCTATAAATTATGCTACATGTATGAATTCCACTCTCATCAACCTCTGTTAAAATACTTGCTGGTCTGTGCCTGAGGCAACCACCTGGATGGGAAAACTTGTACTTTTTGAAAGGTGGTATGCATATATTGCACCATGTAGAGTCAATGAGCCCCAGTGCATGCAGATATTATCACTCCCCGGAACACTTTCTTGCCTAAATGGCCCAAGAGAGACAGGTTTTCACTAGGAGAAATATTGGACACTTTTGCTTTCTTCATGCCAGCCTCATCCATGACAGAGGAGTGTGAGAATTGGACTTTTCTTGAAACCAGGTGCTGGCTGCACCTTTTTTTTTAAATTTACATTTTTTCAAAGCCAACCTCTTACATAGGCAAACACCACACCTTACACCATTTTCATTACATACCATAAACTCCCAACAAAGCAAACCTCCACATTTGGAAGCTTCCCTCCAATGTCCCAACACCACCCCGCCCTTTACACACTAATCCCCATAACCACACTGAGAACGTTCCTGCATCACAGTATCCCATCTTAGATTGATCTTCTACTAAATTATTAGGTTCTACATACCCTTCCTCACCTCCTACCCGCACCACTCCCCTAAACCCACCCCTCTACCCTTGGTTTGAGTCCACTTCACAAGAACTCTCACAAAACAATATGATACAAACTATCAATTACAACTGTTCATATATACAAAACTAATGCATACCCCAGGCTACTTATTCCCTACTTACCACCCTTCGCCACCCTCATCATACCCTCAAAATCTGTTGCACCTTCTGCTGCTTCAGTGCTGTAATATAATCCATATGATAAACAGTCAACTTTATTCAAAATTTGTTTCACAGATGGAAGTTCCACCCTCTTCCACCCATAAGCCACAGACATCCTGGCAGCTACCACAAACCTACCTAAATCTTTCTACACCAACGGGTGGAACATTCAGCAAAACCAAAGTGGGATCCAAAACCACTTCTTGCTACAGTATATAATATTTTGTACCATCCCGATACAAAAACAGCAGCTATGGAGACTACTCTATCAACAATGAGCTGCTTGGCTAATGACCGAACAACGTTTAGGGCAACTATCTAGAGGGAAGCCAGGAGTCAACACCAACTTAACAGCACTTAACCACCACCCCTGCACCTCCTTCCAAAAAAAACCATCTTCACACAACTCCACCATACAGGTACATGCAGAAAACCCCGCTTCCCTCCCCCCCCCAATTCCTCTAACACACAGTAGCATGTCCACTCCCAGGGTCAGATAATACCTATACAGTTGTGGTCAACATTATTGACACCTTTGCTGTTCAATCACTTAATGTCCAGTATCTCCTAAAAAAAAGTAGCCAGTGAAATGGCTTTGGACTATATATGCACACATATTTGACACACAAAATAATCAAATAAAACAAGAAATTAAAAAAGGAAATAGTAGGAAATATAAAAACTGGGACATTGCCAGGAGATTTATTTTATTTATTTATTTAACAGTATTTCTAAACTGCCTTATCTTAATAATCAAGGTGGTATCACAGCAATCAGGTAAAGTGAGTGTGTTATACATGCAGTGAGGGTTAAATTTAGTTGAGTGTGTGTTGTATTGTGTGCTAGATTGGTTTGCGCTATGTACAAGGTGGGCTATATACAGTGGTGCTAAGAACATTTTCCATACATACATTGTTTAGGCGGTATCATGTGCTGTTATACATTCTCTGAGGTTATGTGATGTGTCCATAGTGTTTTCAGCTGTTTTCTAAAGTCTTTGAGGTCTGTAGTTGCCCTTAAATCGTCCAGTAGTTTGTTCCATATTGTTGGAGCAGCCATGGAGAGTGTTCTGTCTGTTGTGTCCTTGCGTGTGTGTTTGTATTCACTTGGGGTGCTGACTCGGTTGTGTGTTTGTTTTCTTCTAGGACGTGTGCTGCTGTCTGGTTGTATGAGGGTGTGCAGGCTGTTGGCTGATGTGTGCTGTTTTATCTTAAATAGGTTTATGATAGTTTTGTATCTGATGCGTGCACCGATTGGGAGCCAGTGTAAGTCCTTTAAGGTAGGTGTGATGTCATGATTATTGGCACCCTTATGAACAATTCAAATCAGTTTGGATAGAACTACCACATTCAATTGCAGTAAAATTAGATGCACCTGTGATCAACTGTCAGTACTAAAAGGACTTGAAACTACCAGTGAATGATGGCTCTAATGTTTAAAATGGCCACATTCACCCCATATTCCATTTTCACATTGGGAAGGCAAGAGAGCTGCCTGAGACCATCAGAAAAGCCATCACCACCAAACATCAAACTTCAAAGGGGTAGAAAGCCATCTCCAAAGACCTTGGGATTCCAATGTCTGCAGTTTCCAATGTTATTAAGAAGTTTTCTGCTGATCGAACTGTCAAGAACCTCTCAACAGGAAGCCATGGTCATAGGCCGGACCTGTTTGTTGGCACGTCATGATTTGAGCTCTGCCAAAGTGGATTTCATCATGCAGTTGTTGAAGATGGCAATGACAAGAAATTACTTTTGCTTTGATGGCGTGTTTTATCAGCAAACACGTGGGGTGGCAATGGGGGCTACGTTAGCTCCCTCCATTGCTAATTTGTACATGGCGGAGTTTGAACGTCGTTGGCTGACAGAATGTGTATATCATTCTCACATTCGTTTATGGGTGCGTTACATTGATGATGTGTTTTTACTTTGGACTGGAGGCATAGATACGTTACAGGCATTTTTCAACTGGTTGAATGGCTGTGATCCACATATTACTTTTTCTATGGATCACAGTGCCACAGTTATCCCTTTTTTGGATGTTCTTTTGACACGTCAAGATGATAGTCTAGTCACTACAGTATATACCAAGCCCACGCACAGAATGTCTTTTTTGCATTTTGACAGCTTACATCCTCATCGCTTGAAAGAAAGTCTGCCTTTTGCCCAATTTCTCCGTTATCGTCGAAATTGCTCTACAGTGTCTGATTACAAATCACAGTCTCGGACTTTACAAGTTGCTTTTGAATCCCGTGGCTATCCAGCTCCCCTGGTCCATCGAGCTCGTCTTCGCGCTCGTTTTAATGATCGCGATTGGCTCTTGACTCCTCGTCCTCGCACTTCTTCAGTGGATTCTTCAATGGTCCATTTCATCACCAGGTACAATCCTCTGAGTTACCAGGTTTCTAAAATTCTTCAGCGACATTCCCATGTGCTGCGTTTGACTCCTGGTCTTCATCATCATAATATTCGTTCAGTATACACTAAGGGCTCTAATTTGAAGGATATCCTTTGTCCATCAGCTTTTTCAAGTGTCTCACCAGTGCCTTTGGGACCAGGGCGACATCGTAGCTGTGGTCACTGTTCGGTGTGCTCAGTGATGGACTCCTGTACCAGTTTCTTCTATCAATGCCGTTGTGTTAAGCTGCGATTCTCTACATCTTGTGACAGCACCAATGTTATTTATTTTCTTCGTTGCCCTTGTGGTCTTGGCTATGTAGGGAAGACTAGTCGGGCTTTGCATACCCGCTTGATCGAGCATCGTAGTCGTCTTCGCCGTTTGGTTGAAGGTGCCCCCATGGTTCATCATTTTCAAGCTATGGGGCATGTTTTTGAAGATCTGAAATGTGTAGTTATTACACAATGCACTCCTTCAGTTTATGGGGGTGACGTGCAACGGCAGCTATCTCGTTTAGAGCAACGCTGGATTTTTTCCCTTCATACTGTGGCTCCTGGGGGTTTGAATGATTCCATTGAATGGAAAAGCTGTTTATGATTGATTTCTTTCATGAACAAGTAAAAACTTTTTCTGTCACAACATTTTTTAGCAGGGAGGGTGGGTTTTTGGGTGGTTTTTTGGAATTTCCCCTGTTTTTTGTTTAAAGATTGTCGGGCCTGACGCTTAGGTCTGTCATGACTCCTGGTGGTTTGCAATTGGCCCCTTCATTTTAGCCCCGCCTTTATATATTTTTGCTTTGCGCATGAGTCGGCGTTTGGGAAGGTGAGCCAGCAGCCGGTTTTCTTACTTGCGTCTGTTTGGCTGCTATCTTTTGCATTTTTATGCTTTTTTTCTCAAAACCAGCATACAGGGTATACAAACTTATTTTGTTGGCCTGGTTCATTTTAAGGGGGTTGACTCCAGTTTTTGTTTTGTTTTGTTGCATTAGTTTTTCTTCTTGTTATTTTCAGCTTTTCTTGCTCCGGTGCTTTGTTGCATAGAGTCACATGATGGCACGGTGACGAGTGATTTTTGCTCCCTGAAGAAGCCATTAAAGCGAAACATCTGATGTCGGAGTTCCTGATCACCTGAAGTACACCATCGTATACGCTTACTTCGACGTGGTCTTCAGCTCATCGTGGTTGGATTCAACATCCTCACAATTGCTTTTTTTCATCATCATCATTCTTAAGTGACTGTAATCATCTAAAGATAAGTGTCCGGAGCTTTTTGTTTGATGTTATGTGATATTAGTATTGCTGTGCTCGGAAGCCTGCTGGTTGGAGGTTTTTTTATGACCGTTGATGTAATTTTCAGTCTGTTCAGTCTTCTTAGACGTTTTTGGCGTCTGTCGACAGACTTGACTCCTGTCACTTTAGTGCGGGGGGACACTGAGGTCTTTTTTCCTCCTACATCAGTAATTGGCTAGCCCCGAGCTTGTTTTGTTTAGATATATATTTTTTGAGCTTAGATTTTTTGTGCATATAGATTGTTTTGATTTTGTTTGTTTTTGGGTCGTATTGATTGGGGTAGTACCTGTTTTTTCTGCGTTGTAAACTGGCCAGCAGTGAGTCCTGATCTCAATCCAATCAAGAACCTTTTGAAGAAGCTGAAATCTGCCACTGGTAAAAGGAATCCTGGAAACATTCATGAGCTGGAACAAATCGTACTTGAAGAGTGAGAGAAACTACCAGCAGACAGAAGTACAAAACCTTTAGATGGTTATGAGAAACATTTGGAGGCTGCCATCAGTGCCAAGGGTTGTGCAACCAAATATTAGTGAAGGGTGCTATTAATCCTGACCAGGTCATATTTTGCTTTTTTCTCTCAGAACTTACAGCATGTAAGTTGCACAGACAATTTTTTTGTATACTTTTGAATATACTATTAAAATATTATGACGACATACGATCCGGTTCCAAGATGGCGGAGGAGTAGACGCCGTTCGGAGGCGTGGAGTGGCAGTGAGGCAGAAGCGGACCTGATGGAAAAAAAAAGGAAGCAGGCGACAGCGAAGCCCCCAGTAACCTCGACACCCCTGGGAGGAGTGGCGCAGGCCTCCATTGTGCCTTTCTGTACCGTTCGTCCGGCGCCCATGGCTTCAGCGGATCCCTCTGGTGGAGTGGGGGATCTGAGCAGTGACGGAGTTGATTTAAGTCCCATCCAACTGTTGCCGCCGCAACCCGGTAGAGGTCGGGAAGAGGAGATCGGAGCTGAAGTGTCTCCGGGTCAGGTCGTCAGCTCCATGTGTGGGAGCGCCTCTTCTCTGCTGAGCCTGAGTCCTGGTGAGCGGCCTGGAGGTGTTGAAGAGGAAGTACACTCTGTTGTGGAAGGTCCGGGAGGTGCTCGAAGGAAGACCAGTTCGACAGCGTCTGTAGAGCTCCGGGTAACTTGCGGCTTAAAGAAACCAGCTAAAGTAACTTTAGATAGCTTATGGGAGGCTCTCTCTTCGCTCCAGAGTTTCCTTGTTCCAGTTGTGGGGGCTTTATCCCAAGAATTCTTGTTGGTTAAAGGGCGGTGTGCTACGGTGGAAACGAAGTGTGCAGAGCAGGCTGGTAAAGTTGCGCTGCTAGAAACAAGTGTTGCAGATTTGCAAGTTTTGGGTGAGACTTTCTCCAAGGAACGAGGGATACTCAGAAGAGGCTATTGCCTTGGGTGCCCAATTTAAATTGCGGTATTCTTGTAAATGTGATTTGCTTTATCAGACCAAGCATTTTCTGTTTTTCGAGCCCAAGCAACTGAATAATTTTCTTCAGGCGAGGGAGGCGGGGGGGGGGGGGGGGAGGGTAACTCCTGTACTGGCAGCCATGAATGTTATCTATGCTCATATGATGGAGGGGGTTTTCTCTCTTTTTCTTACTTTTGAAGTTTCTTAGTTTGGAACCGTATTGGTGGGGGGGGGGGGGGTTTATGGGGTCTATCTATTGGGATAAATATTTGTATTATATGGGTATTTGTGTTTTGAATTTTTCTGGTGGTTTGTAACCCATCTTTTCCTTTGCCAGTTTCAATTGATGTATTGGAAAATGTTTAAATATGAAATAAAAAAAAATATATATATTATGACGCCATACAATTGAAATATTTCCAATTATTTCTCAAGATATTCCACATAACATTTTGTCACCCACCTACTCACTCTTATAGGCGGACGCCTAGGGAGCTTCAGTGGGGCCTCTTCTTAATGTAGCCGGGACTTTACAATGCCCCCTGGGATCTGTAGTCCCACTAGCTAATCAAAAAGGTAGTTGTGAACGAGTAGCCAGGCTTTTCAAAAAGAGGTATTTTATTATGCCTTCCGGGTGAACTTTTGCACATAAGAATCAAAAGAAATAAACCATATTTTCTGGTACAAAAGAAAATGAACTACTGTGAACAAAAAGGTGCTTATCTTCAGCCAATCAAAAAGGTAAGACAGTCCTTGTATTTTACAGAAGCAAGTTTTACAGAATCCGCTTCCCTAAACGGATTTCTGTCTTTAAACAGATTAGCATAGAGAGGAAATGTTATCAGAGAACATTAGTGCACATTCCATTTGGAACTCCTCAGGACTTTCCCCACAAAAGTCATATTCCATATCTTCATAGCTTTCCCCGTAGCTATCTTCAGAATGGCTGTATCTCATATCATTGTTGCAAAAACCCTCCTCTTCTTTCCAAAGGCTTCTCTCCCCCTCTGTATTCAAGGGGAATTGGGAGGTTACCGTAAATAGCCGAGTTTTCCCCTAGAGGGCCACACACTCCTAGCTGTGTGTATGGGAAACTCTCTTTTCCAAAGTTCCCTCTATTATAGGGAATTAGCCTGTCCTTTGGCTCGGTTCCCCCGGAGCTTTCTGAGCAAGGAAACTTAGCGTGGCTTTTCCTACAAACAAGCCTTCTACTCCCCGTTACTGCACCCTTCTCCTTGGGCAAGTAAGCATCCCTTTGATAACAGTTCTTGCCCTCCTGGTACCTGTTCTCAGGGAGACTTCCTCTTACAGGTTCCTTCCGTCTGCCAGCCTGAATACCTTCGTGGCCCCAACCACCTGGTTCTCGTTCAGTGCTGCCTAGCACCCTGTAACCAGACTCTGGTATTTATTTTATTTATTTATTATTTATTTTATTTATTACAGGCTCTTATATACCGCTCTATTCAGAATCAGCGCGGTTCACAATATAACAACATACCATAACAACAAACTGTTAGGTTTTACAGAGAACAAGGTCAGAGAACTTGGAATAAAATATGGGACGTCATTACTGCAACTATTTACAAGAGTATTTACAAGTATTTACTTAGCTCTCTCCTCTGGAACTCTGTTTAAACCTCTTTGTGAAGTTTTTCCTTTAGTTTCCAAAACAGCTCTGCCGTACTCCTGCTTAGCTCCACTAAGCTCCTGGTTAGCTGCCTTAAGCTCCTGGTTAGCTGCCTTAAGAGCTCCTGGTTAGCTGCCTTAAGCTCCTGGTTAGCACTCCTAGGATCCTGGTTAGCTCTACCACTGACAAACTCTGAGTGATTTTTATCTGCGTCACTCCTAGAGTTCCGGTGAGCTTGGCCTGCCCTCAGCTGCCTCTCATCAGCTAATATGCTATGATGTAATCCCCTACCAGGGCGTGCTCCTACACCTGGTGCTTTTGTTTTTGCTGGTTGCTCATAGCAACCCTGATCCATGTGCTCTGAGCTGTCACTTTTAGACCTGCTCAGCTCTGTTTTTCCTATTTCCATAGGCAGATTCTGATCTACCCCATGACAATATCTAAAATGCATGGATGCCAAAAATGTTGACCACTACTATATAACATTTTATACCCAACTTCAATTAAAGCTGGCCAAAGGGACATCTTTGCCAACCCTGCCCAGACCTCCCAATCCTCCCTCTCCCATCTCACCACCAACTCCTCTTCCCACACTTGATTAAGGACCCATTTCTCGATACCAGCCAGCAAGGCCTTATAAATTCCCACCAATAGATCCTGCCCACCCTGATATTTAGCATATATGCACTCAAAAGAGGTCAGTTCCCTCTTTGCCTCCTCCACAAAGTGCAGATCTCCCAGATAGTGGACCACCTGTAAATAATAGAAGAAATCTTTCCAGTCCAATAGATAATCTTCTTGCATTCATTAAATCAAATTGGGGTCACCTTACACTTCTTTTATCCCCCATAGCTTTACCTCTCATCCTCCTCCAAACTTTCAAGCCCATTTTCAAGAAGGGATTACCCTCCTGGCCTATTTTAACCCTTGTCCCCCCCATACCTTTCCCAACAAGATCCCCCAACCCAACCCTTCCCAAGCTCACCCATGTCTTAAAACCCTCAAACTTCTTCCCATCAAACACAGTATGCCAATGTGCAGCATTACTATACCAGATTAAATAGAGGATTCCCATATCCCCATATTCCTTAAGGAGAGACAGCACTATCTTTGCCACTCAGATGTCTCCTCTTTCAAATAAAATCAAAGATCAACTTCTGTAACTTTTTAAGCACTGTCACTGGCACCTCAATGGGCAAGACCAGCTCTCCCAGGAGGGAGAGGAGCTGCCCAAGCCAATCAACTGCACCATCCCAGCATGGTGCTGCCCAATTGGGGCAGCCTTCTCCAGCTTGAAAAAGAAGCGCGACCCGGACCGAAGCCTCTCTTCGCCATCCAGCTCTCCCAGGAGGGAGAGGAGCTGCCCAAGCCAATCAGCTGCACCGTCCCAGCATCGTGCTGCCCAATTGGGGCAGCCTTCTCCAGCTTGAAAAAGAAGCGCGACCCAGACCGAAGCCTCTCTTCGCCGTCCAGCTCTCCCAGGAGGAAGAGGAGCTGCCCAAGCCAATCAGCTGCACTGTCCCAGCATCGTGCTGCCCAATCAAGGGAGCCTTCTCCAGCTTGAAAAAAAGGCGCTGCAGGCGCACCCACGCCGTGCTGTCCCGTGCCTGAGGGTCTCGCCAGAGGGCCCTTAGGCAGCGGCCCACAGCAAGACGCCCGAGAAACCTCCAAAGAATCCAATTTCATCTGTACAATCAAGCAGCAGCTTGAGCTCCCCAAGGTTTGCGCTCACTCTCAACAACACAGACATCGTTACAACTACAGCAAGTAATTATAAATTATCTGCACGGAACTAAAGTACTTTTAAGTTAATGCTCCTATTACTAGTACCAGAAACCTGTCATTATTAATATTACCAGTAGCTCACCATATCTGTGTTACTCTGACCAAGTTTACTGTTGCCAGTAGTTTGTTATACCTGTACCACTCTGACGAAGTTTACTGTTGCCAGTAGCTTGCGCGATATGTGTTACTCTGACTAATTATACTGTTGCCAGTAGCCTGCTATACCAATGATACTCTGACTAATTTCACTGTTGTCAGTATCCTATCCTTCTATCTCTGCTACCCGAAACCTCCTATTATTGTGTCCACAATCTAATAATAGATCTGCATTCCATGACTAATCTATACCTAGAGCAATAGGATCTGCTTGTCCCCACTATGAATAGATCTGCTTGTCTCTGAATAGATATTTTCACTTTGCACTCCTTCAGGTTAGCCTTGTAAACCATCTGGGTCAGTCTAGTCTGCGAATTTGCAACTTGCTTGTCTAAACTGTGTTACTAGAGATAATAGATCTGCATCCCGTAATCTATCTATACCTAGAATAATAGGATTTGCTTGTTCCAAGACCAGTGAGAAACAGCCCTGACGGAATTCTCACAAATCTCCCCCACTCACTAGTAACATCTCACTAAGGATTAAAGTTTTGCAGGAAACAAAATCTGCTGTAGAATCTATATGGATTGAAATTCCAAGGGGGAAGGCGATAGCAGTGGGGGTGTACTATCGAGCACCTGGCCAGAATAACCAAATGGATGATGAAATGCTCAAAGAAATCAAGGAAGCTAACAAAAGTTACAGCGCAGTAATAATAATGGGTGATTTCAATTACCCCGGTATCGACTGGGTCAGTGTCACGTCAGGACATGCTAGGGAGATAAAGTTCCTAGATGAAATAAATGACTGCTTCTTGGAGCAGCTGGTTCATGAACCGACCAGAGGGGAAGCCATATTAGACCTAGTCCTTAGTGGAACACCAGATCTAGTGCAAGAGATAAGGGTGTTGGGGCCACTTGGCAATAGTGATCATAGCATGATCGCCTTTGATTTAATTAGTGGAGGAGGGATAGTAAGGAAATCCACAGTACTACCTTTTAACTTTCGAAAGGGAGACTATGATAAAATGAGGAAAACAGTTAAGAAAAAACTAAAAGGAGCAGTTGCAAAGGTTAAAGACGTACATCAAGCTTGGGTGTTGTTGAAAAATACTATCTTGGAAGCCCAAACCAGCTGTATTCCACGCTTTAAGAAAAGTGGAAGGAAGTCCAAAAAACTGCCAGCATGGTTTAAAGGTGAGGTCAGAGAGGCTGTTGCCAAAAAAGCATCTTTCAGGAAATGGAAAAAAGAGCCAAACGACGAAACCTGGAAACAGCACAAGCACTGGCAAGTCAAATGCAAGGCATTGATAAGGCAGGCAAAGAGAGAATTTGAGAAGAAGCTTGCTGCGAAATAAAGACCTTTTTTCAAGTACATTCGTAGCAAAAACCTGTGAGAGAGTCAGTTGGTCCATTAGATGATAAAGGGGTTAAAGGAGCACTAAGAGGCGACAAGGCGATAGCGGAGAGACTGAATAAATTCTTTGCTTCGGTCTTTACTGAGGAAGATGTAGGGATGCTACCCATGACTGAAGTGGTATCTAAAGGTGCGGAAGAATTGAAGGAAATATCGATACATCGGGAAGATGTCTTACAACTATTAGATAAACTGAAGAGTAGCAAATCACCTGGGCCGGATGGTATACATCCAAGGGTGTTGAAAGAACTGAAATATGAGATTGCAGAACTGCTATCAGTAATCTGTGAACTATCATTAAAATCATCTCTAATACCTGAAGATTGGAAGATCGCCAATGTAACACCAATTTTTAAAAAGGGTTCCAGGGGTGATCCGGGAAACTACAGACCGGTGAGCCTGACGTCAGTACCGGGAAAAATGGTAGAAACCATCATAAAGAATAAAATTACTCAGCATGTAGATAGTCACGACCTAATGGGAGACAGCCAACATGGCTTTAGACAAGGAAGATCTTGTCTTACTAATCTGTTATGTTTTTTTGAAGGAGTGAATAAACAGGTGGACAAAGGTGAGTCAGTTGATATTGTGTATCTGGACTTTCAGAAAGCCTTTGACAAGGTCCCTCATCAGAGACGTTTGGCAAAACTAAAGAGTCATGGGATAGGAGGCAATGTACTATTGTGGATCAGGAACTGGTTAAAAGATAGAAAGCAGAGGGTAGGGCTAAATGGCCAATTTTCCCAATGGAGAAAGGTGACTAGTGGTGTACCCCAGGGATCTGTGCTGGGTCCGCTGCTTTTTGACATATTCATAAATGACCTGGAAAGTGGAATAACGAGTGAGGTTATCAAATTTGCAGATGACACAAATCTATTTAAAGTTGTTAAAACCCAAGAGGATTGTGAAAAATTGCAAGAGGATCTTGATAAATTGGAAGACTGGGCATCAAAATGGCAGATGAAATTTAATGTGGACAAGTGCAAGGTTATGCACCTAGGGAAGAACAACCCAAACTATGGTTACACGATGCAAGGTTCCACATTAGGAACCACCACCCAGGAAAAAGATTTAGGCGTCATTGTGGATGCCATGTTAAAACCCTCGGCCCAGTGTGCAGCGGCGGCCAAGAGAGCAAATAGAATGCTAGGTATGATAAGGAAAGGAATGGAAAATAAAACAAAAGATATTATAATGCCTCTATATCGTTCCATGGTGAGACCGCAACTTGAATATTGTGTGCAATTCTGGTCGCCGTATCTTAAAAAGGATATAGCGATTTTAGAAAAGGTTCGGAGAAGAGCCACCAAAATGGTAAAGGGGATGGAAGGATACTCCTATGAAGAAAGGCTAAAAAGGTTAGGGCTCTTTAACCTGGAAAAGAGACGGCTGAGGGAAGATATGATAGAAGTCTATAAATTAATGAACGGAGTGGAACGGGTAAACGTAGATCGATTGTTTACCTTATCAGAAATAGAAAGACTAGGGGACATGCAATGAAGCTACAGGGTAAACTATTTAAGACTAATAAAAGAAAATATTTTTTCACTCAACGTGTAATCAAACTCTGGAATTTGTTACCGGAGGATGTAGTAAAGGCTGTTAGTGTAGCTGGGTTTAAAAAAGGTTTGGACAAGTTCCTGGAGGAAAGGTCCATAAACCATTATTAAGAAGTGACCGAAGATATCAATGCTTGACCCAGTACAAGCATGTGTGTCTCTTGGGGAAACTGCTAGGTACTGTCGCAGAGCAGACCCAGAGGAGCCCATGGAGATAGATGGAGAAGCAGTGGATCAGGCTGACACTGACGTTTTTAGAAAGCACGTCAGGAAGTTGCTATGAGCAACAAAAACAAATGTGGTCACGAGCCAGAGAGACACACCCAGCCAGCAGGAAAGCTAGGAGGTTATCACCTGATGCAAGTCAGCTGGGGGGAGGTGCTGCTAGGAGGTACGTAGATAAGCACAGCTCACAAACAGTTAGACAGAGTCGTGGTGGAGAGAGTCGTGGAGAGGGCTCGAGAGAGAGTCGTGGAGGGACTCGTGGAGAAAGCTGGAGAAGGGGCCAGAGAGAGAGCTGTGGAGAAAGCCTGCATGATAATCACTACGGAAGCCTGAATGGAAATTTGAATGATTACCATGAGTGCTTGAGAGAGAAGCCAAGACAGCTGGACTCAGAGTGTTAAAGTGAGGATAACGGCAAGTGTGAAAAGAGCTACAGAGGAGGTAGCAAAGCCAGGAGAGGAAGCCTCAGGTATCAGAGGAGCCCAGAGAGTGTTGGAAACAGCCCGGGTTGGAACGGAGCTGGGAGGAGAAAGGTAAAAGCTGAAGAGTTTTATTTTCATCCTGAAAGGGGAAGCACAGGGCTTGGCTATAAGAAGCAGTTCTCAGAAACGCTAAATCCTTATGAAGCCAGCTTAAGAGAAACAGATGAGTTTTATTACCCTTATACCAGGCATGAGAAAGTTAAATGCTTTTTACCTGAAGAGGCTAGTATCTCTGGAAATGATTTAGGGAGCAGAGTCTCTGCAAAACTGCCGTTTCAAACTCCAGCCATACACAGAATCCTGAGCCAGTCAGAGCAGAGAGGTAAGCCTATTTACCTTAATAGAAGTGCAAGGGAATATTGCAATTCACCTAACAACCACCAGCAGGGGAGAGGCTCTTACCGAAGGCAGTTCAGTGAATGTGGTAATAGCATTCAGCACACTCTCACAGAGAGAGAAAGAGAGTCACGTCAGAACAGAGAGAGACGGTTTGAAGAGGTCCCAAATGCTGCAAGGAAAGAAATATTAAATGCTTGTGAGGAAGCGATGCAATGTGAGCCAGCAGAAGCTGAGACAAGCATTGAACATATGGATTGCACGATTTCAATAGCAGACAGCATTTCCTCATTGAGATAAAGGGAAGTAAGAGCTGTTGAAGCCTAACGTTGTAAAGAAGGGCTTGTATGTGCTGTTGAAAGACTGTTTTGATGTACATTTGCTTTATTGGTTAAGAAGCTGAAGAGAAGCTATTTTTGTTCCATTTTTCCTTTATTATATGCCCAGGAAGGGTCATGTTTTCCTTTTGTTTATACCACGATAAAAAGTCCTTTAGGAAGGGGAAATAAAGCCTTTGTTAACCTTACCATCGTTTCACAACTGATCTTTAACTGGCAACTCACAACTACAACTACTAGAGGGCCAAGCAAGGCCTACGCAGCTAATTGAGCCAGTTACACTGAAGCCCCAGCGCAGTGCCCTGCCTAACCAACAGGTACACAGCCCGAAGGGGTGACAGTACATATGACCTAGATTGGCCACTGTTGGAAACAGAATACTGGGCTTGATGGACCTTGGTCTGACCCAGTATGGCATATCTTATGTTCTTATCTCTTTGATTACTTTCAGAGTGAGTAAAATGGGTTCCCCTATCACCTTAAGTGGCTGCTACCTACTCCTCTCCTTCTGCCTCTCATTCTCCCGAGCTCTATCCCTTGAAATCAACCAGATACCTATTTTCTACAGTCAAGGGAAAAGGTGGTCAGGTATACCCAAGTTCAGTTACAATTGGAACTCTCATCCACATCACAAGCATCTAATATGCATTCCACTCCAACACTCGATGAGAGCCAAACATGATGAAAGCCTCTATTCACATAGTTTAAAATGTGCCCTCATCAACGCCCGCTCAATTCGTAAGAAATGGCCGGTGATTGCAGACACAATTTCTCTCCATAACCTTGATATCCTCATGGTTACTGAAACATGGCTGTCCACAGAAGACAATGTACTACTTAACCAGCTCCTTCCACCAAATTTCTCAGTGTTTACCAGTCACAGACATAACAAGCGAGGAGGGGGTGTGCTCATACTCTCCAGATCAGACCTTCAGTTCCAACTGACAGATGCCCCTAGCACCGACCACCTAGAGTTAGTCTCTATCTCCAACAAGTTATGCGCTATAAACCTCCTATACAGAGCACCTTCAGCCTCCCCAGATGTCCTTCCAGCCATTATAGATCTAGCATCCAACGTACAGAATCCTAATACTCCAATTTGGATTGTTGGTGATTTTAACCTGCCAGCTCTCCAAGATAGCCATTCAGCCGCTTTCCTCGAAGCGCTCGAATCTCTTGGATATCAACAATTAGTTCATGAACCATGTGAAGGGAAACACCCTTGACCTTATATTCGCCCCACAGTTCGTATACGACCAATCATACAATTCTGTGATATCTACATCTGATGTACCGTGGTCAGATCATAAACTCATTACTTTCCAGATTCCTACTCATAACAGACATTCAAAGACCAACAATGCTCCAAATAACAGCTCTAAACCTCTGGGGCTAGGAGCTTTCTTTCATTCAACAGAGATCGCATACTTGCTGGAACATGCTCACTTCGTAACAAGACCTCCCTAGAAATAGAAGACCTAATCACCTGCTGGAACAGCAGTCTTAATATGATTGCACTACGACCACCACTCAACAGACCGCCTAGGAAAAGAGCTTCTGCACCATGGTACACAGATGAACTGAGACTATCACTATCCCAACTACGGAACCTCGAGAAGCGCTGGCGTCGGTCTCGCTCCATGGTAGACCAGGTAGCCTACCTCAATCAGCTATCCATCCACCGGCAAGGCCATCTCAGATAAAATGAAGCAGTACCACACGGACACCTTGAAGCGGGCCTTAAACAAATCTCATGATTTGTTTAACCTAGTCAAGACCTTATCGAAGGAACCAACCCCTGAAAAGCAATGTGAGATCCATCCCCAGGACTTTGCGGTCTACCTACAATCCAAGCTTACACAAACAAATAAACCTCCTTTAGAATTTGCCCCCATTGCCCAAGAGTGCCCTACAGCTCTAATCATTTTCTCTACGCCTGCCAAGAAGCGAATTGAAGATCTGATCATGTCTCTCAATTCCACCACTGCTCAGACTGACCCTTGCCCAGCTTTCTGGTTAAAGGAACTGCGTTGCAAATTCAGCCCAATAATAACTAAAATAATAAACCTGTCTTTCAATTCTGGTACGTTCCCCTCTGCCCTCAAACAAACGTCCATCAGACCACTCTTAAAAAATTGTAAGCTAGATCCTCTAAAGGTAGACTCCTACAGACCCATCTCCTTTTTTCGCGAAGTTAATAGAAAAGGAGGTTCAATGCCAATTGCAAGACCATATCGATACCGCTGCTCCGCTGGATCCTTGCCAACATGGCTTCAGAGAGTCACACGGTGTAGAAACACACCTTACATCTCTCCTCAATAACAATTTCCGGTATCAACAACATCCGACAGGATTTTGCACTTGTGTTCCTGGACATAGCAGCAGCCTTCGACTCGGTGAGCCATGACCTCCTCCTAATACGGCTAAAAGAGAAAGGAGTTGGCGGAACTGCCCTTGAATGGTGCAGATCGTACTTATCCGAAAGATGGCAACACGTTCGGGCTGGTGGAGCGATGTCTGATCCATTTCTCCAAGGGCAGGGGGTCCCACAAGGTTCCTCCCTCTCTGCTTTGTTGTTCAATATTTATATGCAACCTATTTGCAAGATCATCTGGTCTTTCAATGTGAGTTGCATGGTATATGCGGACGATGTCCTACTTTATATGCCTTTCAACACAGACAAATTGGACCTATCCCCTCTGAGCAACTGCTTTGATGCCATATTGGAATGGCTCTTGTCAAAAAACCTAAGGATTCAACATAAGAAGACAGAGGTGCTCTTCATGTCAAAGAACCCGAGCTTTAGCCCTCCACAATTCCTGAAGGTGAAAGATGCAGAGCTACAATCAAAACCCAAAATACATTATCTGGGTGTTACACTCGACCAGAACCTGGACATGAAAGCAGATATAGCCAACACTGTAAGAACCATATACTACAAAATCCGGTCACTAAGACATCTTCGCCCCCTGCTTGAACCTGAGGATTTCCGCACCATCTACCAGGCTCTGATCATGCCTCATTTTGACTATGCTAATGTCATTTTGCTAGGCCTCCCTCAATCCACCTTGAACCCCTTACAGCTTGCAATGAATAGCGCTGCGAGGGTTCTCTATGGGGCATCTAGGTGGGAGCATGTTTCGCCCCTTCTGAAGCAGTTACACTGGCTTCCTATACATGCCAGGATCATCTTCAAGACATTACTACTTACCTTCAAAGCGGTAAATAGTCTCTCCTCCACATCATTAACCGAACTCATCAAACCCATAACCCCGAATAGATCAAGAAGATCAATTGCTTTAAATATGCTAATGGTTCCCCGTGAACTTACTAGAAGCACCTCATCAACAGCAAACAGGGCTTTCAGTCTCCGTGCCCCTAAACGCTGGAATGCACTGCCGCCAGATATTAGAGCAATCACCAACCTAGTTCAATTTAGAAAGGCCCTCAAGCATTACTTATTCCTTAAATACTTCCCAGTGAGTGCAGAAGCACATCCCCTCTCCGTGAGTTATAGGCACTCCGAATCACCTAATGAACCAGAATTCCCCACTTAGTAAGGTTCCACTGACCTTTAAGTATAAGGTCCCACTGGCCTTTAATTACATCTCATCTGTGCTATAATTTAAGATGTCAATAGTTTTACCTTACCATCCCGTCATTCGTAATTACATTGTTATCCAAGTTTTATGATCCTCATTACTGAAATTACCTTGTTATCCAAGTTTTATGACCCTGTTTACTGTAACTCAGACGCTTGTTTTGGTGCTGAATTTTATGTTCTATGTAAACCGCGCTGATGTCAAATAGTGCAGTATATAAGAAATGTAAATAAATAAATAAATTCCAATGTCAAAGCACAACCACAATCACACACAATATAGCACCAGTCCAGAGCAAGGTGTATAAAAAAAACTTTTATTTGCAGAAGATAAGGGCTACTACCCGACACGGCCATGTTTCGGCACTGCCTTTATCGGGGTTTTTGGCCTATAGCGCAGATGCACATAAAGCAAATTAAAGACAAAATAAATACATACATATCTTGAACATTAAAACTAATAAATACATATCTTGAACATTAAATTTAATAAAACAATACTAATGTCCATAAAGGAGTGCCATGTACCATAAAACAAAAAAACATTATTAAAAAGGAAGGAAGGAAGTAGCTGAAAAAGTGAAGAAAAAGAGGGAGGCCTTCATGAAATACAAGAGATCACAGAGAGAGGAAGACAGGCATCTGTATTTGGAAAAACTTAGAGAAGCTAGCAAAGTAGTCAAGAAGGCAAAGATTCAAAAGGAGGAGGAAATAGCCAATGCAATAAAATGGGGGGATAAGACATTTTTCAGATATATTAGTGAGAAGAGGAAGGGCAAAAGTGGTATTGTCAGACTCAAGGGTACAGGGGGGGAATATGTAGAAGCTGATAAGGATAAAGCAGAATTGCTTAACAAATATTTTTGTTCTGTGTTCACAGATGAAGAACCAGGAGCAGGACCTCAGAAAACACCCACAAATAAGAACAGAAGCGAGGGACATCTTGAACAATTTTCAGAAGACTGTGTTCGTGAGAAACTAGCTCAACTTAAAGTAGACAAAGCGATGGGACTGGATGGGATACACCCTAGAATACTGAGGGAACTTGGGGACGTTCTAGCAACTCCACTGACTGACCTTTTCAATGCCTCGTTGGAGTCGGGAGTGGTGCCAAAGGACTGGAGAGAGGCTCATGTGGTACCTTTACACAAAAGCAGAAGTAAGGATGTGGTTGAAAACTACAGGCCGGTTAGTTTAACTTCGGTGGTGAGTAAATTATTGGAAACGCTGCTGAAAGAGAAAATAGTGAGGTTTCTGGAGTCCGGCGGATTACAGGATCCGAGGCAGCATGGATTCACCAGAGGCAGGTCTTGTCAGACAAATCTGATTTCTTTGACTGGGTGACCAGGGAGTTGGACCGAGGGAGAGCTCTAGATGTGGTGTATTTAGATTTCAGTAAAGCCTTTGACACTGTTCCTCACAGGCGACTTATAAACAAACTGAGCACCCTAGGGATGTACCCTAAAGTTACTGCTTGGGTTAGAAATTGGTTGGGTGGGAGGCGACAAAGAGTACAAGTAAATGGAGCTCACTCTGAGGAGAAGGATGTTACCAGTGGTGTGCCCCAGGGATCTGTCCTTGGTCCGATTCTTTTTAACATCTTTGTTAGTGATATAGCGGAAGGGCTGTCGGGTAAGGTTTGCCTCTTTGCAGATGATACCAAAATCTGCAATAAAGTAGACACCCAGGAAGGTGTAGATAACATGAGGAGGGATCTAGCTAAGCTTGAAGAATGGTCTAGAATTTGGCAGCTGGGATTTAATGTTAAAAAATGTAAGGTCATGCATTTGGGCTGCAGCAATCCAAGGGAGCAATACAGCATAGGAGGTGAAGTACTTTTGTCCACTAAAGAAGAGCGGGACCTAGGCGTAGTTGTGTCCGATGATCTTAAAGTAGCTAAACAGGTAGAAAAGGCGACGGCAAAAGCTAGAAGGATGCTTGGGTGCATACGGAGAGGAATGGCTAGCAGAAAAAAGGAGGTGATAATGCCTCTGTATAAGTCTTTGGTGCGACCTCATTTGGAGTATGGTGTGCAATTCTGGAGACCGCACCTTCAAAAGGATGTGAACAGGATGGAGTCGGTGCAGAGGGTTGCTACTAAGATGATTAGTGGTCTTCATTATAAAGCATATGAGGACAGACTTAAGGATCTTAATATGTACACCTTAGAGGAAAGGCGGGATAGAGGTGATATGATTGAGATGTTTAAATACCTCCGTGGCATAAATGTTCAGGGAGAGAGCCTCTTTCAACTGAAAGCAAGTTCTGCGACGAGGGGACATGGGATTAGGGTGAAGGGAGATAGATTCAGGAGTGATATGCGGAAATATTTCTTTACGGAAAGAGTAGTGGATCCGTGGAATAGTCTCCCAGTGGAGGTGGTAGAGATGAGGACAGTAACTGAATTCAAAAAAGCATGGGACCAACACAGAGGATCTCTAAAGGTAAAAAGTGGACTGTTGTAGTTGTTGTTATGGAAGGACAGACTAGATGGGCCTTGTGGTCTTTTTCTGTCATCATGTTTCTATGTTTCTATGTAAAAAAAGAATATAACTGTGGGAGAGAAAGTGACGTCGCCGGAGCAAATGGCGGCTTGAGCCTCTTTCTCCGCCACCCCGAGGAGACAAAAAGCCCCTAAAAGTGCTTTAATATTTTGGAGAATCATCATAACTTGAAATAGAAAGGGCCAGGAGGAGTCAGGAGCAAATGGCTACAAAAATTAAATTGCAGGAAGCGAAGGATAAGCCGCACACCTCGCATCAGCTGATGGACAGGACAGGACCGCACCGCATGGCGGTTCGCCACGGAGGCTGGTGTCGGAGGAATCGGGAGACGTCATGCTAAGTGAATTAGAGCAAGGCAGCGAGGCAATCTCCACACATTCTCTTATACAATGTCAGCTTCGAAGGGGCTTTGAAGAGCTTGCTGCAGAGTTTAGATCAATGCGGGAGGAGGTGACATCTACAACCACGGAGCTCCACGGAGACCTCAAGGACCTAGGCCCCCGGGTGGAGGTGGTGGAAACAAAAATATTTATGTTTATGTTTATTATTTACTTAACCGCCCTTCAGGGTAAACAGAGCGGTTTACAATAGAAAAAACAACAATACAGCAAGGCTCGGGGCCAGAAAGAAAAGAAGTTACAACTCAATAATAGGACAGAGAAAAGAGAACAGGGAAAGAGTAGTAGACCCAGGGGAGAGACTAAGGCTGGGAAGGGGGAAGGTCAAAGGCGAGGGTAAATAGGTGGGTCTTTAGGGCGCGTTTGAAGGTGGGGTGATGTGGTTCAAGATGGAGGGTAGCGGGGAGGGAGTTCCAGAGGGCGGGACCTACAAAGAAGAAGGCTGAGGAGCGGGTGGAATGAAGGTGGGCCTGTGATGGAGGGGGTAGCGCAAGGCGATTGAGGTGGAAGGACCGAGGGGTGTGCCGAGGAGTATGAAAGTGGAAGACTGCAGTGAAACTTACATTGAATTACAATGCACAGTAGACAGACAACCCTCTCAAATGATGGAACTTACCTATAAGATTGATGACATAGAAAATCGGGCTCGTAGAAATAAATGATAATTACACTTACCTGGTAACTGTTGTTCCTTGAGGAACTCTAATTCAGTCCTCCACCTCTGGGTTGTGTACCTCCTCCTGAAGCATGGAGACTGGGCATGTCAAAATCGTGACACCACTGGATGTAGTCTGCTGGTCTCTCCCATCAGCCCCAGTGAACTATTGACAAAGCACACTCAAAGGAGCAACAAATAAGTAGCTATCATTTAAAAAAAAATTTAAACTCTATACTGAAACTGAACGTATAACTATTAACTGTGTAACCTGAATATCCCCCTAATAAAGAGGAAATCGCCTTGTACCTTCCCCTTCCACCCTCTACAAAATTAGGAAGAAAAGGGCGTAAGAATAGGCAGAAAGAGATAGAAAGGATCAGCGCCCTGAAAAACACCGTTAATAAGCACACCTACCTGTAAACTTGCACTTCTCCCAACCTAGAATGTACTGCTAATGATAAGACTCTGGGCAGGAATGAGGACTGAACTGGAGTTCCTCAAGGAACAACAATTACCAGGTAAGTGTAATTATCATTTCCTTATCGTTCCTCCAGTTCAGTCCTCCACCTCTGGAATGTAACAGAGCAGTAATCAGTGGGAGGGACCTTTCCAGCCGGCTCGCAACACCGCCGAACCGAAACAGGCATCATTCGTCGCCAAAATATCCAGGCAGTAGTGCTTACTGAAAGTATGAAGAGACGACCAGGTGGCCGCTCTACATATTTCCTCTGGCGGAACCAAACTGTGTTCCGCCCAAGAAGTCGCTTGTGCTTTGGTCGAATGGGCCCGTAGGCCCATTGGAACTGCAAGACCTTGCAACAGATATGCTGATGCAATCGCTCTCTAATCCACCTAGAAATTGACGCCTTCGCCGCTGCTTCCCCTTTGCGGGGACCTCTGAACAACATGAAGAGACGGTCCGATTTACGAAAGGTTTCTGAAACTTTTAAGTATTGCCGTAAAACTTGTTTTATTTATTTATTTTATTTTATTTATTTTATTTTACATTTCTTATATACCGCACTATTCGACATCAGCGCGGTTTACATCGAACACAAAACTTCAGTACAAAAACAATGTCCGAGTTACATTAAACAGGGTCAATAACTTGGATAACAAGGTAATCATGAATCTCAGGAAAGTAAACTTTGATTGCAATGTAAACTATTTACATCTTTAAATTAGAGCACAGCTGAGATGTAATGGTCAGCGGAACCTTGAACTTACTATGTGGGGAATTCAGGGTCACTGGGTGATTCAGAGTTTCTATAACTAACAGAGATGGGACGTGATTCTGCACTCACCGGGAAGTATATAAGGAATAAGTAATGTTTGAGGACCTTTCTGAATTGAAGTAGGTTGGTGATTGCTCTAATATGTGGTGGCAACGTATTCCAAAGCTGTGGGGCATGGAGACTGAAAGCCCTGTTTGCTGTTGATGAGGTGCTTCTTGTAAGTTCACGGGGAACCAATAGCATATTTAATGCAATTGATCTTCTTGATCTATTAGGGGATATGGGTTTGATGAGCTCAGTTAAAGAGGTGGAGGAGAGACTGTTTACCGCTTTGAAGGTAAGTAGTAATGTCTTGAAAATGATCCTGGCCTGTATAGGAAGCCAGTGTAACTGCTTCAGAAGGGGCGACACATGCTCACTCCTCGATGCCCCATAGAGAACCCTCGCAGCGCTATTCATTGCAAGCTGTAAGGGATTCAAGGTGGATTGAGGGAGACCTAGCAATATAACATTAGCATAGTCAAAGTGAGGCATGATCAGAGCCTGGTAGATGGTACGGAAATCCTCTGGTTCAAGCAGTGGACGAAGATGTCTTAGTGACCGGATTTTGTAGTATATGGATCTTACAGTGTTAGCTATATGCGCCTTCATGTCCAGGTTCTGATCGAGTGTAACACCCAGATAACGTATTTTTTGTTTTGATTGTAGCTCAGCATCTTTCACCTTCAGGAATTGTGGAGGGCTGAAGTTCGGGTTCTTTGACATGAAGAGCACCTCTGTCTTCTTATGTTGAATCCTGAGGTTTTGTGATAAGAGCCATTCCGATATGGCGTCAAAACAGTTGCTCAGAGGGGACAGGTCCAAATTGTCTATGTTGAAAGGCATATAATGTACCCCAGTGTAAATAAAATGTAGATATGTTCTGCCTGAAATCAGGTACCAGTGTGATACAATGTATAGAATTAAGAATGTACATAGTTTCCCCCAGTTACTTCCAAGTTGATCTCCCTGTTTATTGTAAATACAACTCAAAGTTCCTTGTGTTGTATAGTTGATGTTAAATGTAAACCGCTCTGATCTAAAATAGAGCGGTATAGAAGAACTGTTAAATAAATAAATAAAATAAATAAAGCAGGACGTCATCCGCATATATCATGCAACTTACATTGAAAGACAGGATGATCTTGCAAATAGGTTGCATATAAATATTGAACAACAAAGCAGAGAGGGAGGAACCTTGTGGGACCCCTTGCCATTGGTGAAATGGATCAGACATCGCTCCCCCAGCACGAACATGTTGCCATCTTTCGGATAAGTACTATCTGCACCACTCAAGGGCAGTTCCGCCAACTCCTTTCTCCTTTAGCCGTAATAGGAGGTGGTCATGGCTCACAGAGTCAAAAGCAGCGGCTATGTCCAGGAACACAAGTTCAAAACCCTGTCGGATGTTGTTGATACCAGAAATTATGGTATTGAGGAGAGATGTAAGGATTGTTTCGACACCATGTGACTCTCTGAAGCCATGTTGGCAAGGATCCAGGGGAGCAGCGGCATCGATGTGGTCCTGCAATTGACATTGCACCTCCTTTTCTATTAACTTCGCGAGAAAAGGAATACTTGAGATGGGTCCATAGGAGTCTACCTTTTGAGGATCTAACTTACAGTTTTTTAGGAGTGGTCTGATGGAAGTTTGCTTGAGGGCAGAGGGGAATGTACCGGAGTTGAAAGACAGGTTTATTATTTTAGTTATTATTGGGCTGAATTCACAACACAGTTCCCTTATCCAGAAGGCTGGGCAAGGGTCCGTCTGAGCAGTTGTGGAATTGAGAGACATGATCAGATCTTCAATTCACTTCTTGGTGGGAGTAGAAAAAAAGGTTAGAGCTGTTTGGCAATCTTGACCTGTGGGGGCTAATTCTAATGGAGGTTTATTTATTTGTGTAAGCTTCGATTGTAGGTAGACTGCGAAGTCTTGAGGATGGATCTCGCATTGCTTTTCAGGGGCTGGCTCTTTAGATAAGGTCTTGACTAGGTTAAACAAATCATGAGGTTTGTTTAGTGCACGCCTCAAGGTGTCCGTGTGGTACCGCTTCATTTTCTCTGAGATGGCGTTGCGGTGGATGGATAGCTGATTGAGGTAGGCTGCCTGGTCTACCGTGGAGCGAGACCGACGCCAGCGCTTCTCGAGGTTCCGTAGTTGGGATAGTGATACTCTCAGATCATCTGTGTACCATGGTGCAGAAGCTCTTTTTCTAGGCGGCCTGTTGAGTGTCGTAGTGCAATCGCATTAAGACTGCGGTTCCAGCAGGTGATTAGATCTTCTATTTTTAGGGAGGTCTCGTTACGAAGTGAGCATGTTCCAGCAAGGATGCTTCGACACCATATCAGAGTGGCTCCTGTCACAAAACTTGAGAATACAACATAAAAAGACAGAAGTCCTTTTCGTCTCAAGGAATACCAACTTCACCCCACCTAGCTGTGTTAAGGTAAAGGATGCCCAACTACAAGTGAAGCCTGCGATACGTTACCTTGGAGTAATGTTAGACCAAAACCTTGACATGAAGAACCACATAGCCAATACTGTCAAGGCAATCTACTTTAAAATCAGATCCCTGACACCTACGAGCGCTACTCGAACCGGATGATTTCCGCACCATTTATCAAGCCCTTATAATTCCTCATTTCGACTTCTCAAACTCCATACTACAAGGACTCCCACGGTCCACCCTGAACCCCCTGCAACTGGCTATGAACAGTGCAGCGCGGGTACTCTTTGGGGCATCCAGGAGAGACCATGTGACCCCCCTCCTAAGACAGTTACACTGGCTCCCCGTTCAAGCAAGGATCAGTTTCAAGACTTTACTGCTAACGTTCAAAGCTGCTAAGGGGCTCACCTCATCCTCTCTCTCTAACCTCATCCAACCACTTGCACCAAACAGGCCACGAAGAACCGCAGAGTTGAACATGCTAGTTATCCCAAATGAAACCACAAGATGCACCAGATCAACAGCCAACAGAGCCTTCCGACTCTGCGCCCCAACTCTATGGAACGCTTTACCAGCACAAATCAGAGCAATCCCCAACTTGAGCCAGTTCAGAAAAGCATTAAAACATTTCCTCTTCCTTAAATATCTCAATGACAGCTCCGAACATATCCACCAAGCGAGTAGCAGAAGTAGTCAAACAGGCAGACCCTCGCAATAGGCTTACCCCACAATGTATATAACAAGCATTTTCCTGTATGGTTGTACCACATATGTATATAGTTGACCATGTCCATTATCAGGTGAACCACCAATGTATATAGTTTTCCCGTTTCTCCAATTTCTACTCCCTGTTAAATGTAATGACCAGACATTTGTAAATTGTCGGACGTTTCTGTTCAATGTAAACCGCGCTGATGGATAATAGTGCGGTATATAAGAATTGTTAATAAATAAATAAATAAGGATGCGATCTCTGTTGAAAGGAAGAAAGCTCCTAGCCAGAGATTTGGGGCTGTTATTTGGAGCATTGTTGGTCATTGAATGTCTGTTGTGAGTAGGAATTTGGAAAAAGATGAGTTTATGATCTGACCACGGTACATCAGTAATAGATATCGCAGCAGTGTAAGATTGGATGTTTAAGGACTGTGGGGCAAAGATAAGGTCAAGGGTGTTTCCCTTTGCATGGGTAGGTTCATAGATTGTTGGTATCCCAGGGATTCAAGCGCTTCGAGGAAGGTGGAAGAGTGACTATCTTGGAGAGCTGGCAGGTTAAAATTACCCACAATCCAAGTTGGGATATTAGGATTCTGAATGTTGGATGCCAGATCTATAATGGCTGGAAGAACGTCTGGGGAGGCTGAAGATGCTCTGTATAGAAGGTTTATCGTGCATAATTTGTTGGAGATAGAGACTAACTCGAGGTGGTCGGATCTAGGAGTATCTATCAGCTGGAACTGAAGGTCTGATCTGGAGAGAATGAGCACGCCCCCTCCTCGCTTGTTTTGCCTGTGACTGGTAAACACTGAGAAATTTGGTGGAAGGAGTTGGTTAAGTAGAACATTGTCTTCTGCGGAAAGCCACGTTTCAGTAACCATGAGAATATCAAGGTTATGGAGGGAAATAGTGTCCGCAATCACCGGTCATTTCGTACGAATTGAGCGAGCGTTGATGAGGGCACATTTCAAGCTTTGTGAGTAGAGGCTTTCGTCCTGTTTGGCTCTCGTCGAATGTCCACCGTTTATGTCCAAACGGTGCAAAATACAATCCCCTACAGGGGATCCTAGAACTGGAAGAGAAACCGTCTGATTTAAGTGAAAAGGCAACAACACCTTTGGCAAAAATGATGGAACTGGCCGCAACACCACCTTCTCTCTAGAAAAGGACAAGAACGGTTCTCTACATGACAACGCCTGTAACTCCAAAATTCGTCTCGCCAAACAAATGGCTACCAAAAACACAGTCTTTAAAGTCAAATCCTTAACCGACGCCTGGTGCAATGGCTCAAAAGGTTCTTTAGCTAACGCTCCTAAGACCAAATTGAGGTCCCACAGCGGAACTATAATCCTCTGCGAAGGCCGCAGCCTGGTTACTGTTTTAAGGAAATGCAACACGTCCGAATGAGCACCTACAGCAATTCCCTGCACTTTGCCTCTATAGCACGAAATAGCCGCCAAGTGGACTTTCAAGGAACTGGCCGCTAGTCCCTTATCAAACCAGTCTTGCAGAAAACTTAAAATCAAGGGAAAGGATACTGTAGCCGTCCAAACTTGCCGCCGTGAACACCAGTCCTCAAAAATACGCCAAATAAAGACATATGCAAGAGACGTGGACTGTTTCCTTGCTCTTAGCAAAGTGGCGATGACTGCCGCAGAATAACCTTTCTTCTTCAGCCTCGCCCTTTCAATGGCCAAACTGTAAGCGAGAACCGATCCACCTGAGGCATTTGAAGTGGATCTTGTAGCAACAGATCTTCCGACACCAGTAATTTCCAGGGATGCCCGTCGAGAAGGCGAATGAGATCGGCGTACCACGGGCATCTTGGCCAGTCTGGTGCTACCAACAGCACCCTCCCCTGGTGAGCTTCGATACGCTGAACTACGCGTCCTATGAGTGCCCATGGAGGGAAGACATAAAGGAGACCTGTTGACGGCCAATGCTGCATCAGGGCGTCGATCCCCTCTGACATTCTTTTTCGATGCCTGCTGAAGAAACGACTGGCCTTTGCTGACTGAACTGTCGACATGAGGGTCCATGATTGGCAGGTCCCATCTGTGAATTACTTGTGCAAACACGTCCGGATGCAATTCCCACTCCCCGGCATCCACTCGGACCCTGCTGAGAAAATCCGCCATCACATTGTCCTTCCCTGCAATGTGTATTGCTGATATTGCTGGAAGTCGCTGATCTACCCAAGAAAACGGAGCCTCCGCCTCCTTTTCCATGGCTACACTTCCTGTACCGCCCTGCCAATAGATGTAGGCCACTGTCACAGATTTGTCTGACAGCATTCGCACCGCTCGACCTGTCACCGTAGCCTCGCACTTTTGAAGCACTAGAAACACTGCTCTCAGCTCTAGCCGGTTGATTGACCACTTACTCTCTAGAACGGACCAAGTGCCTTGCGTGAACTGATCTCCGCAATGTGCTCCCCATCCCGCGAGACTCGCGTCCGTCAATAATAGGAGCCACTCTGGCTGCTCCAGAGGCATTCCTGCTTTTAGTGATTCTGGAAGGAGCTACCACCAAAGAGTCTGCCTGACCTTGAGTGGGCAGGGGAGCCGTTTGTTCAACAAATCGGACTGATGCAACCATTGGCGAAGCAATGCTCTCTGTAATGGTCGCATATTTATTTATTTATTTATTTATTTGCAGTCTCTTTTATACCGCGCTATTCGACATCAGTGCGGTTTACAATGAACATAAGAGTTGCACATCTCAATTTTATGATTTGTGCTTACAGTGAAACAGGTATAATAACTTGGGTATACATTAAACAGGAAAATTAAACTTGGGTATGCATTAAGCAGGTATAACAGGTAAAATAGGGTATAAATAACCAGTCCCTTAACAAGGAGACACGATGAATAAATACAATCTACTTTATGCAACAATATAATGAGTTATGCGGCACTGCACTGCATATGAAATCTGGCCCAAGGCACCGCTTCCAGGGTCGCCGCCATTGTTCCCAGCACACGAAGATAAGTCCACGCTGAGGGAGCCTGAGCGGATCTGAACCTGCGCACCAGTTGCCGAAGTGCTTGAGCTCGACGGTCCGACAGAAACACTGCTCCTTTCTGAGTATTGAATCGTACCCCCAGATACTCGAGATCCTGCGAAGGTATTATGCGGCTTTTGACTAGATTGATCACCCAGCCTAGACTCTGTAAAAACTTCACCACTTTGTCTGCCACCCGAATTAACCAATCATCGAGATACGGATGGACTAGAATGCCTTCCTTTCTTAATGCTGCCGCCACTACCACCATAATCTTGGTGAAAGTCTGCGGTGCTGTCGCTAGACCGAAAGGCAATACTTGGAATTGCTAATGTCCCCAAGGAAGAGCGAACCGTAGAAACCTTTGATGCGCCGCTCTGATTGGAATATGAAAATATACCTCTGTAAGATCGAGGGAAGTCAAGTACTCTCCTTGCCGTACCGTCACAATGACCGACCTCAGTATTTCCATCCTGAAATGAGGCACCCGAAGACACCGATTCACCCCTTTCAGATCTAATACAGGACGAAGAGCCCTGTCTTTCTTCGGCACTACGAAATAAATGGAGTATCAACCCATGCCGTAGTCTGCAACCGGGACCGGCACGACTGCTTCCAATTGTAAAAGTTGATCTACTGCTATTGTCCACCCCCTCCTGAAAAAGCCCACTCTTGATCCTACTCTTTCTGCCAACTGGCGTCCCGTCTCTAATCTTCCTTTTCTGTCCAAAATTCTTGAACCAATTGTCTTCTCCCAGCTGACCTCTCATCTTGACTCCACTCACGCCCTTCACCCCCGACAATCTGGTTTCCGTCCTGGTCACAGCACCAAAACTATTCTCACAGCTCTGCTTTCCGAACTTCACCGCTCTCACGATCGTGGTGATATTTCTCTAGTGGTCTCTCTGGATCTGTCCTCTGCGTTTGATGTAGTCGATCACCGCACTCTTCTTTCTCGCTTGTCTGATTTTGGTATTCATGGCACAGTTCTTCAATGGTTCCACTCTTTTTTATCTTGCCGTACTTTCTCAGTTCACGCCGGCTCTTCGGTCTCCCCCCCTGCCCCTGTCACCTGTGGTGTCCCTCAGGGTTCTATTCTTGCCCCTCTTCTTTTTAATGTTTTTCTGGCTCCTCTAGCTCTGTTAATTCAGCAATCTACTCTCTATTTTTATATCTATGCTGACGACATCCTTCTGGTTCATCACACATCTCCCTCTGCCCCTGATCTTGCCCCACTTAACCTCTGTCTTTCCTCCATCACATCCTGGTTTGAGTCGAATTTCTTGCATGTTAATCCCACTAAACCTGCTGCTCTCTGGGTCACCTTCGGTCGTCCTTCCCCTTCAGTGCTTCCTGTTATGGGTCCCCATTCTATCCCTTCCACCCCCACCCTCCGTTACCTGGGTGTCATCATAGATTCATCTCTTTCTTTTCACGACCATATCTCTTCTGTTGTTCGTTCCTCCTTCTTTCACCTACTCCGCATTAAGGCTGTTCGTTCTTACTTTTCACACTCTTCTATTATCACTCTGGTCTTATCCCTAGTTATCTCGCGACTTGATTACTGTAATGTTGTTTATGCTGGTCTTCCCTCTCACCAACTTCACCGTCTTCAACTCGTTCAAAATGCCGCTGCCCGTCTTATTACTTTATCCCCTCTTCGTTCTCATGTCTTTCCCTGTCTTCTTTCCTTACATTGGCTCCCTATCAAGTTTCGGTTCGTGTTTACTCATCCTTGCTCACAAGGCTCTTTTCTCTGACTCTCCCCAGTATTTAGCTAATATTATTCATCTTCAGCCCTCTCCCCGTCTTCTCCGGTCTGCCCATGGTAACCGCCTCTTTCTTCCCTCACCCACTCAGGCCCGCCTCGAATCCACCCGACACTCTGCTTTCTTTTTTCTATGTCCCGCCCTCTGGAACTCTCTTCCCCTACCTCTTCGTTTAGAACTATCCTACACTCGTTTTAAAGTCCTCCTCAAGACCTTACCTTTTCTGTCAAGCGTTCGATCTCCCTCCCCCTATTGATGATGTCTTCCCCCCCTAGTTCCCTATTTCTTCTCCCCCCCCTACTTCCTTCTGTTCTTCCCCTCATTGATGGTGTTTGTCCCCCTAGTCTCGCCCCCCATTCCACCTATATTTGGTTCGTGTTTCCCCCTCCCCTCCCCATTCCTTTTTAATCCTTTACTATTTTTAAGTTATTATTTTTATTGTTTTTATTTTTATTGTTTTACTGTCTTACTGTTTTGCTTTCTCTTTACTTTTTGCTATTTCTTTTGCTGTTCTATTATTTTTTGGCGTTCTTTTCTTTCCTTCCTTTCTCAGCAGCTGTCACTTTTTATGATTGTACACCGCCCTGACGCTTCGGCCTGGGCGGTCTATCAAGTGTTTTAATAAAGAGAAAGAAAGAAAGATACTGTATAGCGGACCGCCAGGGCTTTTCGTTGACCTTTGCAGAGAGACAGTATGAACGAATCCCGCACTGGTTTTGCCAATTCCAGAGCAAAACCCTCACAAATTATCTCTAATACCCACTGGTTGGATGTTATTAGGGTCCAGGCAGGAAGAAATCCCCGAAGTCACCCGCCTATCGGTTGACTTCCTACTGGAACCCGCCTCCTTTCATTGTGGTTTTCGAGATGCCCCTGCGGAAGCCGCTGCAAAGCCTCTACTTGCTCCACGAAACCCACGAAATCTCTGGGCCCTAGAAGCAAATCTTCCCCTTTGGAAAACCACCCAAATGAGAAGTACAAAACCTCCTGAAATCTCTAAACTGGCCGCGAAACGCCTGTACAGACTTCCCTTGCTTTGGCTTATCCTACGGGAGCCTCCCGCCCTTGGACTCCCCGAGATCCTTTACCAACTTGTCCAGGTCTTCTCCGAACAACAACTTCCCCTTAAACGGGAGCTTACTGAGACTAGACTTGGACGATCCATCGGCCGCCCAATTCCTCAACCATAAAGACCTCCTGTCGTAATACACATCCGCTAAATAAGCTGACCCCGGCTCTAGTTGATCAAGCTCTTACGTCTTCCTGCTCTAGGCAAGTAGACTGTCGCAAGAGCTGAGACCATCTGAGACATGCTCTCGCCACCCACACTCCACAAATGGAAGCCTGCAAGGACAGGGCATTAGCCTCAAATGATTGCTTCAATAAACGATCTACTTTCCTGTCCTGCGCAACCTTTAAAGCGGCGCTACCTTCTACTGGAATAGTGGTGTTCTTCGTAACCGCTGACACTGCCGCATCAATACGCGGAGATCAAAACTTCTTTGTCCTTCTCTGCTAAGGGATAGAGCCTGTTCATCATCCTAATCCCTCTTAGGCCCACTTCCAGCTGATCCCATTCGTCCTGGATCATCCGGTCGACCACACGGTGAAAGGGAACCAAAACCTGTGCTTGCCTCACCGCTTGAATAATAGGGTCTTCCACCTCTTCTTCTTCTGGCGCCTGTGCCATAGCGAGATTTAGCGTCTGAAGGGATTCCGTGATAAGTGCCGCCAGCTCGTCCCTATGGAATACCCGAATGATTTTCGCCTGATCCTCAGGCTCTTGTATCTCTCCTTCTTCCATTTCTGCTTCTAGCTCCACCTCGGCTTCATCTGTCTCTGTGCCCTCGCAATCCATGGACAACAGCTCACGAGTCCTTGACCTCTTTGAGGGCTTTGGGGCAAAGCTACTAGCGTCACCTACCCTGGACTGTTGCATAGGACCAGGCAGAGACAAGGGCTCTGGTACCTTCCTTTGACGCCGCAAACAAAACGCCTGATGCATAATCAAAACAAAGTCTGGTCAAAAATCTCCGAGTTGTGGTCCTGACCCCAAGACCGGTAGTGCACCTGCTGGGACCTCCTGACAAGACCCTTGCAACATTGGCTTCACTGCTTTTCCTTCCGCACCAGCCACTGTATCCTGGGGCTCGTGAGTCACCGTGACCTGCATCTGCTGCTCCAGGCTGGTAGACACTATTGCGCAGCCCCGGCAAATGCTGGAGTTAGCCACTGTACCTCTGCGGGAGCCACAGACCACACACTGAGGGCGCGCTGCCATAAACCAGACAGCCCAACACCGTATACGGCAGGTAAGCCACAAAACCCAAACTTGTCCTTTAATTTTTTTTGGTAAACAAAAAAGACAAAAGAAGTTAACCTAAAAGTTCCCCAAATAAAGGAACATCCTCCTGTGAAGCAAGAAACGCCAAAAATAATCATGAAGATAAGCCCACAAGGAAGATAAATTTAAACTACCTAACCAAAGAATACAAGTATCAAAACAAAGAAATCAAACTTTGTAAAACTGATTAAACTTTTTAAATACAAAGCCTTCTAAAGACCTGGGCTCCGAAACGCGATCGCCCGCCACAAGGAGAACACGGGTCTCCCAAAATGGCTGCCAGCAAGTAATACCGCGATATGGCGCCAAAGGAGAAGTACTTTAAAAACCTCTCTGACTATGAACTCCGCTTTCCGGCCCGATGCCCCTCAAAAGTACATTCTTAAAAAAGAAAAAATTCTTACCCCTCTCAAGAAGCAATGCTGTCTGTCGCTGCAACGGAGATCTGCAGCTCGGACGGCCCCGCTCAGCACAAAAGTGAGCTGGAAGCCTCTGGCGAGATCACCTCCCTTCTGCTCTCGCGCGCAGCTAACACGCTTTCTCCGCGGCTGTCAGAGGAGTGAAGAGTGAGGGTGTCTGCTGCAGAGCTCTCCTCCATACAGGCAAGGAGGAGAGATCTGGCAGCTAAAGTTGTCCCACATATGAAAACAAAGAGGGAAGGCAGACCGGGACTGGGCTTTTGTTTTTTTAAAGCTATAGCAGTCAAAATTTAGAAAAAAGAATCACCTCAACCTAACACTACTTCTAGCTAGCTACCCTAACAGCTCGATATCTGTTCCTCAAGTGGGCCCAGACCTAAGCTCACTACATCCTCCTGCTGCATGGAGACTGGGCGCACTGGGGCTGATGGGAGAGACCAGCAGACAACATCCAGTGATGTCACGATTTTGACATGCCCAGTCTCCAAACTGCAGGAGGAGGTACACAACCCAGGAGGTAGAGGACTGAACTGGAGGAACGATAAGGAATGTGCATTTCAGAGGCATAATAAAAGCTGAGGGTGGGGCTGAAAACCTGGTTGAAACGGTGCAAACCTTAACCAAGGAACTTTTGACTTCGGAGTAGTTTCAGTCCCGCAGGGCTAGTATGGAGATTGAAAGGGAACATCAGGCACTGGTAAACCTCCTAATAATCAGCCTCGTGATGTTATTGTCCGCTTTCTACGTTACAATGATACAGAGCTGTTGCTGAGGAGAGGCCGGTAGAAGAAAACTATACAATATCAGGAAGCAGCTGTCTCACTCTTCCAGGACCTTTCAACTTTCACATTGGTGCATCAACGGGAGAGGTGCTGAACAAAGAGGAGATTCGCTATTCGTGGTCCTTTCCCTTTTGAATAAACTTTTTGTTGGGCAGTAAAGCATAGTTACTCAACTGTAAAAGGTGATCTCCGGAAACAGCAGGAATTTAGTTTTCACATATGGGTATCGTCGGTACCGATGGAGCCTGCGCGGGAACGCTCCCCAGCATCCAATTAGAAAACTTTTGGGAGCATCCCACAGCGCCTGCATGCTGCCTTCCAGCCTTTCCCAACTGCCTCTCTCCAGTTGAGTTTAAAGCTGAGACAAAGAGAGAGAGAGAGAGAGGGAAAGAGAAAGAGATAGATAGAGAGATACAACTCCTAGGTGAGGTGGGTGGGTTGTGAAGACTAAATTCCTGCTGTTCCCGGAAATCACCTGTTACAGGTGAGTAACTATGCTATCGCCAGGAACAAGCAGGAATGTAGTCTTCACATATGGGGACTCCCTAGCTTTAGATGCCAGGGAGAGACCCCAAAAGTTGTGTGTCCCTGTGAAAGGGCTCCACTTCCCCCCATGGATCTCTGGCATCCAACCAGGGATGGTGGGTAGGAGTTGATTAGGTATGGAAATAGGTGTTGAAGAACAACCTGACCAAACAAGGCGTCCCGGCGGAAGTCCTTGTCCAAGCAATAATGGGCTGTGAAGGTATGAACCGAGGCCCAAGTGGCTGCTCAACAGATGTCGTCGATAGACAGAGTGCAGATGAGCCATTGAAGCTGCCATGGCTCTCACATTGTGAGCTGTGACATGGCCTTCCAGAGGAAGGTACTTACTCTGATAGGCAAAGGAAATACACCGAGCAATCCAGCTGGATAGTGTTCTCTTGGAGACTGGAAGTCCCAAATGAGAAGGATCAAAAGCAACAAAGAGTTGAGAGGACTTTCTATGTTGCTGTGTTCTTTGCAAGTAAAGCACAGTTACTTACCTGTAACAGGTGATCTCTGGGAACAGCAGGAATTAGTCCTCACATATGGGTACGTCGGAACCGACGGAGCCTGCGCGGGAAAGCTCCCCAGCTTCCCAGAAAGGAAGCTTTTGGGGCCTCCCACAGCGCATGCGCGCTGCCTTCCCGCCTTCCTGACCAACTCTCTTCAGTTCGAGTTTAAAGCTGAGACAATAGAGAGAGGAAAGGAAAGAGAAAGAGAGAGAGAGATACAACTCCTAGGGGAGGTGGGTGGGTTGTGAGGACTAATTCCTGCTGTTCCCAGAGATCACCTGTTACAGGTAAGTAACTGTGCTATCTCCAGGAACAAGCAGGAATGAGTCCTCACATATGGGGACTCCCTAGCTAAGATGCCGGGGAGATCCCCCCCCAAGGGTTTCTCATCATCCTATGGATCTCAGGCATTCATTCAGGGAAGGTGGGCAGGAGTTGTCTAAGAATGGAAGAGGTGTCTGAGGACAGCCTGACCAAACAAGGCATCCCGGCGGGAGTCCTTGTCCAAGCAGTAATGGGCTGTGAAGGTATGAACTGAGGCCCAGGTGGCTGCTCGACAGATCTGATCAATGGATACAGAATGAAGATGAGCCATAGATGTGGCCATGGCTCTCACATTGTGAGCTGTGACATGGTCTTCCAGAGAAAGGTTCTTACTCTGATAAGCAAAAGAAATACACTGAGCAATCCAATTGGACAGTGTTCTTTTTGAGACTGGAAGTCCTAAATGAGAAGGATCAAAAGCAACAAAAAGTTGAGAAGACTTTCGATGTTGCTGTGTCCTGTGGAGGTAAAAGGCAAGAGCTCTTTTACAGTCTAGAGTATGAAGGTTCCTCTCTGCATGTGATGCATGAGGAGCTGGAAAAAAGACAGGTAAATATACCTCTTGATTAAGATGAAAAGGTGAGACCACTTTAGGCATAAAGTGGGGATTTGTCCTAAGGACTACCTTATCATGATGGAACCTTGTATAAGGTGGATTAGCCACTAAAGCCTGCAGTTCACTGATGCGGCGAGCAGAAGTGATTGCAATAAGGAAAATGACTTTCCAGGAAAGGAATTTTAAGGAGGTAGTGGCTAAGGGTTCAAAGGGTGGCTTCATAAGCTGACCAAGAACTACGTTTAAGTCCCATGCCACCGGAGGAGGCCGAATGGGAGGTTTAGTTAAAGTTAGACCTCTCATGAATCTTGCAATAAGAGGATGAGAGGAAACATATTGTCCATTGATAGGCTGAAGAGATGCTGCAATAGCACTCAAATGGACCCTTACAGAATTGGTTTTAAGTCCTGCATTGGAAAGATGCAGGAGATATTCGAGTAAAGAATTCAAAGGTAGTGCTAGAGGGTTAAGACCTTTGTCTGCACACCAAATTGAAAATCTTTTCCATTTAAAAGCATAAGCACGCCTGGTGGAAGGTTTCCTCGATGCATGGAGGACATCCTTCACCTGTTGAGAAAGATTCAAGTCTTGAAGGTCTAGGCCTTCAGTAACCAAGCTCTGAGGTGAAGAGACTTTGGGTTTGGGTGCCACAAAGTCCCCTCCTCTTGAGACAGAAGGTCTGGAGCAGCTCCCAGATCCAGGGAGGGTGTCTGGGAGAGATGCAGAAGTAGAGGGTACCACACTTGGCGTGGCCAGCGTGGAGCTATGAGGATCATGGATCCTTGATCCCTCTGAAGTTTGAATAGAGTCTTGGGAATCAAGGGAATGGGTGGAAAGGCATATAGGAAGGCCTGACCCCAATGAAGGAGGAAGGCATCCCTGGCCTGAGCTCCCTGACACGGAATCCTGGAACAGAACCGGGGAAGTTTGGCATTGTACGGACTTGCAAAGAGGTCTATGTCTGGGGTCCCCCATTCCTGAAAGATTCTGAGTACCTGATTCATGTGCAGGGACCATTCATGTGGAAGCAGAACTCGACTGAGTCTGTCTGCCCAAGAGTTTTGGATTCCTGGGAGGTACACTGCCAGGAGATGGATCCGATGCTCTCTGGCGAAGGCCCACACTTTTAGAGCTTCGTTGCAAAGCGACAGAGAGCCAGTCCCTCCTTGTTTGTTTATGTAGAACATGGCTACTTGATTGTCGGTATGAACAAGGACTGTCATGTTGATGAGGAGGGTATGAAAGACCTTGAGAGCAAGGAAAATTTCTCGCAGCTCCAAAAGGTTGATATGAAGGGTGGTCTCCTGTGGAGACCAAATGCCCTGAGTGGAGAGGTCTTGGAGATGAGCTCCCCAACCTGTTTGGGAGGCATCTGTAGTGAGAGTTGCTTGGGGTAACAAAGGTTGGAAGGGGGCCCCCAACAACAGATTTTGAGTGGATATCCACCATTGGAGAGACCAAAAAAGACGTTTTGAGGTTGCTATTTGGTCTGAGAGGGCTCCTGATGCTTGGGTCCACTGGGTGGACAAGGTCCATTGAGCTGCTCTCATATGTAGGCGAGCATAAGGCACCACATGAACTGTGGATGCCATGTGGCCTAGCAGTTGTAGCATCTCTCTGGCAGTCAAGTGGCTTCTGGACTGAATTTGAGAGGCCAAGTGCACTAGACGGTGGCAACGGGCCTGAGGAAGATAGGCCCTTGCAGTGGTAGTAGTATCTAGCCAGGCCCCTATGAATTCTAGGGACTGAGTAGGGGTGAGTTGAGACTTTGGCAGATTGATGACAAGTCCCAGATACTGCAGTATGCGTCTGGTGTGGTCCAGGGAAGTCTGAGCCTCGGACTGAGATGGAGCTCGGATGAGCCAGTCGTCCAGGTATGGGAAGACAAAGATCCCCAGAGTGCATAGAAATGCAGCTACTATTGCCATGCATTTGGTAAATACCCTTGGAGCAGAGGCTAGACCGAAGGGGAGTACTCTGTATTGGAAATGTTTTCCCTGGAACAGAAACCGTAGGAATTTTCTGTGGGATGGATGGATGAGTATATGTGTGTACGCATCCTTGAGATCTAGAGAGCAAAGCCAGTCCTGACTCTGTAGGTATGGAAGGAGAGTACCTAGAGAAAGCATTTTGAATTTCTCTTTGTATAGGAATTTGTTCAATTCTCTGAGATCCAGAATGGGTCTGTACCCCCCTGTTTTCTTGGGAATGAGAAAATAAGGGGAGTAGAAACCTGACCCTTGTTGAGGAAGAGGAACCTCTTCTATTGCGTTTTGGGCGAGAAGAGTGGTCACCTCCTGGCCCAACAGGTACAGGAGAGATGGGGGAGAATTGAATTGTCTCACCATGGTATGGGGAGGAAGGCTGGAGAAATGTAGTTTGTAGCCCTCTCTTATGATAGAGAGGGTCCACGGTTCTGATGTGATTTGTTCCCATCTGGGAGGAAAATGAACTAACCTTCCTGGAATGGTGAGAGGTTCTGGCTGTTGCAGAGCCAGAAAGGTTAAGTTCTCTAGAATCAAGTCAAAAACCCTGAGGAGGTTGGGACTGCTGGATTGTAGCAGCCCCTGTAGACTTTGTTCTGGCCTGTTTAGTTTGCTGACGCTTAGGAGCAAAGCGAACTTGGGAAGATTGCTGGCCAGTATTTGTGGAAAATCTGGTCTTTTTATAGAAAGTTTTCTTAAAAGGTTTTTTCTTGGCAGGGGTAGAGGTAGACTTAGAAAGTCTATCTAAAGCAGCATTCTCTGCATCCATTTGAGTGGCTTTGATTTGCCACTCTTTACCAAGCCTTCTTGTACCCAGGGTTCCAAATCAGAGGCCTGGAGCCAAGCAAGTCTGCGAGCAGCTATGGCAATGCCAGAGGCTCTGCTTGCCCCCTCAAAAGAGTCAAAGGCTGCTCTGTTGGAGAACTTTGAAACATCTTGAGTGTGCTTTAGCAAAAGAAGGAATTCCTCTTGTTTATCCTCTGGGATAAAGGGGAGAAACTGACGTATCTTTAATACAATCTCTTTCAAAAACATGCCCATATAGAGGCTGTATGAATTGATTCTGGCAATAAGCATGCTAGCTTGGAAGATTTTTCTCCCAAAAGCATCCAGAGTCCTACATTCTCTTCCTGGAGGGGTAGAAGAGTGTCTTTTGGTACTCTTTATCTTTTTCATAGCAGACTTCACCACAATAGAGTGGTGAGGAAGCTGAGTTTTTTGAAAACCAGGAGAAGGAGGAACCCGATACTTGGTGTCCAAACGTCGAGAATGTGGAGATAGGGTGAGAGGAGCCTCCCACAAATCCATCATGTGTTCTTGAAGAATTTCATGTATGGGTAAGGTGGCTGCCTCTTTGGGAACCTTAGAGTATCCTAAAATATCTAATTTTTTTGCTCTAGGTTCCTTTTCAGAGGATACAGATATGGAGAGTCCTTTAGCTACTTCAATAATGAAGTCTTGAAAGGACAAATCCTCTGGAGGAGACATTCTCCTTTTTGGAGAAGAGGGCTCCTCAGGAAGAGTAAAAGAGACGTCAGCAGAATCATCTGATGTATCAGAATCTTCAGAGGATTCAAAATATCGTCTATTTGCTTCCAGAGATCGATATGCGTACCGATCGGTACCGACATCGGGCGTACCGGGAATCAGAGCGGTATCGAAGAAAGCCCCGGAACCGGAGACCGGAACCGGCATGCTACTGGAAGTAGATGCTCTGGGTACCGGTATCGGTTGCGGTACCGGAATCGGAGTCGGAACCGATTGTCGCGGTACCGGAATCGGAACCGATTGTCGCGGTACCGATGGCGGTGCAGCATTAATGAAAGTCAGTAAGGCCTGCTGCATGGATTGTACCATAGTACCCATAGCCGCCACAACTGCCTGGAAGTCGGTACCGGTGTTAGCCGGTACCCCAGAGCAGTCTAACAGGAGATCGGTCGAGGCCGTGCCATCGATGTCTACCTGTAACCCCATAGGAGGAGCTTTGGAAGCCGGAGCTTCCCGCCGGGGTTGTTTGGCTGGGGCAGGGTCCTCAGGGTCAATTGCAAGGGCCTCTCGCTGCTTAGAGGGATATTTGCCTTTTGAGGACTTGCCCGAAGAATGTTTGGTTACCTGAGATCCATCAGGAGAAGAAGACCTGGAGGATGTTGATGCTGGAGTATCGGTAGAAAACAGCATATGAAATTTAGCTGCTCTGTTCTGTAAGCCCCTTTTGGACATCAGAGAGCAGGATGGACAATCCGGAATGGAATGGTCAGGTCCCAAACATTTAAGACACCACTCATGGGTGTCTGTAACTGAAATAGTACCGGTACACTTAGTGCATTTTTTAAAACCAGAAGCTGGTTTTTCCATGAGGGAGACCTGAGAAGGCCTAGAGGCCTCACAGAAAAAATACACCAAGTGTAGAAAAAGTAATTATATATATATTTTTTTTTTTTTTTAAATAAACGAAAAAAGGACCAGCAGTACCGGTCTGGAATCGGGGAAGGCAGACACGCGGTCAAAGAAACAAATTAAAATAACAATTTCTTCAGTGGTGACAGGAACACGACCTGCTGGCTCCGCGGAAAAAGAAGAACTGAAGAGAGTTGTTCAGGAAGGCAGGAAGGCAGCGCGCATGCGCTGTGGGAGGCCCCAAAAGCTTCCTTTCTGGGAAGCTGGGGAGCTTTCCCGCGCAGGCTTCGTCGGTTCCGACGTACCCATATGTGAGGACTCATTCCTGCTTGTTCCTGGAGATAAGGCTAAAGCTCTTTTACAGTCCAAAATATGAAGACCGCTTGGTTTAGATGAAAAGGCGAGACCACCTTTGGCATAAAGTGTGGATGAGTCCTAAGGACTACCTTCTCATGATGGAACCTTGTATAAGGTGGATCAGCTACTAATACCTGCATCTCACTGATGTGGCGTGCTGATGTGATTGCAATGAGAAAGATAACCTTCCAAGAAATGAATTTCAATGAGGTAGTAGCTAAGGGTTCGAAAGGTGGCTTCATGAGCTGACCAAGAACTAGGTTTAAGTCCCATGCCAACGGTGGTGGCCTAATGGGAGGCTTAGTTAGAAGAAGGCCTTTCATAAATCTTGCTATAAGAGGATGGGAGGAAATAGGCTGTCAATTTAGAGGCTTGAAAGAAGCAGCAATAGCACTCAAATAGACTCTTACCGAGTTAGTTTTAAGTCCTGCATTGGATAAATGAAGGATATCCTCCAGTAATGATTCCAGAGGTATCGCAAGGGGGTTAAGACTCTTCTGCGAACACCATATGGTAAATCTTTTCCACTTGAAAGCATAAGAGCGTCTTGTGGAAGGCTTCCTGGAAGCATAAAGGATATCCTTCACTTGCTGAGGGAGGTTAAGATCATGGAGATCTAGGCCTTCAGCAACCAACCCCTGAGATGCAGAGACTGGGGATTGGGATGCCATAATATTCCGTCGTCCTGAGACAGGAGATCTGGAGCAGAACCTAACTCCAGAGAGGGAGCTTGAGAGAGATGTAGAAGCAGAGGGTATCACACTTGCCGCGGCCAATGTGGAGCTATGAGAATCATATGGCCTCTGTCTCTCTGAAGCTTGAACAAGGTTTTTGGAATTAGGGGAATGGGTGGAAAGGCATAAAGGAAGTCTTGCCCCCAGTGAAGGAGGAAAGCATCCCTGGACTGAGAGCCATGAGCCGGAATTCTGGAACAGAACCGGGGAAGTTTGGCATTCAACGGACTTGCAAAGAGGTCTATGTCCGGGGTTCCCCAAATTTGAAAAATCTTGGCCACCTGGTCTACATGTAGAGACCATTCGTGTGGAAGCAGAACTCGACTGAGTCTGTCTGCCCAAGAGTTTTGGATGCCTGGAAGATACACTGCCAGGAGATGAATCTGAAGCTCTCTGGAGAGGGCCCATGGTCGCAAAGCTTCGTTGCAAAGCGACAGAGAGCCTGTTCCCCCCTGCTTGTTCACGTAGAACATGGCTACTTGATTATCCGTATGAATGAGGACTGTCTTGCAGCTGAGCAGGGTGTGGAACACTCGAAGAGCAAGGAAGATTGCTCTGAGCTCTAAGAGATTGATATGTAGATGAGTCCATGTGCCTTGGGTGGCGAGGTCTTGTAGATGAGCTCCCCAACCCATTCGTGAAGCATCTGTTGTGAGAGTTGCTTGGGGTAAAGGCTGTTGAAATGGGGACCCCACCAACAGGTTTTGAGTGGACTGCCACCATTGGAGGGACAAAATAAGGTGATTTGCATTTGCTATTTTGCCTGACAGGCACCCTGATGCCTGGGTCCATTGAGTGGATAAAGTCCACTGGGCTGCTCTCATATGGAGGCGAGCATAAGGAACCACATGCACAGTAAATGCCATGTGGCCTAGTAGTTGTAACATATCTCAAGCAGTGAGATGAGGCTTTGACAATGCCTGAGAAGCTAATTGCACGATGCGAAGGCAACTGGTCTGGGGAAGATAGGCCCTTGCTTTTCTAGTATCCAGTAAAACACCTATGAACTCTAGAGACTCTGGGAGTTAGACTGGATTTTGGGATGTTTATGACCAGACCCAAATACTGAAGGATATGCATTGTGCAAGCTAGAGAAATCCTGGCCTCTGACTCTGATGGGGCTCGAATGAGCCAGTCGTCTACATAAGAACATAAGATATGCCATACTGGGTCAGACCAAGGTCCATCAAGCCCAGTATTCTGTTTCCAACAGTGGCCAATCTAGGTCACATGTACCTAGCAGTTTCCCCAAGAGACACAAGTTCTAAGTAGGGGAAGATGAATATTCCTAGAGTGCGGAGAAATGCTGCTCCAACAGCCATGCATTTCATAAACACCCTCGGTGCTGAGGCCAGGCCAAAAGGAAGCACCCTGTATTGGTAGTGCTTTCCTTGAAAAAGGAACTGAAGGAACTTTCTGTGAGTTGGATGGATGAGAACATGAGTGTACGCATCCTTGAGACCGACGGAGCCTGTGTGGGAACGCTCTCCAGCGTCCAATAGGAAAGCTTTTGGGAGCATCCCACAGCGTCTGCGTGCTGCCTTTCTGCCTTTCCAACTGTCCCTCTCCAGTTGAGTTTATAGCCGAGACAAAAGAGAGAGGGAGAGAGTTGCTTAAGTCTGAAAAAGGTGTTGAAGAACAGCCTGGCCAAACAAGGCATCCTGGCGAGAGTCCTTGTCTAAGCAGTAGTGGGCTGTGAAGTTATGTACCGAAGCCCAAGCAGCTGCTCGACAGATATCGCTGATAGGCACAGAGTGACAATGAGCCATTGAGGCTGCCATGGCTCTCACATTGTGAGCTGTGACATGGCCTTCAAGAGGAAGTTTCTTACTCTCATAGGCAAAGGATATGCACTGTGCAATCCAGTTAGACGGAGTTCTTTTGGAGACTGGAAGTCCCAAATGACTAGAATCAAAAGCAACGAAGAGTTGAGAAGATTTTCGATGTTGCTGTGTCCTTTGCAAGTAAAAGGATAAAGCTCTTTTACAGTCCAAAGTATGAAGGTTCCTTTCTGCACTGGAGGCATGGCAGCAGAGTTCCTAGAGAGACCATTTCAAACTTCTCTCGGAACAGATATTTGTTCAATTCTCTGAGGTCTAAAATGGCTCTCTGTCCTCCTGTTTTCTTTGGAATAAGAAAATAGGGGAAGTAGAACCCTGTACCCTGTTGAGGAATGGGTACTTCCTCTATTGCTCCTTGAGCAAGAAGTGTTGTGACCTCGTGACCTAAGAGATTGCCGAGAGAGGTCTGAGAATTGAACTGTCTTACAATTGTAGGAGGGGGCATGCTGTGAAAATGAAGCTTGTACCCCTCTTGTACAATGGACAGAGTCCAAGTTTCTTCTGTTATTTGGTACCATCTGTGGGCAAAATGACATAACCTGCCTGTGATGGCCGAGGGTTCTGGACCCTTCAGGGGCAGGAAGGCGAAGTTCTCTAGAAAGGAGTCAAAGCCCCTGAGGAGGCTGAGCCTGCTGAACTGGCTGAGGTTTTGCAGCTTTTAGCTTCTTTTGTTGTCTAGGTTGTTGCTGTTGTCCCTTTTGGACAGTCTGGCCTGGACGGTGTCCCTGTTGGGTATAGGAAGGATAAAACTTTTTTCTTATTGAAAAATGGTTTTTTAGAGGATCTTTTCCTTGCAGGATCGGCTGTAGATCTGAACAATCTATCCAATGTGATATTGTCCACATCTATTTCATTAGCCTTCTCCTGCCAATTCTTCCGAAAGAGATTTTCTCCTGTGCAAGGAATGTTACCTAATTTATCCTGTACCCAAATTTCCAAGTCAGATGCCTGAAGCCAGGCAATCCGACGTGCACCAATGGCAACAGCAATGGTTCTGCTTATGCACTCAAAACAGTCAAAGGCTGCACGATTTACAAACCGGGAAACATCCTGAGCATGTTTGACAAGAGTAAGATAGTCCTGTCTTTTGTCATCAGGAAGAAGGGGGCTCATAAGCTCCAAGTCTCCTGTGACCTCTTTAAGGCACATTCTTATATACAAGATATAGGAAATGATCCTAGCTGAGAGCATGGAAACTTGGAAGCATCGATGCCCAAAGGCATCAAGAGTCATGCATTCATGACCTGGAGGATTGGATGAATGCCTTTTTGCATTTTTCATCCTACGCATGGCTGATTCCACTACCATTGAATGATGTGGTAGTTGAGATTTTTGAAAGCCAGGACAAGGTGGAACTCGATACATAGTATCGAGTCTCCGAGAATGAGGAGATGTGGTTAAAGGTGTTTCACACATCCTCAGTATAAGATCATGTAAGATCTCATGAATAGGCAGAGTAGCTGCCTCTTTGGGAGACTTAGGGTATTGGAGAATCTCCAACTCCTTTTCCCTAGGCTCTTTTTCATGAGCTACTGTGATGGAAAGGCCTCGGGCCACATCACGGATAAAATCCTGAAAGGACATATCCTCTGGCGGAGACATTCTGCGCTGAGGAGAAGAGGAATCCTCTGGGAGAAGTACTCTTGTATCGGCAGAGTCTTCGGAGTCGTCAGACTCATCAGAGGATTCAAAATACCTCCGATCCCAGTGATATTGCAAAGCATGGTACCGGTGTCGATCTAAGTCGGTACTGGGCTGCTCCGGTACCGATCTGTCGATGCCGGAGACAGACGCATGACTCTGTATGGGTGGCATACCCGCCGACGTCGATGGCGTCGGTACCAGTATCAGTTGAGGTGTCTGAAGCGGTTTCAACGGTACCAAAGCCGTGAGAAGAGCCGCTAGACTGTGATCGATAGCAAGAAATCTCTGGTCTATCGACGCTGCCGATGCTTGGGTGTCAGTACCGGTAGAAGCGGCCGGAACCCCAGAGCATGGCACCAGTAATTCTGCCGAGGTTGAGGTCTTGAAAACATCCTGGAGCCCCATTAATGCTTTGGAAGCCGAAGCCTCCCACTGGAGCAGTTTTGCCGGTGAAAATTTCTCAAGGGCAACGCCAATGGCATCTCGATACTTAGAAGGAGATCTACCCTTTGAGGACCGGCTAGATTTATGTTTACTTACCTGAGATCCAAGGGAGGAAGAAGATTAGGCCCTGGAGGACGTCGATGCAACAGAGGGAAAAAGGGTGGTAAGTTTTGCAGCTCAATTCTGCCGACCCCTTTTTGACATCATTCCACAGGAGAGGCACTCCGAAGTAGAGTGATCAGGACCTAAAACATTTGAGACACCAATCATGGGTGTCGGTGACGGAGATGGTACTGCCACATTTAGAACTTTTTTTTTTTTTAAACCAGATGTTGGTTTTTCCATTTTTAAGGAAAATTGGGCCTAGTCCCCAAAACGGCGCCTCGCACCAAGCAAAAAAGTTTCTGAAGTAAAGTACCTCAGAAACTATAGGGGTTTTTTTTTGTTTTTTTTAGAAGAAAGAAGAATGAACTGGCGGTACCGGTATAGTGTCAAGGGAAGGCAGACGTGACCACAAAAAAAAACAAAGATTAAAGACGAAATTTTCTGCGGTGACAGGGTATGTGACCTGTCGGCTCTGCGGAAAATAAATAACTGGAGAGGGACAGTTGGAAAGGCAGCACGCAGGCGCTGTGGGATGCTCCCAAAAGCTTTCCTATTGGACGCTGGGGAGCGTTCCCGCACAGGTTCCGTCGGTACCGACGATACCCCATATGTGAAGACTACATTCCTGCTTGTTCCTGGAGATATAAATAAATAAAATATAGGAAAACTGAGAAACAACACATGGATGGTATTGAAAAATATAATTTGATTAATTTTCATTTGTCTACCAGAGGCGTGGATAAGAACTGTTATTTTTAAAACAGAAGAAGCCTATAGTAGCTTGTCGTACGATTGCTGTAAGACAGAGGAACAGATTAAAGGTATAACTGGCTGCAATTTCAAATCAAAGAAGCTACAAAAAATAATGCCTAAACGAGGATTAAAATATCCTTGACTGAATGTTTGCCAAAAGAAACTAACCTGCTTGAGAGAAATTTAACACGCAGTATCGCTGATTCTGTGAAAGCCAGCACAGCGTCCCTTTGGTGTATTTAAAGCAATCTTTTGGCGCGAAAAGGAGAGAACTAGGTTGTCTGACTACTGATACACAAACGCTTTATAAAAGCGGGGTAAACATAATTAAAAACTATCTTTAAAAGAAACTACATATGAAATCAATTTGTAAAAGGAGATTGAGCCACTTAAAATCCATAAAACAAAACATAAGAAACCAAAAACGTATAGTGTGTAGAATGCTACCATAAAATCCTCAGAAACAGGATATTAATGGTGGATATTAGATAGATTTGAATAAAACCATTTTCAAAAGTAAAATTTACAAAAAGGCAAACTGACACCATAAAAGTTAAACAATTAAAAAGAGAAAGCTTTGGAGCAAGAACCCTTACAAATACAGTCGGGTTAGAAAAGGAGCTAGAACCAAATGTGATTGTAAAGGGCATTCAAATGCATTTAAACAGTGATAAAACATTTTTAAAATGATTAAATAAAATACCTGAAGTCCCCGGTAGATTAAAACCAAAATAAAAGGCATAACACATAACCATGGAAAATGACACGAGTAAAAAAGGGGGGAGGAGAGGGGGATAAAAGTGGAGCCTGTCAAATTATACGAGTCCGAACTGTGACCTCCAATCCTGCAATGTGACTGTCTGTACAAAGCACTGTAGCTTAAATCGGGGTGCCACTCTGATTAATGTATGATGTTTCTGAAAGGCAAATGCAGGAACTGACATTGCGACATCTCAAAATGCCTTTTCCAGCCATTGAGACATTTTAGAACAAACGAGCATTATGTGGGACCAGAGGACTATCAAAAATCGCTATATAGTATTTCTTTTTTTTTTTTAAACATATTCACAAAGAATTGCATCAGGCTGTGTTTCAAATCATATGCCGTCAAAACCAGTATCATGCTTTTAGTATCAACCAGCAAATCTCAGGCAAACAAACATTATGCAGGACCACTGGACAATCAAAATCGCTATATAGTGTTTCGTTTTCCAAAATGTCTTCATATGGAATTGCAAAGAACCATTTTTCAAATCGTATATTGTCAAGATCCATGATGGTTCAATTGGTACAAAACTCATATTAAAACCTTAAAGACTAAAAGGCTAAAGGAATATATATATAAGATTAAAAGTTAAAAATGTAAAATGAATAAATATTTAGCATAAAAAAATGGGTTAAAAAGGGGAGGAGAGATGGGGAGGGGAAGGTGGAGGAGGAGGGGGGGGGCAACCATAAAATATGTAAAAATAAATAAACTGTAAGATAAAAGAATATAAATTAAAAAAGATCAGAGAAAAATGGACAGACCTATTTTCATATTAAGGCCAGTGGGGGTCATTGATTGTAGTTGAAAGATAAAGCGTTGTTCTAGTCATAAAAAGCACCTTGTCTAAATTACCCCCTCTCTATTTCAGTTTTACCATTTTAAGAACAAACAATTTTAGTTCTGCAATCTTGTGTTGTTTCTGTATTCAGTACTGCACTAAGGATTTGTCTTTTAATTGTCTTTTCAGGCAACTTGTGTGCTCAATATTCATGCACGTATATTTCTTGTGGTCTTCCCCACATATAACATCTTACAAGGGCAAATATATTGATGCAAATGACATCCTCAGAGTTGCAATTAGAGAAGTCATTCAAATGGCATCTTAGTATGATTGGATGAATGAATTCTTTCATTAAGGATATGGCATGGGTGCAAATGGAACAATGACCACACTGAAAATGTCCTTTGTATTTAGATCGATAAGGTCATTCCGTCAGGGCTGATGGGATCAAAAGATTACACAAATTGACATTTCTCTTGTGAACCACTGTGAGATTGGTTTCCGAGAAACAGGGTAATGTTTGCACTATGTGCCATTCTTCTTGTATTATTTGGGTAATATCCTTCGAGAACTGCAAATATGTAAGAGGGCAAACCATTCTGCTAGTATTAGGTCTCACAGTCTTAAGAAGGTCTGCACATTCCGAAGTCTTAGCTCTCTCAAAGGCTTTTTCTATGTAGCGATCTGGATACCCTCTTGATTGAAACCTTTGACACACGATGTTGACTTGTTTTTCAAAATCTTCATTCTTAATACATACCCTTCTTGCTCATAGAAACTGACATGTGGGGAGGTTAGCCTTCGGAGAGTGATTATGGAAATTCTGAAAATGACCGAAACCTATTCCTTTTTTATCTTCTCTTAAATAATTGGTTTGGAAATGTATGGCTAGAAGTCTATCTTGTTAAACTCTACTTTACCTGTCAGATTTATTTTAGTAAGTTTATAGTTGGTCTCTCAACAGCCGATCCTCTCCTCTGAGCACATGGCTGCCTTTGGGGTCGTTGGTCTACGTCAGATTCATGCTTTCATGGATTACTTACATAGCAAGTTGAACCCGCAGAAGTTTGAGGTATAAGACACTTAACCAGGGCTGGCCTAACCACTAGGCAAACTAGGCGTTCGCCAAGGGCACCACCCTTTGGAGGACAGCAAAAGCAGGCCATTCAAAGCTAAATAATAGATTTTGACAGCCAGAGGGGATGTAAAGCTTAAGGTCCACCTAGGGCTCCAACACTTCTGACAAACTCTAGGGCCAGCCCTGCACTTAACTCTTCACTGCCTCAGAAAAATCCACGTTATCAATGTCCCTGTTTAATATACATTACCAAGTTTAAGTTAAAATGCAAACTGCTTTGACTGAAAAAATAAAGCGGTATAAAAACACCCTGTTAAATAAACAAACTATGCTGCTTTATCATCTGTAACACTGACAGTGATAAGACAGGGTCCCGAATAACAAACACAAGCCCGATTATCCTTCCTTCTTCAACCTCGCCCTTTCATGAGCCATGCCGTAAGCAAGAATTGATCCACCTGGGGCATGCGAAGCGGCTCCTGCATCAAGAGGTCCTTCCGAACCGGAAGCCACCACAGTCAATCCACCAGTATCCGAATCAGGTCAGCATAACACGGGCACCTCGGCCAGTCTGGCGCCACCAGAATCACAAATCCCCGGTGCGCCTCTAGCCACTGCACTAATCGACCTATGAGCGTCCATGGGGAAAAACAGAGAAGAACCTCTTCGAGCCACTGCTGAATTAGAGCATCCAGGCCCTTGGACTTCTTCTCTTCTTCTACTGAAAAACCGGCAGGCCTTGGCTAACTCGAACATTGCCACTAGGTCCATGACCAGTGTGCCCCATCGACAGACCACCTACACGAACTCCTCCTGATTGAGCTGCCACTCTCTGGGATCCATGCGCACTCGGCTGAGGTAGTCTGCCATCACACTGTCAACTCCTGCTACATGCGCTGCTGATAATGCCTGGAGACGAATCGCTGCCCATCTGAACAGACCTTCGGCCTTCTCCTCCAGGGCTGCACTGCCCATGCTTCCTTGCCGGTTGATGTAAGCCACCGTGGTCACAATGTCTGAGAGGACTTGGACCACCTTCCCCTGCAACCATGGCTTGAAACTTTCTAGCGCCAAGGTCACCGCTCACATCTCGAGCCTCTTGATCGACCATAGGGCCCTCCTGCAGACCCTTGTCCCTGAACAAAGTGTCCTTCGCAATGGGCTTTTCAACCTGACGGGCTAGTCATCCGAGGAACCCACACCAGTGACTCCTTCCACATGCAGCCACCAACTGAGGGCTCTCCTGGTGCTCCGTGGGCAGGGGAGTACTTGAGATGGGGGCTGACCCTGCTGGGACTATCGATGGAGCAGAGCCCTCTACAGCTATTGCATATGCGCCCTTGCCAATGGGACTAGTTCGAGAGTGGCCGCCATGGTCCCCAGAACCTGCAGATAATGCCACACTGATGGTCTTGCCCTCTACAGGACCTGCCGTATCAACTGTCATAGTTTCTATGCCCGGTGAACAGGCAGGAAATTCCTGCCCACACAGATATCAAAGCACGCTCTCAAATACTCTAGCTCCTGGGCCGACCATAACTGGTTCTTGGCCAGGCTGACCCCAACCGAGACTTTGAACTCTCCCACCTGCACTGTTGCTCTTTTCGCTATCGTCCCTGGACTTCGCCTGGATCAGCCAATCATCTAGGTACGGGTGGACAAGAACCCCTTCCTTGTGGAGAGCTGCTGCCATAACCACCATGACCTTGGTGGTCGCCAGACCAAAGGGCAACGCTCAAAACTGGAAATGGCCCCTTGGCACTGCAAAGCAGAGAAACTGCTGATGTTCTGGATGAAAGAGAACATGCAGACACGCCTCTGTGAGATCGAGAGTCACCAAGAATCTCTGTTTCCTATTGCCATTACTACTGTGAAAATGTGGTATCTGGAGACCGTAGTTCATGCCCTCAAAGATGAGAATTGGGCGAAAGGAACCTTCCTTTTGGACAAAACGAAATACATGAAGCATCGACCGCAGTTGTACTGGTCTCGTGGAACCAGTTCCACAGCTCTCAGCTGCAGGAGGCAAGTCAATGTCTCTTCTACTGCTGCCAACACCACTGTGCCCACTTTGGGCAATCAAAGGAGCTCATTCTTGCTCCGGCAGCGGGTATAGGCGCGTCATGCATTGCACCCCATTTAAGGCCAACCTCTGGCAGATCCCACACATCCTGGATCATCTGTCCTACTACTCCATGTACTGGTAAGACTTTCTGCGACTTCCGTACCACCTGGAACAGCGGATCCTACAGCGCCTCTTCCTCTGTCGGGAGGTTAGCAGGCATATTCAGGGCCTTGAGGGTTGCCAAGGTATACACAGTATGTGAGCCCTTTGGGGATGAGGAATTGTATCAGTACCCGCTTGAAGTGATTGTAAACCGCCCTGATGGCCTTCGGCCTGGGTGGTATATCGAGAAATTGCATAAACATAAGCATAAAGATGAGCGCTGGTAGCTCCTCCCGGCGGAAAACCCGAACAAGTCGGGTCTGATCCTCCTGTTCTCGGCTCTCTCCTCCTTCCAACTCCTCCTGTAGATCTAGCTCCGTTTCAAGGTCTTCCCCATCCAGCCCCCCTGACAACGGCGATTGCTGCCACTCCTCTAAGCCTCTAGCCCACTGAGATGTCACTGCTCCTGACTCATGCTCTTTTGCATCTGACATCTTCTTAGCCCTGTGTTCCGGGGCCGAGGAGCCACTTGGTAGGCAAAATGCCTTATGCAAAAGTAAGACAAACTCCGGTGAGAACTCCCTCGGGAGCCCTATCACTGCCTGGGCTTGAGGGGTGGATGGTCCAGGCATCGTGCAGGGACCGGGGGCTAGATCTGTTGAAGGTAACATGGCACCACCCGCCCCCAAGGTCTCTTGCAACCAGTAGGGACTCTCCTGCCTCATCTCATCCAACAGGTTCTGCTTCCATGACAGCCTCCTGCATGCAGTTCAGACAGACACCTGCCTCCGAGACCACACCACCTCGGGGACTGCACATCTCGAGGATTTTTAGATTGCACTGCAGTGTTGTATCTTAAAGATATGAAATGGACCTTGCCCTGATCCAATCAAACTGACACATTGTCCGAGTAAAGTTTACGTTTTTATTCTAACACTACTAATGGCTATAAGGGAGTACAGCTTCCCTTACAAGCAATATTACAGATTTAATAGGTACATAATCTGGGCTAGGAGATGATCATGTCAGGTTACTCACTGACATAGACAGATGGAAGGATTTCATTTGCTTCCTATGCACTCTCTTTCAAATTACATACATTTCTTGTATGCAGATACTTCCCGTTTTCGACAGAGCTTAGCTGCTACAAACCTATATGCAGCATTTTATTTATTTATTTTTCTTTTTAAAACACATCCTTATTCCTGTCTCTGACTTTCTATCAGACCCTTCTCAGATCACCTGACCAGGCACACAGCACTCTGAAATTTGCCCAGCAACAACCATGGCCTATCTGATTAGGTCTTTCCCACATGTCTGCATCAACTCATTGTGCAATTAATAAGTTTTAAGCTGTATAACACAAGGAATGCTTAAGGATTAAGTGGGGTTCACACCCCTTGATACCATCCTATACCAGGCACTGCAGTCTGGCCGGCATGGTGGGAAGGGCTGGGGGCACTCCCCAGGAACCCTCTCAATCTGTACCTGGGTATGTAACAGGACCTCCAGCATAGTGCACCTCCAGAGGCTGAGGCACAGAGCACTAGAGTACTTGAACTACAATAAAATAAAATCGAATTAACTGAAACTGAAATGAAAAAGAAACTGCAAATGGCCCCCTAGGAAGAGGCTGCTCTGTCCTACTTTATTCTCCGGTGGCTGCCTCTCCCAGGCACCCAAAACACAGCAGGGGGTTAAACACATGCGGGCCTGAATAAGAAGAAATTGCACCTAAATGCAGCTGGGGGAGTTTCCCACACTGCTGCAGGCTCCAAAACATGTGGCTGCAGGCCGCTCTCTCTCTCCTCGTGTTCTGGCGGTTGCTAGAGGTTTGTGCTGCCCCCCCCCCCCCCACCCACCACTCTTACCTTGGAGCATCTTTGCTGCATGGCTTTTCTACCCCTCGTGCTCAGTCTTTCTTCCTGGCTTCGGTGCTGAGGGGGGGGGGGGGGGGCGACTCGGGGCTGCCAGCTTTCACTCCAGTCAAGCAACTGCAGCCCCTGCAGCGGCTCCTCACCTAATAACGGGTTCGGGAGCAGCCAGAAGTCTCGGACTAAGGAAGGCCCCCACAGAACCCTCCCCCTGAAATCCTAGGGGGAGAGGGGGAAGAAGGAATATCCTCCCCTTAGTCCTGTTGTCGCTCTGCTCCTTTTGGGTTGTTTCTTTTTTTTTTTTTTTTTTTGTTAACTTCTGTCTTTAAAAACAAAGAAACCTGCACCTTAACAGGGAAATAAAGGCAAACTCTAACTAAACCTATCTCCTTAGTTGCCCTTTCTGTGAGTCCAGCACCCTGGCTCACAACCTCCACCAGCTGCTTGGAGGCTGAGCATACTAGGGCTGGTGGGTGGTGCCAGCTGCATATGTACTCTAGTGTCATCAAAAAGATGACAGGCTCAGCCTCCAAGCTGCTGGAAGAGATACACTACTCAGACGTGTGGGACTGGACTGGAGGGACGATAAGGAATGCTACTGACACACATTACACCTTCTAAGTAAAAAAAATACAGAACAAGCAATCTACAGGGATTATAAAGAGTTTTACAGTATATTTTTAAGAACAAAGATTGCATAGTAATATAGTATATGATGGCAGATAAAGATCAGCATGGTCCATCTAGTCTGCCCAAGCAGGTCGCTAGAGTAGGTATAGGTCACCCCTCTCTATGCCTTTGCTTAGGGTTATACTCGCTGCTTCGTGCATGTCACCCCTCTATTTGATGAGGTATAAGAAATAGTTACATTTATTTTGATTTTTAATGCCCACCATGCATGTGGTGGGCATGGTCCTTGTGTAGTTACCTGAAATCCAACAAAGGAAATTTGCATCGAAAGGATGGTCCCAAGGCAGTATACCGTGCAGTAAGACACATAGATTCTGTGTGAGAACTGACCAGTCAGCATCAGAACCAGAACATGCAATGGGATCAGGTTAATCAGAAATACATAGCCACCCCAGGAGGAGACCTATATGAGAGCAGGAAAGAAGAGTCAAACATATTTACATTCAGTCACAAAAGCCTGCATAGAGCTGTGCTTAAAACAGTCATGCTTTTTAAAATCTTTTATAGTTAACATGAAAAAATGTGCACCGATTTATACATGACATAGTTCATATTAAGGTGAGTAATCATAAGGCTCAAAAAATGCATCAAAATTGCAAATATAGTAACATAGTAATATAGTATATGACGGCAGATAAAGACCAGCATGGTCCATCTAGTCTGCCCAGCAAGGCGGCAAGAGTAGGTGCACTTGCCGCTCCGTGCAGGTCACCCCTCCTTTGTTTTAGGGTGTACCCGCCGCTCCGTGTAGGTCACCCCCATTTGTTCTGATATAAGAGATAGTTATGCTTATGTTGATTTTATCCTGTTGCTATAAAGGGATCCACTATGTCTGTCCCGTGCCATTTTGAATTCTGTCACTGACTTTGCCCCCACCACTTCCATCGGGAGGGCCATTCCAAGCATCCACCACCCTTTCAGTGAAAAAGTATTTCCTGACATTGCCTTTCAGTTTACCCCTTGCAGCTTCATGTTATGCCCTCTAGTTTTACAGCTTCACTGTCTTTGGAAGAGGTTTGTTTGTCCATTAATACTCTTTAGGTATTTAAAGATCTGAATCATATCTCCCTGTCCCTCCTCTCCTCTAGAGTGTACATATTTAGGTCTTCAAATTTCTTCTCGTAAGTCTTATGATGCAGGCTCCAAATCATTTTGGTCGCCTTCCTCTGAAACGCTTCCAGCCTTTTTATATCCTTTGCGAGATACGGTCTCCAAAACTGAACACAATATTCCAAGTGAGGCCTCACCAGCGACTTGTACAGTGGCATTAGTATCTCTTCCTTTCTGTTGGTAATTGCTCTCTGAATGCAACCCAGCATCCTTTTGGCTTTTGCCACCGCCTTGTCACAAATAAAACAGAAACAGCAAAAGCAGAATATGCAGAGCCAGTTCTTAAAAGTTACCTGTACCTTCGGTAACTGGAAGAACCAATTCTATATTATGAAAATTTTCACAAGCCTTTCCATGTAATAACAAGGGATTTTAAGTGCAGAAATGGGGCTATTCAAAACTTAACAACAAAACACGACATGTATTGGGAAGCACCGTCGGGTCTGTGTCGACTCATAGCAAACCTCCGGATAGTTGTCCTAAACTGTGTTCGGTCTTCATTCATTGTGGACAGACTAGCACCTGTAGCTGCTGTCATTGTATCGATCCATCTCATCACTGGCCTTCCTCTTTTGCGTTGATCTTCTATCTTACCAAGTATGTCTTCTTTCTCTTATGATATCTCTCTTCGAATGATGTGTCCAAAGTATGAAAGTTGGTCTTGTCATCTGAGCTTCTAAAGAAAGCTTAGGTTTGATCTCCTCTAGTACTCACTGCTTTGTTCTTCAGGCAGACCATGGTATTATTTTGTGTGTGCATCAGAGAGGCATTCACAAGAGGCGGTGATGAGATGGAGTGTGCTTATACTTGTATGCAATGCTTGTATGCAAATGTAAGAAGTCTAAAAAATAAGATGGAAGAGTTAGAATATATAGCACTAAATGAGAGCTTAGATATTTATTTATTTATTTAACAGTATTTCTAAACCGCCTTATCTTGATAATCAAGGCGGTATCACAGCAAACAATCAGGTAAAGTGTGTGTGTTATATATGCAGTGAGGGTGAAATTTAGTTGAGTGTGTGTTGTATTGTGTGCTAGATTGGTTTGAGCTATATACAAGGTGGTCTATATACAGTGGTGATATGATTGGTATCTCAGAGACATGGTGGAAGGAGGACAAGCAGTGGGATACCTGGGTACAACTATATCATAATGATGGAGCTGTTCAAATTGGTGGAGGGGTTGCGCTCTATGTTAGAGAGGGCATTGAGTTACAAAGGATTAAAGTTTTGCAGGAAACAAAATTTGCCATAGAATCTCTATGGATTGAAATTCCATGTAAAAAGGGGAAGGCGATGGCAGTGGGGGAGTACTATTGACTGCCTAGCCAGAATGAACAAATGGATGATGAAATGCTCAAAGAAATCAGGGAAGCTAACAAAATTTACAGCACAGTAATAATAATGGGTGATTTCAATTACCCTGGTATTGACTGGGTCAGTGTCACGGCAGGACATGCTAGGGAGAAAAAGTTTCTAGATGAAATAAATGACTGCTTCTTGGAGCACTGGTTAATGAACCGACCAGAGAGGAAGCCATTTTGGACCTAGTCCTTAGTGGAACACCAGATTTGGTGCAAGAGATAAGGGTGTTGGGGCCACTTGGCAATAGTGATCATAGCATGATCGTGCTTGATTTAATTAATGGAGGAGGGATGGTAAGGAAAGCCACAGTACTACCTTTTAACTTTTGGAAGGGAGACTATGATAAAATGAGGAAAATAGTTAAGAAAAAACTAAAAGGAGCAGTTGCAAAGGTTAAGGACTTTCATCAAGCTTGGGTGTTGTTTAAAAATTCTATCTTGGGGAGGTCACGTGATGCGTGGACGCATCCTGAGCGAGCTCCGAGACCCCCAGCCCTTGCCGGCGAATTTCAAACAGTTTGAAATAGCCCTGGTCTGTCGGGAACCCCCCCGGAGTGGAGCGGATAGTGTGCAGAAGACGATCTTGGGGGAGTGAGTGGCACTTACCATGGCGGCAGCCGCGAAAATGTCTCGCAGGGAAAAGGAGCGCGTGGCCGGCCCTAGTAAGATGGCGGAGGGGTCAGCCGCGCCGGCCTCACTGGGCACATCTACCTCTCCTGCCTTCATTGATGAAGTCTCCGCGGCGGTTGCAGCTGCCTTATCTTCGCAGTTTGCGGCTCTCCACGACAAAATTGACGGTCTGCAGACTTCTGTAGGCGCTATGGGGCCCAGAATCCAGGAGGTAGAAGATCGCCTGAGCCGCGCCGAAGACACCATCGAGACGTTGGTCCAGGAGGTAGCCGGCCTGAAATCGCAGGCCTGCCTCCAAGCTGCAAAAATTGATGACCTTGAAAACCGGTCGCGCCGGAATAACTTGAGGATACTGGGAGTCCCCGAAACTGTGGCAGATACGGAGCTTACAGAGTATTTGGAGGTCCTGATGTGCCGGCTGCTGGGGAGCACGGAGATGGGAGGAAAAGTGCACATTGAAAGAGCGCATCGGGTTGGAAGCAAGCTTACCCGAGATAGTCAGCCAAGGGTGGTACTTGTTAAATTGCTACACTTTCCCCAGAAGGAAGCGGTATTAAGAGCCGCTCGGAAGAAGGGGGATGTGATACATGACAATGTTAAACTGCGAATTGCTCAGGATTTTTCTACTGTGCTCAGCCAGAAACGTAGAGCCTATGCCTCCCTGTGTGATAAGCTGCTGAGTGCAAAAATTTGTTTCTCTGTGCAGTACCCGGCAAAACTACATGTGTTTCACGAAGGCTCACACCGCATGTCTGAATCAGCGGAAGCGGCAGGACCCTATGTGGACCAGATTGTCACCTGAGAGCCTTTAGCCTCGATGTCCCCATCAAGATGAGAGACTGGAGACTGGCTGTGGACTCTCCCTTATAGTTGCTTGACTTCCCCTAGGAAGCTGCAGTGGCCTGCAGTTTCGTGGAGGTGGTTGTCTGATCCTCCATGACTGGATGAATCTGTTATGTAGGGGCAGGGTAGGGGGAGAGGAGACCTAGGGAGCGATCCCTGGGGGGGAGACCTGGCAAGCTTGGCTGCGCCGCTTGGCATAAGACAGGGAGCTACTAGGCCTCATATTGGATTATATTAAGGTATATGGGGGGAGTAGCTCCTGTCTGGGCCACCACTGGGCTTGGCAGAGCCGCTCGGTGACATGGCTGCCCTGGGCAGCAGGGGGAGTTGTGGTTCCCCACTGCTCTATTAGGAGCCGGAGGGTGTGCGTTTCTTTTGAAGTTTGGTTTGTTTGCCTATTGTTAAGGGTTTGGCTATATGGAAGGTATGGTGGGGGGACAGTGTTGATGTTATTTTGGCTGTTGTCTAGAGGATGAGCCGAGGGCTAGAGAGTCTGAACTCTAGGTTATGGGGGGTATGGGGCGTGCCAGAGGGACCCAAATTGGGTTCTCCTAAGGAGGGGTAGGGGAGAGGCCCGAGGTTAGAGTTGGTAGAGGGAGGGGAAGGGGGTAGGGGGGGGGAAGGGGGAAGCTGGGGGGGTATGCAGGAGAAAGGGGGAGGGTAGGGGGTGTCTGTAGGGTACCTGGGAGGGAGGGGATAGAGGGGACATATAGGCTGCCACAGAGTATTAACGGGTTGATGGTTCTGGGGAGGGGGGACAGTCGCACTTCGCACGCCCGTGATGGGCCTTTCGAGAGCTTTAGCAGGGTAATTGAGGGGAGGTCCCAGGCTGGGGGGACTTTCTCCACAAGACAGCAACTAGGACAGTTGTTCAGACGTAATTGCTATTTAACACACTGAAGATAATTTCTTGGAAAGTCTGTGGGTTGGGTAGCCCGGTGAAGAGATATAAAATCTTAAAGGCTCTCGCCCGACAGCAGTGTGACATAGCGCTCCTACAAGAAACCCACCAGACAGCCGAGAAGCACGGTAAACTGTGTAGGGATTGGGTTGGTCAGGTTTGGGGGGCCCCAGCAGTAGGTAAAAAAAGGGGAGTGGCCATCTTATTTCACAAACGAGTGCGTTTTGTCTTGGACAGGGCAGTTGCTGATCCCAATGGGCGTTTCGTTTTGTTACAAGGAATGTTAGAGGCTCAAGGAGTTATTCTGGGTAATTTATATAGCCCTGTGTTAGACCAGGATTTATATCATTGTATGGCTGCTAGGGTTGAATAAATGGCCGACTTCCCGCTGATATTGGGGGGAGACTTCAATGGGGTGTTCGAGGTCGCTCTTGACACTTCTAGCGGACTGGCGTCACGGGAGAGATCCCGGACAGCTTCTGTTTTGCAGAAATTTCGGAATAGATTGGGATTGGTAGACCCGTGGATATTACTTCACCTGTCCGAAAGGGATTTCACCCACCAGTCTAGGGCGCACGGTACTAGTGCAAGGATAGATTATCTTTTGATATCGGCAAGTCTTTTTGCCTTAACGGGCGATGCAAAAATTGGACCATCGGAGATCTCGGATCATACTCTGATCTGGATAGATTTACAATGGGGTGGGAGGGGTCCCTACGCCCATCATATTTGGCGGTTTCTGATGGACTTATATACCGATACCCAGTTTATTCAGTTTCTCCGTCAACGGTGGCAGGAATTTGAGGCAAATCATGTCAGTCATCAGGATGATCCGGAATTGATGTGGGAGACTGCTAAGGTGGTGATGCGGGGTGATATTATTGGGTATGTGGCGAGGAGGCGGAGGTTGATGGCACAGCGAATCATCCAATTAGAACGAAGGATAGTACAGGAGCGGCGTGCCTATGGACTCCGTCCCACGTTGGCGAACAAGAAGAGATGGTGGGAAACCCAATCGGTATTGAATGAGCTTTTGCATCAGAGAGCAAAAAAAATCAATGATGTATTACGTTATAAGCTATATTGCTTTGGAGATAAACCTGGTAAATTGTTGGGTCGCTGCTTGAGGGGTGCCCGAGGTGGGAAACTGGTTGCGGCCGTTCGTGATGCACAGGGGGGTCTCCGGAAAGATAGGGATGCAATAGCAGCGGTTTTCCAGGATTTCTTTCAAAAATTATATGCGAAAGATGGGGAGTCCTCGGGCGCAATGGAGCAATATTTTCAAGATCTTGCTTTGCCTAAATTAAGTAGTGCGCAGAGTCGGTGTCTTGGGCAGCCTATTACCTTCAGGAGGTGCAACAAGTTATTGCGAAGGCGTGTGGTTATAAGTCACCGTGCCCCGATGGTTTTGGAGCAGAATTTTATAAACTCCTGTCGGATAAGATAAGCCTGTCGGATTAGTAGCCATGTTTTCTCAGAGAAGGAAGTAGGGCTCTATTCGTTGGGGTGGTAATCAGGCGCATATTGTGCTCATTCCTAAACCAGGGAAGGATGCGACTCAAGCGGCATCATACCGGCCTATTTCTTTGTTGAATTTTGACTTGAAATTGATGGCCAAAATACTGGCGGAACGTCTGGCGGAAGTTCTGGGAGACTTGGTGCACGAATCTCAAGTAGGGTTCGTTAAAGGCAGACATGCGGTGCGCAATTTGCGCAGAATCTTGGCTTCTTTGGAGTGGGTGCATGCACGGGATTTACCATCGCTCCTAATTAGTTTTGATGCTGAAAAAAGCTTTTGACCGGGTTAACTGGGATTACCTGCACTATCTGTTGCCGTTATATGGTTTGGGATCATCGTTTTGCGAAAAGGTGAAGCTCCTTTACATGGCTCCAACGGCTAGGGTTTGCTGTAATGGTGTACTATCGGAACCTTTCCCACTGGAAAGGGCTACGAGACAGGGTTGCCCTTTATCATCACTTCTGTTTGTTCTATCTTTAGACCCCCTAATTCGTAGGATAGAGACGGATAAAAGTATACGTGGAGTGGATATAGGTTCCCAAGGGTTTAAAGTGTCGGCTTTTGCAGATGATCTTCTGGTACATGTGGTCGACCCACGAGATTCGGTACCTCGATTGTTGGCGGCTATTTCGAACTTTGGCAGTTTTGCTGGGCTTCGTATTAATGCTGATAAGTTGGAGGCTTTAGATGTTTCCGGTCGTCTACACGGACAGTGGGGGGGAGCATTTCCTTTGAAATGGGCCTTAAACCAATTTGTGTATTTGGGTATTATCCTGACTCGGATGCCTCAAGATCTCTATGCGAGTAACTTCACGAGAATTCTGTCTCGATTGCGGGCGCAGCTGAGTGCTTGGAGCCACCTCCCACTGTTGGGACGGGTAGCGGCGGTGCAAATGGTGATTTTACCGAGGATATTATATTGGCTGCAGACCCTCCCGGTATGGTTGTGGCGTAAGGATCTCCGTTCCATTGAGAGGGAACTTAAGAGGTTCTTGTGGAAAGGGGCCAGAGCTCATATCCCGTTAAACCGTTTAGTAGGTAGGTGGAAGGCGGGGGGCGTGGGACTCCCGGATCTCTGGCTGTATGCGCTGGCTTGCCAGGCAAGACATTTGGGAGACTGGTTAGGGGGCACAGAAATTTATACACCCAGGGCCTTAGAGGAAGCCTTTGTTTATTTATTGTATTTATTTAACACTCATTTATATACCGCATCTTCCAGAGCTCAGTTGCGGTGTACAATTAACAATTAACAAAGCGCAGTTTGTTTTACATAGAACATCTTAAATTTTACATAGAACATCTTAAGTTAAACAAAGCAAAGTGTAATAAACTAAACAGTATATTTAAGCTAGAGCAGTGTGAATAACAACTAACTAACAAAATGGAATGTCTAAACAGCATAAGACAGTACATAACATATACAACTATATACATGTGGAGGTATTTGGGCATAAGAGCTTGGGTCATCGTTTAGTTTAAGCTATATGTGTTGTCCATTTAAGTGGTAGGTTTGTGGCCCCTCTTACGGTACTAGCCGTTTTACACATGGAGAGCAACTTATTGCCGGTAGACATTAGGCAGAGCAAAATGCTTACTTCAGTGCGGCGTAACTGGCGACAATTGAATATGTATTGGAAACGTAACTGGACAGTGTCCAGCTGGCTACCCTTACAAGGTAATCCGGGTTTCTCCCCGGGGTCGGAATCCGGAGTCTTTTGAATTTGGAAGGGGAAAGACATGCAGAATTTAGGGCATGTAGTAGACCTCTCGGGGCAGTGTAAATCATTTCCCGTGTTGTCGGTAGAATATGAATTACGGCCGAGCCATTTCTTTGCTTACATGCAGCTGACCCACTATGTGGCTAGCTTGCCAGCGGTTGAACTTGCGGGTGGAAGGTTGGCTCAGATCTTGGAATATTTTGATTGGGGGGGGGGGAGAAATTCCCCCGACTATAGCTCAGCTGAAGGCCCGATTAGAGTGCTACGGAGCCAAACCGGAGTATGGGGACGTGGAGAGGGCCTGGGCACACGAGTTGCATCGAGAGATGCTGCCCGGTTCCATCTTGGGGGCACTGAGACACATCTCTGACTTAGTTGAAGGGGCGTGTTGGAGGGAAATTCAATTCAAGTGTATAACACGAGCGTATTTCTCGCCTAGAAGAGCCCTACGTAGCCATATTACTACGGATGAGAGCTGTCCCAGATGTGCAGAGCCTTTGGCTAACCTCTTACATATGTGGTGGGAATGCCAGTACATTAGACCGTACTGGAGGCAGATCAGCAACTGGCTGGCAGGGGTTTTGGGCCAGCAGATCCCCTGGGCGGGCGCGTTTGTAGTCCTTGACCAATTGAGCCAGGATTCCCCCAGGGGAAGGTGGGTTCGGCATTGGGTGCGTAAGGCATGTCTGGTGGGAAAGGGCCCAGTGCTTCGTCGATGGCGAGAGCCGACTCCGCCCTCCTTCTGGGAGTGGCGTAATGCTTTACATCAGCAGCTATTAGCAGAACACTGGAGGGCACAGGGCAACCCGCAGAAATGGTTAATTTTTATGCGACAGTGGGAGCCCTACATTCAAATACTGGGCCCGCATTGTCGTAATGAAATTTTGAATGCGGGGTATTAGTTAAGCGCAGTGACCCTCAACATGGTTGGAGGGAAACTGGAGGGGAGCGATAGAGGAGGCAAAGCTGCTAAAGTACTTGGGGGTGTGTTGTGCGACTGGGTGGGGGGGGAGGGAGGGGGGATAGAGCACTAACAAAATATAAAATGTTATTGCTGTGGTTGTTTTGCCTTTTGCTATTCACATATGCCTGTATCGGTCGTTTGCCTCCGGCCAGGGATAAGAGTACACCTAGGCTGGCAGCTTAAGGTTGTGTGATGTTTTTTCTTTCTGGCATGTTTGATTGCTTTCTAAATAAAGGTTATAAAAAAAAATTCTATCTTGGAAGCCCAGACCAGCTGCATTCCACACTTTAAGAAAATTGGAAGGTAATCCAAAAAACTGCCAGCATGGTTTAAAGGTGAGGTCAGAGAAGCTTTGTTGCCAAAAAAGCACCTTTCAGGAAATGGAAAAAAAGAGTCAAATGACAAAAACTGGTTAACAGCACAGTCTCTCATCACATCTTATTGACACGCCTAAGGGAATTTGGTCTCCAAGACATCACCATGAAATGGTTTCAGTCATACCTAGAAGACAGACAGCAGAGAGTAAATACTGGGAACCTCACTTCATCAGCACCCTTCAAAAGTACCCAAGGAGGTCTTCAAGGCTCATCACTATCAGCTCTTATCTTCAACATTTATATCCAACCTATTTGCAAAAATATTTAACAAATACAAAATACAATACACTATATATGCTGATGACATCATGACATATACTCCAATTCAACTGGACTCAGACTACACCACCATATCTACCTGCATTCAAGAAACAACAATCTGGCTAAATAACAACCACCTAAACATCAACATAAAAATAACTGAGGCAATCATCATAATGAAAAGCACATTCACTCACCCTACCACTATCAACATATCCAATACACAGATTACAATAAAAGATGAAGTCAGATACCTTGGAGTGATTCTAGACAAACAACTCACCCTCCAGTCACATATAAACAAGATATCCAAAACAGCATATTTCAAACTCGCAACACTCCGGAGACTAAAACCTTTCCTAAACAAAGAACACTTCCGCACAATATGCCAGGCCATCGTTACACCTGTACTGGATTACTGTAATATCCTATATCAAGGTCTACCCAAACAAACCATCCGTCAACTTCAATTAATACAGAACACTGCTGCCCGCATCATTGCTAGCGCATCAAGACAAGACCATATAATCCCAATACCACATGACTGCCACTGGCTACTGATATCATCACATGGAAAATATAAAGCAGCACTATCTTCAAAATTAAAAACATGTCAGCAGAAATACTACATGAACTTATTGGATCCAAAACAAGCACAAGACCAGAAAGAAATAGCACCAAAAACAATATACCAACAACCAACATATGAGAGCCTTTTCGCTTGCTGCCCCTGCCATCTGGAATGCCCTCCCAGATAAACTAAAATCAACAGATTTAAAAGATTTCAGGAAACTGCTAAAAACCACCCTATTCGTTGAGCAATTCAATAAAGACCAATAACCCCCCTAATCTCTTCAAGAAGAGCACTATCACGGGCCACTCCTGCGTGCTGGAAATCACTCCCCGACAACCTAATCTCTCCAAGAAGAGCACCACCACAGGCCACATCCGGGTTTTGGACATCACTCCTCAACAACCTAACCTCTTCAAGAAGAGCACCACCACAGGTCACTCCCGCACTCTGGAAATCACTCCCCGACAGCCTAAGATCAAAAAAAGACCTCAAAGACATCTAGAAGACGCTAAAATCTATGCTTTTTACAGAACGCCACAAGGACATCACATGAACTGTTCAACACTATCACTCCACAGAACAATATAAGGACATCACACGAACTGTTCAAACAAACTAAGAACAAAAGACCTCAAAGACATCTAGAAGATGCTAAAAACTACGCTCTTCACAGACCACCAACAAGGACATCACATGAACTGTTCAAACAAAATGTAAAAATGTAAATAGCTTCTGTACATAGCTCATATTATATATAGCCTACAGCTGTACATAGCCTGTAGCAAGAAAATGTAAAAAATGTACATTGTTCCTGTACAGAGCTCCCACTGTATATAGTAGACTATGCAATCAACTTCATACCACTCACGCGCACACAGACCTCAATGTATCACTACATGCCCAAACCCACACACCCTGCCACTTGATTTGTTTGCTGTGTAATCCGCTTTGATTTTAGGATAAAGCGGTATATAAATCTGCTTGAATAAATAAATAAATAAGCACTGGCAAGTTAAATGCAAGGCATAAGGCAGGCAAAGAGAATTTGAGAAGAAGCTTGCTATGGAAGTCAAAACACATAATAAAGACTTTTTCAAGTACATTCGTAGCAAAAAGCCTGTGAAAGATTCAGCTGGACCATTAGATGATAAAGGGCACTAAGAGGGGACAAGGCCATAGCGGAGAGAAAGAATGAATTCTTTGCTTCGGTCTTTACTGAGGAAGAGGTAGGGATGTTACCCATGGTACTGGGCTCCACAGCTTCTCCTACAAACAGATAAGCTTATAGAGCAGGGGTCTCAAACACGCGGCCCGCGGGCCGCATGACAACTTTGTGCGGCCCGCGACGGAGGAAAACAAAAAAACCCCAAAACCCTGGCTTCTGCCGTTTCCACCGTGGCAGCGGCAGAATCAATTGTCAAATTTTAAAAAAAAACTGACTTCTGCTGCTCAAGCAGCAAAATCAGCTGTCCTGCGGCCCTTTCCCCTGTGCCGGAGATCCGAGTCTGCTCTATCAGCGGCGTGCTTTTCAAGCCGCGAAGAGAGTGTTTCAAGCCGCGCGAGAGGGGAATACTCTCCTCGCGGCTTGAAAAGCACGCCGCTGATAGAGTAGACTCGGATCTCCGGGCACAGGGGAAGGGGCCGCAGGACAGCTGATTTTGCTGCTTGAGCAGCAGAAGCCAGGTTTTTTTTTAATTTACCTGGGGGGGGGGTGTAGGACTGGAAATGGGCTATTGGCAGGGGGGGGGTGTAGGACTGGAAATGGGCTATTGGCAGGGGGGGGTGTAGGACTGGAAATGGGCTATTGGCAGGGGGGGGGTTATGACTGGAAATGTGCTATTGGCAGGGGGGGGTTATGACTGGAGATGGGCTATTGGGAGGGGGGGGTTATGACTGGAGATGGGCTATTGGCAGGGGGGTTATGACTGGTAATGGGCTATGGTGGGGGCTAGGACTGGAAATGGGCAGGTGGGGGTTAGGAAGGACTGGAGGTGGGCTGATGGGGGGAGTTAGGACTGGTAATGAGCTATGGAAGGGCTGACTGAAATGGGGTAATGGGGGTTAGGGCTGGAAGTGGGCTATTGGCAGGGGGGTTATGACTGGTAATGGGCTATGGGGGGGGTAAGACTGAAAATGGGGTGATGGGGGGTAAAACTGGAAGTGCGCTATGGGGAGGTTAGGACTGGTAATGGGCTATGGGGGGTCTAGGACTGGTAATGGGCTGGGGGGGGTTGCTAGGACTGGAAATGGGCTGAGTGGAAGGGGGGCTTGAACTGCAAATGGCTGATGGGGAAGGGGGCTTGGAATGGAAATGGGCTGTGAGGGGAGGGAGCTAGGATTGGAAATGGGCTGATGGGGGGCTAGGATTGGAAATGGGCTGATGGTGAGGCTAGGATAGGACTGGAAATGGACTAATGGGGGGACTAGAAGGGAGCGGATGCTGGGTGGGGCTGGAACTAGAAGGGAGCTGATGTTGGGGGAGGATTAGAATGGGATGGAGCTGGGAAAGTGAAATGGAGAGGGGAAAAATATTTTGTCTGGGAGAGAAGACAAATCTACAATTGGCCAGGTATTGGGAGAGTAAGTGGGGATTGAGGATGGAGGGGTAAAATTTGAGTGGATGAAATAGGAATGAGGAAAGAGAAAAAGGAGAAAGATTAGTATGTTAAAGCAGATGTAGAGAGAGAATGGAAAAAAAAACTAGGAGAGAAGAAAGGGCAAATGGACAGCAGACGATGGAGAGTTAGCAGAAGACATGAAGAAACCAGAAGAAAGTGGCTGGAACAATTGCAACTGAAAAAAATGCACAAAAGGTAGAAAAATATCTCTTTATTTTGAATTTATTAACTGGAATATGTCAGCTCTGGGAAATGTGCATCATTAATGTTTGCGCTTTGTTTAGTACAAGAGGAAATTAATTTATAGTTTTATTTCTACAGTGTTGTACATTCCAAGTTTGGCTTTTGGGGTTCCCAGTTTAATTATTGTCTTCTTGTTTCTAAATCTTTTAGTCTTTCTTTATCCATACTCATTAAAGAGGCATGTTTACTAAAAGTTAGTGTATGGTAACATTATGCAAATATTTATGCAAATGAGGCCCCTTATGCAAATGAGGCCCCGCATCTTATGCGGCCCCCGGGTTACTTTACAAGTCCTCATTTGGCCCTCAAAGCAATTTGAGTTTGAGACCCCTGTTATAGAGCTTTGTATCTTTTAATAAGCTTGCAGCTTGGTATCTCTTACCTATTTTCTTACCTATCCTGTTGGTTGTGCAGCTGATATATAATATTTAACTGCTGTTGGGTTTACCTATCCTGGTGGTTGTGTAGCTAACTGCTGGTTTTACATTCACTTCTGGGAATACTCTGCTTACATTCCTTGTGTAGCCCTCCAATCAGAAATCTAAGGGTGCCAAGTACAGGGACCTTTTCACAAAAGAGAGACAGAGAAACATTAAGAATTCAGTTGGCTAATTCAGCTTCCATTGTTTGAATTTGTATGCAAACTTGCTGCCAGGGAGGGGCTCTTGAATAGTGGACGTCCTGCAGACACCTGGTTGAAACTGGGCTCCACAGCTTCTCCTACAAACAGATAAGCTTATAGCTTTGTATCTTTTAATAAGCTTGCAAGCTTGGTATCTCTTACCTATTTTCTTATCTATCCTGTTGGTTGTGTAGCTGATATATAATATTTAACTGCTGTTGGGTTTACCTATCCTGGTGGTTGTGTAGCTAAGTTAACTGCTGGTTTTATATTCACTTCTGGGAATACTCCATCTGCTTACATTCCTTGTGTAGCATTCTAATCAGAAATCTAAAGTTGCCCTCGGTTCAGATAAGGCCTGCTGGCCAAGGACACTTAGGTTCCCACCCCCCTACCCCTCGCCCCAGGGCTGCATTGCTTATATAGCAGTCATATACGTTGACATCTATCCTCTTAATTCGACCACACATGTCTTGTATTCAGAGCAATAATTGTGGTGCCTTCATTCTGAGACGACTCATCTGGAACCTAAGAGCTTACCCTATATGCCTCAAGTTGGCAGCCATACATAATGAATTGACTCTATTAAGGGAAGAAGTAGCTGCAATGAAACACACCTCTTCTAGGATACAAACCAAACAAAGTCCCCCGCCACGCTCACAGAGACTCAAACATCCCAGGAACAAATGGATCACAGTGGGCTCTGGTAGACTGCGTCCTGTAATGCAGAAACACGCTGCACATCAAGAGATATCACTACATAGTGCCTTCTCTGCTTTGGTTAATGAGGATGCCCAAGCCAGGGAAGCTGTAGGGCCCTTAAATGAGATAGTCAATGCCGAATCTCCTGATAAAGCACCAAATATGAAGAAAGACTCAAGGAACAGAAAACTACTACTTGGTGATTCCATCATCAGAGGCACCAACTTACAAACACAGTTCAAAGGAGGTAAGAGTCAAATGCATCCCAGGCTCTTCATCTAGCAAGAATACAAACCAAATTGTTGATGTACTTAGCGCTGAAAGTGAGCACTCCAAAATTGATGTTATCATCCACTTGGGTACAAATGATCTGGCTAGAAACAGTGCCACTACAGTTCAAAGGGACTTTCAAACTCTGGGGGAGAAACTAAAGCCCATTGTTAACACTGTAGCATTCTCAGAAGTTCTACCTGTTCTTGGTAAGGGGGCAGAAAGGCTACATCGCATAAACAGCTTTAACACATGGCTCCAAACCTGGTGCAAAGAGGAAGGATTCAGATTTATAGGCGACTGGGGAAACAGATGGACTAACAAGAGACTATACTGTGCTGACGGACTACATCTCTCTGTCGCAGGGAAAAGAATCCTAAGTGAAAAATTCAGGCAGTATGTGGATATGCATTTAAATTTGAAAAAGGGGGTGACGGATGGGGAAGGTTAAGTTCTCGACGTCACTCCCTGCAAAAGCAGAACAAAATCAGAAACAGCACACTTCTAAACCACACATCAAAAACAAGTGGGAAGAAGGGGACAGAACAAAATCAATGCAAGTCAGTTAAATGCTGGAAAGCAATGAGCACAAATGCTCGAAACTTATCCAATAAAGTTCCAGACCTGGCAGCCCTAATGGTGGAAATAGACTTGGACATTGTGGCCATTATAGAAACATGGTTTAATGAATCGCAAGATTGGGATATAGCCATAGCTGGCTATAATCTATTTAGAAGAGCCAGAGAAAAAGGAAGAGGAGGAGGAGTAGCCTTGTACGTCAAAAGCAATATTAAAGCTACTGAAATGCAGAGGGCATGGGGAAAAGTAGCAGCGCTCTGGGTTGTGTTGGAAAGAGGTAATGGCACTGTCATCCATACTGCTGTAGTTTACAGACCTCCAACTCAAATCGAAGAGTTAGATAACAAACTGATTGTAGACATTGTCAAAATAGCCACAAAGGGGGAAGTGATCATATTGGGTGACTTTAATCTACCCGATGTGGATTGCATTACTCCTTCTGCAAATCTGGAAAGAAGCCTCTCTCTGCTCTGGGAAGAGCAGTGCCCTCACAGTGCTCTGCTAGAGAGGTAGATATTTAACTCCTGTGACAACTTGCTGTGAGTTCTAGCTGTTTAATTATTTTCTGAGAGTTCTGTTTATTTAATTATTTATTGTTTGTCTTTATTGGTGTGCTACTTCACCTCCCTGTTCCCTTTAGTTTTGCACTTCAGCTTTCTCAGCTGTATAACTTACCTTGCCTCTCTCAACTAACTGGGCTTTGTGTGGTAGCTAAGTTAACTGTTACTTTAAATTAAATACCTCTCCCTGCTCTGTCCCCAGAACCTGTGTTTTAAACTTTTTTTTCCTGCTCTAGCCTGCCTGAGGGACTACCCCCCTCCCCCCCTGCTGAGGTATTGTGTAGCCTTCTTCCTGTCTCCTCCCACGTGTGCATAGTCTGTTCTGTTTGCCTCTCTCTGCTCTGGGAAGAGCAGTGCCCTCACAGTGCTTTGCTAGAGAGAGGTAGATATTTAACTCCTGTGACAACTTGCTGCGAGTTCTAGCTGTTTATTTAATTATTTATTGTTTGTCTTTATTGGTGTGCTACTTCATCTCCCTGTTCCCTTTAGTTTTGCACTTCAGCTTTCTCAGCTGTATAACTTACCTTACTCTCTCAACTAACTGAGCTTTGTGTGGTAGCCAGGTTAACTGTTACTTTAAATTAAATATCTCTCCCTGCTCTGTCCCCAGAACCTGCTGTGTTTTAAACTTTTTTTCCTGCTCTAGCCTACCTGAGGGACTACCCCCTCCCCCCCCCCCTGCTGAGGGTACAGGACAGGGTACCTTGTAACAGCCCTCTTTTAATAGGTCTTAGTTCCCTCCCTCCCTCCCCAACACCCACCCGCCCCTGAGGTAATTGTAGCTTTATAGGTACTTACACGTCTTAGAGCAGGGGTTGGCAACCCGCGGCTCCGGAGCCGCATGCGGCTCTTTCTCACCTTTGCCGCGGCTCCGGAGCACACTGCCCGCCCGGTGACAGGCAATAGTTTTGTAAGCTCCCTCCCTTCTTCTGCAGCCGCGGCTCCCTGCCTCTTAGGGAACCGCGGCTGTGCTTTTAAAATCATCTCGGAGCCCTTCCTGTCTTGACGGGCTCCGTGCAGCATTGTCCCGCCTCCAAACTTCCTTTAGAGGCGGGACAATGCTGCACGGAGCCCGTTAAGACAGGAAGGGCTCCGAGATGATTTTAAAAGCACAGCCGCGGTTCCGTTAGAGGCTGGGCGCCGCGGCTGCAGAAGCCGGGCGGGGCGCTGACAGGGAGGGCGGGAGCCGCTATGGATGGAGGGAGGGGGGCTGACATGGAGGGATGGCGGGGGCTGACATGGAGGGAGGGAGCTGATATGGATGGATGGAGGGAGGGGGCTGACATGGAGGGAGGGAGGGGGGCTGACATGGAGGGAGGGAGGGAGGAGGGGCTGACATGGAGGGAGGGAGCTGATATGGATGGAGGGAGGGGGGCTGACATGGAGGGATGGAGGGGGCTGACATGGAGGGATGGAGGGGGCTGACATGGAGGGATGGAGGGGGCTGACATGGAGGGAGGGAGCTGCTATGGATGGATGGAGGGCGGGGGGCTGACATGGATGGATGGAGGGAGGAGGGGCTGACATGGAGGGAGGGAGCTGATATGGATGGAGGGAGGGGGGCTGACATGGAGGGAGGGAGCTGATATGGATGGATGGAGGGAGGGGGGCTGACATGGATGGAGGGAGGGAGGAGGGGCTGACATGGAGGGAGGGAGCTGATATGGATGGAGGGAGGGGGGCTGACATGGAGGGATGGAGGGGGCTGACATGGATGGAGGGAGGGGGGCTGACAGGGCGGGCTGGCGGGGGCTGACATGGAGGGATGGAGCACTGGTAATGGGGTTGAGGGGACTAGCACTGGAACTGAGCTGATTAGGGGAGGCTAGGACTGGTAATGAGCTGATGGGGGGTAGGACTGGTATTGGGCTGATTAGGGGAGGCTAGCACTGGTAATGGGGTTGAGGGGGAATTAGCACTGGAAGCGAGCTGATTGGGGGGCTTTGAATGGGCATGGGCTGATTGTGGGGAGGGGAGGATAGAGCTGCTGGCCCTGGAAGATAACTGGGGGCTAAGGCTGCCATGGTATTTGTACTAGAAGGGACTGGTCAGTGGGGAAGGAGGGGGATTGGAAGGAAATGGACACCAGTGGCAATCATGGGAATGCAAGTTGACATTGGAAGGTACTGGGAGTGAGGACTGGAAAGGGGCTGATATTGGGGAGGGTTACTGGGACTGGAAATAGGCTGATGGAAAGAAGTGAAGAAAACGAAAGAAGAGATAAGAAATGGCAGATGGACCATAGACCACAGAAAGAGAGCTAAGAGAAGACAGGAAAGCAGAAGCCTCAGATCGGGACCAGCATGATCAAAGAATAAATTGGTCAGACAACAAAGGTAGAAAAAATAATTTTATTTCATATTAGTGATTTGACTACAAAATCATCATAATTTTGAAATCAAATATTGTTACTTGTTGTTGTGATATTTTCTGGCGTATTTTTTTTGGTGTGCGAAGGAAGAGGGGTAGTCTTATACGGCGAGTATAGGCCAAACACCTATATTTTAACAGGAAAAGTAGGGGGTCGTATATAGCATTAAGGTAAGAAACAATATATGCAGTGTTAGATTTGTTTTAAATGTCGCAATGGTTTTGCGGCTCCCAGTTTTTTTTTTCCCTTCGGAAACGGGTCCAAGTGGCTCTTTATGTCTTAAAGGTTGCAGACCCCTGTCTTAGAGGAAAGGGGCTGCTCTCAGGTGCAGCTCTTTATCCAAATCAGTCATACATTGAGGACCTGAGATTAATTAAGCTTCGGGTGAACAAGGTATATTAGAGGTATTAGATACACTTTTATTAGTATAAGCATCTACACAACCCTTAGTAAATACAGAATTTAAAGACCTAAACACAAGCTTTAAACTAAGATGCAGACAAAAGTCCAGCAGCGAGATGGGGGCTTTCCAGTCTTTTGCATTGAGTGTCACATGTATGATTTTCTGCCAGTTGGTGAGAGGTCTTACATATGCACTAAGTGCAAGGAGCTCTTTGCTCTCAGGGAACAAGTCCATTCTCTAGAGGCTAGAGTAGCAGACCTGGAAGACATAAGAAAGACAGAGAAGTACATGGACGAGACCTACAGGGATATAGTCCTGAAGTCACACCTCAAGTCTGGCAGCATCCCTGTTGCCATGGAGGAGAGAGATCACGTGACAGGAGAGCATCGCCCTGGTGTGGCAGGATGTGATTGTGTAACTAGGACCTGTCCTCCAGGTGATGTAAAACCCTCTCGCACCGAGGACGTTTCTCCAGGGCCATATGCCCATGAGGGGAGGGTCAGGACAGCTGTTATAGTTGGTGATTCAATCATTAGGCATGCAGATAGCTGGGTGGCTGGCGGACGTGAGGATCGCCTGGTAACATGCCTGCCTGGTGCGAAGGTAGCGGACCTCACGCACCGCCTAGATAGGATCATAGATAGTGCTAGGGAGGAGTCTGCTGTCTTGGTACATGTCGGTACCAATGACATAGGAAAATGTGATAGGGAAGTTCTGGAGGCTAAATTTAAGCTTTTATGTAGGAAGTTGAAATCCAGAACTTCCAGGATAGCATTCTCCGAAATGCTTCCTGTTCCACGTGCAGGACCCAAAAGGCAGGCAGAGCTCCGGAGTCTCAATACGTGGATGAGACGATGGTGTAAGGATGAGGGTTTTGGATTTGTTAGGAACTGGGGAACATTCTGGGGAAAGGAGGGGCTCTTCCGAAGGGATGGGCTTCACCTTAATCAGGATGGAACCAGACTGCTGGCATTAACCTTTAAAAAGAAGATAGAGAAGCTTTTAAACTAGAAAATAGGGGAAAGCCGACAGTTGCCCAAGAACGGATGGTTCGGAAGAATGTATCCTTGAAGGATACTACGAAAAGCAGTGAGGTTCCAAAAAAAGAGTATAGTAGCCCAAATGCTCTTGAGTACGGTGCAGACAGACCGTAAGTATTCCAAATTATCCATGCCTACCAATAGCCAGATTAATATTAATAAAATACAGTCTCTAAAATGCTTGTATGCAAATGTTAGAAGTCTAAACAATAAGATGGGAGAGTTAGAATATATAGCACTAAATGAGAGGTTAGATATGATTGCAATCTCAGAGACTCCTAGTTCAGCAGCATAGCATTTCGGCCCACTATTATGCAGACGATATCATTCTCCTTCACCACATGGACCCTTCTGCCCCAGATCTTGCCCCCCTTAACTCTTGCTTGGCTTCAGTGTCCTCCTGGTTTTCCACTAATTAATTGCATGTGAATCTCTCAAAATCATTTGCCATTTGGTTTACGTCTGGTACCCCAATTCCCCCTCTTGCCCCCACCTTGTCCTGTTCCCCATTACCGGTAGTCTCCTCCCTACGTTATCTAGGAGTCACCCTGGACTCTGCCTTATCCTTTAAAGATCATATTTCCTCTGTTGTACAGCAGTCCTTCTACACCTTACGTCAACTCCGTGCCATCCGTCCCTTTATATCAGTCTCCTCCCTGTCTACACTGTTACTGTCCCTGGTTGTATCCCGCCTGGACTACTGCAACGTTGTCCTCGCCGGTCTCCCTCAAACCCAATTGCAAAGATTACAACTAGTCCACCATACTGCTGAATGGATTCTCACTCACGCTTCCCCCTTCGACCACATCACCCCCATCTTGATCCACCTACACTGGCTTCCCCTTGTTTACCATATACAGTTCAAAATCCTTATTTATGTGAACAAAACTATCCACACCAGTGTTCCCCTCTACCTTGCCAACTTAATACACCTTCATTCGTCTCATCGTTCCCTCAGATCAGTCCACTTGAACCGCATGTCCCTTCCCTCCCCCTCACAGGCTCATCCTGAGTCCACCCACTCCTCAGCATTTTTCTTTTTGGGTCCGCGACTCTGGAACTCGCTTCCCGTCGCCCTTCGTTTAGAACCCTCTTATAAAACTTTTAAGGCTAGGCTGAAGACCCACCTTTTTTGCACCTCTTTTAACCTTTCCCCTCCACCTGCTCCCCTTTCTCCCCCACCCCGTTGAACCTGAATGTATTTAATTCTCTGTTTCGTCCCCCGTTGTATTATCTGTCGCTTTACTCTATCTCTCCACCCTATCCTGTTTCTTCTATTTTTTTGGCGTTCCTTTTCCTTTTTCAGCAGTCCATTTATTTTATTATTGTACACCGCTCTGATGCCACCGGTAAAGAGAGGTATATTAAATGTGAAAATAAAGATAAAGATAACCAGTGGGACACTGTGATACCTGGATACAAACTATATCGTAATGATAGAACTGATCAAATTGGTGGAGGTGTTGCGCTCTATGTTAGAGAGGGCATTGAGTCAGAAAGGATTAAAGTTTTGCAGGAAACAAAATTTGCTGTAGAATCTCTATGGATTGAAATTCCATGTATGAAGGGGAAGGTGATGGCAGTGGGGGTGTACTATTGACCGCCTGGCCAGAATGAACAAATGGATGATGAAATGCTCAAAGAAATCAAGGAAGCTAACAAAAGTCACAGCAGAGTAGTAATAATGGGTTATTTCAATTACCCCGGTATCGATTGGGTCAGTGTCACGGCAGGACATGCTAGGGAGATAAAGTTTCTAGATGAAATAAATGACTGCTTCTTGGAGCAGCTGGTTCATGAACCAACCAGAGGGGAAGCCATACTGGACCTAGTCCTTAGTGGAACACCAGATCTGGTGCAAGAAATAAGGGTGTTGGGACCACTTGGCAATAGTGATCATAGCATGATCGTGTTTGATTTAATTAGTGGAGGAGGGATAGTAAAGAAAGCCACCTTTTAAATTTCGAAAGGGAAACTATGATAAAATGAGGAATACAGTTAAGGAGCAGTTGCAAAGGTTAAAAACTTACAGCAAGCTTGGGTGTTATTTAAAAATACTATCCTCAAAGCCCAGACCAGCTGTATTCCACGCATTAAGAAAAGTGAAAGGAAGTCCAAAAATCTGCCAGCAGGGTTTAAAGGTGAGGTCAGAGAGGCTGTTGCTGCCAAAAAAAGCATCTTTCAGGAAATGGAAAAAAGAGCCAAATGACGAAAACTGGAAACAGCACAAGCACTGGCAAGTTAAATGCAAAGCATTGATAAGGCAGGCAAAGCGAGAATTTGAGAAGGAACTTGCTACAGAAACAAACACGAAATAAAGACTTTTTCAAGTACATTCGTAGCAAAAGGCCTGTGAGAGAGTCAATTGGACCGTTAGATGATAGAGGGGTAAAAGGGGCAGTAAGAGAAGACAAGGCTATAGCAGAGAGACTGAATGAATTCTTTGCTTCGGTCTTTAGTGAGGAAGATATAGGGATGTTACCCAAGACTGAAGTGGTATTTAAAGGTGATACTGCAGAGGAATTGAGAGAAATATCACTACACCGGGAAGATGTGTTACAACTATTTGATAAACTGAATAGCAGCAAATCACCTGGACCGGATGGCATACATCCAAGAGTGTTGAAAGAACTGAAATATGAGATTGCAGACCTGCTATTGGTAATCTGTGAATTTTCATTAAAATCATCTGTAATACCTGAAGATTGGAGGATCGCCAATGTAACGCCAATTTTTAAAAAGGGTTCCAGGGGTGACCCAGGAAATTACAGACCGGTGAGCCTGACGTCAATACCGGGGAAAGTGGTAGAAACCGTCATAAAGAACAAAATTACAGAGCATGTAGATAGTCATGTCCTAATGGGAGACAGCCAACATGGCTTTAGACAAGGAAGATCTTGTCTTACTAATCTGATATGTTTTTTTGAGTATGTGAATAAACAGGTAGACAAAGGTGAGTCGGTTGATATAGTGTATCTGGACAAAAGCAGCTCAAATGCCCTTGAGTACAGAGCAGACAGAGCTTAAAGATTCCAAATTACCCCTGCCTACCGATAGCTAGATTAATATGAATAAAATGCAACCTCTAAAATGCTTATATGCAAATACCATAAGTCTAAAAAAATAAGACGGGAGAGTTAGAATATATAACACTAAATGCAAGGTTAGAAACGTTTTGCAGGAAACAAAATTCACTGTAGAATCTCTATGGATTGAAATTCCATGTAAAAAGGGGAAGGCGATGGCAGTGGGCGAGTACTATTGACTGCCTAGTCGGAATGAACAAATGGATGATGAAATGCTCAAAGAAATCAGTGAAGCTAACATACATTATAGCACAGTAATAATGGGTGATTTCAAATACCCTGGTTATCGACTGCATCAGTGTCATGGCAGGTCATGCTAGGGAGAAAGGTTTCTAGATTAAATAAATGACTGCTTCTTTGACTGATCAGAGGGGAAGCCATTTTGGACCTAGTCCCTAGTGGAACACAAGATTTGGTGCAAGAGATAAGGATGTTGGGGTCACTTGGCAATAGTGATCATAGCATGATCGCGTTTGATATATAAATGGAGGAGGGAGGGTAAGGAAATCCACAGTACTACCTTTTAACATTCAAAAGGGAGACTACAATAAAATGAGGAAAATAGTTAAGAAAAAACTAAAAGGAGCAGTTGCAAAGGTTAAAAACTTACATCAAGCTTGGGGGGTGTTTAAAAATACTATCTTGGAAGCCCAGACCAGATGTATTCCACGCTTTAAGAAAAGTGGAAGGAAATCCAAAAAAATGCCAGCATGGTTTAATGGTGTGGTCAGAGAGGCGGCTGTTGCCAAAAAAGCATCTTTCAGGAAATGGAAAAAGGAGCCAAATGACAAAAACTGGAAACAACACAAGCACTGGCAAGTTAGAAGCAAGACATTGATAAGGCAGGCAAAGAGAGAATTTCAGAAGAAGCTTGCTGTGGAAGCAAAAACACAGACTTTTTCAAGTACATCCATAGCAAAAAACCTGTGAGAGACACAGTTCGACTATTAGATGACAGAGGGGTAAAAGGAGCACTAAGAGAAGATGAGGCCATGGCGGAGAGACTGAATAAATTCTTTGCTTCAGTCTTTACTGAGAAAGATGTAGGGATGTTACCCATGACTGAAACAGTATTTAACGGTGATGCTGCGGAAGAATTAAAAGAAATATCGATATACCGGGAAGATGTATTACAACTATTTGATAAACTGAAGAGTAGCAAATCACCTGGAATGGATGGTATACATCCAAGGGTGTCAAAAGAACTGAAATATGAGATTGCAGACCTACTATTAGTAATTTGTGAACTATCATTAAAATCATCTGTAATACCTGAAGATTGGAGGATGGCCATTGTAACGCCAATTCTTAAACAGGGTTCCAGGGGTGATCTGGGAATCTACAGACTGGTGAGCCTGATGGCAGTACTGGGAAAAAAAGTAGAAACCATCATAAAGAACAAAATTACTGAACATGTAGATAGAAATGACTTAATAGGAGACAGCCAACATGGCTTTAGCAAGGAAGGTCTCGTTTTACTAATCTCTTATTTTTTTTTCAAGGTGTGAATAAACAAAGGTGAGTCGGTTGATATAGTGTATCTGGACTTTCAGAAAGCCTTCGACAAGGTCCCTCATGAGAGACCTTTGGCAAAATTTAAAAAGTCATGGGGGATAGGAGGCAGTTTACTTTTGTGGATAAGGACCTGGTTAAAAGAAAGCAGAGAGTAGGACTAAATGGCCAATTTTCCCAATGGAGAAAGGTGAATAGAGGTGTCCCCCATGAATCTGTGCTGGGTCCACTGCTTTTTAACATGTTCATAAATGACCTGGAAATGGGAATGAGTGAGGTTATCAAATTTGCAGATGACAAAACTATTCAAAATTGTTAAAACCCATGAGAATTGTGGAAAATTGCAAGAGGATCTTGATAAATTGGAAGACTGGGCATCCAAATGGCAGTTTAAATTTAAAGTGGATAAGTGCAAAGTTATGCACCTAGGAAAGAAAAACCTAAACTATGGTTACATGATGCAAGATTCTACATTAGGAACCACCACCCAGGAAAAAGATTTAGGCGTCATGGTGGATAACATGTTAAAACCTTCCACTCAGTGTGCAGCGGCGGCCAAGAGAGCAAATAGAATGCTAGGTATCATAAGAAAAGGAATGGAGAATAAAACAAAGGATATTATTATGCCTCTGTGCGTTCCATGGTGCAACCACACCTTGAATATTGTATGCAATTCTGATCGTCATATCTTAAAAAGGATATAGCGTTATTAGAAAAGATACAGAGAAGAGCCACCAAAATGGTAAAGGGGATGGAAGGATAGCTCTATGCAGAGAGGCTAAAAAGGTTAGGGCTCTTCAACCTGGACAAGAGATGGCTGAGGGGAGATATGATAGAGGTCTATAAATTAATGAATGGAGTGGCATGGGTAAACGTAAATTGATTGTTTAGGCCCTGGGTCTCAAACACGCGGCCCGCGGGCACGCGACGCCACGTTCACCTGATGATTGTATTTTGAAACGCCGCGCCGGCAATCTCGTCTTCTAGACAGAGTCTACAAAGTCCTCTTCTCACGAGTCTGTCCTCAACCAATAGGAGACAGGGAGCAGAAGCAGTCTGAGCAGCCACGAGGTACCACGCGCCCTCATCCATTCCCTGCCCTG